>JASDDO010000016.1:106480725-107089822 GCA_030015575.1 Agapanthus africanus | reverse complement strand
AATCCTCCATACTAAATCTCTTTAGTACGGTCTCTATGTACCTGGACTGCGAAAGTCCCAGTAGTCTCTTGGATCTATCTCTGTAGATCTTGATCCCCAGAATGTACGAGGCATCACCCAGGTCTTTCATGGAGAACCGTTGTGACAAAAACAGCTTGACCGATTGTAGCATAGGAATGTCATTTCCTATCAAAAGAATGTCGTCCACGTACAAGACTAGGAACACGACAGTTCGTCCTACAATCTTCTTATAGACACAAGGTTCATCTTCGTTCTTGATAAAATCAAATTCCTTGATTGCCTCATCAAAACAGATGTTCCAACTCCATGATGCCTGCTTTAATCCATAAATGGATTTAAGCAACTTGCACACCTTCCCGCTGCTCCCACTGTCTAGGAAACCTTCTAGCTGATCCATGTAAACGCACTCTTCTGCCAGATTTCATAGTCATGGAAGGCAGCAATGGCAAGTAGGATCCGAATGGATTTGAGCATAGCCACCGGAGAAAAAGTTTCATCATAGTCCACACCAGGTCTTTGACGAAAACCTTTTGCAACGAGTCTAGCCTTATAGTTTTCCACCTGCCCATCTACACCAAGTTTCCTTTTGTAGATCCATTTGCATCCAACGGGTTTTACCCCAGGTGGAGCAATATCCAAGGTCCACACTTTATTGGTGTACATGGACTCCATTTCGAATTGCATTGCTTCTAGCCACTTATCAGAGTCCCTACTGATAATGGCTTTCCTGAAACTGGTAGGGTCATCTTCTTCCAAGTTGCAATCCTCTCGATCCTCGTCTAAGAGAAAACCGTAGTATCTCTCGGACGGATGAGAAATCCTACCAGATCTGCGGAGCGGCTGAGGTTCGTCTGGGGTTATTGAATCCAGTAGTTCCTCCAAATTTTCAGTTACATTTTGTGGTCGCTGAAGTTCTTCCAGTTCTACCGAACTCCCACTAGTTTCTTTTGCAAGAAACCCCCTTTCTAAAAAGGTAGCATGGCGAGATACAAACACCTTCTATTCCTCAGTGTGGTAGAACAGATATCCTAGTGAGTCTTTAGGATATCCCACAAATTTACACAGAACTGACCGTGCCTCTAGCTTGTCCGGTTTCTGTGTTTTCACATAGGCCGGACAACCCTATATCTTAAATCGCTTAAGATACGAATTTCTTCCACTCCATATTTCATATGGAGTCTTAGGCACATATTTGGATGGAACGTAATTCAGTAGGTATGCCGCTGTCTGAAGCGCATGTCCCCAAAATGAAAGAGGCAACTCGTCACTACTCATCATGGAGCGAACCATATCCAATAGGGTACGAATCCTCCGTTCCGATACACCGTTGTGCTGTGGTGTATAAGGAGGAGTAAGCTGAGAGAGAATACCATTCTCTTTTAAGTAATCTAGGAATTCCGTGCTTAAGTACTCCCCTCCTCTATCAGACCGGAGGATCTTGATACTTTTGCCAGTCTGGTTCTCTACTTCGTTTCTGAATTCCTTGAATTTCTCAAAAGTTTCAGATTTGTGTTTCATAAGATACACATATCCGAATCTAGAGAGATCGTCAGTGAATGTGATGAAGTACGAGAACCCACCCCTTGCATGTATAGACATCGGACCACATACATCACTGTGTATGAGTCCCAAGAGCTCTGTTGCTCTTTCGCTATGTCCGGTGAACGGAGATTTGGTCATCTTCCCTTTGAGACAAGACTGACAAGTTTCATAAGATGAAAACTCGAACGCATTCAAGAGTCCATCTTTATGCAACTTACTTAGTCTTTTCTCTCCGATATGATCAAGCCTACAATGCCACAAGTAGGATTCATTCGTATCTGAATTCTTCCTCTTGCGTGTGTTTTGTACATTGAGAACTGTATTCTGATTTAGAACGTAGATACTATTACACAATGTACCTTCTGCAACCAGTACCTTATGAAGGTAAATATTCATGATATTTCTATCAAGAACAAAGTTATATCCATCTTTATCGAGTAAAGAAACTGATATGATGTTGCAAACCATGGAAGGTACATAGTAGCAATCGTTCAAAATCATAGTATTGCCATTTGGCAACACCAGGTGATATTCACCGATGGCTGCAGCATTAACTTGTGCTCCGTTCGCTACTCTGAGCGACATATCACCAGGTACAACTTTCCTACTTTTTCTCAGTCCCTGCAATAAATTACAGATATGAGATCCTGATCCGGTATCAAGTGCCCAGGAGGTACGGCTGACCGTAAAACAGTTCTCAATTACAAGAACACCTGAAGTAGATGCAAGACCATGCTTCTTCTTCAACTGGGTATCCTTGGAATCCATACAATCCTCTTTTTCTTGCTCATACTTCTGACTGTTGTCATAAGTTAGAGCCGAACCGATATTCCCCAGCCCCGAATAAGAATTCGGATCGGTAAAGCGATACATTTTATTATCTTGATTAGGGCGTGAAATGGTTGCTACCTAAAGAGAGAGAAAAGAAACACTCAGCGTGCGCCCTTGCAAGATTAGATTGGTTTATTAATTTATCTAACCAGGATGGCTCCCACTGTTTCCTCAAATTCTTCTTCAAACCCTAAAAGAAGAACTAGTCAGGATTAATCGCACGTCACAATACTTACTTAACCTTTCAGCCAGGCTGGTGTTGGTACTTCGAGGGAGGTTTTCCAACGCTTTCGCGAAGTTTCTTAATTAAATAACCTCTTTTCCCTGGAGGCGTAGCCCCGCTAACACCGTTCTAGACACCTACTTGGTTTATAGCATTGATTGTTAAGTGAAATAATCACCCGAGAGTAATCCAACTCATTAGTAGGATCGGGATCCAAGTATCATTGTGCGATGACCTAGATGGAATCCACTCTAGTCACCACACTCCAGAAGGTATGCTGAATCTGCAAGTTTCAGTTTCTTTAGAAACTCCCGATGTTGATTTTTGCCCCTAGGACCCAAGTGACCTTGACGGAGTCAACAAATCAAAGAGTCCTAGTCAAGTTCAACCCGTCATTATCTGGATTGCATTAAACCCACACGCATAACCCTTGATGGATTCAACAAGGTTATACGACTGTCCTAACCAATCCCATATACTGCTACAAATAAGCAGCACTCAGCTACCGTACACTACGCCTTGACGGAGTCAACAAATGCAGCACGAATACTAAGTGTTACTTGTAAGAAATGACGGAGGGCTACGGCTGGGTTTTTGGCAAAAAACCCGTTAACGTAATGAACATGATATTGTTGAAGGAACCTGATAACCTTTTTGAAAATATAGTGGCGAAAACTTTTGCTAAAGAGGTCGCTCCCTGTGAAGGGATCTCAGCTCTTTCCTCGTCGAATGAGGTGCAGGATATTCCAAACTGAATACCTCGATGCAAAGCAAGAATAATCGACTATAGTGAAGTTATTACTCTGACGCAAACTTTTTGTTAGATATGTATGCCCTAGAGGCCTATACTGTATAGGATGCTAGGCATATATATATATGTAATAAAACGATCTTTGCTCAAAATGATAGTATGCTATCTGGTTTATCTTCATCTTAACATGTGATGTATTGATGAAGCCCTTAAGACTATGCTTGACTACCGGGATTATGATGAGATCATACTAGTGGGACCTGGACAGTCTACAAGCATATCCTTTAATAGTTCCTAGTCGAGGGTATATCGAGATAGGGCATCGGTATTACCAGATTAGACTAGTGTGTACGTTTCTTGACCCAGGGGGCGATGGTTCATTCCACAACCATTGATGTTGGACATCGAAGATTGTACACAGGTGCTCATTGGAGAATGGGTACACCGAACAGGACTCGCCGAGAACTCCTAGATGGTATATATACCTATTGTCACATAGCAGTTCTCCGGCGACACTTGTACAGGTTAGTCTGTAGACCCGAGATCGTCATAAAGTCTTGTGTGATTCCCACTGTACTTTGATTTCCTCCCTACCACGGCTCTATTGAGTCGTGCAAACAGGTGGATTTTGGGTACAGTCCCGAATCATATGGAGACAGTGAGCGATAGGAGGGGTTTCGTCTCTCCCGGTATAGGGAGTTGATGTCGCGCTATGTTTGATCGGCTATAACACCTAAATCCCTGGCCAGGGTTCTCGAGGTTTACTGATAAGTGTTATCAGTAGTTCCTCGACCTGTTATGTGCCGTAAATCAACATGACTTATAAAGTTACCGGGGTCTGACATTTACCACCCCTAGACTTCATATGCGACGTATCAGACGAAGAGACCGGACCGTACGGTAAGTGTTGCTTACAGGCTCGTAAGGGTTGTGATGAGTTCGCTCGTCGGCCACCTTTTCGTCATGTACTTGGGTAGCCGTTACGTACAGCTAGTGCCGCTGACGTGCTTGTGGTTAAACCCATTGCCAGCGTACCGACGAGTCTTTAGAGTCCCACACAGAGGGTTCACTCGTTCAGGCAAAAGATGTAGAGACCGTAAGTTGTTACGGCAGCCGTAAGGTGTTGCGGAAAGTTTTCGATTATGTTCGTGTAATTGTTACAGGAATAATAATCGGAAGAATAATACTGGCCGGATACCGGTATTATATTATTGGATTAATTGTATTCGTATTTTTCGGAATTCGGATGCGTGTATACAGTATACGGTATACGGTATACGGAGGAGGGGTATTTTTGTAATTGTTACAAGAATACCTTCTAGAAGATGCCACCTCATAATGACATAATTATGACATCATTTATTTTGTGAAAATAAATTAGTGAGGTGAAAATTAAAAGGTATAAGCATGATAATGTGGTTGTTGAAGTGGATGTACTATTAATGCATGATACTTGTTTCATAATACATGCTTTAGTTAGTGCTATATTCTTTTTTCATCATGCTTAAACTTTTAATTATGATATGCACTTATTCTTTCCTCCTCCTTCTTCTTATAAATACCTTCACATGAGATGTGAAATTAAGGCATTCAAATCCTACACAAAATTATGATAAGTGTATCATAACAAGTGTATAAGAAGAGAGAAAGAAAATGATGGTGATCATTCTTCCTAGCTTTAACCCTCACATGAGATGTGAATCCAAAGCTTAGGATTTCAAGTTAATCCAATACACTTATCTCTACATCATCCTATTGACCTCTTCTAGCAAATTTGGTCTCTCGGTTAAACTCTTGAGAAGAGTTTCTATCTTGCACGAAAACTCTCGGGTGGATCATCTAGGTCTTCGGTGGCCGGAGATCGAAAATATCGGCAACATCTAAAGGAGCCAAGGAGTTCACCAAAAGAGGAGAAAGGAGCAAAGGAGTTGCATCCAAGAGAAGACCCGAAGGACCGTATCATCAAGGTATAATCTCTAACATAGTAGATAAGATCTCTAGTTGGGGTTTACTAGTTGTGGTTTAGACAAGATCTTCGGTTAAGTGCGTGTTGTATGCAAAGAAAATTTTCGTTCATCGCTTCCGCCGCGCCACAAGAGTTGTGGGAGCATGCAGCACTCACCAACATGGTATCAGAGAGTAACTGAACCACAATTCGAAGTTAGCCAAAAGTTGGAAGCTCGATCGACAGTTTTTTCTCCCGAAAACTCGTATTCTGCCCTTTCTGCTGTCAGTTTTTGAAAGTGTTCCAAAATTAATTTGACATGTCTTAAAAATACAGGCAGGGTTTTATAAGAACACTGTAGAAATTTGGAGCCCTAACTCGACTAAAGCGCCGCGGATCCACGGCCAAACCCATGGTTTTGCCGCGGATCCGCCGCCGAGTTAAGGCCGAGTCGACTCGGTTTTCCACAGTGATCTTATATTGAAGAAATAGGGTTTTTGGGATATGTAGAATTTTACAAAGGTGTTTGTACAGGGACATGTCAAGTGTTGGCATGGTTTAAAATCATCGATTGAAATTCTAATAGTGTTTGGCTAATCGGGTTTTCATTTTTGTTATATGTGTTTGAAACGTCCGCTAATTGCTATATGACGATTAGTGTGGGTTGCACATATGGATATCATGGGATGGTATGTGTATATGAATATGTTGGATCGTTGTGATGAATGGCCGGGGGGGGTGTGAGAAGAGTGTTTTTCTTTTTCTATCATTCCATGTAATTTGTAAAAAGCAATGTTATATTGTATAATTTCTTTTTACTGTTTTTGCTTCTAGGATAGACCCAAGGTGGGGTGCACAAACGACCGGGTTCTCCAAGTGCCGAGTAGCCTACTCAATTGTTAAGGAAGGTTGCTACACTTCGGGAATTTGGCGGGTAGTTTGCCGCACCCGTAGGGGTCTGGGGGGGGTGTTGGCTATTCATCACGACCGTGGAACCCGTTTTTCATTAAGGGCTTAAATGAAATACGGAATTCCTAGTATATCCAATGCATTCATCTGTGATCTGAAATGGTTATATTTATATATGAGACATATAATAAACATTGCTTATATTTTGCACCCGCACTAGTCCAGCCCCCGCTCTGCCATTAGTTAAGTAACCTAACGGTGCATGACGGGGCCCAGTGGCAAATGCGGATGGCATAAGCGTACGTTCTATTTCCGTTTCTTTTCTGTGATGTTTAGGAAACGTAAAAAAAGGTGGGACAACATTAATGTGATTAACGTTAAGAGAAAGAAACCTAAAGATATTGTAGAATCAAATTTTTTGAAAAAGGGTAACTCTAGCTTTTGTTTTGCATAGAGGTATTCTTGAATATCCTGCACCTCATTCGATGAGGAAAGGGCCGAGATCCCTTCACCGGGAGTGACCCCTTTAGCGAAACTGGAAAATGTTACAAAAGAACTCGATTTGATTTTATAGTTGATCTAATTTTGCTTTGCATCATGGTATATACATATCCAGCATCTTATTCGATAAGGAAAGAGCCGAGATCCCTTCACCGGGAGTGACCTCTTTAGCAAAATTAGAAAGATACTACAAAACCATTCGATTTTTAAAACTGGAGCTTAAACCACTCCTTCCCACTTGTTTCTACAACGATATCAAGTTCATTACGCTCATGGTTTTCTTAAAAACCTGCGTAGCCCTCCGACATTTCAGATAGGTAATACTTAGTATTCGTGCTGCGTTTGTTGGCTTTCGTCAAGGCGTAGTGTGCGGTAGCTAACTATTGCTTATCTATAACATATGATGAGATTGGGTTAGGGTAGTCGTGCGTCTTTGTTGGCTTTCGTCAAGGGACGTACGACTGGGTTTAATTCAATCAAGAAATGTACGGATTGAACTTGACTAGCGGACTATGCTTTGTTGGCATTCGTCAAGGTCATAGCACGCTAGGGGCAAAATTTTATCGGGAGTTTCAAGTGTTGAAATTTGCAATGAGATTGCATACCTCCTATGAGATGTTGGATCTCGATACCCGCTGCGAGTAAGAGTTACTCCTGTGAAAGTTTTACATAAGACAGTTTGACGAAATTGTAGGGTTTAATTAATCCCGGCTAATCTTACCTTTTAGGGTTGAAGGAAGATTTGATAAAAACAGTGGGAGACATCCTGATTAGATAAGAGAATAACCAATCTAATCTTGCAAGAGCATACGCTAAAGTGTTTTTCTTCTCTCTCTCTCAAGGAAGCGACCATGTCAGGCCATAATCGAGATAATTATATGGATGTATTGACTGAACCCACTTATTATACTGAGCAAGGGAACGTTGGACCCGTAATATCTTATAAGAGTTATAAGAATGAAAAGGGAATAGAAGAATATCTGGATTCTCATACTGCCCAAACCAAGAACATGCATGTTGATGCATCTCTTTCAGGTGTGTTATTTATTGAGAACTGTTTATCAGTTCACCCTACGTCCTGAGTATTAGATACCGGATCAGGATCCCACATATGTAAATTATTACATGGGCTACGTAAAGGTAGAGAACTGGGAAAAGGTGATCATTCCGTTCAAGTAGGGAATGGTGCAAGTATTGCAGCCAAAGCAGTTGGCGAATATCACCTTGTATTACCAAGTAGTAATACACTGATTCTGAAAGAATGCTATTATATACCGAACATGATGTGCAACATTATATCAGTTTCTTTATTAAGTAAAGAAGGATATAATTTTGTAGTAAAGGATAATGTTATGAACATATTCCTAGATCAAAAGTTGATTGGATCAGGCTCGTTACATAATGGTATATTCATTCTCAATCAAAATGCGGTCCTTAATATACAAAACACACTCAAGAGGAAGAGTTCAGAAATGAACGAATCCTTCTTGTGGCATTGTAGACTTGGTCATATCAATGCGACACGACTAGCTAAGTTACATAAGAATGGATATTTGAATTCATTCGAATTATCATCTTATGATACTTGCCATTCATGTCTCAAAGGAAAAATGACCAATACTCCGTTTAGTGGACACGGAGAAAGAGTTATAGAACTCTTAGGACTGGTACATAGTGATGTATGCGGTCCTATGTCTACACACGCCAGGAATGGTTCTTCCTACTTCATTACATTCACTGACGATCTATCTAGATACGGGCATGTGTTCCTGATGAAACACAAGTCTGAAGCTTTTGAGAAATTCAGAGAATATAAGCACGAAGTAGAGAACCAAACGGGCAAAAGTATTAAGATTCTTCGATCTGATCGAGGAGGTTAATACTTAAGCAATGATTTTCTAGATTATCTAAAAGAGAATGGGATTCTCTCTCAGCTTACTCCTCCTTATACACCACAGCACAACGGTGTATCGGAGCGGAGGAATCGCACCCTATTAGATATGGTGCGCTCTATGATGAGCGAAGCTGAGTTACCTATTTCCTTCTGGGGGTATGCGCTTGAGACAGCCATACACCTATTGAATATGGTTCCTACCAAATCAGTGCCTACCACTCCATATGAGTTATGGAAAGGGAAGAGACCATTTCTTAAGTATGTTAAGATATGGGGTTGTCCAGCCTATGTCAAAAGGCTAAATCCGGACAAACTCGAGGCAAGGTCTGTCCTATGTAAGTTTGTAGGATATCCCAAAAACTCACAAGGGTATATCTTCTACCACACTGAGGAACAAAAGGTGTTTGTTTCTCGACATGCCACCTTTTTAGAAAAGGAATTTCTTGAAAAAGAAATTTGTGGCGAGGAGGTAGAACTGGAAGAGGTTCCAGCGACACAGACTATAACAGAAGACTTGGTAGAACCAGAGGATTCAGTAGTACCCAACGAACCCTATCCTCTCCGCCGATCTAGAAGGGTTTCTCATCCACCTGAGAGATACTATGGTTTTCTCATTGATGGTGGAAGTGAGGATTGCATCATGGAAGATGATGACCCCACTAGTTTCGAGCAGGCCATCAGGAGTGGTGACTCTGTGAAATGGCTGGATGCAATGCGATCTGAGATGGAATCCATGTACACCAACAAAGTATGGACTTTGGAAAATGCTCCTGAAGGGATAAAACCCATTGGGAGCAAGTGGATTTTTAAAAGGAAATTTGGTGTAGATGGAAAAGTTGAGACTTTCAAAGCTAGACTTGTTGCAAAGGGTTTTCGTCAAAGACCAGGCGTGGATTATGACGAAACCTTTTCTCCAGTGGCTATGCTTAAGTCCATCCGGATCTTACTTGCCATTGCTGCATACCATGACTACGAAATCTGGCAAATGGATGTTAAGACCGCCTTTCTAAATGGTGATTTAGAAGAATGCGTGTACATGACTCAGCCAGAGGGCTTCGTAGATAGTGGGAGCAGCGGAAAGGTGTGCAAGCTGCTTAAATCCATTTATGGGTTAAAGCAGGCATCGCGGAGTTGGAACATCTGCTTTGATGCTGTAGTCAAAGAGTTTGACTTCATCAAAAATATAGATGAGCCTTGTATATATAAGAAGGTTGCAGAGAGTAAGGTTGTATTCCTCGTATTGTACGTGGATGACATACTCTTGATAGGAAATGATGTTCCTATGCTGCAATCAGTCAAGCTCTTCTTATCACAAAGATTCTCAATGAAAGATCTAGGTGATGCCTCATGCATATTGGGAATTAGGATCTATAGAGATAGATCTAAACGGATACTCGGATTGTCCCAATCCAGGTACATTGACACCATACTAAAGAGGTTTAGTATGGAGGAATCCAAGCGTGGGAACTTACCCACGATCTCTGGACTCACTCTCTCCAAAGAGATGTCTCCCAAGACTGATTTGGAGAGAGTTCGCATGCGAGGGATACCCTATGCTTCGGCAGTAGGCTCTATCATGTATGCGATGCTATGTACCAGACCCGATGTAGCATACTCACTAAGTGTAGTAAGTCGGTATCAAGCAGATCCTGGAGAGAGTCACTGGACAACTGTGAAGAACATTCTCAAGTACTTACGAAGAACTAAAGAGATGTTCTTGGTGTATGGTAACAGAGAACTCCAGGTGGAGTCCTTTACCGATTCCAGCTTCCAAAGTGATAAGGACGATTCTAAGTCGCACTCGGGATTTTTCTTTACCCTCAATGGAGGGGCGGTATGTTGGAAGAGTTCCAAACAGCATACCGTTGCAGACTCGACGATGGAGGCTGAATACATCGCTGCCAACGATGCTGCCAAAGAGGCTGTCTGGATAAAGAAGTTCATTAGTGAACTTGGTGTGGTTCCATCCATTGAACATCCAATACCTCTGTATTGCGATAACAATGGAGCTGTGGCTTTGGCTAAGGAACCCAGGTCCCATCAAAATTCCAGACATATTCTAAGGAGGTATCACCTAATCAGGGAAATAGTTGATCGCCGGGAGATCGAGGTTAGGAGAGTGGATACGAAGAATAACACAGCAGATCCATTCACCAAGGCCATCCCTCAAGTACAGTTTGAGAAACTGTTTGAGCTGTTGGGCATGCGGTACGCCGGAAACTGGTTCTAGTCGGTACTTATTGCATCAACTACAGGCCTTAGTGCAAGTGGGAGATTGTTAGATATGTATGCCCTAGAGGCCTGTACTGTATAGGATGCTAGGCATATATATATATGTAATAAAACGATCTTTGCTCGAAATGATAGTATGCTATCTGGTTTATCTTCATCTTAACATGTGATGTATTGATGAAGCCCTTAGGACTATGCTTGACTACCGGGATTATGATGAGATCAAACTAGTGGGATCTGGACAGTCTACAAGCATATCCTTTAATAGTTCCTAGTCGAGGGTATATCGAGACAGGGCATCGGTATTACCAGATTAGACTAGTGTGTACGTTTCTTGACCCAGGGGGCGATGGTTGATTCCACAACCATTGATGTTTGACATCGAAGATTGTACACAGGTGCTCATTGGAGAATGGGTACACCGAACAGGACTCGCCGAGAACTCCTAGATGGTATATATACCTATTGTCACATAGCAGTTCTCCGGCGACACTTGTACAGGTTAGTCTGTAGACCCGAGATCGTCATAAAGTCTTGTGTGATTCCCACTGTACTTTGATTTCCTCCCTACCACGGCTCTATTGAGTCGTGCAAACAGGTGGATTTTGGGTACAGTCCCGAATCATATGGAGACAGTGAGCGATAGGAGGGGTTTCGTCTCTCCCGGTATAGGGAGTTGATGTCGCGCTATGTTTGATCGGCTATAACACCTAAATCCCTGGCCAGGGTTCTCGAGGTTTACTGATAAGTGTTATCAGTAGTTCCTCGACCTGTTATGTGCCGTAAATCAACATGACTTATAAAGTTACCGGGGTCTGACATTTACCACCCCTAGACTTCATATGCGACGTATCAGACGAAGAGACCGGACTGTACGGTAAGTGTTGCTTACAGGCTCGTAAGGGTTGTGATGAGTTCGCTCGTCGGCCACCTTTTCGTCATGTACCTGGGTAGCCGTTACGTACAGCTAGTGCCGCTGACGTGCTTGTGGTTAAACCCATTGCCAGCGTACTGACGAGTCTTTAGAGTCCCACACAGAGGGTTCCCTCGTTCAGGCAAAAGATGTAGAGACCGTAAGTTGTTACGGCAGCCGTAAGGTGTTGCGGCAGGTTTTCGATTATGTTCGTGTAATTGTTACAGGAATAATAATCGGAAGAATAATACTGGCCGGATACCGGTATTATATTATTGGATTAATTGTATTCGTATTTTTCGGAATTCGGATGCGTGTATACAGTATACGGTATACGGTATACGGAGGAGGGGTATTTTTGTAATTGTTACAAGAATACCTTCTAGAAGATGCCACCTCATAATGACATAATTATGAAATCATTTATTTTGTGAAAATAAATTTGTGAGGTGAAAATTAAAAGGTATAAGCATGATAATGTGGTTGTTGAAGTGGATGTACTATTAATGCATGATACTTGTTTCATAATACATGCTTTAGTTAGTGCTATATTCTTTTTTCATCATGCTTAAACTTTTAATTATGATATGCACTTATTCTTTCCTCCTCCTTCTTCTTATAAATACCTTCACATGAGATGTGAAATTAAGGCATTCAAATCCTACACAAAATTATGATAAGTGTATCATAACAAGTGTATAAGAAGAGAGAAAGAAAATGATGGTGATCATTCTTCCTAGCTTTAACCCTCACATGAGATGTGAATCCAAAGCTTAGGATTTCAAGTTAATCCAATACACTTATCTCTACATCATCCTAGTGACCTCTTCTAGCAAATTTGGTCTCTCGGTTAAACTCTTGAGAAGAGTTTCTAGCTTGCACGAAAACTCTCGGGTGGATCATCTTGGTCTTCGGTGGCCGGAGATCGAAAACATCGGCAACATCTAAAGGAGCCAAGGAGTTCACCAAAAGAGGAGAAAGGAGCAAAGGAGTTGCATCCAAGAGAAGACCCGAAGGACTGTATCATCAAGGTATAATCTCTAACATAGCAGATAAGATCTCTAGTTGGGGTTTACTAGTTGTGGTTTAGACAAGATCTTCGGTTAAGTGCGTGTTGTATGCAAAGAAAATTTTCGTTCATCGCTTTCGCCGCGCCACAAGAGTTGTGGGAGCATGCAGCACTCACCAACACTTTTTGTCCAAGGGGTCACTCCCGATGAAGGGATCTCGGCCCTTGCCTCGTCGAATGAGGTGCTGGGCATTCATAACCGAATACCTCTATGCAAAACAAAAGAGAGCGTCCTTGCAATAACAACTTTTTGAAAAATTGTTCCAACAACGTTCTTTTTAGGTTTGTTTTCTTGCATTAATTTAATGCGTCCCATCAATTAATCCTACCATTGCAGAAAACAACGAAAATATGACGTACGCTTATGCCATCCGCATTCGCCACGGGGCCCCGTCATTACCCGTTAGGTTACTTAACTAACGACAGAGCGGGGGCTGGACTAGCGCGGATGCAAAACATAAGCAACGCCTAAATAGATATCATATAGATATATACACACATTCGTCAGATGCAATGATAGCCATTCCAGAACACAGATGAACACATTGGATATACTAGGAATCCGCATTCCGTACGAGCCTGTAACGAAAAGCAGATTACACGGTCGTGATGAATAGCCAATACCCCACCCTAGACCCCTACGGGTGCGGCAAACTACCCGCCAAATACCCGAAGTGAAGCAACCTCCCTCAACACCGTGAGTAGGCCACTCGGCACTTCGAGGTACCCGGTAGTTTGTGCACCCCTCCTTGGGTCTATCCTAGGAGCAAAAACAGTAAAAGAAATTATACAATGGCGGCTACAACCTCATCCCGGATGTGCGGCCATACAAATAATATTACATCAATTTACATATTACATGAATTGAAAGATAAATAAAATTCTCATCTCACAACCCCCCGGTTATTCATCTGCGACAATCCAACGAATTCATATACACAAACCATCAACATTACAGATCACAGATATGTATAACCCCCACTAATCGACGTATAGCGATTAGCAGATGTTTAATACATATATCACATCACAGATATAACCATTTAGCCAAAGTTTGTAGAACTCCGATCAAAATACGAATTTGTAACTACCCCCAAAAAATAACATTTTTCTCTGGACAACCTGGGCAGAAACAAAATATCTCAAAAATCCCAAAACACCAAAATAAGAATTCCGCAACAAATTTGAGCCGCGGCCGAGTAAACTCGGTCGCGGATCCGCGGTGGAACGTATGGTTCCTCCGCGGTTCCGCGGCGAGTTGGCCGAGTCATGGCCTCAAATTTCTTGGTTATTCCTATAAAACCCCGCTTGTATTTTTCAGAGATGTTAAATAATTTTTAGAGCAGGTTTTAAAAACGGCAGAAAGCATGGGTTTCGGACATCGTTTTGGGATTTTTTCTGGATCGAAGTTCTAAAAACCATGCTAACTGTTAGTTGTTGTTTAGTTAGGCTCTGATACCACTGTTGGGTCTATATTACCCACCCCGGTCCTTTCGGGGAGGCGGAATAGGTAAAACGAAAATTTTCCCTAACTAGGTAACATGGACCGTTTCAAGATGGATCGTTTCTAAACAAGAACTAACAAATATTCTACAAGTTCTAACTGTTAGTGTATATGCCGTAGAGGCCATTATTGTATCATACTAGTTTGTATATTACTTGATAGAAGCTTGGGATATTCACAGTTGTGTAGACAATCTTGCTCAAAATGGTAGTATGCTACTTGGTTTGTTTCTAATTCAATATGTGCATGTGTTTCTTTTAGCATATCGCTTATACATATTAGCAGAGCCCTTAGGATCTTTGCTTGATTACCATCGTTGTGATGGCAGTAACACTTGTGGGGGCTGGGTAATCTATAAGCACATCCTTATACAGGTCCCTAGTCGTAGGACTATCGAGACAGGGCATCGATACTCCGGAGTAGACTAGCGTATGCGCTTCTCATCCCAGCAGGGGAGATGGTCTGTCCCACAGCCATCAGTACGTCGTACTGGAGATAGTATGCGGGTGCTTGTTAGGTTATGAGTACACTGGACAGGACTCGTCGGGAACTGATGGTTGGTATTATACCTATCGTCAGTTATCAGTTCCCATGTGACATGAGTACAGCTTAGTCCGTTGACTTGACACTGTCACTTCGCCTCGAGTGTGTTCCCACTGTACTTAGATTACTACCCTACCACGGCTCAAAGGAGTCGTGCAAACATGTAGTAGTTGGGTGCAGTCCCGAAGCACTTAGAGGCAGTGACGGTTAGACAGGATTCGTCTCTCCCGGTATTGGGGGTTGACATCGCGCTGTGTCTAGGAGAGCCATTACACGAGTAGTCCCTGGCCAGGGCAAGCGAGATATACTGGAGGGTTTCCAGTATTATCTTAGGGTGTTCTGGGCTACACTCCGACACGACTTGTACCGCTATTAGGGGACTGACGTTCACCACCCCCTAGGCTCGCCATGCGATGTATCAGACGAACAGACCGGACTGTACGGAGATTGTCACATACAGGCTCAGTAGGAGTTTGGATGGGTTTACCTCGTCAGTCTTCTTATCGGCATCTACCTGGGGACCGTTACGTACAGCTAGTGCCGCTTGCGGTCTGTGGTTAAACCCACTGCCAGCGTAGTGTCAAATCTTTAGAGTCCCACACAGAGGGTTATTCGCCTTTAGGAAAAATGAGTAGAGGTCGCATGGTTTTGCGACGGGGTTCGTTCACATCCGCGCACTTATGCACGTTTTGTGTCCGGACAGCTTATACTAGCGGGCTTTGGTTTAAGCCGGATCCTAGTATATGATTTGGGATTGGTTTTATCTCATTGTATTCGTGTTCCTCGGAACATTGATATGGGTGTGTATGCACAGTTGACTGAGACAGAGGCAGAGGACCTTGATTAGGGTTGATGACTATTGTCATTTTCTTAACCCTAATGTTTTGTGTGAATTATGATTTATTAATAATTAGTTAATTATAATTGTGCATGGTTAGAGTTTTTGACCATTTGACTATACTTGACTTGTTGACCTAGGTTGACAAGTTGACCATCATCATTCCATATGAAAGATGCTCTTTGATCCTTACAAAAGCATTTAATATGAAATGATAATGGTCATTTCTTGATTAACCATGACAATTATCTTTTGCTAATTATCTAATTTACATAATTCATACATATGTGAGAAGGTTGGGATATTCTACTCACTTTATCATTTCGATTCTCTCTCCTCCTCTTCCTCTCTCTCTAGCTCTCCCCTCTCATGAGTTGAGAACCATTTGAGCTTGAGCTAATCCCTTCAAAAATACTCTCTACTCTTTGTAAGGTCCTAGGTCTAGCACACCAAGCACCTTAGTTACTTCTAGTTTGAGGTTGGAGCCAAAGGTTGAAGCCCTCGGGTAGATCTTTCTTCGGCAAGAGAAGCGACAAGGAGAACCCGTTCTTTCACTCCAAGGAGCAAGAAGAGATGGACTTGAAGACCTAGGTATAACCCCATTTCCGAGTAGCTAATTCTCTTTAGCTTTGTAGTTAGTTTTGTTTAGCAAAGATCCCTCCTTTAGCTAGTCCATGTTGCCTAGTGTTGAAAAAATCCGATTTTTCTTAACATTTCCGCCTCCCCGCAAGCACCGGGGTGGGCAACGTGGACTTACAGTGGTATCAGAGCCTAGCTAAACATAAACTAGCTAGTTAGTAAAGTGTATAGAACTTCGATCGCAAAAATCGCAAAACTTTTTTTTCTGAAACCCTAACTTTCTGCCGATTTTTAAACCTGGTTTAAATATAATAAATCATATCTTAAAAATCGGCTCAGGCTTTTTTCAGTACAGGCAAGAAAAATGACCCATTGAACCGACCAACTCGCCGTGATTCCACGGCCGAGTTGACTCGGCCGTGGATCGTTTTTCGTGCAGTTTACTTCTGGGTCTGTTTTGTGATTTTTGACATACTTTGTTTCCACCCAGATTTTCCAGAGAACAAGTTGGTTTTTGGAATGGTCACAAATCCGTATTTTTTTTATCGAACTTCTTTACACTTTGGCTAATGGGTTATATCTGTGATGTGATATATGTATTGAACGTCCGCTAATCGCTATACGTCGATTAGTGGGGGTTATACATATCTGTGATCTGTAATGTTGTTGGTATGTGTATATGAATTCGTTGGATTGTCGTGGATGAATAGCCGGGGGGTTGTGAGATGAGAGTTTTCTTATTCTTTCAATTCTTGTAACATGTAAATTGATGTAATATTATTTGTATGGCCGCACAACCGGGTCGGGGTTGTAGCCGTTATTGTATAATTTCTTTTTTCTGTTTTTGCTCCTAGGATAGACCCAAGGTGGGGTGCAAAGATTACCGGGTATCTCGAAGTGCCGAGTGGCCTACTCACGGGTTGAGGGAGGTTGCTTCGCTTCGGATACTTGGCGGGTAGTTTGCCGCACCCGTAGGGGTCTAGGGTGGGGTATTGGCTATTCATCACGACCGTGTAATCCGCTTTTCGTTGCAGGCTCGAACGAATCGCGGGTTCCTAGTATATCCAAAGTGTTCATCTGTGATCTGGATTGGCTATCATTGCTATATATCTATATATGATATCTATTTAGGTGTTGCTTATGTTTTGCATCCGCGCTAGTCCAGCCCCCGCTCTGTCGTTAGTTAAGTAACCTAACGGGTGATGACGGGGCCCCATGGCGAATGCAGATGGCATAAGCGTACGCCATATTTTGGTTGTTTTCTGCAATGGTAGGATTAAATGATGGGACACATTGGAATTAATGCAAGAAAATAAACCAAGTAAAAGTCGTTGGAACACTTTCAAAACCACTCGGTTCTTTTCAAAAACCAGCTTTTTAAACGCGGAGCTCGAACCACTCCTTTTAAAAGCTATCTCGTTCCATCGATTATATCAAGTTCACTACGTTCACGGTTTCGCCAAAACCATTCGTAGCCCTCCGTCATTTCGTATCGATAGTCAATAGTATTCAAGCTGTATTTGTTGGCCAAAGTCAAGGCACAGTGTTTGGTAGCTATTGGGTATTCATATGTAGCATAGATAGATGCGTTGGTTTGGGACAGTCGTACTGCCTTGTTGGACAAAGTCAAGGGTATGTGCGGGTGGGTTCAAATTAACCTGGATAATGATGGGTAGAACTTGACATGTGACTTATGATTTGTTGGCCAAAGTCAAGGTCATAAGAGCATGGGGCAAAAATCCACATCGGGAGTTTCAAAAGAACTGAAACTTGCTAGCGCTGCATACCATTTGGAGTGTGATGATTCTGGTAGGATTCCTTCAGTTTTGTCACACGATGATATTTGGATCCCGATCCTACTGTGAGTATATGCTACTCCTCGGGAACTTTCTCACTTAACGATCAATGCTATAAACCAAGTATGTGTCTAGAAAGGTGTTAGCGGGGCTACGCCCACAGGGAAAAGAGGTTACTTAATTAAGGAACTTCGCGAAAGCGTTGGAAAACCTCCCTCGAAGTACCGACACTGGCCTGGCTGAATGGTTAAGCAAGTATTGTACGGTGAGATTGATCCCGACTAATTCTTCCTTTATGGTTTGAGGAGGGATTCGAGAGACAGTGGGAGCCATCCTGTTTAGATAAATTAAAAACCAATCTAAACTTGTAAGAGCATCATGCTGAGTGTTTTCTTCTCTCTCTCTTAATTGCAGCGACCCAGTGACCGCACCTAGGTTACATCTAGATAATAAAATGACTGAATCTGACTGTTATGACTGGCAAAGGTCTGTCCAGATGTCCATTGCCCATGACAAGCTGGGACACCTCTTGACTGATCCAACCCCTACCGTCTCAGGTACAGTTTCCCCTGTCACGGATATTCATATCCGCGAGACATCGGAAGAAGACCGTGCGAAAGACAAGTGCCTCGTGTTAGCCTCAGTTGATGGTGCAAATCAGAGGCAGCACGAGAAGATGGACTCAGTTTCTATCTTCCTCCATAACAAAGATTTATATGGAGAGCAATCTCGTATCGCAAGATATGAGACCTCGAACGAATTGCTTCCAGCGAGGTTGGCTATCGGGTCATCTGTTAGGGGCAACGTCCTTACAGAGACCAGCTCTTTTGAGCTCACGGACCTGAAAACCACGTTGAAGAACGGGTCAGATGCTGACTTAGTTCAACAGTCTGTACCTACTACCCTGAAGGAAACCAGGGAAGTAGAAAGAAAGGGATGGGCAGAAGTTTCAGAACTGGATGTAGTAAAAGAGAGATGTTCCTATTGTTACAGGAATGAACATTGGTAGAAGGATTGGAGGGTTTGCAAAGCCAGTAGCCAGAATTCGAAGCATGTTGTGGCTTAGGCTTCGGGTGTGTTTGTAATAGAGAACTGTGTGTCAGTTAACCCTACTTCCTGGGTATTGGATACCGGATCAGGATCTCATATCTGTAATTCGTTACAGGCTCTGAGAAACCGTAGGGTTATCAAGAAAGGTGATATGACTCTCAGGGTTGCTAACGGAATGAGCATGTATGCTGAATCCGTAGGGGAATATCATCTAGGACTGACAACTGGGCAGATATTGATTCTGCGTGACTGTTTTTATGTACCAGGTGCGATTTGTAATATCATATCTGTATCCTTACTTTCTAAGGAAGGATATGATTTTATTTTTGTAAGCGATGTAGTAAACATCCACCTAAATCAAGTTCTGATTGGGTCAGGTACATTGAAAAATGGTATATACGTTTTGAATCAAGCTCAGGTCTTCAGTGTCCAGAACACACTTAAAAGAAAGTCTTCGGAATTAAATCAGGCTTTCTTATGGCATTGTAGACTGGGTCACATTAATGAGACACGGTTGACAAAGTTACATAAAGAAGGATACTTGGATCCGTTCGAGTATCAGTCTTATGCCACTTGTGAATCTTGTCTCATGGGAAAGATGACAAAGACTCCGTTCGCTGGACACGGAGAAAGAGCAAGCGAGCTCTTGGGACTCATACACAGTGATGTGTGTGGTCCAATGTCTACACATGCGTGAAGTGGTTATTCATACTTCATTACTTTCACAGATGATTTCTCTAGGTATGGGCATGTCTTCTTGATGAAGCACAAATCCGAGGCCTTTGAGAAATTTCAGGAATATAAGAATGAAGTTGAAAAACAAACTGGCAAAAGTATCAAGACACTGAGATCTGATCGAGGTGGTGAATACTTGAGTGCCGAGTTTCTGGGCTACTTAAAAGAGAATGGAATTCTCTCTCAGCTTACTCCTCCATACACACCACAACACAACGGTGTATCAGAAAGGCGGAATCGAACCCTATTGGATATGGTTCGTTCCATGATGAGTAAGGCTGAGTTACTGCGATCTTTCTGGGGTTATGCACTAGAAACAACTGCATATCTTTTGAACCGAGTTCCAACTAAGACTGTGCCTACTACACCATATCAGATGTGGTGTGGGAAGAAACCCTATCTTAATCACATTAAGACATGGGGATGTCCAGCTTTTGTCAAAAAGCAGCATGCGGACAAGCTCGAGGCACGCTCAGTACAGTGTAAGTTTGTGGGATACCCAAAGAACTCCAAGGGGTATCTTTTCTATTACGCAGAGGAACAAAAGGTTTTTGTTTCTCGTCATGCCCGCTTCTTGGAAACTGAGTTTTTGAAAAACCAGATAAGTGGGAGCGCAATAGAACTGGAAGAAATTCCAGAACCACGAGCTATTACTGAAAGCTTAGTAGCACCAGAGGGTTCGAAAGAACAGGACATCCCAGCGCCACTCCGCAGGAGTAGTAGGCAGTCTCATCCGCCCGAGAGATATTACGGTTTTCTCATAGACTGGGATAGAGAGGATTGCACTATGGATTATGGTGAGCCTACTAGCTTCCAGCAAGCCATTCAGAGAGGTGACTCGGTAAAATGGCTGGATGCAATGCGGACTGAGATGGAGTCCATGTACACCAACAAAGTTTGGACTTTGGACTTTTCTCCAGAAGGGGTAAAACCCGTAGGCTACAAATGGATCTTCAGAAAGAAGATTGGTGTAGATGGGCAGGTTGAAACCTATAAAGCTAGACTTGTTGCAAAGGGTTTTTGTCAAAGACCTGGTTTGGACTATGACGAGACCTTTTCTCCAGTGGCTATGCTGAAATCCATTCGGATCCTTCTTGCCATTGCTGCCTTCCACGATTATGAAATCTGGCAGATGGACGTAAAGACGATTTTCCTAAATGGAAATTTGGAAGAGTGCGTCTATATGGATCAGCCGGAGGGATTCATTCAGAGTGGGAGCAGCGGTAAAGTGTGCAAGTTGCTAAAGTCCATCTATGGACTTAAGCAGGCATCGCGGAGTTGGAACATCTACTTTGATGATACTGTCAAGGAATTCGACTTTATCAAAAACCCAGATGAACCATGCATTTACAGTAAGATTGTAGGGAGAACTGTGGTGTTCCTCGTCTTGTATGTATGCCCTAGAGGCCATTACTGTACATACGATGTATATTGTAGTGGATGCTAGGACATATATAGCGAGGACTTTCTTGCTCGACATGATAGTATGCTATCTGGTTGTACTTTATCTTAACATGTACTCAGATTGTCTCTATATTACATGTTGATAAAGCCCTTAGGATATGTACTCGACTACTGGGACTATGATGAGATCATACTAGTGGGGCCACGGTAGTCGACGAGTACATCCTATAACTGTTCCTAGTCGAGGGTGTATCGAGACAGGGCATCGATACACCAGAGTAGACTAGCGCATACGCATCTTGACCCATATGATGGGCGATGGATGATCCCATATCCATTGGTGTTTGACATCAAGGATGGTGTACGGGTGCTCAGTGGAGACTGGGTACACTGGACGGACTCGCCGAGAACTCCCAGATGGTATTATACCATACGTCAGATGGCAGTTCTCCGGTGACACTGGTACAGAGTAGTCTGTTGACCCGAGATCGTCATAGAGTCTTGTGTGATTCCCACTGTGCTTTGATTTCCATCATACCACGTCCAAGAGGGCGTGCAAAAAGGTGGCTTTTGGGTACAGTCCCGAATCACATGGAAGCAATGAGCGATAGGAGGGGATTCGTCTCTCCCGGTATAGGGAGTTGATGTTGTGCTGTGTTCGATTGGCTATAACCGGAAATCCCTGGCCAGGGTTGCTGAGATTTACTGGTAAGTGTTATCAGTAGTTTCTCGAACTGTTATAGACCTCATATCGACACGACTTATCAAGCTACTGGGGTCTGACGTTTACCACCCCTAGGCGAGATATGCGACATATCAGACGACGAGACCGGACTGTACGGGAGTGTTACTGTTTGGATTCACAGGAGAATGTACAGGCTTGCTTGTTGATCTTCTGAGCGCTCAATACCTGGGTAGCTGTTACGTTTAGCTGACCGCTTGCAGCTTGTGGGTGTTTGATATGATCATCACCTACTGCCGGCGTATTGACGATTCTTTAGAGTCCTACACAGAGGTTTCTTGGCTCAGGCAAAACGGAGTAGGAGCACATATGTGATATGTGCGGAACCGAGGATAATGCGATATGTGATACCGTATTATATTCTCGCGATATTTGATATCATCCGGGTCATCGGATCAAGTGTTGATTCGATGAATCGGTACGGATAAATATTAGTCGGTTATATGCGATATAGCCGGATTGTCGGATCAAGTGTTGATTCGATAATTTAATGTATAATAATATATTTGATATATTAAATTACATTAACTAATATTTGCTCACTAAAAGATTCTTTTTCTCACTCGGGTAATACATTGATATATATGCGATATATGTTAATTGTATTATTTTATTTGGTTACAATAAATATTATATATGTGATATATAATATTGTAACATGATATGATAACTAATGCAACATGTTTAGTAAAGATTAATCAAGATTGGGGTTTGTTTTGGGTTAATGGTTTCTAGATGATTCTAGAAGGTTTTTGTTTTGTCATGAAAAAGATATTTACTTATGACTCATTCTTAACTCAACCCAAAACCCTAACCCTTGGTTAATTCTCTACAATGGTTAAGTGAACCATGGTTGCATAATTGATCATTATCTCCTTTTCCTATTCATCACAAAAGGAGAATAACATTATTCATCATCTCCTTCCTTCTTCTTCTTTGCTTGAAATGCTTTCTTGCTTTGATTTTTGTGATGGATAAATATGAGAAAAAGATAAATAAAGAGAGCAAAAATTCCTACTTCATCATCCTCATCTTCCCTTGCCATTTAGATGAGGGTGTTCACATCATTTCATGAGTGTTAGCTTGTGTTAAAGAAACTTCAAGGTAGATCATCTTAGTATCGAAGATCAGAAGCAAAGGTTGCATCTTTCTCTTCGTGGAACCTCTCGAGAGTCCGGATCCCGATGATCGCAGCGAAGGGACCACAACACGGAGCATATGAAGTGAAGGACCGGATCTACAAAGGTTGTAATCCCTCTCACTTAGTGTTAAGTTGTTAACATGTTAGTTTTCGCCTAATCTCTAGTTTAAAGATCCGTATTCGGGTTGTTCGGCACGGCTAAATTTTTAATCGGGCATGGTTGATGCCTCGTAGACCCTTGTGCGCGTGCATAGCAACCCTACAGTGGTATCAGAGCCAAGCTAGAGCTTTAGGCGAAGTCTAGACGAAGTTTGAAACCCGATCGAACCCGAAACCCCATTTTTACGAGCTCTCTGGACTTTTTCTAAAAACTGGGATTTTTCAACATTAAAAATGCTTAAAAAATTCAGCAGGGAATTATTAGAATTACGGTGCAAAAAGTTTTTGATGAACAGTATAAAGCGCGGCGGAACCGCAGCAGAAGCATGACTTCTGCGGCGGTTCCGCTGCTCAATGATGACGTCATCATCCCCTGTTTGCACAGTAACTCCTATTTTATTATTCTGGATTTTCTGGGAATTTTTAATTTTTATTCAGGAGTTGAATTTTCTGGGGCTGTTTTGGGGATTTGGTGTTTCGATCGGAGTATCAGATTTTGTCTATGTGGCTTTCCGGATAACTTTTAGAAACTGTTAAAAAGTTCGAACGGATATCAATAACTCACTTTTTCCCCTGTCGGAAATTTTTTCAAAAGTTGGATTTTTTCTAGTGTTAAAGAACGTTCTAAGTCGTGCAAGTAACTCGGTGGACCCTCTAGAAGACAACAAACCTTAACTCGATTATGTGACCGTCTTGAACTGCCTTTTGAACCTTAGGGTTTGGGGCAGTACGACGTGCCACATGTGAGGCGTTGGCTTGACCCTTCTACGGCTGGACCATTGGTACTGTGGCATGTGATGGATGTTTTTAAATTGATTTCAAGTGTTGAGATATATTGGGGAAATCTTGGGTGTTTGATGATTCGATCGGAAAGTTTAACTTTTTCTATTTATCTGGAATGTGATACAATAATTGGAATCCACAGGTAGTTATGAGATAACTAATTTGAATATTATAAACATAGCAGTTTAGTCTCAGATGATCGGTTGCCACGGAATTTTGATGTGATCAAAAGTTCGTCGCAATCACGTAGTGTACGCGGATACTCGCCGGGTAAACTTAATAGACAGCTACGCCCCAAAGCCCCGACCAAGTGACTGTAGGAGAACCCCGTCACCGAAAGCATCCGTTAGGGTGCTCGCGGCAGCGGTGTTCCGCCTTAGTGCACTTCGTCGACGGCATCTGGGGTGCGGCCGTCTACTAAAGTTTGCGACGAGCATTCGATCAGGACGTCGGGAATCTTGTTGAATTGCCCGACTTGACATTGAAAAGAGTTTTCGATAATGAGACTAAAATGCGGGGTTTATAATTGTTAGGCATGTGATGTCTAAAGAATTCATTTGGTTAGGCATGCGATGTCTAAAGAGGTTGCGGATTCCAACTGTTGTAGTTTTACACTTTCTTTTCTGTGGCCGTAAGCGTAGTATGTGGGGTATCGCCGGCTTCGTTGCTATACATCAACGACAATTGGGATACGCATACTTGCTTACGTTGATGATATGAGATATTATGTGTTGCTGTGATATGTTGTATTGGATCGTCGCGTTTTGAATAGCCGGGGGTTTTATGTGAGATGAGAGTTTTTCTTTTTCATTCATGTAAAATTCATTTGTATGTAATATTCTTTTATTGGGGCACTTCCAGGTAGCGGAAGATGTCACCGTTGTATATTATTTACTTTTCCGCATTAGGTAGACCCAAGGAGGGGAGCACAAGTAACTGGGTTCTAGGGTCCAGTGGGGGACCATCTTGAGGAGTCAGGACCGGGTCTCCTAACCCTAGAATTGGCAGTGTTACTTGCCGCTCTCGTAGGGGTCTAGGGATGTAGGTTTGGCTATTCATCGCGACCGTGGAATCCGTGTTTTATACTGGCTCGTATTGAAAACACGGACGTCCTAGTATATCCAATATTTCATATATGTTCTTCTGCTGCAATGTTCTGTGATGAGATCATATTACTGCCTGTGACGAATGTTTATATTATATATATGAGATATATGTTATATTGCAGATTTCGTTTCAAAAGAGATGCTTGTGAAGCATAATAAAATGGGACTTCATTAATGAGATTAATGAAACTAAAAGAAACCTAAAGATGTTGTAGAAACTTGTTTAATAAAAACTGGTAGCTCTAGTTCCTGCTTTGCATAGCGGTGTTCCTTGTAGAACATCCAGCACCTTATTCGATAAGGAAAGGACCGAGATCCCTTCACCGGGAGTGACTCCTTTAGCAATAACTGGCAGATGCTACAAACTCGGTTTGTCTTTTGATTGCTTCTATAGTTCTTGCTTTGCACAGTGATATATATGATATATCCTGCACCTTATTCGATGAGGAAAGGGCCGACGATCCCTTCACCGGGAGTGACCCCTTTAGCAAAACTAGAAAAGCCTCAAAAACATTCCATTTCAAATCACTCGATTCTACAACGATATCAAGTTCATTACGCAAAGGGTTTTCTTAAAAACCTGTCGTAGCCCTCCGTCATTTCAGATAAGGACTGTTCAGTATTCGTGCTGCGTTTGTTGGCCTTTGTCAAGGCGTAGTGTGCGGTAGCTGAATAGTACTTATCTGCTTATACATATGATGCAGATTGGATTAGGGTAGTCGTGCGACCTTGTTGGCCTTTGTCAAGGACCGTGCGGGTGGGTTTACTTCAATCAAGAAATGACGGGTTGAACTTGACTAGCAGCCTATGGTTTGTTGGCCTTTGTCAAGGTCATAGGACGCTAGGGGTAAAATATTATTGGGAATTTCAAGTGTTGAAATTTGCAATGAGATTGCATACCTTCTATGAGATAGTTGGATCCCGATACCCGCTGCGAGTAAGAGTTACTCCTGGGAGAGTTTTACACATTACAATTAGCCGATCAAGTAGGTGTCTAGAAAGGTGTTAACGGGGTTACGCCTCTGGGAAAACGAGGTTTACTTTAATTAGGTTCATGCGAAAGCACGGGGGACCTCCCTCAAAGTACCGACACTGGCCTGGCTGAAAGATTGGCGAACTTGTAGCGTGTAATTAATCCCGGCTAGTCTTTCCTTTTAGGTTTTGAAGGAAGATTTGATTAAAACAGTGGGAGACATCCTGATTAGATATATTAGATAACCAATCTAATCTTGCAAGAGCATACGCTGAGTGTTTTCTTCTCTCTCTCTCCAGGTAGCGACCATATCACGCCTTAATCAAGTTAATAATACGGATATATTGACCGCACCCGCTTGTTATACTGAGCCGGGGAACGTTGGTCCCGCTCCAACTTATAATTGTTATAAGACAGAGCAGGAAATTGGGGAATACCAGATTTCCCGTGCCGCCCAAACGAAGAAAGTGCATGTTGATGCATCATCTTCGGCTGTGTTCATTACAGAGAACTGTTTCTCAGTATCCTTTACGTCCTGAGTATGTGATACCGGATCAGGATCCCGCATATGTAATCTGTTACATGGGCTACAGATAGGTAGAGAACTGAGAACGGGTGATAAGTTTCATGAGATAGAAAACGGTGCAAGTGTTGCAGCCAAGTCTGTTGGTCACTGTCACCATGTATTACCAGAATACATTGATTCTGAACAAATGTTATTAGATACCGAACCTGATATACAAAATCATATCAGTCTCTTTATTAGTAAAGAAAGGATATAATTTTGTATTGTTGGATAATGTTTTGAACATTTCCTATATCAAGAGTTGATCGGTTCAGGCACGTTATCTAAAAGCATTGACGTTCTAAATCAAACCACAGTTCTTAACGTACAGAACACACACAAGAGGAAGAGTTCAGAAATGAACGAATCCTTCTTGAGGCATTGTAGACTAGGTCATATCAATACGACCCGACTGGCTGAAGTTACATAAAGATGCATATTTAAATTAGTTTGAATTTACATCTTGTGAAACTTGCCGGTCGTGTCACAAAGATAAGATGACCACAGCTCTGTTTGTTGGAAACAGAGAAAGAGTTAGTGAACTTTTGGGATTGATACATGCTGATGTATGAAAGTCCCCTGTCTACACATGCCAAGATCGGTTCTTTGTACTTCATTACATTCTCTGATAATCACTCAAGATTCAGACATGTGTTCCTGTTGAAACATAAGTCCGAACCTTTTGAGATATTCAAAGAATATAAGTTAGAAGTAGAGAACCAACTACGGGTAAAAGTATTATGTCCTTTGATGTGATCAAGGAGGAGAATACTTGAGCACGGAATTCCTGGACTATTCTAAAGGAGAATGAGATTCTCTCTCAGCATTACTCCTTCGAATACACCACAGCACGTCGGTGTATCGGGGCGGAGCAATAGCACCCTATTTGATATGGTGTGCTCTATGATGAGTACTACTGAGTTTCCTATTTCCTTTAGGGAGTTATGCACTTGTGAAGTTGCATACCTATTGAATAGGGTTCAAATCAAATCTGTTGCCTACCACTTCATATGTGATATGGAAAGGGAAGAGCCCATATCTTAAGTTGGTTAAGATTTGGGGTTGTCCGGCCTATGTCTAAAAGCAAAATCCGGACAAGCTTGAGGCAAGGTCTGTTATGTAGAACTGGAATGGTTCCAGCTATACAAACTGCAGCTGATGATTTGGTAGAACCAAAGGATTCAATAGTTTCCAACGAACCTCAGCCTCTCCGCCGATCTAGCAGGGTTCCTCACCCACCTGAGAGATACTTCGGTTTCTCTATGACAGTGGGAGCGAGGATTGCATCATGAGATGATGACCCAACTAGTTTCGACCTGGCCATCAGGAGTGGGACTCTGTAAGAATGGCTGGATGCTTATACGCCAACAAAGTATGGACTTTGGTTGCTTTATCTGAAGGGTTAAATCCCTATCAGGAGCAAGTATATCTTGAGAAGATTACTTGGTGTACATGGAAAAGTTGAGACTTTCAAAGCTAGACTTGTTAAAGGTTTGCATCATAGACCAGGTATGGATTATGTTGAAACCTTTTCTAAGGAGCTATGCTTAAGTCCATCCAGATCCTACTTGCCACGGCTACATACCATGACTACGGTATCTGGTGGTTGGGTGTCATGACTACTTTTCTAAATGATGTTTTAGAAAAGAGCGTCTATAAGTACACAGCCAGAGGGCTTCGTAGACAGTGGGAGCAGTGGAAACGTGTGCAAGATGTTTTATATGATAAAACAGGCATCGCGGAGTTGGAACATCTGTTTTGATGTGGTAGTCAAAGAGTTTGACTTCATCAAAATGGTAGATGAACCTTGTATATACAAAAAGGTAGTAGGGAGTATGGTGGTGATCCTCGTAGAGTACGTGGATGACATACTCTTGATAGGGAAGGGGTTTCCTATGCTACGCTCGGTCAATCTCCGCTTATCACAAGGATTCTCCATATAGGATCAAAGTGATACCTCCTAAATCCTGGGTTTTGGATCTATGAGATATATCTAATTGGATGTTAGGATTCTCACTAGTTGTAGTGAGATGGTATCAACAGATCCTGAGGAGAATCACTGGAAAGGTTCCAGGGTGATAAGGACGACTGAATGTCAGTCGCAGGCATTGTCTATACCCTCAGTGGAGGGACGGTATGTTGGAAGAGTTCCAAGCTAGATACCGTGACATACTAGATGATTAAAGGCAAGATACATCGTTACCAAGGATGCTACCAAAGAGGCAGTCTGGATATATATAAGTTCATGAGATGAACTTCGTTCCTACCATTGTGTGACAATGGAGTTGTGGCTTATGCCAAGGAACTACCGTCCCATCAGAAATCCAGATATAATTCTTAGGCAGTATCACCTGATCATGGAGATGGTTGATCTCCAGGGAGATCGAGGTTAGGAGAGTAGACACAGAGGACGACATCGCGGATCCACTCACAAAGGCCTTTTTCCCAGTAGAGACTTTTATGGGATGGTTGAGTATGAGATACTTCAACCGCAGCTAATTGTTGGGTATGCGATACCATAACAGATGGCCCTAGTGCAAGTGGGAGATTGTTAGTTATATGTATGCCCTAGAGGCCATTACTGTACATACGATGTATATTGTAGTGGATGCTAGGACATATATAGCGAGGACTTTCTTGCTCGACATGATAGTATGCTATCTGGTTGTACTTTATCTTAACATGTACTCTGATTGTCTCTATATTACATGTTGATAAAGCCCTTAGGATATGTACTCGACTACTGGGACTATGATGAGATCATACTAGTGGGGCCACGGTAGTCGACGAGTACATCCTATAACTGTTCCTAGTCGAGGGTGTATAATTACAGGGCATCGATACACCAGAGTAGACTAGCGTATACGCATCTTGACCCATATGATGGGCGATGGATGATCCCATATCCATTGGTGTTTGACATCAAGGATGGTGTACGAGTGCTCAGTGGAGACTGGGTACACTGGACGGACTCGCCGAGAACTCCCAGATGGTATTATACCATACGTCAGATGGCAGTTCTCCGGTGACACTGGTACAGAGTAGTCTGTTGACCCGAGATCGTCATAGAGTCTTGTGTGATTCCCACTGTGCTATGATTTCCATCATACCACGTCCAAGAGGGCGTGCAAAAAGGTGGCTTTTGGGTACAGTCCCGAATCACATGGAAGCAATGAGCGATAGGAGGGGATTCGTCTCTCCCGGTATAGGGAGTTGATGTTGTGCTGTGTTCGATTGGCTATAACCGGAAATCCCTGGCCAGGGTTGCTGAGATTTACTGGTAAGTGTTATCAGTAGTTTCTCGAACTGTTATAGACCTCATATCGACACGACTTATCAAGCTACTGGGGTCTGACGTTTACCACCCCTAGGCGAGATATGCGACATATCAGACGACGAGACCGGACTGTACGGGAGTGTTACTGTTTGGATTCACAGGAGAATGTACAGGCTTGCTTGTTGATCTTCTGAGCGCTCAATACCTGGGTAGCTGTTACGTTTAGCTGACCGCTTGCAGCTTGTGGGTGTTTGATATGATCATCACCTATTGCCGGCGTATTGACGATTCTTTAGAGTCCTACACAGAGGTTTCTTGGCTCAGGCAAAACGGAGTAGGAGCACATATGTGATATGTGCGGAACCGAGGATAATGCGATATGTGATACCGTATTATATTCTCGCGATATTTGATATCAGCCGGGTCATCGGATCAAGTGTTGATTCGATGAATCGGTACAGATAAATATTAGTCGGTTATATGCGATATAGCCGGATTGTCGGATCAAGTGTTGATTCGATAATTTAATGTATAATAATATATTTGATATATTAAATTACATTAACTAATATTTGCTCACTAAAAGATTCTTTTTCTCACTCGGGTAATACATTGATATATATGCGATATATGTTAATTGTATTATTTTATTTGGTTACAATAAATATTATATATGTGATATATAATATTGTAACATGATATGATAACTAATGCAACATGTTTAGTAAAGATTAATCAAGATTAGGGTTTGTTTTGGGTTAATGGTTTCTAGATGATTCTAGAAGGTTTTTGTTTTTTCATGGAAAAGATATTTAATTATGACTCATTCTTAACTCAACCCAAAACCCTAACCCTTGGTTAATTCTCTACAATGGTTAAGTGAACCATGGTTGCATAATTGATCATTATCTCCTTTTCCTATTCATCACAAAAGGAGAATAACATTATTCATCATCTCCTTCCTTCTTCTTCTTTGCTTGAAATGCTTTCTTGCTTTGATTTTTGTGATGGATAAATATGAGAAAAAGATAAATAAAGAGAGCAAAAATCCTACTTCATCATCCTCATCTTCCCTTGCCATTTAGATGAGGGTGTTCACATCATTTCATGAGTGTTAGCTTGTGTTAAAGAAACTTCAAGGTAGATCATCTTAGTATCGAAGATCGGAAGCAAAGGTTGCATCTTTCTCTTCGTGGAACCTCTCGAGAGTCCGGATCCCGATGATCGCAGCGAAGGGACCACAACACGGAGCATATGAAGTGAAGGACCGGATCTACAAAGGTTGTAATCCCTCTCACTTAGTGTTAAGTTGTTAACATGTTAGTTTTCGCCTAATCTCTAGTTTAAAGATCCGTATTCGGGTTGTTCGGCACGGCAAAATTTTTAATCGGGCATGGTTGATGCCTCGTAGACCCTTGTCCGCGTGCATAGCAACCCTACAGTTTGATCGGCTATAACACCTAAATCCCTGGCCAGGGTTCTCGAGGTTTACTGATAAGTGTTATCAGTAGTTCCTCGACCTGTTATTAGCCATAAATCAACATGACTTATAAAGTTACCGGGGTCTGACATTTACCACCCTTGGACTTCATATGCGACGTATCAGACGAAGAGACCGGACTGTACGGTAAGTGTTGCTTACAGGCTCGTAAGGGTTGTGATGTGTTCGCTCGTCGGCCACCTTTTCGTCATGTACCTGGGTAGCCGTTACGTACAGCTAGTGCCGCTGACGTGCTTGTGGTTAAACCCATTGCCAGCTTACTGATGAGTCTTTAGAGTCCCACACAGAGGGTTCCCTCGTTCAGCCAAAAGATGTAGAGATCGTAAGTTGTTACGGCAGCCGTAAGGTGTTGCGGCAGGTTTTCGATTATGTTCGTGTAATTGATACAGGAATAATAATCGGAAGAATAATACTGGCCAGATACCGGTATTATATTATTGGATTAATTGTATTCGTATTTTTCGGAATTCGGATGCGTGTATACAGTATACGGTATACGGTATACGGAGGAGGGGTATTTTTGTAATTGTTACATGAATACCTTCTAGAAGGTGCCACCTCATAATGACATAATTATGACATCATTTATTTTGTGAAAATAAATTAGTGAGGTGTAAATTAAAAGGTATAAGCATGATAATGTGGTTGTTGAAGTGGATGTACTATTAATGCATGATACTTCTTTCATAATACATGCTTTAGTTAGTGCTATTTTCTTTTTATCATGCTTAAACTTTTTAATCATGAAATGCACTTATTCTTTCCTCCTCCTCCTTCTTATAAATACCTTCATATGAGATGTGAAATCAAGGCATTCCAATCCTACACAAAATTATGATAAGTGTATCATAACAAGTGTATAAGAAAGAAAGAAAATGATGGTTATCATTCTTCCTAGCTTAAACCCTCACATGAGATGTGAATCCAAAGCTTAGGATTTCAAGTTAATCCAATACACTTATCTCTACATCATCCTAGTGACCTCTTCTAGCAAATTTGGTCTCTCGGTTAAACTCTTGAGAAGAGTTTCTAGCTTGCACGAAAACTCTCGGGTGGATCATCTAGGTCTCCGGTGGCCGGAGATCGAAAATATCGGCAACATCTAAAGGAGCCAAGGAGTTCACCAAAAGAGGAGAAAGGAGCAAAGGAGTTGCATCCAAGAGAAGACCCGAAGGACCGTATCATCAAGGTATAATCCCTAACATAGTAGATAAGATCTCTAGTTAGGGTTTACTAGTTGTGGTTTAGACAAGATCTTCGGTTAAGTGTGTGTTGTATGCAAAGAAAATTTTTGTTCACCGCTTCCGCCGCGCCACAAGAGTTGTGGGAGCATGCAGCACTTACCAACAGATCTTTCTTCGGCAAGAGAAGCGACAAGGAGAACCCGTTCTTTCACTCCAAGGAGCAAGAAGAGAAGGACTTGAAGACCTAGGTATAACCCCTTTTCCGAGTAGCTAACTCTCTTCAGCTTTGTAGTTAGTTTTGTTTAGCAAAGATCCCTTCTTTAGCTATGTAGGGTTCCTAGGCACACAAATGAGGTCTCACAAGGCATCAACCATGCCAATTTCAAATTTTACGGTGCCGAGAAACCCTAGACTAGATCGTTAACTAGAATTTTAGGCGAAACAATAAGCTAGTTAACAACTTAACTATGAGTTTACGGAAAATACAACCTTTGTAGATCCGGTTCTCCACCTCCTAGGCTCCGTGATGAAGTCCCCTCGCTGTCCATATCGGATCCCGAACTCTAGCATCGGCTTCATCGGAGAATGGACGGGCTAGGTCATCGACTACGATGCCGAAGATGATCTATGTCGAGGCAACACAAGATCAAGCTCCAACTTCACCAAGTCAAGAAACTTGTGAAGAAAACACCCTATACTACTTGGCAAGTGGTAGAGGATGAAGAAATAGGAAGTGGGTTCACTTTAGAATTGGATTTCTCACTCATTTCATCAAGTCACCATTGATGAAGTCAAGCTTTCTTCATGTTGAAGATGAAGAAGAAGAAGAAAGAATATATGATAAGTTAATTAAAATACAAAAGAAAATGAATACTTATCATAATATGAACCATAGTTAGGTGTAGAGAATTGACTAAGGTTAGATGAATGGTTAGGGTTAAGCATGAAGACAAAATGGTCACTTTGGTCAAAGCTTCATGAAGCTTCAACAAGCTTCAAGAATGAAAGCAACCATTTTGTTTTCTTTTGCCATTTCTTTTAATCCAAATAAAAAGATAAAAGAATGAATAAACAAAACCCTAACCATTTACTTAACCAAGGTTTAATTCTTTACACTTAACCAAATGAGCAAGTATCATCATACATGATACAAACATGTGCACAAAAGTATATCACATATACAACTTGCACATCAAGTGAGAAAATCCATTTAAAGTGAACCAATACTAGTTAATGCAAAGTAATATATCAAATATATAATTATGCATTAAATCATCAAATCAACCCTTGATTTAACGATCCGGTCATATCGCATACAACCGACTAATATTCAATGTATCGGCTTATCGAATCAATCCTTGATTCGATAACTAGGTTATATCGCATACAACCAATCGATACATTCATCGCGAGAATAGAATATGGTATCACATACACGCATTATTCTCGGTCCCGCACATATCTCATATGCGCTCCTATTTCGTTTCGCTTGAGCCAGGAAACCTCTGTGTAGGACTCTAAAGACTCGTCAATACGCCGGCAGCAGATGATGATCATATCAAGCATCCACAAGCCGCAAGCGGTCTGCTAAACGTAACGGCCACCCGGGTATTGAGCGATCAGAAGATCGACGAGCAAGCCCGCTCATACTCTTGTGAATCCAACCAGTAACACTTACCGTACAGTCCGGTCTGTTCGTCTGATATGTCGCATATCTCGCCTAGGGGTGGTAAACGTCAGACCCCAATAGCTCGATAAGTCGTGTCGATATGAGGTCTATAACAGTTCGAGAAACTACTAGTAACACTTACCAGTAAATCTCTGCAACCCTGGCCAGGGATTTCCGGTTATAGCCAATCGAACACAGTGCAACATCAACTCCCTATACCGGGAGAGACGAATCCCCTCCTATCGCTCATTGCCTCCATGTGATTCGGGACTGTACCCAAAAGCCACCGTTTTTCACGCCCTCTGGGACGTAGTAAGGTGGAAATCAAAGCATAGTGGGAACCACACAAGACTCTATGACGATCTCGGGTCAACAGACTACTCTGTACCAGTGTCACCAGAGAACTGCCATCTGACGTAAGGTATAATACCATCTGGGAGTTCTCGGCGAGTCCGTCCAGTGTACCCAGTCTCCACTGAGCACCCGTATATCATCTCTAATGTCAAACACCAATGGATATGGGATCATCCATCGCCCATCTATATGGGTCGAGAAGGTATACGCTAGTCTACACTGGTATATCGATGCCCCATCTCGATACACCAACGACTAGGGACCTTGAAGGATGTACTTATAGACTACCATGTCCCCACTAGTATGATCCGCATCATAGTCCAGGTAGTCAAGTACACATCCTAAGGGCTTTACTAACATGTAACAGAGAGACAATCAGTATACAAGTTAAGGTAAAGAGTAACCAGATAGCATACTATCATGTCGAGCAAGAAAGTCCTCCCTATATATGTCCCAGCATCCACTACAATATACATCCAATGTACAGTAATGGCCTCTAGGGCATACTTATAACTAATAATCTCCCACTTGCACTAGGGCCATCTGTAGCAGTAGTTGTAGTATCTCATACTCAACCATCCAATAAAAAGTCTCTCTCTGGGAAAAGGCCTTTGTGAGTGGATCCGCCGTGTTGTCCTCTGAGTCTACTCTCCTTACCTCGATCACCCTGGAGATCAACTATCTCCATGATCAGGTGATACTGCCTTAGAATATGTCCGGATCACTGATGGGAAGGACGTTCCTTGGCATAAGCCACAACTCCATTGTCACACAATGGGAGGAACGAAGTTCATCTCATGAACCAATATACACCCAGACTTCCTCTTTGGTAGCATCTTAAGTAGCGATGTATCCAGCCTTTATCGTCTAGTAAGTCACGGTATCTAGCTTGGAACTCTTCCAACATACCGTCCTTCTACTGAGGGTAAAGACAATGCCCGCGACTGACATTCAGTCGTCTTTATCACCCTGGAACCCTTCCAGTGATTCTCCCCAGGATTGATTTATACCTTCTCACTACAACTAGTGAGTTTCCTAATATCCAGTTAGATCTATCTCATAGATCCAAAACCCAGGATTTAGGAGGTATCATTTTGTTCCTATATGGAGAATCATTGTGATAAGCGGAGATTGACCGAGCGTAGCATAGGAAACTCCTTCCCTATCAAGAGTATGTCATCCATGTACTCTACGGGATCATCACCATACTCCCTACTACCTTTTTGTATATACAAGGTTCATCTACCATTTTGATGATGTCAAACTGTTTGACTAACTCATCAAAACAGATGTTCCAACTCCGCGATGCCTGCTTCATCACATAAAACATCTTGCACACGTTTCCGTTGCTCCCACTGTCTACGAAGCCCTCTGGCTGTGTACTTATAGACGCTCTCTTCCAAAACATCATTTTAGAAGAGCTGTCATGACACCCAACCACCAGATATCGTAGTCATGGTATGTAGCCGTGGCAAGTAGGATCTGGATGGACTTAAGCATAGCTACTTGAAAAAGGTTTCATCATTATCCACGCCTGGTCGATGACGAAAACCTTTAACAAGTCTAACTTTGAAAGTCTCAACTTTTCCATCTACACCAAGTAATCTTCTCAAGATATACTTGCTCCTGATGGGGATTTAACCCTTCAGATTTAGCAACCAAAGTCCATACTTTGCTGGTGTACATGGATTCCATCTCAGATCACTAAGCATCTAGCCATTCTTACAGAGTCTCACTCCTGATGGCCAGCTCGAAACTAGTTGGGTCATCATCTCATGATGCATTCCTCGCTCCCACTGTCATAGAGAAACCGAAGTAACTCTCAGGTGGGTGAGGAATCCTACTAGATCGGCGGAGAAGCTGAGGTTCGTTGGAATCTACTGAATCCTTTGGTTCTATCAAATCATCTGCTGTAGTTTGTATAGCTGGAACATTTCCAGTTCTACATAACAGACCTTGCCTCGAGCTTGTCCGGATTTTGCTTTTAGACATAGGCCGGACAACCCCAAATCTTAACTATCTTAAGAGATGGGTTCTTGCCATACCATATCTCATATGGAATGGTAGGCAACGATTTGATTCGAACCCTATTCAAAAGGTATGCAACTTCATAAGTGCATAACTCCCAAAAGGAAATAGGTAACTCAGTAGTACTCATCATAGAGCACACTATATCATATAGAGTGTGATTGCTCCGCCCCGATAGACCGAGGTGATGTGGTGTATACGGAGGAGTAATGCTGAGAGAGAATCTCATTCTCCTTTAGAATAGTCCAGGATTTCCACGCTCAAGTATTCTCCTTCTTGATCTCATCAAAGGACATAATACTTATACCCGTATATTTTGGTTCTCTACTTCTAAATCATATTCTGTGAATATCTCAAAAGGTTCGGACTTGTGTTTCAACAGGAACATATGTCTGAATCTCGAGAGATTATCAGAGAATGTAATGAAGTACAAAGAACCGGTCTTGGTATCTGTAGACAGGGAATCTACATACATCAACATGTATCAATCCCAAAAGTTCACTAACTCTTTCTCTGTTTCCAATAAACAGAGCTATGGTCATCTTATCTTTGTGACATGACTGGCGAGTTTCACAAGATGTAAATTCAAACTAATTTAAATATGCATCTTTATGTAACTCCAGCTAGTCGGGTCGCATTGATATGACCTAGTCTACAATACCTCAAGAAGGATCCGTTCATTTCTGAACTCTTCCTCTTGTGTGTGTTCTATATACTAAGAACTGTAGTTTGATTTAGAACATCAATGCTTTTAGATAACGTGCCTGAACCGATCAACTTTTGATATAGGAAATGTTCAAAACATTATCCAACAATAAAAATTTTTATCATTTCTTTACTAATAAAGAGACTGATATGATTTTGTATATCAGGTTCGGTATCTAATAGCATTTGTTCAGAATCAATGTATTGGTAATACAGGGTGACAGTGACCAACAGACTTGGCTGCAACACTTGCCCCGTTTTCTGTCTCATGAAACTTATCACCCGTTCTCAGTTCTTTACCTGTCTGTAGCCCATGTAACAAATTACATATGCGGGATCCTGATCCGGTATGATATACCCAGGACGTAAAGAATATTGAGAAACAGTTCTGTATAACGAACACACCCGAAGATGATGCATCATATGCACTTTCCTCATTTGGGCGGTACGGGAAATCTGGTATTCCCCAATTTCCTGCTCTGTCTTATAACAATTATAAGTTGGAGCTGGACCAACGTTCCCCAGCTCAGTATAACAAGCGGGTTCGGTCAATATATCCGTTTTATTATCTTGATTAAGGCGTGATATGGTCGCTACCTGGAGAGAGAGAGAAGAAAACACTCAGCGTGCGCTCTTGCAAGAATAGATTGGTTATTATTTTATCTAATCAGGATGGCTCCCACTGGTTTTTATCAAATCTTCCTTCAAACCCTAAAAGGAAAGACTAGCCGGGATTAATTACACACTACAAGTTCGCCAATCTTTCAGCCAGGCCAGTGTCGGTACTTTGAGGGAGGTCCCCCGTGCTTTCGCACGAACCTAATTAATGTAAACCTCGTTTTCCCAGAGGCGTAACCTCGTTAACACCTTTCTAGACACCTACTTGATCGGCTAATTGTAATGTGTAAAACTCTCCCAGGAGTAACTCTTACTCGCAGTGGGTATCGGGATCCAACTATCTCATAGAAGGTATGCAATCTCATTGCAAATTTCAACACTTGAAATTCCCGATAATATTTTACCCCTAGTGTTCTATGACCTTGACGAATGCCAAACAACCCATAGTCCACTAGTCAAGTTCAACCCGTACATTTCTTGATTTAATTAAACCCACCCGCACGACCCTTGACGAATGCCAAACAACGCCGTACGAATACCCTAATCCAATCTGCATCATATGCATAAGCAGATAAATACTAGTTAGCTACCATACACTACGCCTTGACGAATGCCAAACTACCGTAGCACGAATACTAAGTAGTACTTATCTGAAATGATGGAGGGCTACGCAGGTTTTCAGAAAACCATGAGCGTAATGAACTTGATATCGTTGTAGAATCAAATGAAGTTTTGAAATGGAGTGATTTTGAGGCTTTTCTAGTTTTGCTAAAGGGGTCACTCCCGGTGAAGGGATCGTCGGCCCTTTCCTCGTCGAATGAGGTGCGGGATATATCATATATATCACTGTGCAAAGCAGAAACTATAGAAGCAATCAAAAGCAGACCGAGTATGTAGCATCTGCCAGTTATTACTAAAGGAGTCACTCCCGGTGAAGGGATCTCGGTCCTTTCCTCATCGAATAAGGTGCAGGGTATATCATATATACCGCTATGCAAAGCAAGAACTGTAGCTACCTGTTTTATTTAAAATTTGATTCTACAACATCTTAGGTTTCTTTTCTTTCATTAATCTCATTAATGAAGTCCCATCATTTAAGTCACCTATACATCACAGATAAATACGACGTACACTTATGCCATCCGCATTCTCCTCGATGTCCCCTTGTGCACCGTTAGGTTAGGTAACTAACGACAGAGCAGGGCAGGGCTGGTGCGGGTGCAAAACATAAGTAACGTCTATATAATATATCATATATACTATATAAAGTATCTATCACAGAACATCACATGATCACATCACAGATATCGCAGCAGAAGAAATATATGAAACATTGGATATACTAGGACGTCCGTGTTTTGAATACGAGCCTGTATAAAACACGGATTCCACGGTCGTGATGAATAGCCAATCCCACACCCCTAGACCCCTACGAGAGCGGCAAGCAACCCTTCCAGTTCTAGGGTTAGGAGACCCGGACTCGACTCTTCGAGATGGTCTCCCACTGGACCCTAGAACCCGGTTATTTGTGCTCCCCTCCTTGGGTCTATCCTAATGCGGAAAAGTAAATAATATACAAAAGGTGACAGCTTCCGCAACCTGGAAGTGCCCCAAATAAAAGAATATTACATACAAGTTTTTACATGAATGAAAATGAAAAACACTCATCTCACATAAAAACCCCCGGCTATTCGAACACGACGATCCAATATAACATATCCAGCAACACATAACATCACATGTCATCAACGTAAGTAAGTATGCATACCCCAATTGTCGTTGACGTATAGCAACGAAACCGGCGATATCAACATACTACACTTACGGTCACAGAAAAGAAAGTGAAAAACTACAACAGTTGGAATCCGCAATCTCTTTAGACATCGCATGCCTAGCCAAATGAATTCCTCAGACATCGCATGCCTAACAATTAAAAACCCCGCATTTCAGTCTCATTATCGAAAACTCTTTTCAATATCAAGTCGGGGAATTCAACAGGATTCCCGATATTATGATCGAATGCTCGTCGCAAACTTTAGTAGGCGGCTGCACCCCCGATGCCGTTGACAAAGTGCACCAAGGTGGAACACCGCTGCCGCGAGCACCCGAACGGATGCTTTCGACGATGGGGTTCTCCTACAGTCACTTGGTCGGGGCTATGGGGTGAGGCTGTCTATTAAGTTTATCCGGTGAGTATCCGCGTACGCTACGTGATTGCGACGGACTTTTGATCACATAAAAATTCCGTGGCAACCGATCAAGTGAGACTAAACTGCTGTGTTTATAACATTCATTCAGTTATCTCATAACTACTTGTGAATTCCAATTATTGTATCACATTCCAGATAAATAGAAAATGTTAAACTTTCCGATCGAACAATCGAACACCTAAGTTTTCCCGATACAGCTCAACACATGAAATAAGTCTAAAAACATTCAGTTCATGCCTCAGTACCAACGGTCCAGCCGTAGAAGGGTCAAGCCAACGCCTCACATGTGGCATGCCGTACTGCCCCAAACCCGAAGGTTCAAAGGGCAGTTCAAGACGGTCACATAATCGAGTTAAGGTTTGTTGTCTTCTAGAGGGACCATCGCATTACTTGCACTACTCAGAACGTCTTTAAACTACGGAAAAATCAAACAATTGGAAATTTCCCGGCAGGGGAAAAAGTGGGTATTTATATCCAGTCGAACTTTTTAACATATTCGACAAATTATCCGGAAAACACTTAGACAAAATTTGATAATCCGATCGAATCTACGAACTCCCTATACAACCCAGAAAACTCAACTCTTGAGTTCAGATTAAAAATTCCCAGGAAAACCAGCACTGCAAAATAGGAATTACTGTGCAAAATTCAACTGAAGAAGGGACTAAATGGGCGCGGAACCACCGCAATAGGCGGCTAATGCCGCGGTTCCGCCGCGCTTTAGACAGATCATTACGTAATTTTTGCACCGTAATTCTTAGAATTTCCTGCTGAATTTTTAAAGAATTTTTAATCTGGAAAAAACCCAGTTTTTGAAAAAAGTCCAGAGAGCAATTTAGAATTAGGGTTTCGGTTCGATCGGGTTTCAAACGTCGTCTACACTTCGCCTAAGGCTCTAGCTAGGCTTTGATACCACTGTAGGGTTCCTAGGCACACAAATGAGGTCTCACAAGGTATCAACCATGCCAATTTCAAATTTTACGGTGCCGAGAAACCCTAGACCAGATCGTTAACTAGAATTTTAGGCGAAACAATAAGCTAGTTAACAACTTAACTATGAGTTTACGGAAAATACAACCTTTGTAGATCCGGTTCTCCACCTCCTAGGCTCCGTGATGAAGTCCCCTCGCTGTCCATATCGGATCCCGAACTCTAGCATCTACTTCATCGGAGAATGGACGGGCTAGGTCATCGACTACGATGCCGAAGATGATCAATCGAGGCAACACAAGATCAAGCTCCAACTTCACCAAGTCAAGAAACTTGTGAAGAAAACACCCTATACTACTTGGCATGTGGTAGAGGATGAAGAAATAGGAAGTGGGTTCACTTTAGAATTGGATTTCTCACTCATTTCATCAAGTCACCATTGATGAAGTCAAGCTTTCTTCATGTTGAAGATGAAGAAGAAGAAGAAAGAATATATGATAAGTTAATTAAAATACAAAAGAAAATGAATACTTATCATAATATGAACCATAGTTAGGCGTAGAGAATTGACTAAGGTTAGATGAATGGTTAGGGTTAAGCATGAAGACAAAATGGTCACTTTGGTCAAAGCTTCATGAAGCTTCAACAAGCTTCAAGAATGAAAGCAACCATTTTGTTTTCTTTTTCCATTTCTTTTAATCCAAATAAAAAGATAAAAGAATGAATAAACAAAACCCTAACCATTTACTTAACCAAGGTTTAATTCTTTACACTTAACCAAATGAGCAAGTATCATCAAACATGATACAAACATGTGCACAAAAGTATATCACATATACAACTTGCACATCAAGTGAGAAAATCCATTTAAAGTGAACCAATACTAGTTAATGCAAAGTAATATATCAAATATATAATTATGCATTAAATCATCAAATCAACCCTTGATTTAACGATCCGGTCATATCGCATACAACCGACTAATATTCAATGTATCGGCTTATCGAATCAATCCTTGATTCGATAACTAGGTTATATCGCATACAACCAATCGATACATTCATCGCGAGAATAGAATACAGTATCACATACACGCATTATTCTCGGTCCCCCACATATCTCATATGCGCTCCTATTTCGTTTCGCTTGAGCCAGGAAACCTCTGTGTAGGACTCTAAAGACTCGTCAATACGCTGGCAGCAGATGATGATCATATCAAGCATCCATAAGCCGCAAGCGGTCTGCTAAACGTAACGGCCACCCGGGTATTGAGCGATCAGAAGATCGACGTGCAAGCCCGCTCATACTCCTGTGAATCCAACCAGTAACACTTACCGTACAGTCCGGTCTGTTCGTCTGATATGTCGCATATCTCGCCTAGGGGTGGTAAACGTCAGAACCCAATAGCTCGATAAGTCGTGTCGATATGAGGTCTATAACAGTTCGAGAAACTACTAGTAACACTTACCAGTAAATCTCTGCAACCCTGGCCAGGGATTTCCGGTTATAGCCAATCGAACACAGTGCAACATCAACTCCCTATACCGGGAGAGACGAATCCCCTCCTATCGCTCATTGCCTCCATGTGATTCGGGACTGTACCCAAAAGCCACCGTTTTGCATGCCCTCTTGGACGTGGTAAGGTGGAAATCAAAGCACAGTGGGAACCACACAAGACTCTATGACGATCTCGGGTCAACAGACTACTCTGTACCAGTGTCACCAGAGAACTGCCATCTGACGTAAGGTATAATACCATCTGGGAGTTCTCGGCGAGTCCGTCCAGTGTACCCAGTCTCCACTGAGCACCCGTATATCATCTCTGATGTCAAACACCAATGGATATGGGATCATCCATCGCCCATCTATATGGGTCGAGAAGGTATACGCTAGTCTACACTGGTATATCGATGCCCCATCTCGATACACCCACGACTAGGGACCTTGAAAGATGTACTTATAGACTACCATGTCCCCACTAGTATGATCCGCATCATAGTCCAGGTAGTCAAGTACACATCCTAAGGGCTTTAGTAACATGTAACAGAGAGACAATCAGTATACACGTTAAGGTAAAGAGTAACCAGATAGCATACTATCATGTCGAGCAAGAAAGTCCTCCTTATATATGTCCCAGCATCCACTACAATATACATCCAATGTACAGTAATGGCCTCTAGGGCATACATATAACTAACAAGCTAGTCCATGTTGCCTAGTGTTGAAAAAATCCGATTTTTCTTAACGTTTCCGCCTCCCCGTAAGCACCGAGGTGGGCAACATGGACTTACACTAACTACTATGTAGAATGGATATACCTTAGTCTTGAACTCCTTCTCTTCTTGTTGTGGTTCTTCCTCTTGCTTGCTCCTCGTAGTTGCTTGAACGGATCCTCCTTGTCGTCTCCTCTTTGCCATAGATGGATCCACCCGAGGGTCTCGAAATTGAGCTCCTATCTCAACCTAGAGATGACTAAGGTGTTTGGTTTGCTAAACCTAATACCTTAGATTGAGTAGAGAAGAGTGATGGTGGTTTTGTCTCAAAGGTTCATGATTTCCAACTCATGGAACACTTGAACCTTGAGAGAGGAAGAGGAAGAGGGAGAGCTTTCTTTCTAGGAGAGAGAAAGAGAATGGTAGAATGAGCTCTCATAATCCAACCCTTCTCACAAAAGTGAGAATAATGATAATCATAATAATAATTAAGTATATGGTGATGGTTAGTTTCAATGACCATTATTATTTCATGCTATAATTGAATTTTGCAAACAACAAGCAAGCAAAAGTCATACCCATGAAATGATAGCCATGAAATGATGATGGTCAACAAGTCCAAAATGGTCAACCGGTCAACAAAGTCAACAAGTCAACAAAAGTCAAACTTTCAACTCAACCATGGCACAATAATACTTAATTAATATTTTTAATCATATATCATATTCTCATTAGGGTTTAAAGAAAAGTCAACGGTCAACAAGTCAACCAAAGCCAAATGGTCAACAACCCCAATGAGAATCCTCTGCCTCTTCCTCTGTCAACTGTGCATACACACCCGCATCCGTGCTCCAAGGAACACGAATACACTGAGACAAAACCAATCCCAAAACAATTACTAGGATCTGGCTTAAACCAAAGCCCGCTAGTAACTACTGTCCGGACACCAAACGTGCATAAGTGCGCGGATGCGAATGAACCCCGTCGCAAACCATGCAACCTCTACTCTGTTTTGCCCAAAGGCGAGTAACCCTCTGTGTGGGACTCTAAAGGCTCGACACTACGCTGGCAGTGGGTTTAACCACAGGCCGTAAGCGGTACTAGCTGTACGTAACGGTCCCCAGGTAGGTGCCGACAAGAAGACTGATGAGGTGAACCCATCCTAACTCTTACTGAGCCTAAATGTGACAATCTCCGTATAGTCTGGTCTGTTCGTCTGAGAGTATCGCATGGCGGGCCTAGGGGGCGGTAAACGTCATCCCCTAATAGCGGTACAAGTCGTGTCGGAGTGTAGCCCAAAACACCCTGAGAAACTACTGGTAACACTACCAGGAAATCTCGCTTTCCCTGGCCAGGGACGACTATGTGTAATGGCTCTCCTAGACACAGTGTGATATCAACTCCCAATACCGGGAGAGACGAATCCTGTTAACCGTCACTGCCTCCAAGTACTTCGGGACTGCACCCAACTACTACTTATTTGCACGACTCAGTAGAGCCGTGGTAGGGTAGTAATCAAAGAACAGTGGGAACACACTCGAGGCGAAGTGACAGTGTCAAGTCAGGGGACTAAGCTGTACTCATGTCACCTGGGAACTGTTAACTGAAGATAGGTATAATACCAACCAACAGTTCCCGAAGAGTCCTGTCCAGTGTACTCGTAACCTAACGAGCACCTGCATACTATCTCCAGTACGACATACTGATGGCCATGGGACAGACCATCTCCCCTGCTGGGAAGAGAAGCGTATGCACCAGTCTACTCTGGAGTATCGATGCCCTGTTTCGATAATCCTATGACTAGGGACTAAAATAAGGATGTGCTTATAGACTACCCATCCCCCACTAGTGTGATCGCCATCACAACGCCGGTAGTCAAGCAAAGATCCTAAGGGCTCCATCAATATGTATCAGCGATATGTTAAAAGAAATATATACACATATTAAGATAGAAACAAACCAAGTAGCATACTACTATGTCGAGCAAGACTGTCGTAAACCCGTATATATATATCCCAAGCCTCCAAAATGTCTTATACAAACTAGTACTATACAATAATGGACTCTAGGGCATACATATCTAACAAAAGCATGTCCGAAGGATGACTTTCCTGTGCCGGTTACCGAACTGATGATAGATAACACGTTCACTCACGAAGTCTTCTCCTTCATGGACGGATCATCAGGGTACAATCAGATAAAGATGCATCCTGAGGACCAGAAGCATACCGCTTTCCGGACTCCTCTGGGCATATTCTGCTACAAAGTGATACCCTTCGGTCTGAAGAACGCCGGCGCCACCTATCAGAGGGCCATGACGAAGATTTTCGATGACCACATACATGAAATCGTCGAATGCTATATTGACGACCTTGTGGTGAAAAGCAAATCACACGAGGAGCATTAGGAGCATATGAAGATCGTGTTCCAACGTCTGCGGAAATACAACATGAAGATGAACTCTCTCAAATGCGCGTTCGGAGTTTCCTCGGGAAAATTCCTAGGATTCATCGTCCGACACCGGGGCATCGAAATAGACCCGTCGAAGATCAAGGCGATCATGGAAATGCCTCAGCCAAGAACTCTTAAGAAACCGTGGTCTCTCCAAGGAAAGCTCCCGTATATCCGGCGGTTCATAGCTAACCTCTCCGGTAGATGTCGTCCCTACAGTCACCTAATGAAGAAGGGAACCCCATTCGTCTGGGATCACAAATGCCAACGCGCACTGGACGAAATCGAGCAATACCAATAGAATCCTCTGGTGCTGACCGCTACAGTCAAGGGAAAGCCTCTCATTCTGTATACAACCGCCCTTGAGGGTTCTTTAGGCGCATTGTGGGCACAAGAGAACGACCAAGGGAAGGAGAGAGCCCTATACTATTTGAGTCAAGTTCTTCTGGGGGAAAAAAGCAATTACTCCCCCATCGAAAAATACTGCCTGGTGTTGATCTTTGCAATAATGAAGCTCACATGAGGTCCATCTCATATCAAAGGTGGATCCTTTCAAATATTTGATGTCAAAGGCCATATTAACGGGACGACTCGCTAAATGGGCTCTACTCTTAATGGAATTCTTGATAACTTATCATCCTCTCAAGGCAGTGAAAGACCAGGCCATCACCGACTTCCTCGCTGAGCATCCGATACCTGCCGACTCCCCCTTAAACTGCGAATTGCCAGATGAGCACGCGTTTGACACAATCGACGGGGAGAGAAGAGAGAATGACACCCAGTGGGAACTCTACTTCGATGGAGCATCTTCTCTGAAGAAGCTCAAACAAATCACCCCCATAATCAAATCAGGGGTAGGCCTCATCTTCGTGACCCCACAAGGAGGGATAATGCGCTTTGCCTTTTCCTTGACAGAGCCGAGGACGAACAATGAAGCCGAATATGAATCTTTAATAGCAGGTCTTGAGATCGCTGTCGACATGGGAGTCAAAAGCTGTAGGGTTCCTAGGCACACTCAAGAGGCCTCACAAGGCATCAACCATGCCAAATTCAAATTTTACAGGTGCCGAGAAACCCTAATACGGATCGTTAACTAGAGATTAGGCGAAACATGCAAGTAGTAAACAACTTTACTGCTAAGTGAAAGAGACTACAACCTTTGTAGATCCGGTCCTCCACTTCCTAAGCTCCGTGTTGACGTCCCTTCGCTGCGATCACCACGATCCCGGACCCTAGCGATGGTTTCGTCGGAGAAAAGACCGGGCTTGGTCGTCGACTTCGATGCCGAAGATGATCTACGTTGAGGCAACTCAAGATCAAGCTCCAACTTCACCTGTAGGGTTGCTATGCACGCGCACAAGGGTCTACGAGGCATCAACCATGCCCGAATAAAAAATTAGCCGTGCCGAACAACCCGAATACGGATCTTTAAACTAGAGATTAGGCGAAAACTAGCATGCTAAACATTTTAACACTAAGTGAGAGGGATTACAACCTTTGTAGATCCGGTCCTTCACTTCATATGCTCCGTGTTGTGGTCCCTTCGCTGCGATCATCGGGTTCCGGACTCTCGAGAGGTTCCACGAAGAGAAAGATGCAACCTTTTGCTTCCGATCTTCGATACTAAGATGATCTACCTTGAAGTTCCGTTAACACAAGCTAACACTCATGAAATGATGTGAACACCCTCATCTAAATGGCAAGGGAAGATGAGGATGATGAAGTAGGATTTTTGCTCTCTTTATTTATCTTTTTCTCATATTTATTCATCACTTTGGAAAAATCTAGCAAGCTTTTTCATGAAAGAATGAAGGAAGAAGAAGAATAGTGATCCATCTCCTTTTGTGATGAATAATGAAAGGATTAATATGAAGAATAATGCAACCATGGTTGACTTAACCATTGTAGAGAATTAACCAAGGGTTAGGGTTTGGGTTGAGTTAAGAATGAGTCACTTGTAAATATCTTTTCCAAAACAAAAAGAAAACCTTCTAGAAACATCTAGAAAGTTTAACCCTAATCCAAACCCTAATCATGTTTAAACTCCACTAAACAAGTTGCATTAGTTATCATATCATGTTACAATATTATATATCACATATATAATATTTATCGTAACAAAATAAAATAATACAATTAACATATATCGCATATATATCAATATATTATCCGAGTGAGAAAAAGAATCTTTTAGTGAGCAAATATTAGTTAATGTAATTTAATATATCATATATATTATTATACATTAAATTATCGAATCAACACTTGATCCGACAATCCGGCTATATCGCATATAACCGACTAATATTTATCCATACCGATTCATCGAATCAACACTTGATCCGATGACCCGGCTGATATCAAATATCGCGAGAATAGAATACGGTATCTCATATCGTATTATCCTCGGTCCTGCACATATCACATATGTGCTCCTACTCCGTTTTTCCTGAGCCAAGAAACCTCTGTGTAGGACTCTAAAGAATCGTCAATACGCCGGCAGTAGCTGATGATCATATCAAACACCCACAAGCTGCAAGCGGTCAGCTAAACGTAACAGCTACCCAGGTATTGAGCGCTCAGAAGATCAACAAGCAAGCCTGTACATTCTCCTGTGAATCCAAACAGTAACACTCCCGTACAGTCCGGTCTCGTCGTCTGATATGTTGCATATCTCGCCTAGGGGTGGTGAACGTCAGAACCCAGTAGCTCGATAAGTCGTGTCGATATGAGGTCTATAACAGTTCGAGAAACTACTGACAACACTTACCAGTAAATCTCAACAACCCTGGCCAGGGATTTCCGGTTATAGCCAATCGAACACAGTACAACATCAACTCCCTATACCGGGAGAGACGAATCCCCTCCTATCGCTCATTGCCTCCATGTAATTCGGGACTGTACCCAAAAGCTACCTTTTTGCACGCCCTCTTGGACGTGGTATGATGGAAATCAAAGCACAGTGGGAATCACACAAGACTCTATGACGATCTCGGGTCAACAGACTACTCTGTACCAGTGTCACCAGAGAACTGCCATCTGACGTGAGGTATAATACCATCTGGGAGTTCTCGGCGAGTCCGTCCAGTGTACCCAGTCTCTACTGAGCACCCGTACACCATCCTTGATGTCACACACCGATGGATATGGGATCATCCATCTCCCATCATATGGGTCAAGATGCGTATACGCTAGTCTACTCTGGTGTATCGATGCCCTGTCTCGATACACCCTCGACTAGGAACAGTTATAGGATGTACTCATCGACTACCGTGGCCCCACTAGTATGATCTCATCATAGTCCCAGTAGTCGAGTACATATCCTAAGGGCTTTATCAACATGTAACATAGAGACAATCTGAGTACATGTTAAGATAAAGTACAACCAGATAGCATACTATCATGTCGAGCAAGAAAGTCCTCCCTATATATGTCTAAGCATCCATTACAATATACATCGTATGTACAGCAATGGCCTCTAGGGCATCCATATAACTAACAATCTCCCACTTGCACTAGGGCCATCTGTTGTGGTATCACATACCCAACAATTAGCTGCGGTTGAAGTATCTCATACTCAACCATCCCATAAATGTCTCTACTGGGAAAAAGTCCTTCGTGAGTGGATCCGCGCTGTTGTCCTCTGTGTCTACTCTCCTAACCTCGATCTCCCTGGAGATCAACCATCTCCATGATCAGGTGATACTGCCTAAGAATTATATCTGGATTTCTGATGGGACGGTAGTTCTTTGGCATAAGCCACAACTCCATTGTCATACAATGGTAGGAACGAAGTTCATCTTATGAACTTATATATATCCAGACTGCCTCTTTGGTAGCATCCTTGGTAATGATGTATCTTGCCTTTAATCTTCTAGTATGTCACGGTATCTAGCTTGGAACTCTTCCAACATACCGTCCCTCCACTGAGGGTGTAGACAATGCCTGCGACTGACATTCAGTCATCCTTATCAGCCTGGAACCTTTCCAGTGATTCTCCCCAGGATCGATTGATACCATCTCACTACAACTAGTGAGTATCCTAACATCCAATTAGATCTATCTCATAGATCCAAAAACCCAGGATTTAGGAGGTATCACTTTGATCCTATATGGAGAATCCTCGTGATAAGCAGAGATTGACCGAGCGTAGCATAGGAAACTCCTTCCCTATCAAGAGAATGTCATCCACGTACTCTACAAGGATCACCACCATACTCTCTACTACCTTTTCATATATATAAGGTTCATCTACCATTTTGATGAAGTCAAACACTTTGACTACCACATCAAAACAGATGTTCCAACTCCGCGATGCCTGTTTTATCATATAAAACATCTTGCACACGTTTCCGCTGCTCCCACTGTTTACGAAGCCCTCTGGCTGTGTACTTATAGACGCTCTTTTCTAAAACATCATTTAGAAAAGCAGTCATGACACCCAACCACCAGATATCGTAGTCATGGTATGTAGCCGTGGCAAGTAGGATCTGGATGGACTTAAGCATAGATCCTTAGAAAAGGTTTCAACATAATCCATACGTGGTCAATGATGCAAACCTTTAACAAGTCTAGCTTTGAAAGTATCAACTTTTCCATGTACACCAAGTAATCTTCTCAAGATATACTTGCTCCTGATGGGGATTTAACCCTTCAGATAAAGCAACCAAAGTCCATACTTTGTTGGTGTATAAGGATTCCATCTCAGATCGATAAGCATCCAGCCATTCTTACAGAGTCCCACTCCTGATGGCCAGCCCGAAACTAGTTGGGTCATCATCTCATGATGCAATCCTCGCTCCCATTGTCATAAAGAAACCGAAGTATCTCTCAGGTGGGTGAGGAACCCTGCTAGATCGGCGGAGAGGCTGAGGTTCGTTGGAAACTATTGAATCCTTTGGTTCTACCAAATCATTAGCTGTAGTTTGTATATCTGGAACCATTCCAGTTCTACATAACAGACCTTGCCTCGAGCTTGTCCGGATTTTGCTTTTAGACATAGGCCGGACAACCCCAAATCTTAACAAATTTAAGATATGGGCTCTTCCCTTTCCATATCACATATGAAATGGTAGGCCACTGATTTGATTTGAACCCTATTCAATAGGTATGCAACTTCACAAGTGCATAACTCCCTAAAGGAAATAGGAAACTCAGTAGTACTCATCATAGAGCACACCATATCACATAGGGTGCTATGGCTCCACCCCGATACACCGACGTGCTGTGGTGTATACGGAGGAGTAATGCTGAGAGAGAATCTCATTTTCCTTTAGAATAGTCCAGGAATTCCGTGCTTAAGTATTCTCCTCCTTGATCACATCATAGGACATAATACTTTTACCCGTATTTTGGTTCTCTACTTCTAATTTATATTCTATGAATATCTCAAAAGGTTCGGACCTGTGTTTCAACAGAAACATATGTCTGAATCTTGAGAGATTATCAGAGAATGTAATGAAGTAGAAAGAACCGATCTTGGCATGTGTAGACAGGGGACCTTCATACATCAGCATGTATCAATCCAAATAGTTCACTAACTCTTTCTCTGTTTCCAATAAACAGAGCTGTGGTCATCTTATCTTTGTGACATGACCGGCAAGTTTCATAAGATGTAAATTCAAACTAATTTAAATATGCATCTAAATGTAACTTCAGCCAGTCGGGTCGCATTGATATAACCTAGTCTACAATGCCTCAAGAAGGATTCGTTCATTTCTGAACTCTTCTTCTTGTGTGTGTTCCGTATACTAAGAACTGTAGTTTGATTTAGAACGACAATGCTTTTAGATAACGTGCCTGAACCGATCAACTCTTGATATAGAAAATGTTCAAAACATTATCCAACAATACAAAATTATATCCTTTCTTTACTAATAAAGAGACTGATATGATTTTGTATATCAGGTTCGGTATCTAATAACATTTGTTCAGAATCAATGTATTCTGGTAATACAGGGTAACAGTGACCAACAGACTTGGCTGCAACACTTGCACCGTTTTCTATCTCATGAAACTTATCACCCGTTCTCAGTTCTCTACCTATCTGTAGCCCATGTAACAAATTACATATGCGGGATCCTGATCCGGTATCACATACCTAGGACGTAAAGGATACTGAGAAACAGTTCTATGTAATGAACACACCCGAAGAAGATGCATCAGTATGCACTTTCTTCGTTTGGGCGGCACGAGATTCTGGTAATCCCCAATTTCCTGCTCTGTCTTATAACAATTATAAGTTGGAGCGGGACCAACGTTCCCCAGCTCAGTATAACAAGCGGGTTCGGTCAATATATCCGTATTATTATCTTGATTAAGGCGTGATATGGTCGCTACCTGGAGAGAGAGAGAAGAAAACACTCAGTGTATGCTCTTGCAAGATTAGATTGGTTATCTAATATATCTAATCAGGACGTCTCCCACTGTTTTAATCAAATCTTCCTTCAAACCCTAAAAGGAAAGACTAGCCGGGATTAATTACACACCACAAGTTCGCCAATCTTTCAGCCAGGCCAGTGTCGGTACTTTGAGGGAGGTCCCCCGTGCTTTCACACGAACCTAATTAAAGTAAACCTCGTTTTCCCAGAGGCGTAACCCCGTTAACACCTTTCTAGACACCTACTTGATCGGCTAATTGTAATGTGTAAAACTCTCCCAGGAGTAACTCTTACTCACAGCGGGTATCGGAATCCAACTATTTCATAGAAGGTATGCAATCTCATTGCAAATTTCAACACTTGAAATTCCCAATAATATTTTACCCCTAGCGTGCTATGACCTTGACGCATGCCAAACAACCCATAGTCCGCTAGTCAAGTTCAACCCGTACATTTCTTGATTGAATTAAACCCACCCGCACGACCCTTGACGGATGCCAAACAACGCCGTACGAATACCCTAATCCAATCGCATCGTATGCTAGCAGATAAGCACTAGTTAGCTACCGTACACTACGCCTTGACGCATGCCAAACTACCGCAGCACGAATACTAAGTAGTACTTATCTGAAAAGACGGAGGGCTACGACAGGTTTTTAAGAAAACCCTTTGCGTAATGAACTTGATATCGTTGTAGAATCGAGTGATTTTAAATGGAGTGTTTTTGAGGCCTTTCTAGTTTTGCTAAAGGGGTCACTCCCGGTGAAGGGATCGTCGGCCCTTTCCTCATCGAATAAGGTGCAGGATATATCATATATACCGCGGTGCAAAGCAAGAACTATAGAAGCAATCAAAAGACAAACCGAGTTTGTAGCATCTGCCAGTTATTGCTAAAGGAGTCACTCCCGGGGATCTCGGTCCTTTCCTTATCGAATAAGGTGCTGGATGTTCTACAAGGAACACCGCTATGCAAAGCAAGAACTAGAGCTACCAGTTTTTAATTTAAACAAGTTTCTACAACATCTTAGGTTTCTTTTATTTCATTAATCTCATTAATGAAGTCCCATTTTATTATGCTTCACAAGCATCACAGTTGAAACGAAATCTGCAATATAACATATATCTCATATATATATAATATAAACATTCGTCTCAGGCAGTAATATGATCTCATCACAGAACATTGCAGCAGAAGAACATATATGAAATATTGGATATACTAGGACGTCCGTGTTTTCAATACGAGCCTGTATAAAACACGGATTCCACGGTCGCGATGAATAGCCAAACCCACATCCCTAGACCCCTACGAGAGCGGCAAGTAACACTGCCAATTCTAGGGTTAGGAGACCCGGTCTCGACTCCTCGAGATGGTCTCCCACTGGACCCTAGAACCCGGTTACTTGTGCTCCCCGCCTTGGGTCTACCTAATGCGGAAAAGTAAATAATATACAACGGTGACATCATCCGCTACCTGGAAGTGCCCCAATAAAAGAATATTACATACAAATGAATTTTACATGAATGAAAAAGAAAAAAAATCTCATCTCACATAAAACCCCCGGCTATTCAAACGCGACGATCCAATACAACATATCACAGCAACACATAATATCTCATATCATCAACGTAAGCAAGTATGCGTATCCCGATTGTCGTTGATGTATAGCAACGAAGCCGGCGATACACCACATACTTCGCTTACGGTCACAGAAAAGAAAGTGTAAAACTACAACAGTTGGAATCCGCAACCTCCTTAGACATCGCATGCCTAACCAGATGAATTCCTTAGACATCTCATGCCTAACAATTATAAACCCGGCATTTTAGTCTCATTATCGAAAACTCTTTTCAATATCAAGTCGGGCAATTCAACAAGATTCCCGACATCCTGATCGAATGCTCGTCGCAAACTTTAATAGACGGCCGCACCCCCAGATGCCGTCGACGAAATGCACTAAGGCGGAACACCGCTGCCCCGAGCACCCGAACGGATGCTTTCGGCGACGGGGTTCTCCTACAGTCACTTGGTCGGGGCTATGGGGCGTAGCTGTCTATTAAGTTTACCCGGCGAGTATCCGCGTACACTACGTGATTGCGACAGACTTTTGATCACATCAAAATTCCGTGGCAACCGATCATTTGAGACTGAACTGCTAGATTTATAATATTCAAATTAGTTATCACATAACTTTTTGTGGATTCCAAATATTGTATCACATTCCAGATAAATAGACAAAGTTAAACTTTCCGATCGAATCATCAAACACCCAAGATTTCCCCAATGTATCTCAACACTTGAAATCAGTTTAAAAACATCCATCACATGCCACAGTACCAATGGTCCAGCCGTAGAAGGGTCAAGCCAACGCCTCACATGTGGCACGCCGTACTGCCCCAAACCCTAAGGTTCAAAAGGCAGTTCAAGACGGTCACATAATCGAGTTAAGGTTTGTTGTCTTCTAGAGGGTCCACCGCGTTACTTGCACGACTTAGAACATTCTTAAACTCGAGAAAAAAATCCAACTTTTGAAAAAATTTCGGCTGGGGAAAAAGTGAGTTATTGATATCCGTTCGAACTTTTTAACAGTTTCTAAAAATTATCCGGAACAACTAAACAAAGTTAAAACATCCGATCGAATCAACGATTCCCCAATACAACCATTGAAAACTCAACACTTGAGTGGAATTAAAATATTCCCAGAAAAACTTAACAAGAAAGGGCCTAAAAATAATTACATGAAATTTCAGGGACTAAGTCCAAATTTTGGCCGCGGAACCGCCGCGAAAAGCATGGTTTGGCCGCGTTTCCGCACTCCAATTTTGGAATTAGAAGTCCGTACTTCACAGTAATTCTTAGTTTTTCCTGCTTGTTTTTCTGAGCATTTTTAATTCAGAAAATATCAACTTTTTGAAAAATGTACAGAGAGGGTTCCGTGTCGGGGTTTCGGCGTTCGATCGGACTTTAAACTTCGTCTAGACTTCGCCTAAAGCTCTAGCTTGGCTCTGATACCACTGTAGGGTTGCTATGCACGCGCACAAGGGTCTACGAGGCATCAACCATGCCCGATTAAAAAATTAGCCATGCCGAACAACCCGAATACGGATCTTTAAACTAGAGATTAGGCGAAAACTAGCATGCTAAACATTTTAACACTAAGTGAGAGGGATTACAACCTTTGTAGATCCGGTCCTTCACTTCATATGCTCCGTGTTGTGGTCCCTTCGCTGCGATCATCGGGTTCCGGACTCTCGAGAGGTTCCACGAAGAGAAAGATGCAACCTTTTGCTTCCGATCTTCGATACTAAGATGATCTACCTTGAAGTTCCGTTAACACAAGCTAACACTCATGAAATGATGTGAACACCCTCATCTAAATGGCAAGGGAAGATGAGGATGATGAAGTAGGATTTTTGCTCTCTTTATTTATCTTTTTCTCATATTTATTCATCACTTTGGAAAAATCTAGCAAGCTTTTTCATGAAAGAATGAAGGAAGAAGAAGAATAGTGATCCATCTCCTTTTGTGATGAATAATGAAAGGATTAATATGAAAAATAATGCAACCATGGTTGACTTAACCATTGTAGAGAATTAACCAAGGGTTAGGGTTTGGGTTGAGTTAAGAATGAGTCACTTGTAAATATCTTTTCCAAAACAAAAAGAAAACCTTCTAGAAACATCTAGAAAGTTTAACCCTAATCCAAACCCTAATCATGTTTAAACTCCACTAAACAAGTTGCATTAGTTATTATATCATGTTACAATATTATATATCACATATATAATATTTATCGTAACAAAATAAAATAATACAATTAACATATATCGCATATATATCAATGTATTATCCGAGTGAGAAAAAGAATCTTTTAGTGAGCAAATATTAGTTAATGTAATTTAATATATCATATATATTATTATACATTAAATTATCGAATCAACACTTGATCCGACAATCCGGCTATATCGCATATAACCGACTAATATTTATCCGTACCGATTCATCGAATCAACACTTGATCCGATGACCCGGCTGATATCAAATATCGCGAGAATAGAATACGGTATCTCATATCGTATTATCCTCGGTCCCGCACATATCACATATGTGCTCCTACTCCGTTTTGCCTGAGCCAAGAAACCTCTGTATAGGACTCTAAAGAATCGTCAATACGCCGGCAGTAGGTGATGATCATATCAAACACCCACAAGCTGCAAGCGGTCAGCTAAACGTAACAGCTACCCAGGTATTGAGCGCTCAGAAGATCAACAAGCAAGCCTGTACATTCTCCTGTGAATCCAAACAGTAACACTCCCGTACAGTCCGGTCTCGTCGTCTGATATATTGTATATCTCGCCTAGGGGTGGTGAACGTCAGACCCCAGTAGCTCGATAAGTCGTGTCGATATGAGGTCTATAACAGTTCGAGAAACTACTGACAACACTTACCAGTAAATCTCAACAACCCTGGCCAGGGATTTCCGGTTATAGCCAATCGAACACAGTACAACATCAACTCCCTATACCGGGAGAGACGAATCCCCTCCTATCGCTCATTGCCTCCATGTAATTCGGGACTGTACCCAAAAGCTACCTTTTTGCACGCCCTCTTGGACGTGGTATGATGGAAATCAAAGTACAGTGGGAATCACACAAGACTCTATGACGATCTCGGGTCAACAGACTACTCTGTACCAGTGTCACCAGAGAACTGCCATCTGACGTGAGGTATAATACCATCTGGGAGTTCTCGGCGAGTCCGTCCAGTGTACCCAGTCTCTACTGAGCACCCGTACACCATCCTTGATGTCACACACCGATGGATATGGGATCATCTATCGCCCATCATATGGGTCAAGATGCGTATACGCTAGTCTACTCTGGTGTATCGATGCCTTGTCTCGATACACCCTCGACTAGGAACAGTTATAGGATGTACTCATCGACTACCGTGGCCCCACTAGTATGATCTCATCATAGTTCCAGTAGTCGAGTACATATCCTAAGGGATTTATCAACATGTAACATAGAGACAATCTGAGTACATGTTAAGATAAAGTACAACCAGATAGCATACTATCATGTCGAGCAAGAAAGTCCTCCCTATATATGTCCAAGCATCCATTACAATATACATCGTATGTACAGCAATGGCCTCTAGGGCATACATATAACTAACATCATCAAGTCTTGAAACTTGTGAAGAAAACACCCTATACTACTTGGCAAGTGGTAGAGGATGAAGAAATAGGAAGTGGGTTCATTTTGGATTTGGATTTCTCACTTGAAATCATCACTTAGAATTTTCTAGCCATGGTTTCTTCTCTTCATGAAGAAGATGAAGAAGAAGAAAGAAAAAGAATTATCAATAAAAGAAAAACAAGTGATGGTTATCATAATGCAACCATGGTTAAGTGTAGAGAATAAACTAGGGTTAGGTGAATGGTTAGGGTTAAGGAAAGAAACAAAATGGTCAAGCTTTCAAAGCTTCATGAAGCTTCAACAAAAAACAAAAGTAGCAACCATTTCATTTCTTGTCCAAATATAAATAAAAAGAAATAAATAAATAAGTAAATCAAACCCTAACCATTAACTTAATCATGGTTTAATCATACACACCCAAGTTTGCATGTATCATCAAACATGATACAAACTTGTGCACAAAACTATATCATATATACAATGTGCACATTCAAGTGAGAAAGTAATCTTAAGTGAACCAATATTAGTTAATGTAAAGTAATATATCAAATATATATAATTATACATTAAATCATTAAATCAACACTTGATTTAACGATCCGGTCACATCGCATATGACCGACTAATATCCAATGTATCGACTTATCGAATCAATCCTCGATTCGATAACCAGGTTATATCGCATACAACCAATCGATACATTCATCGCGAGAATAGAATACGGTATCACATACACGCATTATTCTTGGTCCCGCACACATCTCATATGCGCTCCTATTTCGTTTCGCTTGAGCCAAGAAACCTCTGTGTAGGACTCTAAAGACTCGTCAATACGCCGGCAGCAGGTGATGATCATATCAAACACCCACAAGCCGCAAGCGGTCTGCTAAACTTAACGGCCACCCGGGTATTGAGCGATTAGAAGATCGACGAGCAAGCCCGCTCACACTCCTGTGAATCCAACCAGTAACACTTACCGTACAGTCTGTGTTCCCCTCCGAACGGCGGCCTGGACTTTGCGCCTAAGCCTGAGGTTCGGGGCAGATGCTATTTGGTTTTATCCGTCTATCTCTCTGAAAATGCCAAGTTGATTTATGGCACCGTGTATCGGAGGTTTAGACGGATACGGCCGATGTAGCAGACTTCATCAGATTCCCCCTCAGGGTGAGGGGTTTTTGATTGTGGGGACGCTCTTCCCTGCAGGCGCAAGCCCCTGCAGTTAATTACGCTACCGCATCGCGGTAACAACTTTCTCCTTCTCCAGAATTTCACTTCGTGTCGTGTGTGTTTGTTTTGTTTGTGGTTGCCCGTGGATTGTATACGGAGACTGAGTAATGCCGTCGCCCGTAGGACGTGGATTAGTCCAAATCCGTATTTACTTAGATTTGGGTTTGGTGTTTTTAGTTTAAGGATGCATTAGTCGCGTTGCGGCTAAGATCAACTTAAACGTTCGTTAAGGATACGTTAGTCCTGTTTTAGACTAAGATCAACTTAACGTAGTGATTAATTTAATGTATGGCCATCGGGACTCGTCACCTCTCTGACTTCATTGAAGGATTACAACGACATGTATCAGAGGAGCTCAGAGATGTACCCTCGAACCAGAGTTGATTGGGAGTTTTATAATCCATTTGAATGTTTAAGGATACGTTAGCCGTGTTTGGGGCTAAGACCAACTTAAACGGGACCGTTTAGATCCGGCAAAAGAGCGTTTGGGGGCTCTATTGTTTCAGTTTAGGGACGTAGTGGTCCGTTTTCCAGTTTAGGGACGTGGTGGTCCACATTCCAGTTTTGGGGACGTGGTGGTCCAAGATTAGTTTAGGGACGTTTCGGTCCAACATTAGTTTAGGGACGTTTCGGTCCGATATTAGTTTAAGGACGTTTCGGTCCAATTATTAGTTTAGGGACGTTTCGGTCCAAATTAGTTTAAGGAAGTTTCTGTCCGATATTAGTTTAGGGACGTCTCGGTACGATATTAGTTTAGGGACGTTTCGGTCCAGTATTAGTTTAAGGACGTTTCGGTCCGATATTAGTTTAAGGACGTTTCGGACCATATTCCAGTTTAGGGACATGGGGGTCCATATTCCAGTTTAGGGACGTGGTGGTCCAATATTAGTTTAGGGACGTTTCGGTCCGACATTAGTTTAAGGACGTTTCGGTCCACGAGTTTAAGGACCCCGCAGTCCGTATGGGTGTGTGGTCGTTGGGACCCGTCACCTCTTTGACGTCGTTGAGGAATTACAACGATAGATGTCAAAGGAGTTCGGAGATGTACCCTCGAACCGGATGCAGATTGATTTAGGAGAGCCATTTTGCTCAGTCAATTTAATTTAAGGACTTATGGCCACGATTGGGCTAAGTCCATTGCTTTTGCATTTCTTTTGCTTTTATTTGGGCTTTGCCCAAAAGGGATGCAGAGCATCAATTTTATTTGGGCCCAGCTCTTTTATTGCATTGCAATTTATTCTGACTTGCTAGGTCTTTTTGACTTGGGCCTAGCCCTTCAAATAATGCATTGCATTTGTGCAAAGCACCAAGAATCTTTTAGATTCAGAAAAAGAAGTGCATAGCACTTTTTAATTTCTTGATCCAAATTTAGATCAAAGAAAAGAAAGAAATCTTTTCTTTCTTTCTGTTTCAGAGAACCAGAGGTTCATAGCAAGTGCAAGGCACCATTTTGTTATTTTTATTTATTTATTTATTTATTTATCTATTTATTGAAGATCACTGATCTTGTTTTCTAGATCTATGATCTATTCTTCAAGAGAATCTTCTCTTATCTCAAAGGTTTTTACCTTCTCTTTTTTTTTTGTTCTCCTGCAGTTTTCAAAAGTTCTCTTCTTTCTTTTTTTTAAAACCAGATGATCCTTTGAAATGAGGTTTGGGGTCCTTTTTATAGTGCTCAAAAATTAGTTAAATTTGTTCAATAAATCTTTTCCTGAATGATTTGGGAAATTTTCCCCACCGTTGGATCTTTGATCCAAAGGCCCCTGTTTTACAGAAGAAATCTTTTTGTTTTAACAAGAACAGAAAAGATTTCCTTAAATTTTCATTCTGTTGTTGCGCAACTCACCAGCGCGTGACACATGTCGCGCAGTAAGGCGCTTGCGCAGCTGAGCTTGCGCAACTGCGCAGACACGTGTCGCGCAGTGAAGCACTTGCGCAACAGTGCTTGCGCAACTGCGCAGACACGTGTCGCTCAACGGTGCACTTGCGCAACAGTGTTTGCGCAACTGCGCAGACACGTGTCGCACAGAGGTGCGCTTGCGCAGTTGTGCTTGCGCAACTGCGCACACACGTGTCACGCTGCAGTGCACTTGCGCAACAGTGTTTGCGTAACTGCGCAGACACGTGGCGCGCTGAGGTGCGCTTGCGCAACAGTGTTTGCGCAACTGCGCAGACACGTGTCACGCAGCAGAGCGCTTGCGCAGTTGTGCTTGCGCAACTGCGCAAACACGTGGCGCGCTGTGATGCACTTGCGCAACAGCGTTTGCGCAACTGCGCAAACACGTGTCGCGCAGCGGTGCGCTTGCGCAGTTGAGCGTTGCTTTTGCTTATTAAAGAGCCTTGCTCTGATTGGACGCACTGCCTTGGGCATTGTGCTGCCGAGTCAAATTCTGACACGTGGCAAATTGCGCGCAGCGCACGGGATCTGAAGCGTTGCTTCTCAATTTTGAATTTTCAAAATTCAAACAGAGCCTTGCTCTGATTGGGGGAACAAATGCCCCCCCACCGTTGCGCTCACGTGGCGCGCACGTGAGTGCAACGGTGGCAAGATCCCGACCATTGGATCAGAGAGGTCAGGTGAAGAGACGCAGGCGTCTATAAATGGGACCCTTGGTCCTTAAATTTTTTTTTACCGTCTCAAGAACTTTTTGCCCAGAGCCTTGCTCTTGCTTAAAAAACTCTCAGAGCCTTGCTCTTGCTTCTTCCCAAGAACTTAGAATCACTCTAGGTAAACATTTAAATTAATTTAAATTAAATTTAATTAATAGAGCCTTGCTCTTATAGATCTTTGATCTAAGGAAGACCCCTTTGGGGTTTCTTCAACAGAGCCTTGCTCTCATAGATCCTTGATCTAAAGAAGACCCCTTTGGGGTTTCTTCAACAGAGCCTTGCTCTCATAGATCTTTGATCTAAAGAAAACCCCTTTGGGGTTTCTTCAATGGAGCCTTGCTCTCAAAATTCTACAGGGATCTTGTTCCTGGGTTTTAACCCATGAGCAGAGCCCTGCTCATAGATCAAATATAGATCTCCCCTCCCTTTTTTTTATATAAAAAATGGAGAACTCCCAAAAGTTTTCATGAAATTTTTTTTTTAGATCCCAAAAAAAAATTTTAATCCTTAGAAGTTATAGTTTTCATTACTATTACAGAGCTAGGCTCTTTTTTTAGGAAGTTTTATTCCCCTGAGACCAGAGTTTGACAAATGTCACTCTGTGATAGAGCTTTGCTCTAAAAGAGGAGATTTTCTCCTTGTCTTTAGGGATTTCCCCCCAATAAGGATATTCTTTTTGGGGGTCTTTTTCATTGACTGACAGTCTTATCCAATGATGGGACTGTCTTATCAAATGATGCGCCGTCATCTTGATTTTGTGGGTCCCCTCTTTGGTCCCCTACCCACTGCATTGTAGTGTGATGTAGGCCTTTGAAATGTGAAGCATTGGAACACTAACGGTTATGTTTTTTCTTTTTTTTTCTTTGTCTACAGGAAACATGTCTGAAGATTTGTCTTTCCCTTTTGTTCGCTCAGAAGGAGGGTTCCCACACGCACTAGTGGACCGGGTGGTGTTCGCCTTGATTAGAGATCACGATCCTGAGTGCAAGAGACTTCACCTGTGGGGAAGGTGGTACAGCCAAATCATCCAAGGCCGCCGCAGCTTCAGCTCCGCTTCGCCCTCTGAGCCCATAGTTACGATTCCTTATGCGGACAAGCCCCCGGTGGAGTATGCCGTGGAGGTTAAAAATTGGAATTCTGACGATCTCCTTCAGCCTGCTATTGGCGCCATTCCGGTGCAGCCGCCGCCGGCTATAGATATTTTGGGGAGGCGAATCTGTCAGGGTGAAGCACGCCCTTGGGGACAGGCTTATAATATTGGATTGATCCCACGACCGCTTGCCGGATATTTGCCCTGGGCCCGTTATATCTTAGCGGCGAAAAGGACTCATCTGACGAAGATTGGTTTATACTCGGCCGTTTACGTTTCGCTTTTCGAGTATCCCTCTCCTCCAACGTGGTGGATAAAGGCCTTTATTGAACAATGGAATATCCCCACCCACACCTTCTTGACAGCGGATAGGGAAGTCTCCATCTCTTTGGAAGAATTTGTTGAGATTTCAGGTCTACCAGTGAGGGGGGAGCACTACGAAGAGTTGCTTCCTCCTGATGAGTACGTCTTTGCCACCAAGCAGGTTGTATTTGACTTAACTCCAGAAAATGCCATTCAGCATCAGCACCCGGGCTTGGTGAAGGTGTTGGAGATTTATGAGGAACTCCATTTGGAATCGGACGACCAGGGCGTCAGTTTCACGGATTTCATTGCTCGTTTTATCCGCCCAGAGTTCCTATCGGAGCAGGGCGAGAAGTTTGCTCAGCTTGCTGACCCCTTTGGTTTCGGCTTGGACCGCCGACCTTCATCGGAAAATGAGCAGCGGGATTTTTATCTCCCCGGCACTGCCAGTGTCCCTTTCTCAGAGATCGCCGTTCCTGGCATGGACGAGGAGACTTTTTTCATAGGGTTCTTGGGTCTATGGCTATGCAGCTTCGCGCTTCCCATGCACCCACGCCTCATGCGGTCCTCCGTCTTTTACCCGGCGCATCGAATGGTGGCCGGTTTGCAGTTATCGGTAGGGATCGCCGGATTGGCTTACCTTTACAATGGACTTAGCGTAGCGGCGGATGCTAGTGAGCCTGGGGTACAGCCTGCCAACTTCCCGATGCACTATTTTATTTCTTGGATGGAGATGCACGTGCGAGGAGTGTTTGGTGCCCACAAGACTCCTCCGCTCTTCGAGAAATACAGACTCCCGAGAGTCATGCGGTTGGTTGGGGCTTCAATTGTGGTTCCCGCCCCGCGGGAGTCTAGAGGGTTGCTCCTTCATTCACATCTGGTCGGAGCGAAGGTTTCCTTTGTGGATAAGGTCATAACCATAGGCTCAGAGACCACCAAATCAGTGGTGCCTCTGCGTGATGACTTTAAAGGCGGGGCTTCTGTACTGAAGGCTCGGGAAATCCTCCATCTTTACTCCATTCGGCCGGGTTACCTAGTATTTAGGCAGAATGAGACGGCTCTCTTTATGAGGTATAACCCGCATCGATTTGCCCGACAATCGAGTTACAATCAAGGGATCCCGTTGGAAGCCTTTCTGGAAACACCCGCCGTCGGCCCAGAGGGGGTAAGGAATGCGATGTATCATTTCATCCGGCTCAATACAGGCTCCTATTTTTTTATCAGTGAGCCCAGCTGTGTCCCTAAAATAATCCATCCGTATGTAGCCTGGTATGCGCATGCTATGGGTCCAATCATCTTAATGGAGAAACGCCTGCTGGTCGACCGTAGGGCTGCGCCTCCTGGCGGTGATCGCAAGGCTCCCTTGCAGCCAAGGATCCAGGTCATCCCCCGGATAAAAGATGCCAGAGTCGACCGACCGCGCGTGTTGATCCCCCCGCGTGGATTGCCATTGCCCACTACGGTGGATGCACCGCCGGCGCCCCATGCTCCTACGAAGACGGTTAATGTGGTATCGCCAGGATCTGGCGGAGGGGCAGAGATCGGGACTCGCCGCCCCAAAGTGGCTGCCAAGCGCAAATCCGCTCCGGGTGGATCTAAAGCTGGTGGACAGCAGAAAAAGAAGAAGTCCGCCCTTTCCCTCGATGCGATCCTCAGCTCAAAGCCTGCGGCTTCTCCTGCCGAGGCCATATGTGAGTATGGCAGCAATGAGGGCTTTATGGTGGACCCTGAGGACACCAATTTAGCTGCCGCCATTGCAGCTTCAGAGCGATCGGCGAGGCTTGAAGCGATGTTAAGCAAACTCGCTGAGTCCGGTAATCATCAGACGCTTTATTTGTCATTTTACTGCATTTTCATTATTATCTTTTAGCTAATATTTGCTTCGTTCTCAACAGGCATTTCTACTGAAGAGGCCATTGCTGCCTCTTTGAAGACCTTCCAGGAGGAGGAGAAGAAGCGTGTCCCAGCAGGCGTTGGTATGTCCTACGCTTTTCCCTTTCATAATGAAAGTTTGTCATCTTCTCTGATGGTCAACCTAACCTTCTTTTGTTTCTTTGCAGAGGTTATATCAGTTGACGCGGAGATCCTTCCTGAGCCTGTTACCGAAACCCCAGCTTCGTCGAAGTTGCCGCAAGAGCCTCAGCTTGACAAAACGACGAGGGATGCCCTGAAAAACCTAGAGGCCTCCCTATTCACGGACGAGGACACCTCAATTAGGGAAGCTCTAGTGGCATCCGTCTCAACGGCTCGGGAGGAGCGGAAGCGGTTGAGACGTGCAGCAAAGGCGCGTAAAGCTGCTTTGGCTGCGGGAGCGGGTCCTAGTACCATTCCTCGCGCTGACACTCCTTCTGAAGAGGCCCCTGTCACCCTATCTACTGCTTATAGGCGAGCGGCGCGCGCGGCCCGAAGTGCAAATGATGAATCTTCTTCAGGTAGTACTTCTTTCAGAGCTTTGTTGTAAGAATTATAAAGCCATTGGCTTATATGCGTTTCATCTGGCAGGGCCTAGTCCGACTGAGGGGGAGGCGGAGACCGTCGAACCCCGGGGAGCGGAGGAAGCGGTACTTGCCGAGCCCGAGCCGACAGTGAGCAACGTCATCGGGGCCACGGGGCCTGAAACAGAGGTTGAGGGGTCCGCCGCCGAGAGGGTCATTGATGCCGCACCTGAAGTGGCGGCAGATGAGATGATTGTGTTAACCGAGCCGAAGGCGGTAGAGGGGGAGGTGCTTGAGGCTGGAGACCTCGCGGCGACGGTGGACGAGACAACTGTGACCGCAGGACCCGAAGGAGTAGCGGGTGAGGTGGCCACGATTCCTGAGGACGAGCCAGCCGCTCCTTCTCTGGAATCTGGCAATACTCCAATCATAGCCCTCCCCGTGTATGGTTCCTTGCCGTCTCCAGGGCTTGCGAGCACAACAATGGTTCCCATCGAGTCGGGTGATGAGGCTACGGGCGGTGGTCTCATGTTAATGGAGGAAGGAGTTGCCTCAGTCTCGGCTGGCAGTTCGTCGGGTAAGTTTCGGGTTACCATCGTTTCCCCCTTTTTTTTATATATATCTTGCGATCTCTTCTAACAAGCTTGTCTTTGCAGGTGCGGCCAGTGCCGACGCTCCATTGCTTGAAGGAGCACCGTCAACTACTGCTTTGGCGGTGGTCACTTCCCCGTCTTCCCTCGTGCCATCGCGGATGTTGGAAGGTATGAATTTGCGACTCAGAAGTTAATCTTTTAAACGTGTAGTTCATGGACTAACGCCATACCACCGCATCTTTTCAGGAGTGCTCTTTGATCATCTATATCAAGTGTTGCTCCCACACTTCTCCTTCCCATCCGAACTTGCTTCTCCCTCTAGTGGCGCTGGTGAGTGTACGTTCAATACAGTATCTTTGTTCATCCCCCTTTTTTTAGCAATTGAATGATTTTTGACTTTTCCCTTTCTTTATTGCAGTGCCACAAATCGAAGGAGGGGATGCCAGACCTGCCGTGCTACCGGCCCTTCCGGCTCTGCCGTCCGTTGCTGCTGGTATAGAAAATTCCTTTTTTTGGTAACCCTTAAACATCTCTTGAACCATCGTTTAACCATGTTTTGTTTTGCAGCTATTGTTTCGGCTCTGGTTCCTTTTGAGTCTCGCGTCCTTCTACCGGCAGGCCCTTTCCTGAGACGCCCATCTTCAAAGGGTGCTGTGATGAGTTTATGCATACTGAGCGGGTACATCGAAGAGCTCAACATGGATGCTCTCCCTTCTGCCGTTGATTTCGCTGTGGATGTTAATCCAATGTTGGCGGCGCTCGTAACTTTTCATAACGAAGGCGTCGTCGGATCTTGGGTTAATCACTGCAGGGAGATCGAGGCCTGTCTATACCGGCTGGAGTCGACTCGCCCTTCTCCCGAAGTTTTAGCCCTGAGCACCCAACGCACAACTTGGCTCGAGAAAAGCACTTCGCACTCCCGCCACTTGGAGCAAGAAGCAGCCCTAAGACTAAGGGAATGCCAAAAGACCTCGAACGAAACGGCCCATCTGCGCGCTGAGGTTGAGGCAAATGCTGCCCAAGTGAAGACTATCTTTGAGGGTCTCTTGGAGCGCATCTCCCATGGGCTAAACTTGAAGCGGAAGCTTGACGTAGCTGAGCGCAATATCCCAAGTCGGGAAGCTTCCTATCAAGTCGTGAGGGAGCAGCTTGCGTCGGTCTTGCAGCAACGAGCCCAAGTGGAGGCAGAGCTGGCGGTGGTAGCCGATCAAGAGAAGGCATGGAAGGACATATGCGAGCGATTGCTACATCTGTGCAAGACGCTTCCTTCCCAATAATTCTCCTTGTCTCATTTGTCTTTGTAAAGTATATGTATATATTTTTTATTCTTTAGCATAATGTATCCTGTACTCAATCAATATTTATGAATAAAAGATGCACATTTTTGTAATGACTTGTGTCATTTCTCCGTCTTTGCTTTCTTCTATTATCTGTATGCCACCTTAGTAACCATGATTGACGGATGATTAGGACGAGTATCCCTGACCTTCTTAAGAAATAACGATGGCTTAGGCCGCAGGTTCAGATCTGCTGCCTAAGGCTTTTCAATTCTATGAGCCGTGAGGGTCTCATAGAAGCTTTTCTCCCTACGGATCGAGAGGATCTCATAGGTGGATTTTCTCCTTAGGAATCGTAAGGATTCCTAAGTGTGGTTTTCTCTTATAAGTCGTAAGGATCTTATAAGAGAATTTTCCCTCTTACGAATCGAGAGGATTCATAAGTGGTTGTTTCCCTCCTCGTCGAAATTCGACTTTGGAGAGTGAGACCCGTGAATAGTCTGCAAGAGAACAGTTTGGATTGACTTGCAGGGCCCCATTGCTCAAAAAGCAAGCTTTTCAATCCTTGCTGTCTGAGACTTCTTCTTATAAATTGAGACGAATCGGGGATCTGTTTGCAGTTGTAGCGGAACAGTTGACATGAGTTTGGAAGCTTTCATCACGGAGTGTTTGTATCCGTGAGTCGAGGAGTTTGCTAGGGATTATTTGTTTCCCAAGCGCCAAGGATTATTTGTTTCCTTGGGGTTTGAAACGAGTCGAGGGTTCCCACGGGGGCTCTGGTAGCTCTGCGGGTCGACGCGGATCAGGAAGCTCTCGTCAAGGAGTGTTTGTATCCATGAGTCGAGGAGTTTGCCGGGATTATTTGTTTCCCAAGTGCCAAGGATTATTTGTTTCCTTGGGGTTTGAAACGAGTCGAGGGTTCCCACGGGGGCTCTGGTGGCTCTGCGGGTCGACGCGGATCAGGAAGCTCTCGTCAAGGAGTGTTTGTATCCGTGAGTCGAGGAGTTTTTCCACGGATTATTTGTTTCCCAAGCGCCAAGGATTATTTGTTTCCTTGGGGTTTGAAACGAGTCGAGGGTTCCCACGGGGGCTCTGGTAGCTCTGCGGGTCGACGCGGATCAGGAAGCTCTCGTCAAGGAGTGTTTGTATCCGTGAGTCGAGGAGTTTGCTGGGATTATTTGTTTCCCAAGCGCCAAGGATTATTTGTTTCCTTAGGGTTTGAAACGAGTCGAGGGTTCCCACTGGGGCTCTGGTGGCTCTGCGGGTCGACGCGGATCAGAAGGCTTTCGTCAAGGAGTGTTTGTATCCGTGAGTCGAGGAATTTTGCCAGGGATTATTTGTTTCCCAGGCGCCAAGGATTATTTGTTTCCTTGGGGTTTGAAACGAGTCGAGGGTTCCCACGGGGGCTCTGGTGGCTCTGCGGGGCGACGCGGATCAGGAAGCTCTCGTCAAGGAGTGTTTGTATCCGTGAGTCGAGGAGTTTGCTGGGATTATTTGTTTCCCAAGCGTCAAGGATTATTTGTTTCCTTGGGGTTTGAAACGAGTCGAGGGTTCCCACAGGGGCTCTGGTGGCTCTGCGGGTCGACGCGGATCAGAAGGCTTTCGTCAAGGAGTGTTTGTATCCGTGAGTCGAGGAATTTTGCCAGGGATTATTTGTTTCCCAAGCGCCAAGGATTATTTGTTTCCTTGGGGTTTGAAACGAGTCGAGGATTCCCACGGGGGCTCTGGTGGCTCTGCGGGTCGACACGGATCAGAAGGCTCTCGTCAAGGAGTGTTTGTATCCGTGAGTCGAGAAATTTTACTGAAGTTACTGGCTTCTTCGGTTGAAATGAACCGTCGGGGTTTGGGGTTCGTCGTCTGACGGAGTCCGCTGGGAAAGTATGGTTCATTCTTTGTTTACGCCCTTGGATTGTATACAGGGATCGATGTGATCTTAACTGTAGGGCTAAAGTTTTATCATTCCTTCTTTTTATTTTATTTTATTTCCGCGATGCTCTATCATTTCAGCTTTTATATCGCGAAGGTCGCGACTGCCCAATCATTTCGGCTATTTTTCGCGGTGCCCAATCATTTCGGCTATTTGTTTTTTTTTTTTATTTTTACTCGTTGCTTTTTATTACGAGTTGCCCAATCATTTCGGCTATTTAGCATGCATACATTTTTACTTGCTGCTTTTTATTGCAAGTTGCCCCATCATTTCGGCTATTTAGCATGCATGAGCGGCCTACTGGCTTTCGCCGTAAACCTGAAATTGGACACCGATTTCGGCATCAGCACCGCTGCAACTGGGATATTACCAGGATCGAATCATCATTTGCCTCTGTCGTTTGTCGAACAAAGGAGGCTTAGCGACCAGGGTTAGGGTCCTGTCGGCTAAGGCTTTTGACTTCATGAGCCGTAAGGGTCTCGTGAAGGTATTTCTCCCTACAAGTCGTGGGGATCTTGTAGGTGTATTTTCTCCTTAGGAGTCATGAGGATCCCTAAGTGTTTGTTTCTCTGTAAGTCGTAAGGATCCTACAGGAGGGCTTTCTCCTTGTAAGTCAAGAGGATTTACAAGGGTTGTTTACCATGCAAACATATCCCTAGTTTCAGATGGGACTTAGTTAGGGAAATGTTTATTCGCGCCCGTGGATTGTATACAAGGGCCGGTATTGGAACACTTGTAGGGCAATGTCGAAAGTTGTGGGGGTTGCTTAAGCACAGGTTTAGATCTTTGTAACTTAAGACTTTCAAATCTTATGAGCCGTGAGGGTCCCATAAGAGAGTTCTTCTTACGAGTCGTGAGGATCTCGCAAGTGTATTTTCTCCTTAGGAATCGTGGGGATCCCTAAGTGTGTTGCTCCTTTATGAGTCGTAAGGATCTCACGCAGGTGGTTTCTCCTTACAAGGTCGAGAGGACTCTATAAGGGTTCTATAACGAAGTTGCGCCCTTTCGGGTTTTCACAAACATTCGCCGGTAGTCCTGCTGTTTTTACTCACGGCGCCCTTTCGGGTTTTCATCCGTGCCCACTTTGCTTATGGACATACCGTTTTTTTTTCTTATTTTCTTTTTCTTTCTTCTCTTCTTTTCTTTTTTTTTTTACGAGGTCGCGCCCTTTCGGGTTTTCATGAACACTCGCCGGCAGCCCTGCTGTTTTTACTCACGGAGCCCTTTCGGGTTTTCATCCGTGCCCTTTTTGCTCATGGACATACCGTTTATTTTATTTTATTTTTATATGTTTTTTTTTATCTCGTCAGTCTAAGGATGCTGCGGTATTAGTTTAAAGACGTTTCGGTCTGCTGTTAGTTTAAGGACATTTCGGTCCATCACTTGAGATGGCTGGTTACTGTTGATAGAGTTTGAGCTTAGGAAGATAGCGAGCGGACATAGTCGTCGTCATCTACCATTGACCTAGGCTGTGGCTCATTAAGCATAGTATTTCTTTAAGAAGCGACCGTTTATTGGTCTGAAAGGCCTTTCGCCGTGCATGTCGATGAGTAGATAGGCCCCACCCTGGTAGACCTTATCTATGATGTACGGGCCTTCATAGTTTGGCTCGAATTTTCCTCGCTTGGCGCGATTGGGGATCATAGGCCTTTTGACCACTAGCACGAGTTCGCCTTGGCGGAATGTCCTCGGTCAGGTCAGTCTTTCATATGAGCGCGTCATCTTTGCTTTATAAGCTTCCAGATTTTGTTGTGCTAGAAGCCGAATTTCATCGAGGGCGTCAAGCTCTTCAAACCGAAGGTGAGCATTTTCTTCGTCTGTCAGCTCGTAGTGGACTGCCACTCGTAACGAGGGTAATTCTATCTCGAGAGGGAGTACTGCTTCCGTCCCAAATACCAACGCGTACGACGTTGTGTTTGTGGCCGTTTTAAATGTAGTTCGATATGCCCAAAGAGCCTCTTGCAATCTTTCGTGCCAATCTCTCTTATTTCGTGACACTGTTTTCTTCATGATCTTCGTCAAGGTCTTGTTGAAGGCCTCAGCTAGACCGTTAGCTCGCGGATTATAAACTGAGGAATATCTCCAGTCTATATTGTGCTGCTGTGCGAAGCGGCTAATTTTATGACTTCGGTAGGCTGGCCCATTATCAGAGATGATCCTTCTTGGGGTTCCAAACCGGTATATGACATGCGTTTTGAAGAAATGGAGGATGTTCTCCATCTTCACTTCCCTCAACGGTACCGCCTCTGCCCATTTGGAGAAGTAATCAGTCGTCGCCAAGATGAAACGATGTCCCTTGGACGATGCTGGTTCGATGGGGCCGACTATGTCCGTTCCCCACATTTCGAATGGCCGACTAGCCACTGTTGGATGCAGTGGATTGGGATGCTGATGGATGAAGTCCCCATGAATTTGGCATGAATGACATTGCCTCGCGTATTCCAGGCAATCCTGCATCATCGTGGGCCAGTAGTAGCCCATCCGTTTTATCTTCAACTTCATCTTAGGGCCTGCTTGATGGGAACAGCAGAGTCCGTCGTGAACTTCTTGGACGACCCTTCTCACTTCGTTAGGTCCTAGGCATCTCAGCCACAGAGAATCGAATGACCTCTTGTATAGAGTATCGTTGACGAAGGCGAAAGACAGAGCCCGTTTCACGAGCTGATGTCTTATGGACGCTTCTTCAGGCATTCGGTGGAACTTGAAGTAATCTATGAAGACTTCTCTCCAGTCTTCGGTCTTCTCATGGTCTTTTATTTGTAGGGTCGCCTGCTCAGTTGCTCCCTTTTCTTTATATGATTCTGGATGTATTTTTGCTGGGGCGAGCACTCGACGGCTTTGTATCACGATTCTAACGTCATCGAGGTTCTCGTCAGCCAATTTTTAGCAAGTTTGGCTAGTGCGTCCGCTTTGCTGTTTTCCGCGCGCGGTATACTTTCCAACGTGTAGGAGGGAATTTGGGTTAGCAGTTGCTGCACTTTTTCACCGTATTTTACCAATTCCGGTTTGCATGTTTGGTAATCACCGTTCACTTGACTAACGACCAGTTGGGAGTCCCCATATATGAGGAGGCTTTCAATTCCCATATCAATGGCGATCTTGAGGCCTGCTATCAAAGCTTCATATTCAGCTTCATTATTCGTTCTCGGCTCTGTTAAGGAGAAGGCGAAGCGCATTATTCCTCCTTGTGGAGTCACAAAGATGAGTCCTACCCCCGATTTGATCATTGGCGTACTTTGTTTGTGCTTTTTCATGGAAGATGCTCCATCGAAATAAAGCTCCCAACGGGTATCACCACTGTCGATTGCGTCAAACGCATGTCTGTCTGGCAAATTGCAATTTAAAGGAGAATCGGCAGGTATGGGATGCTCAGCAAGGAAGTCGGCGATGACCTGGCCTTTTACTGCCCTGAGAGGTTGATATGTTATCGAAAATTCCATCAAGAGCAGGGCCTATTTAGCGAGTCGCCCTGTCAAGATGGCTTTTGACATTAGATATTTGAGAGGGTCCACTTTTGAAATAAGACGGACTTCGTGCGCCAACGCATAGTGCCTAAGCTTTGTTATTGCGAAGATCAACGCCATGCAGTGTTTTTCAATGGGAGAGTAGTTGCTTTCTGCCCCCAGCAGAACTCGACTTAAGTAGTAGAGTGCTCTTTCTTTCCCTTGATCGTTCTCTTGTGCCCATAATGCGCCTAAGGAACCTTCGAGGGCGGTTGTATAAAGAATGAGAGGCTTCCCCTTAACCGGAGCAGCCAACACCGGCGGGTTCTGCAGGTATTGCTTGATCTCATCCAGTGCGCCTTGGCATTTTTGATCCCAAACGAATGGGGTTCCCTTCTTCATCAGGTGACTATAAGGACGGCACTTTCCTGAAAGGTTGGCTATAAATCGCCATATGTATGCGAGTTTCCCTTGGAGAGACCGCAACTGTTTGAGAGTCCTCGGCGGAGGCATTTCCGTGATCGCTTTAATCTTTGACGGATCTATTTCAATACCTCGGTGTCGAACAACGAATCCCAGGAATTCGCCCGAGGAAACCCCGAACGCACATTTAAGAGGATTCATCTTCAAGTTGTATTGCCGAAGGCGTTGAAATACGGTCTTCAGATGCTCGAGATGTTCCTCGTATGATTTGCTTTTAACCACGAGATCGTCGATATAGCATTCAACGATTTCGTGTATAAGGTCGTCGAAGATCTTTGTCATGGCCCTCTGATAAGTAGCACCGGCGTTCTTCAAACTGAAGGGCATCACTTTATAACAAAATATACCAAGAGGAGTCTTGAAGGCTGTGTGCTTCTGGTCTTCTGGATGCATTTTTATCTGGTTATACCCCGATGAGCCGTCCATGAAGGAGAAAACTTCATGAGTGGATGTATTGTCTATCATCAATTCAGTGACTGGCACTGGGAAATCATCCTTCCGGCAAGCTTTATTAAGATCTCGGAAGTCTACGCATATGCGCACTGTCCCATTTTTCTTCATCACTGGGACGATGTTGGCGATCCATTCAGGGTACTGAACTTCCTGGATGAAGCCGGAGTCGATTAACTTTTTGACTTCGGTATTTATGCTCATTTCAAGCTCGAGTCGCATTCTTCTCGGCGCCTGTTTGACTGGTTTGACGTTTGGGGATATTGCTAGTCTATGTACAGCGACTTCTGGATCTAGTCCTGGCATCTCGGAATAGTTCCATGCGAAGCAATCTTTATGCTGCACAAGGACATCTTTTAATGCAGCCACCCTCTCTTCAGACAGCAGCTCGCTGATGAATGTCGGTCGCGGATCATTTACCGTCCCCAACTTGATTTTCCTGAGGTTATCTGCGGTGGTATGTATTCCATCTTCCAGCTCTTTCGGTGCTGGGGGAAATTCTGAGATTACCTCATCACCGCTGTTTTCGAGGCACCAAGGGAGGCTGTCCAGGTTCTCGGACTCTTCTTTCAATATCGTTATCATACGACAGGTGCGAATTTTCTGCCAATCCCAATGTGGAACTGGTTTTTCTTTCGCGGCTTTGGGCTCGTGCTTCTGTGGTGGCGCTACCTTCCAGTTGTCAGAAAACGCGAATTTGCCTAGCTGATACTGATCTTCAACCCAATTCTTGAAGGTGAAGCAATCTTCAAGAGGGTGTCCCATTGCTCGATGGTAAAAGCAATAATTTGGGTTGAACACCTCGCCTGCGTGCTCGGGGTGCTTGGACTCTGGCAACGTAAGCATTTGATGTTTTAGAGCGAGATCGAATATCTTCCTTGTTTTGTTCCGAGGAAATGAGTATGCTCGACCCATTTTCTTCCTGTGGGCTAAGTCAATTACGCTCGATTCTCGGATACGTGGTTTCTTAGCTCTGCTTTGTGGTTGTTGAGCGCCTTTTCCGCCCCTTGACTCATTTCTGCCTCCGCGTCGAGCTCTTTTTGTATCAGGTTGACATGGGGCAGCATCTTCGTTCTTTACTGCCTGTTGAAGGAGGCGCTGTGTCTTGGCTTTCTCATAGATTGCCATTTCACGATTGTGATTATCTCGGGCTTTTTGACTCGCATCCCTTATAAGTTTGCTCATCTGGTCTTCAAGCGATGGACTGGGCGGTTTTGTATCAGGAACTTTTGCTGGTTCAGGATTAGCGTCCTCCCATTGAGCGTCCGCCTCTTCATCGAAGTCATATATAACATAACAGCTGTTTACTAGCACCCGTTTCTTTGACCGGATGTACCCAAGCCCTTTTGTTTCTATTCTCTCGTTAGGCAGTTTGCATTGAGTCCCGGGAATGTTCCAGACCTTGTCATAGAATTTGGCTTTTCTAATGGTCTGTGTGAAGGACATCCCCTGGCGTTTCAGCAGTTTCTTCAAACCTTCGGTATAATATCTGGGAAGACGGATAGGCTGAAGCCTGTCGAACGTGGGATCCGCGCCATGCCAAATTTCTTTTTCCACCTTGTTTTCTTCAGAACGGTAGAATAGGATTGCCTTCTCGCCTTTTCGTCCGGGAGGGATATAGAATGTCTGCAATTCTTCTACGTTGTTGGTGTCGAGTGCATCCAGTTCTTTGTAGTGTTCAAGCGGCACCATGGTTATCTGCAGACTTCGCTCTTCATCAGCGGAAACCCGTATTGAAGGCCGAGCAGGGAATACAGCATGAACTTCATCCTCTGAATCACTACCGAAGATCAATGAAGGAACGGATGGTCCTGGCCTGGTGGATTGGGATGGACCTGAATAAATTATATCCTCCTCCTCGGTGTCACTGCCGAAGACAGGGATGGTGGCGTTAGTTTTGTTCTCCGGTTTGTGACACCTTTCCGTGTCTTCGAAACTCGGTAAGAAGTATTTGGCATCTTCATACTTGCGAACTTCGTTTACGGAAAACGGATTCAACTTTCCCGCCACTGTGTACTCGAGGCCATCCCTAGAATACTTCATGCACTGATGCTGTGTAGAAGGGATGATATTGTACTCGTGTAGCCATGGTCGGCCGAGCAGAGCATTGTAGCACGTCTTGGCGTCTATAACATGGAATTTGATGTCTGTGACGAGCAACCCGAAGCGTAGCGTCAATATCATAGATCCAAGAGTTTTTGATGATTGGGAGTCGAATCCGGAGATGGTGATTTTGTCTTGGGCGAGGTGTTGGACACTCATGCAAATCTCCTTTAACACTCGCACATTGAGTAAATTAACAGACGATCCGTTATCGACCAAGATTTTACCTATCTTTATGTCATGGCAGTACCCTGAGACATAAAGGGGACGATTGTGTTCACACGTCCCGAGGAGAAGGTCTTCATCAACAAAAGCAACGTCGGCTGTGTGCACCTCTTCCAATTCATCCTTCATCTTTTGTTCGGCCAGGAAAGCTTGGAATTGGTCTGGATCTTGTAGGGCCTTAATCAAAGAATCCCTCGCCTCTTTTGATAGTAATAGGGCATCGAGAATGCTGAGTTGTGAGGGTAGCTTTCTCAGATGTGCCAAGACATTGTAATCCACTTTATTCCTTTTTGGCGGGTTCTCGGCGTTTAGCTCTTCCAGAACTTGGTCATCTAAGACGATGTCTTCAGAGACCTTTTCTTTCCCTTTATCTTTTCTATTCGATGGTCCGAGGTTCTTTTCAGGCAGTGTCCGATTCCGCAGCCGGATATTTTCGCAAACCACTGGCTCCTCTTCTTTTCCCGAAGTTGACTCTTTAAAGAGAGGGGCAAGCTCTAGCTCCTCATCAGAGTCGCTCCCAAATGTAGGCACTTGTGACCTGGTAGTGTTAACCATGTGACAATTGCCGGCAGTTCTTTCAAGCTCTTTGGTCGCATTTCATTGCTCCCGACGAATCTTACGCTTTTCCCGTTTAAAGCGTTGTTGATTAGCGACGTATCCTTGCCACCATTTATCGAAAGCCTTACACTCTTGAGTGGAATGCGAGACCTTCTGATGATATAAGCAATAAGAGGGGTGCATTTCCACCACACCCGTCATTTTTCCTTCAGAGGATGGTAGCTTCATGCCCATCGATATGGCCTTAGAAAACCTCTTTTTTATCTTGAATTGGCTTTTGTCAGTGGTGGAGGCATTTTGTTCCAGCGGGATCACCTCAGCTCTTTCCTCAAGTCGCTGGCGCTTGGCCCTTTCGAATATAGCCGTCTCGCGTTCTCGATCAGCTTTGCTTTTCAATCGAGCTTCACTAAGAAACGCGTCAATCATTTCTATTGATAACTCCGGAACCCTTGACTCAGTATTTGCCCCCAGCGTTTTAGTGCCGGAAGTCCCTTCATCGTTCGTGGTCGAATGGGAGATCATATGACAGCTCACCACATATTCCTCGGATTCATCCGATGAACTTTCCCCCTCATCTTCTTTTTGAAAGACGTGATCAAGGAAATCTTGGAGCGTAATGGGAGTCCGCGCCTTTTGGTTGTACTCATCCAGTGCGTCGATTTTCTTTTGTAAGTCCGTGCGCTTGTCGCCAGGCTTCACGGGCTTCTTAGATTTCTTCTTCTTCTTTTTCGAAGATTTTGACGGCCGGCTATGAACGCTTGAACTACCACCATCGGTCTTCGGAGTCGGTCGTGGCTTCAACATCCCCTCAATAACCTGCGGTTCCAAGGGGTTCTTCCACTTGACCGCTGGACAAGTCTGAAGATCATTTAGCATTCTCCTTGTTTTGGCTGATAATACAACCTCCTAGGGAGCTTCTTCAATGACGGAGCATGTTTCCCCCGGCGTATTTGTCCCCTTAGAGGTGTGGGGCTGCGGAGGATTCACCTTCCATTTGTCAGATAGCGCAAATCTGCCCTGACGGTACTGGTTCTCAAGCCAATTCTTGAAAACGTAGCAATCCTCGATGGGATGGCCTAGCACTCGATGGTAAGGGCAATAATTGGGCTCGTTGACGTCGTTCGGTTGCAATGGACGTTTTGGATCTGGAAGATTTATGAGTCTGTTGCGCAACGCCAGCTCGAATAGCCTCCTCGTTTTATCACAGGGGAAGGAGTAAGGATGTCCCATCCTGTCTTCAAGGGGTACGTATGGGCGTGTATTGTTTGGACGAGCAACCGGCTTCGAGTCGCTCGGTTGTTGTTGGGCATTAGCGACAATGATCGCTTTTCCCTTTCCTTTGTCGTTTCGGAGGTCCGGCTTCGGGAGAGGGGGTTTATGGCCCATCTGGTCCATCTGCGCTAGTTTGTCGATCAAAGCCTGGAAAGTAGTCGGCTTGAAGAACATCATGAACTGTGAGATGGTTGCTTGTGGATCAAGGGTTCCAACAAACATTCCCACCGCTGGAGCTTCTTCTATGCGCTGTTCGCACTTCGACCATAGATTACGCCACCGTATAGCGTACTGAACCCATGTCTCGCCGGGTTTTACCCTAGCATTAATCAGTGCCGTCATCGGGGTACGCTCACTGGCACTTGCAAAACGTTGGGTGAAGAGCAGCTCCATCTCCCCAAAGGTTTTAATAGAGTCGTTGGGGAGCTTAGAATACCATTCGAACGCCGTATCTGATAGGCTTCCAACAAACTGGCGAAGAAAAAGCTTGTCGTCGCCGCCGGTGTTACCACAAAGCGCCCTGAATTGGGCAACATGTTGATGGGGTTTGCCGGTCCCTTTGTAGACATGAAACTTGGGAATTGTGTAACCCGGCGGGTATTTGATTTGGTCATACCATCCTGGATACGGTCGCCTCGTTTTTACGACGTGGCCGGCTGCCTCGGCCGCATGATGAACCCTTATTTGCTGGGCTATATATTCGTCCAGATCAGTTTTAGAGATTGTATCCTCTTTAGCCGTTGATAGAACGGGCTGAGGGTTTGATGTCTCTCCCCTATCATCCCCAAGGACGATCGGTGGTTCTTCAGTCGGGGGATCTTGTTGTATCATCATCCCTATCATGTCCTGGAAGAGGAGGCCCATGCGCTGTATATTGGCTGCTTGTTCAGCAGCTTCTTTGTCTCTCTTTTCCAGTACTCGGCGGAGGAACTCGGCGTCGGTCTCTTCCTCTTGGCGTTCATCTAAGGACGTCTCAGGGTTCTCTTTTGGCTCCGTGAGTGCAGCCATTGTAGTCATTATCTCCTGGAGCTTTTGTTGCTGCTCCTGAGCCTTGGTCACTGATCGGGTAAGCGGTCGGTGACCCGTAGAAGTACGACTTTCTTCCTTTCCAGAAGCCATATAAACTGTATGAACAATTATGCCCCCTGACTTGGGGCGTTTAAGTTCACTGTTTTCAAACTTTACCGCTGACGCGGGAGCTTTCTCTGGCTTCCTTCTTTTGTGGGCCATCGAGGTCAAAGGAGCCGTTGGAGTGGGCGTCCTAGCAATTGTTGCCCCCTGCTGTTTAATGGGGCGGTTTTTGTCCTTTTCCACCTTTGCCTTTTTCTGGCGATGAAAGTGATCTTGGTCAATCACGGAGTCTTGAACCCTCCGCCAAACTTTATAAATTTTTGACGACAGCCGTTGAGGGGGCTGTTCCTGCTTTGTCTCTGGAGCTTTTTCCGTAGGCGGAGGAGATCTTTTCAATGTAGCAATTGGAGAGTTCTTTCTCACCTTCCTCAGCAATTCAAAGTTGTTCCCAGTTGGAACAGCAGCGTTGACCTCCACCACTGGAGCAGGTGGGGTTAGCCCTGAGGGGGAGTTGCCCCTTGCTTTCCTTACTCGTCGCCAATGGCGACGTCGCGCACGACGAGCCGTTGGGACTGGCTCGGAAATCGAGATGGTTTCTTGTTGCCCCCTGTTTGAGTGTGGGGTAACTGCCGATGTCAGCCTATCGAAGACTGATGCCTTTTGACCAGCTGGGGGAGGAATGGGAGCCGTCAATCTTGTGAAGACCGACTCTCTGATGGGAGAAGCCGCTTTAACGACTTCCAAAGCAGCGGCCGTTGCCCTCTTTGGGACGGCCACTTTATAGTTCTGACCTAGCGTGGTGAAAACGGAGGCTGTCGGTTTAGTAGCGGGCGACCCGTTGACAGGGGTCGTGGTAGCAGTGAGCCGGTCGAAGACCGACTTCTTGTTCGCTTCCGGTGCGGATATCGGCATAGAGAAGCTTGTAGGTGGGACCATGGTCCCGAAAACCAGGCCGGTGGTGGCCTGGGTCACCTGTTCTACCGGCAGAGCGAGGAAAGAGGCCGCTTGGGGCCCATATGTTACACCTCTCGGTGAGGTGGAGCGTCCGTTGCAGTGGTGCTTCGTGCATTTGGTGCAGTTAGAATCCAAGGGTGCTTGAGTTCTGCGCCAGGTAAAAGACCAAATCTTAGCAACTTGAAATCCGAAGACAACCATTTAACAAACCGCGATTGGTTCGCGAAGACGACACACGAAGTGTGGAGTGGAAAGAGGAAAAGGTCCCACCGGGTGTGCCAGAATCTGTTCCCCTCCGAACGGCGGCCTGGACTTTGCGCCTAAGCCTGAGGTTCGGGGCAGATGCTATTTGGTTTTATCCGTCTATCTCTCTGAAAATGCCAAGTTGATTTATGGCACCGTGTATCGGAGGTTTAGACGGATACGGCCGATGTAGCAGACTTCAACAGATTCCCCCTCAGGGTGAGGGGTTTTTGATTGTGGGGACGCTCTTCCCTGCAGGCGCAAGCCCCTGCAGTTAATTACGCTACGGCATCGCGGTAACAACTTTCTCCTTCTCCAGAATTTCACTTCATGTCGTGTGTGTTTGTTTTGTTTGTAGTTGCCCGTGGATTGTATACGGAGACTGAGTAATGCCGTCGCCCGTAGGACGTGGATTAGTCCAAATCCGTATTTACTTAGATTTGGGTTTGGTGTTTTTAGTTTAAGGATGCATTAGTCGCGTTGCGGCTAAGATCAACTTAAACGTTCGTTAAGGATACGTTAGTCCTGTTTTAGACTAAGATCAACTTAACGTAGTGATTAATTTAATGTATGGCCATCGGGACTCGTCACCTCTCTGACGTCGTTGAAGGATTACAACGACATGTATCAGAGGAGCTCAGAGATGTACCCTCGAACCAGAGTTGATTGGGAGTTTTATAATCCATTTGAATGTTTAAGAATACGTTAGCCGTGTTTAGGGCTAAGACCAACTTAAACGGGACCGTTTAGATCCGACAAAAGAGCGTTTGGGGGCTCTATTGTTTCAGTTTAGGGACGTAGTGGTCCGTTTTCCAGTTTAGGGACGTGGTGGTCCACATTCCAGTTTTGGGGACGTGGTGGTCCAAGATTAGTTTAGGGACGTTTCGGTCCAACATTAGTTTAGGGACGTTTCGGTCCGATATTAGTTTAAGGACGTTTCGGTCCAATTATTAGTTTAGGGACGTTTCGGTCCAATATTAGTTTAAGGACCTTTCGGTCCGATATTAGTTTAGGGACGTCTCGTCCGATATTAGTTTAGGGACGTCTCGGTCCAGTATTAGTTTAAGGACGTTTCGGTCCGATATTAGTTTAAGTACGTTTCGGTCCATATTCCAGTTTAGGGACATGGGGGTCCATATTCCAGTTTAGGGACGTGGTGGTCCAATATTAGTTTAGGGACGTTTCGGTCCGACATTAGTTTAAGGACGTTTCGGTCCACGAGTTTAAGAACCCCGCAGTCCGTATGGGTGTGTGGTCGTTGGGACCCGTCACCTCTTTGACGTCGTTGAGGAATTACAATGATAGATGTCAAAGGAGTTCGGAGATGTACCCTCGAACCGGATGCAGATTGATTTAGGAGAGCCATTTTGCTCAGTCAATTTAATTTAAGGACTTATGGCCACGATTGGGCTAAGTCCATTGCTTTTGCATTTCTTTTGCTTTTATTTGGGCTTTGCCCAAAAGGGATGCAGAGCATCAATTTTATTTGGGCCCAGCTCTTTTATTGCTTTGCAATTTATTCTGACCTGCTAGGTCTTTTTGACTTGGGCCTAGCCCTTCAAATAATGCATTGCATTTGTGCAAAGCACCAAGAATCTTTTAGATTCAGAAAAAGAAGTGCAGAGCACTTTTTAATTTCTTGATCCAAATTTAGATCGAAGAAAAGAAGAAATCTTTTCTTTCTTTCTGTTTCAGAGAACCAGAGGTTCATAGCAAGTGCAAGGCACCATTTTGTTATTTTTATTTATTTATTTATCTATTTATTGAAGATCACTGATCTTGTTTTCTAGATCTATGATCTATTCTTCAAAAGAATCTTCTCTTATCTCAAAGGTTTTTACCTTCTCTTTTTTTTTTGTTCTCCTGCAGTTCTCAAAAGTTCTCTTCTTTTTTTTTTTTTAAACCAGATGATCCTTTGAAATGAGGTTTGGGGTCCTTTTTATAGTGCTCAAAAATTAGTTAAATTTGTTCAATAAATCTTTTCCTGAATGATTTGGGAAATTTTCCCCACCGTTGGATCTTTGATCCAAAGGCCCCTGTTTTACAGAAGAAATCTTCTTGTTTTAACAAGAACAGAAAAGATTTCCTTAAATTTTCATTCTGTTGTTGCACAACTCACCAGCGCGTGACACGTGTCGCGCAGTAAGGCGCTTGCGCAGCTGAGCTTGCGCAACTGCGCAGACACGTGTCGCGCAGTGAAGCACTTGCGCAACAGTGCTTGCGCAACTGCGCAGACACGTGTCGCTCAACGGTACACTTGCGCAACAGTGTTTGCGCAACTGCGCAGACACGTGTCGCGCAGCGGTGCGCTTGCGCAGTTGTGCTTGCGCAACTGCGCAGACACGTGTCACGCTGCGGTGCACTTGCGCAACAGTGTTTGCGCAACTGCGCAGACACGTGTCGCGCAGCGGTGCGCTTGCGCAGTTGTGCTTGCTCAACTGCGCAGACACGTGGCGCGCTGAGGTGCGCTTGCGCAACAGTGTTTGCGCAACTGCGCAGACACGTGTCACGCAGCAGAGCGCTTGCGCAGTTGTGCTTGCGCAACTGCGAAAACACGTGGCGCGCTGTGATGCACTTGCGCAACAGCGTTTGCGCAACTGCGCAAACACGTGTCGCGCAGCGGTGCACTTGCGCAGTTGAGCGTTGCTTTTGCTTATTAAAGAGCCTTGCTCTGATTGGACGCACTGCCTTGGGCATTGTGCTGCCGAGTCAAATTCTGACACGTGGCAAATTGCGCGCAGCGCACGGGATCTGAAGCGTTGCTTCTCAATTTTGAATTTTCAAAATTCAAACAGAGCCTTGCTCTGATTGGGGGAACAGTCCGGTCTGTTCGTCTGATATGTCGCATATCTCGCCTAGGGGTGGTAAACGTCAGACCCCAGTAGCTCGATAAGTCGTGTCGATATGAGGTCTATAACAGTTCGAGAAACAACTGGTAACACTTACCAGTAAATCTCAGCAACCCTGGCCAGGGATTTCGGTTATAGCCAATCGAACACAGCGCCACATCAACTCCCTATACCGGGAGAGACGAATCCCCTCCTTTCGCTCATTGCCTCCATGTGATTCGGGACTGTACCCAAAAGCCACCGTTTAGCACGCCCTCTTGGACGTGGTAAGGTGGAAATCAAAGCACGGTGGGAATCACACAAGACTCTATGATGATCTCCGGTCTACAGACTAACCTGTACCAGTGTCACCAGAGAACTGCCATCTGACGTAAGGTATAATACCATCTGGCAGTTCTCGGCGAGTCCGTCCAGTGTACCCAGTCTCTACTGAGCACCCGTATATCATCTCTGATGTCAAACACCAATGGATATGGGATCATCCATCGCCCATCTGTATGGGTCGAGAAGGTATACGCTAGTCTACTCTGGTATATCGATGCCCCGTCTCGATACACCCATGATTAGGGACCTTGAAGGATGAACTTATGGACTACCATGTCCCCACTAGTATGAGCCGCATCATAGTCCAGGTAGTCAAGTACACATCCTAAGGGCTTTACCAACATGTAACAGAGAGACAATTAGTATACACGTTAAGGTAAAGAGCAACCAGATAGCATACTGTCATGTCGAGCAAGAAAGTCCTCCCTATATATGTCCCAGCATCCACTACAATATACATCCTATGTACAGTAATGGCCTCTACGACATACATATAACTAACAATCTCCCACTTGCACTAGGGCCATCTGTAGCAGTGGTTGCAGTATCTCATACTCAACCATCCCATGAAAGTCTCTCTCCGGGAAAAGGCCTTTGTGAGTGGATCCGCCCATGTTGTCCTCTGAGTCTACTCTCATAACCTCGATCACCCTGGAGATCAACTATCTCCATGATCAGGTGACGCTGCCTCAGAATACGTCTGGGTCACTGATGGGACCGGGGTTCCTAAGCCAAAGCCACACTTCCACTGTCACACAATGGTAGGAACCTTGTTCATTTCATGAACCAATATACACCCAAACCGCCTCTTTGGTAGTATCTTAAGTAGCGATGTATCCAGCCTTTATCGTCTAGTATGCCACGGTATCTATCTTGGAACTCTTCCAACATACCGTCCCTCGACTGAGGGTAAAGACAATGCCTGTGACTGACATTCAGTCGTCCTTATCACCCTGGAACCTTTCCAGTGATTCTCCCCAGGATCGATTGATACCATCTCACTACTACTAGTGAGAATCCTAGCATCCAATTACATCTATCTCATAGATGAAAACTCAGGATATAGGAGGTATCACTTTGATCCTATATGGAGAATCCTTGTGATAAGCGGAGATTGACCGAGCGTAGCATAGGAAACTCCTTCCCTTATAAAGAGTATGTCATCCACGTACTCTACGAGGATCACTATCATACTCCCTACTACCTTTTTGTATATACAAGGTTCATCTACCATTTTGATGAGTCAAACTGTTTGACTAATTCATCAAAACAGATGTTCCAACTCCGCGATGCCTGCTTTATCACATAAAACATCTTGCTCACGTTTCCGCTGCTCCCACTGCCTACGAAGCCCTCTGGCTGTGTACTTATAGACGCTCTCTTCCAAAACATCATTTAGAAAAGCAGTCATGACACCCAACCACCAGATATCGTAGTCATGGTATGTAGCCGTGGCAAGTAGGATCTGGATGGACTTAAGCATAGATCCTTAGAAAAGGTTTCAACATAATCCATACCTGGACAATGATGCAAATCTTTAACAAGTCTAGCTTTGAAAGTCTCAACTTTTCCATGTACAACAAGTAATCTTCTCAAGAAATACTTGCTCCTGATGGGGATTTAACCCTTCAGATATAGCAACCAAAGTCCATACTTTGTTGGTGTATAAGGATTCCATCTCAGATCGCTAAGCATCCAGTCATTTTTCCAGAGTCCCACTCCTGATGGCCAGCTCGAAACTAGTTGGGTCATCATCTCATGATGCAATCCTCACTCCCACTGTCATAGAGAAACCGAAGTATCTCTTGTTGGGTCCACGTTACCTCTCCCGGTGCTTTCGGGGTTGCGGAAACGGTAAAACAAAAATTTTTCTGGACTTGGTAACATGGACCGTAATAGCCGGATCTTTGCTAAACAATACACTAGCATCCTAACTAGAGATTTATCTACTCGGTTAGGGGTTATACCTCAACTTGAACTCCTTCTCTTCTTGTTGTTCTTCTCCTTGCTTGCTCCGAGGGTTGATCCGGACTTTGGTCACCTCCGCGGCCTCCTTGAGTCGAAGACGATCCACCCGAGAGATGTGCACCGAGCTCCACCTCGAGCCGAGGTAACTAGGGCAAAGAGATTGCTAATCTAGAAGCCCTAGGTTGTGTAGAAATAATCAATGGATGGTTTTGTCTTTGTGGGATCTTTATCTCTCAACACATGAGATCAAAAGATGAATCAAGAGGAGGAAGAAGAAGGAGGAGCAACAACCATGGTTCATTTCTTTTCTTCTCACTTCAAAAACAAGAGAGAGAATGAGAAAGAAATTATGATCCAAAGAAAAGTAACCATGGTTGCAATAATGTAAAAACAACATCATTACTAATCCCATCAAGATAAAGTTTGATGGCTACATTGAAATGACCATTATCATAATCCAAAAGAAAAAGAAAAAGAAAAGAAGAGTGTATATCCCTCTTGAAAGTCAATGGTCAACACGGTCAACCGGTCAACAAAGTCAAGAGAGGTCAACGGGGTCAAATGGTCAATGCAATTAGCCATCATAAAATTATCACTAAAAGGATTAGTAAATGACATCCGCGGCTCATAATGGTTTTGACCAAACGAACTGTCAAAACCCTAATGAGTCCGCCTCAAAATGGTTTTGACCGAATCAACTGTCAAAACCCTACTGAGCCTGCCAGATAACGGTTTTGGCCGAACCAACTGCCAAAACCCTAATGAGGCACCTCCTCCTTCACCGCTCCGGAAAACTGTGCATACACACCTGCATCCGTATTCCGTAGAATGCGGATGCACAGAAGACAAAACAAATCCATCCGTGCAATACTAGGATCCGGCTTAAACCGAAGCCCACTAGTACTGCCTGCCCGAACACCATACGCACACAAGTGTATGTAAGTGATCGCAGCCCTGCCGTAAAACCATACGGTCTCTACACGTTTCGCTCCGTGCAGGGAAACTCTCTGTGTGGGACTCTAAAGACTCGACACTACACTGGCAGTGGGTTTAACCACAGACCGCAAGCGGCACTAGCTGTACGTAACGGTCTCCAGGTAGATGTCGATAAGAAGGCCGATGAGGTAAACCCATCCGAACTCCTACTGAGCCTGTGTGTGACAATCTCCATACAGTCCGGTATGTTCGTCTGATACATCGCATGGCGGGCCTAGGGAGCGGTAAACGTCAGTCCCCTAATAGCGGTACAAGTCGTGTCGGAGTGAAGCCCAGAACACCCTGAGATAACACTGGAAACCTACCAGTATATCTCGTTTGCCCTGGCCTGGGACTACTCGTGTAATGGCTCTCCTAGACACAGCGCGATGTCAACCCCCAATACCGGGAGAGACGAATCCTGTCTAACCGTCACTGCCTCCAAGTGTTTCGGGACTGCACCCAACTACTACCTGTTTGCACGGCTCAGTAGAGCCGTGGTAGGGTAGTAATCAAAGAACAGTGGGAACACACTCGAGGCAAAGTGACAGTGTCAAGTCAGCGGACTAAGCTGTACTCATGTCACCTGGGAACTGATAACTGACGATAGGTATAATACCAACCATCAGTTCCCGACGAGTCCTGTCCAGTATACTCGTAACCTAACGAGCACCCGCATACTATCTCAAGTACGACGTACCGACGGCTGTGGGACAGACCGTCTCCCGTGCTGGGATGAGAAGCGCATACGCTAGTCTACTCTGGAGTATCGATGCCCTATCTCGATACTCCCACGACTAGGGACGTGTATAAGGATGTGCTTGTAGATTACCCAGCCCCCACGAGTGTGATCGCCATCACAACGCTGTTAATCAAGCAAAGATCCTAAGGGCTCTACTAATGCGTATAGGTGATATAATAAATAAACACACATGTACACATTAAGGCAGAGACAAACCAAGTAGCATACTACTATATTGAGCAAGATTGTCTGTACAACTGTGAATATCCCAAGCTTCCATCAAGTAATATACATACTAGTATGATACAGTAATGGCCTCTTGGGCATATACACTAACAATCTCCCACTTGCACTAAGGCCATGTACTGGCGTATCGAAGACCTATCATCTCGATCAGCCGCTCGAACCGAGTCTGGGGTAAGGCCTTCGTGAATGGGTCCGCTGTGTTGTCCTTTGTGTCCACTCTCTGCACCTCGATCTCCTGGCGATCAATGATCTCCCTGATCAGGTGATACCGCCTTAAGATGTGCCTGGATTTCTGATGGGACCTTGGTTCCTTCGCTAAATCTATAGACCCATTGTTATCGCAATACAAAGGTATTGGGTCAACAATGGACGGAACCACCTGAAGTTCACTAATGAACTTCTTTTTCCAGACCGCCTCTTTTTCGGCATCGCTTGCAGTAATGTATTCAGCCTCCATCGTCGAGTCTGCGACGGTATCCTGTTTGTAACTCCTCCAACATACCGCCCCTCCGTTGAGGGTAAACACAAAACCCGAGACAGACTTGCTGTCATCTTTGTCACTTTGGAAGCTTGAATCGGCAAAGGACTCGACCCTGAGGTCTCCATTACCGTAAACCAGGAACATCTCCTTAGTCCTTCTCAGGTACTTGAGAATGTTCTTCACTGCTGTCCAGTGGTCCTTGTTAGTTGTATGTATGCCCTAGAGGCCAGTATTGTACAGATGATGTATATTATATTGGATGCTTGGACATATATAGAGATGACTTTCTTGCTCAATATGATAGTATGCTATCTGGTTACTCTTTATCTTAACATGTATACTAGTCTCTTTAAACTGTCTTATAGTTACATGTTGGTAAAGCCCTTAGGATGTGTACTTGACTACCTGGACTATGATGCAGATCATACTAGTGGCGACATGGTAGTCCATAAGTACATCCTTCAAGGTCCCTAGTCGTGGGTGTATCGAGACGGGGCATCGATATACCAGTGTAGACTAGCGTATACGCTTCTCGACCCATGAGATGGGCGATGGATGATCCCATATCCATTGGTGTTTGACATCAGAGATGGTATACGGGTGCTCAGTGGAGACTGGGTACACTGGACGGACTCGAAGAGAACTCCCAGATGGTATTATACCTCACGTCAGATGGCAGTTCTCAGGTGACACTTGTGCAGGTTAGTCTGTAGACCCGAGATCGTCATAGAGTCTTGTGTGATTCCCACTGTGCTTTGATCTCCACCTTACCACGTCCATGAGGGCGTGCGAAACGGTGGTTTTTGGGAACAGTCCCGAGTCACATGGAGGCAATGAGCGATAGGAGGGGTTTCGTCTTTCCCGGTATTGGGGGTTGATGTTGCGCTGTGCTCGATTGGCCGTAACAGGGAAGTCCCTGGCCAGGGCTGATCAGAGATTTGTTGGTAAGTGTTACCAGTAGTTTCTCGACCCGTTATGAGCCTCACATCGGCATGACTTATCGGTTATTGGGGTCTGACGTTTACCACCCCTAGACTTGATATGCGACATATCAGACGAACAGACCGGACTGTACGGTAAGTGTTACTGGTTGGATTCACAGGAGTGTGAGCGGGCTTGCTCGTCGATCTTCTGATCGCTCAATACCCGGGTGGCCGTTACGTTTAGCAGACCGCTTGCGGCTTGTGGGTGCTTGATATGATCATCATCTGCTGCCGGCGTATTGACGGGTCTTTAGAGTCCTACGCAGAGGTTTCCTGGCTCAAGCGAAACGAAATGGGAGCGCATATGAGATATGTGCGGGACCGAGATTAATGCGTGTATGTGATACCGTATTTCATTCTCGCGATAAATGTTTCGATTGGTTGTATGCGATATAACCTAGCTATCGAATCTAAGATTGATTCGATAAGTCGATACATTGGATACTAGTCGGTTATGCGCGACATGACCGGATCATTGAATCAAGTGTTGATTTAATGATTTAATGTATAATTATATATTTGATATATTACTTTGCATTAACTAGTATTGGTTCACATTAAAAGGGATTTTCTCACTTGATGTGCACATTGTATATGTGATATATTTTTGTGTACACTAAATTGTATCATGTTTGATGATACATGTTAACTTGTGCATGTGTAAAGACTAAACCATGGTTATATGAATGGTTAGGGTTTTTTTTACTTATTCATTTATTTATTTTGTTTATTTATTTTGTGTAAATGGTGGCTTTCTTTGGTTCTTTCATGAAGCTTCATGAAGAGTTGAAAAGGTTGACCATTTTGTTTTCTTCTCTTAACCTAACCATTCACCTAACCCTAGTTTGCTCTCTACACTTGACTATGGTTAGGATATGATAAGTATTCATATTGTTTTTCTTTTTAAAATATAACACTTATCATAATCTATCTTCTTCTTCTACTTCATCTTCAAGAAAAAGCTTGCCACCATTAATGGCATTTTGAGAAAAAGAGTGAGAAATCCAATTCTAAAGTGAACCCACCTCCTATTTCTTCATCCTCTACCTCTTGCCAAGTAGTATAGGGTGTTTTCTTCACAAGTTTCACGACTTGGTGAAGTTAGAGCTTGATCTTGTGTTGCCTCGACGTAGATCATCTTCGGCAACGTAGCCGACGACTAGTCCGCTCATTTCTCCGATGAAGCCGATGCTAGAGTCCGAGATCCGACATGGACAGCGAGGGGACGTCTACGTGGAGCTAAGGAAGTGGAGAACCGGATCTACAAAGGTTGTAGCTTCTTACTTTTAGTTAAGTCGTTAACTAGTTTTTACTTTTCGCCTAAACTCTAGTCAACGAATCCGTATTAGGGTTTCTCAGCACTTGTAAAATTAGAAATTGGCATGGTTGATGCCTTGTGAGACCTCCTTAGTGTGCCTAGGAACCCTACAGTGGTATCAGAGCCTAGCTAGAGCCTTAGGCGAAGTGTAGACGACGTTTGAAACCCGATCGAACCGAAACCCTAATTCCAAAATGCTCTCTGGACTTTTTTCAAAAACCGGGTTTTTTCCAGATTAAAAATGCTTAAAAAATTCAGCAGGGAATTCTAAGAATTACGGCGCAAAAATTACTTAATGATGCCTCTAAAGAGCGGCGGAACCGCGGCAGAAGCCTGGCTTCTGCGGCGGTTCCGCGGCCAATTAATGAGATTAGCCTCCAAAGTTTGCACAGTAATTCATGTTTTCAGGTGCTGAGTTTTCTGGGAATGTTTAATTTGCACTCAAGAGTTGAGTTTTCTGGGGTGTTTTGGAGCGTAGATGATTCGATCGGATTATCAAATTTTGTCTATGTGTTTTTTCGGATAATTTTAGAATATGTTAAAAAGTTCGACCAGATAAAAATACCCACTTTTTCCCCTGCCGGAAAATTTCCATGTGTTGGATTTTTCTGTGGTTTAAGGACGTTCTGAGTAGTGCAAGTAACGCGATGGTCCCTCTAGAAGACAACAAACCTTAACTCGATTATGTGACCGTCTTGAACTGCCCTTTGAACCTTCGGGTTTGGGGCAGTACGGCGTGCCACATATGAGGCGTTGGCTTGACCCTTCTACGGTTGGACCGTTGGTACTGAGGCATGAAGTGAATGTCTTTGAAATTATTTCATGTGTTGATCGGTTTCGGGAAAACTTGGGTGTTCGAATGTTTGATCGGAAAGTTTAATATTTTCTATTTATCCGGAATGGGATACAATAATTGGAATTCACAAACAGTTATGAGATAACTGAATGAATGTTATAAATCTAGCGGTTTAGTCTCACTTGATATTGAAAAGAGTTTTCGATAATGAGACTAAAATGCGGGGTTTATAATTGTTAGGCATGTGATGTCTAAGTATTTCATTTGATTAGGCATGCGATGTTTAAAGAGGTTGCGGATTCCAACTGTTGTAGTTTTACACTTTCTTTTCTGTGACCGTAAGTGTAGTATGTCGATATCGCCGGTTTCGTTGCTATACGTCAACGACAATTGGGGTATCCATACTTACTTACGTTGATGACATGTGATGTTATGTGTTGCTGGATATGTTATATTGGATCGTCGTGTTCGAATAGCCGGGGGTTTTTATGTGAGATGAGTGTTTTTCATTTTCATTCATGTAAAAACTTGTATGTAATATTCTTTTATTGGGACACTTCCAGGTTGCGGAAGTTGTCACCTTTTGTATATTATTTACTTTTCCGCATTAGGATAGACCCAAGGAGGGGAGCACAAGTAACCGGGTTCTAAGGTCCAGTGGGAGACCATCTCGAGGAGTCGAGTCCGGGTCTCCTAACCCTAGAATTGGTAGGGTTGCTTGCCGCTCTCGTAGGGGTCTAGGGGTGTGGGATTGGCTATTCATCACAACCGTGGAATCCGTGTTTTATACTGGCTCGTATTAAAAAACACGGACGTCCTAGTATATCCAATATTTCATATGATATTTTCTGCTGCGATATCTTTGATGTGATCATTTGATATGTTCTGATGGATACAATATATAGTATTTATGATATATTATATAGGCGTTACTCATGTTTTGCACCCGCACTAGCCCTGCCCTGCTTTGTCGTTGGTTACCTAACCTAACGGTGCACGAGGGGACATCGAGGCGAATGCGGATGGCATAAGTGTACGTCGTATTTATCTGTGATGTTTAGGTAACTTAAATGATGGGACTTCATTAATGTGATTAATGAAAGAAAAGAAACCTAAGATGTTGTAGAATCAAATTTTTATAATAAAAAGGGTAGCTACAGTTTTGCTTTGCATAGCGGTATATATGATATACCCTGCACCTTATTCGATGAGGAAAGGGCCGAGATCCCTTCACCGGGAGTGACCCCTTTAGCAATAACTGGCAGATGCTACACACTCGGTTTGTCTTTTGATTGCTTCTATAGTTTCTGCTTTGCACAGTGATATATATGATATACCCCGCACCTCATTCGACGAGGAAAGGGCCGACGATCCCTTCACCGGGAGTGACCCCTTTAGCAAAACTAGAAAAGCCTCAAAATCACTCCATTTCAAAACTTCATTTGATTCTACAACGATATCAAGTTCATTACGCAATAGGTTTTTCAGAAAAACCTGTCGTAGCCCTCCGTCATTTCAGATAAGAACTGTTTAGTATTCGTGCTGCGTTTGTTGGCCTTTGTCAAGGCGTAGTGTGCGGTAGCTGAATAGTGCTTATCTGCTTATGCATGTGATGCAGATTGTTTCAGGATAGTCGTACGACCTTGTTGGCCTTTGTCAAGGGTCGTGCCGGTGGGTTTGATTCAATCAAGAAATGACGGGTTGAACTTGACTAGCATCCTGTGATTTGTTGGCCTTTGTCAAGGTCATAGGACGCTAGGGGCAAAATATTATCGGGAATTTCAAGTGTTGAAATTTGCAATGAGATTACATACCTTCTATGAGATAGTTGGATCCCGATACCCGCTGCGAGTAAGAGTTACTCCTGGGAGAGTTTTACACATTACAATTAGCCGATCAAGTAGGTGTCTAGAAAGGTGTCAACGGGGTTACGCCTCTGGGAAAACGAGGTTTACTTTAATTAGGTCCGTGCGAAAGCACGGGGAACCTCCCTCAAAGTACCGACACTGGCCTGGCTGAAAGATCGATGAAGTTGTAGGGTGTAATTAATCCCGGCTAGTCTTTCCTTTTAGGGTTTGAAGGAAGATTTGATAAAAACCAGTGGGAGCCATCCTGATTAGATAAGATAATAACCAATCTGATCTTGCACGAGCATACGCTAAAGTGTTTTCTTCTCTCTCTCTCCAGGTAGCGACCATGTCATGCCCTAATAAAGATAATAATATGGATGTATTGACCGAACCCGCAAGTTATACTGTGCTGGGGAACGTTGGTTCCGTTCTTTCTTATAAGAGTTATAGGAATGAACAGGACATAGGGGAATACCAGGATTCCCATGCCACCCGAAAGAAGAAAGTACATGTTGATTCATTTTCTTCGGGTGTGTTCGTTACAGAGAACTGTTTCTCCATTTGCCCTACGTCCTGGGTATTAGATACCGGGTCAGGATCCCATATATGTAATCAGTTACATGGGCTTAGGAAAGGTAGAGAACTTGGAGAAGGTGATAAAGACATTAGAGTTGGAAATGGTGCAATTGTTGCAGCTAAGACTGTCGGGGAATATCACCTTGTATTACCAACTTGTAATACATTGGTTCTGAACGAATGCTATTACATGCCGAACCAGATATGCAACATTATATCGGTTTCTTTGTTGAGTAAAGAGGGATTTAATTTTGTATTACAGGACAATGTTATGAACATTTTCCGTAACCAAAAGTTGGTTGGATCAGGCACGTTGTGCAATGGCATTTATGTTCTAAATCAATCAACAGTTCTGAGCATAACAAACACACACAAGAGGAAGAGTTCAGAACTGAACGAATCCTTCTTGTGGCATTGTAGACTGGGTCACATCAATGCGACACGACTGGCTAAGTTGCATAAGGATGGATATTTAAATTCGGTTGAATTTTCATCTTATGACACTTGCCAGTCATGTCTCAAAGGCAAGATGACCAAAACTCCGTTTGCGGGACACGGAGAAAGAGTTACCGAACTCTTGGGACTAATACATAGTGATGTATGCGGTCCCATGTCTACGCATGCCAGGGATGGTTGTTCGTACTTCATTACATTCATTGACGATCTCTCTAGATTCGGATTTGTGTTCCTATTGAAACACAAATCAGAAGCTTTTGAGAAATTTAGGGAATATAAACAAGAAGTTGAGAACCAAACCGGTAAAAGTATTAAAATCCTTCGATCTGATCGAGGAGGTGAATACTTGAGCAATGAATTCCTGGACTTCCTAAAAGAGAATGGGATTCTCTCTCAGCTGACTCCTCCATATACACCACAGCACAACGGTGTATCAGAACGGAGGAACCGCACCCTATTAGATATGGTGCGCTCTATGATGAGCACAGCTGAGTTACCTATTTCCTTTTGGGGATATGCACTGGAAACAGCAGCATACCTATTGAATCAAGTTCCAACTAAATCTGTACCTAGCACACCATATGAGATATGGAGTGGGAAGAGACCATGTCTTAAACGAGTTAAGATATGGGGTTGCCCGGCCTATGTCAAGAGGCAAAATCCGGACAAACTCGAGGCACGGTCAGTTCTATGCAAGTTTGTGGGATATCCCAAACATTCACATGGATATATTTTCTACCATGCAGAGGAACAAAAAGTGTTTGTTTCTCGACATGCCACCTTTTTGGAAAAGGAATTTCTTGCAAAAGAAATTAGTGGGGATAAGGTAGAACTGGAAGAAATTCCGGCTACACAAACTCAAACTGAAGATTTAGTGGAACCTGACGATTCAGTAGCTCCCAATGAACCTCAGCCTCTCCGCCGATCTAGTAGGGTTCCTCGCCAACCTGAGAGATACTACGGTTTTCTCATGGATGGTGGGAGCGAGGATTGCATCATGGAGGATGATGACCCAACTAGCTTCGAGCAGGCCATCACGAGTAGGGACTCAGTGAAATGGCTGGATGCTATGCGGTCTGAGATGGAATCCATGTACACCAACAAAGTATGGACTTTGGAAGTTGCTCCTGAAGGGGTAAAACCCATTGGGAGCAAGTGGATCTTCAAGAAAAAAATTGGTGTAGATGGGAAAGTGGAGACTTTCAAAGCTAGACTTGTTGCAAAGGGTTTTCGTCAAAGACCAGGTGTGGACTATGACGAAACCTTTTCTCTAGTGGCTATGCTTAAATCCATCCGGATCATGCTTGCCATCGCTGCATATCATGATTACGAGATCTGGCAAATGGATGTTAAGACCGCCTTTCTAAATGGTGATTTAGAAGAGTGCGTGTACATGACTCAGCCAGAGGGCTTCGTAGACAGTGGGAGCAGCGGGAAGGTGTGCAAGCTGCTTAAATCCATTTATAGATTAAAGCAAGCATCGCGGAGTTGGAACATCTGCTTTGACGTCGTTATCAAAGAGTTTGATTTCGTCAAAAACCCAGATGAACCTTGTATTTACAAGAAGATGGCAGAAAGTAAGGTTGTCTTCCTCGTATTATACGTGGACGACATACTCTTGATAGGAAATGATATTCCTATGCTGCAATCGGTCAAGCTCTTCTTATCACAAAGATTCTCAATGAAAGATCTTGGTGATGCCTCCTGCATATTGGGAATTAGGATCTATAGAGATAAATCCAAACGGATTTTGGGATTGTCCCAATCCAGGTACATTGACACCATACTAAAGAGGTTTAGTATGGAAGAATCCAAGCGTGGGAACTTACCCACGATCTCTGGAGTCACTCTTTCCAAAGATATGTCTCCCAAGACTGATTTGGAGAGAGCTCGCATTCAAGGGATACCCTATGCTTCGGCTGTCGGCTCTATCATGTACGCGATGCTATGTACCAGACCCGATGTTGCATACTCACTAAGTGTAGTGAGCAGGAATCAAGCTGATCCTGGAGAGAGTCACTGGACAGCTGTGAAAAGCATTCTCAAGTACTTGCGAAGGACTAAAGAGATGCTCTTGGTGTATGGTAACGGAGAACTCCAAGTGGAGTCCTTTACCGATTCGAGCTTCCAGAGTGATAAGGACGACTCTAAGTCGCAGTCGGGATTTGTCTTTACCCTTTACGGAGGGGCGGTTAGCTGGAAGAGTTCCAAGCAGGAAACCGTGGTAGACTCGACGATGGAGGCTGAATACATCGCTGCCAACGATGCTGCCAAAGAGGCTGTCTGGATCAAGAAGTTCATTACTGAACTTGGTGTGGTTCCATCCATTGAGCATCCAATACCTTTGTATTGCGATAACAATGGAGCGGTGGCTTTGGCCAAGGAACCCAGGTCCCATCAGCGATCCAGGCATATTCTGAGGCGGTATCACCTGATCCGGGAGATAGTTGATCGCCGGGAGATCGAGGTCAGGAGGGTTGACACGAAGAAAAACACGGCGGATCCACTCACGAAGGCCATTCCCCAGATACAGTTTGAGAGACTCTTCGGGATGCTCGGTATAAGATACTACAGCAGCTGGCCCTAGTGCAAGTGGGAGATTGTTAGTTGTATGTATGCCCTAGAGGCCAGTATTGTACAGATGATGTATATTATATTGGATGCTTGGACATATATAGAGATGACTTTCTTGTTCAATATGATAGTATGCTATCTGGTTACTCTTTATCTTAACATGTATACTAGTCTCTTTAAACTGTCTTATAGTTACATGTTGGTAAAGCCTTTAGGATGTGTACTTGACTACCTGGACTATGATGCAGATCATACTAGTGGCGACATGGTAGTCCATAAGTACATCCTTCAAGGTCCCTAGTCGTGGGTGTATCGAGACGGGGCATCGATATACCAGTGTAGACTAGCGTATACGCTTCTCGACCCATGAGATAGGCGATGGATGATCCTATATCCATTGGTGTTTGACATCAGAGATGGTATACGGGTGCTCAGTGGAGACTGGGTACACTGGACGGACTCGCAGAGAACTCCCAGATGGTATTATACCTCACGTCAGATGGCAGTTCTCAGGTGACACTTGTGCAGGTTAGTCTGTAGACCCGAGATCGTCATAGAGTCTTGTGTGATTCCCACTGTGCTTTGATCTCCACCTTACCACGTCCATGAGGGCGTGCAAAACGGTGGTTTTTGGGTACAGTCCCGAGTCACATGGAGGCAATGAGCGATAGGAGGGGTTTCGTCTCTCCCGGTATTGGGGGTTGATGTTGCGCTGTGCTCGATTGGCCGTAACAGGGAAGTCCCTGGCCAGGGCTGATCAGAGATTTGCTGGTAAGTGTTACCAGTAGTTTCTCGACCCGTTATGAGCCTCACATCGGCACGACTTATCGGTTATTGGGGTCTGACGTTTACCATCCCTAGACTTGATATGCGACATATCAGACGAACAGACCGGACTGTACGGTAAGTGTTACTGGTTGGATTCACAGGAGTGTGAGCGGGCTTGCTCGTCGATCTTCTGATCGCTCAATACCCGGGTGGCCGTTACGTTTAGCAGACCGCTTGCGGCTTGTGGGTGCTTGATATGATCATCATCTGCTGCCGGCGTATTGACGGGTCTTTAGAGTCCTACGCAGAGGTTTCCTGGCTCAAGCGAAACGAAATAGGAGCGCATATGAGATATGTGCGGGACCAAGATTAATGCGTGTATGTGATACCGTATTTCATTCTCGCGATAAATGTTTCGATTGGTTGTATGCGATAGAACCTAGCTATCGAATCTAAGATTGATTCGATAAGTCGATACATTTGATACTAGTCGGTTATGTGCGACATGACCGGATCATTGAATCAAATGTTGATTTAATGATTTAATGTATAATTATATATTTGATATATTACTTTGCATTAACTAGTATTGGTTCACTTTAAAAGGGATTTTCTCACTTGATGTGCACATTGTATATGTGATATATTTTTGTGTACACTAAATTGTATCATGTTTGATGATACATGTTAACTTGTGCATGTGTAAAGACTAAACCATGGTTATATGAATGGTTAGGGTTTTGTTTACTTATTCATTTATTTATTTTGTTTATTTATTTTGGAAAAGAAAAGGTAAATGGTGGCTTTCTTTGGTTCTTTCATGAAGCTTCATGAAGAGTTGAAAAGGTTGACCATTTTGTTTTCTTCTCTTAACCTAACCATTCACCTAACCCTAGTTTGCTCTCTACACTTGACTATGGTTAGGATATGATAAGTACTCATATTGTTTTTCTTTTTAAAATATAACACTTATCATAATCTATCTTCTTCTTCTACTTCATCTTCAAGAAAAAGCTTGCCACCATTAATGGCATCTTGAGAAAAAGAGTGAGAAATCCAATTCTAAAGTGAACCCACCTCCTATTTCTTCATCCTCTACCTCTTGCCAAGTAGTATAGGGTGTTTTCTTCACAAGTTTCACGACTTGGTGAAGTTAGAGCTTGATCTTGTGTTGCCTCGACGTAGATCATCTTCGGCAACGTAGCCGACGACTAGTCCGCTCATTTCTCCGATGAAGCCGATGCTAGAGTCCGAGATCCGACATGGACAGCGAGGGGACGTCTACGTGGAGCTAAGGAAGTGGAGAACCGGATCTACAAAGGTTGTAGCTTCTTACTTTTAGTTAAGTCGTTAACTAGTTTTTACTTTTCGCCTAAACTCTAGTCAACGAATCCGTATTAGGGTTTCTCGGCACTTGTAAAATTAGAAATTGGCATGGTTGATGCCATGTGAGACCTCCTTAGTGTGCCTAGGAACCCTACAGTCCTCCCCTGGGTCTGACTGATACCGACTTACCGCGCTCAGCGCGTAAGCTACATCTGGTCTTGTACATAGCATCGCATACATTATAGATCCTACCGCCGAAGCGTAGGGTATAGTGCTCATGCGAACCCTCTCCTCGTCAGTCTTAGGAGACATCTTCTTGGAGAGGGTAATTCCGTGCAATGCGGGTATGTTACCGCGCTTGGAATCCTCCATACTAAATCTCTTTAGTACGGTCTCTATGTACCTGGACTGCGAAAGTCCCAGTAGTCTCTTGGATCTATCTCTATAGATCTTGATCCCCAGAATGTACGATGCATCACCCAGGTCCTTCATGGAGAACCTTTGTGACAAAAATAGCTTGACCGATTGTAGTATAGGAATATCATTTCCTATCAAAAGAATGTCGTCCACGTACAAGACTAGGAATACGACAGTTCATCCTACAATCTTCTTATAAACACAAGGTTCATCTTCGTTCTTGATGAAATCAAATTCCTTGATTGCCTCATCAAAACAGATGTTCCAGCTCCGCGATGCCAGCTTTAAACCATAAATGGATTTAAGCAACTTGCACACCTTTCCGCTGCTCACACTGTCTACGAAACCTTCTGGTTGATCCATGTAAACGCACTCTTCCAAACAACCGTTCAGGAAAGCCGTTTTAACATCCATCTGCCAGATTTCATAGTCATGGAAAGCAGCAATGGCAAGTAGGATCCGAATGGATTTGAGCATAGCCACCGGAGAAAAAGTTTCGTCATAGTCCAAACCAGGTCTTTGACGAAAACCTTTTGCAACGAGTCTAGCCTTATAGGTTTCCACCTGCCCATCTACACCAAGTTTCCTTTTGTAGATCCATTTGCATCCAACGGGTTTTACCCCAGGTGGAGCAATATCCAAGGTCCACACTTTATTGGCGTACATGGACTCCATTTCGGATTGCATTGCTTTCTGCCACTTATCAGAGTCCCAACTGATAATGGCCTGCCTGAAACTGGTAGGGTCATCTTCTTCCAAGATGCAATCCTCTCGATCCCCGTCTATGAGAAAACCGTAGTATCTCTCGGGCGGATGAGAAATCCTACCAGATCTGCGGAGTGGCTGAGGTTCGTCTGGGGTTATTGAATCTAGCGGTTCCTCCAAATTTTCAGTTACATTTTGTGGTCGCTGAATTTCTTCCAGTTCTACCGAACTCCCACTAGTTTCTTTTGCAAGAAACTCCCTTTCTAAAAAGGTAGCGTGGCGAGATACAAACACCTTCTGTTCCTCAGTGTGGTAGAACAGATATCCTAGTGAGTCTTTAGGATATCCCACAAATTTACACAGAACTGACCGTGCCTCTAGCTTGTCCGGTTTCTGTGTTTTCACATAGGCCGGACAACCCCATATCTTAAATCGCTTAAGATACGGATTTCTTCCACTCCATATTTCATATGGAGTCTTAGGCACTGATTTGGATGGAACATAATTCAATAGGTATGCCGCTGTCTGAAGCGCATGTCCCCAAAATGAAAGAGGCAACTCAACACTACTCATCATGGAGCGAACCATATCCAATAGGGTACGATTCCTCCGCTCCGAAACACCGTTGTGCTGTGGTGTATAAGGAGGAGTAAGCTGAGAGAGAATACCATTCTCTTTTAAGTAATCTAGGAATTCCGTGCTTAAGTACTCCCCTCCTCTATCAGATCGGAGGATCTTGATACTTTTGCCAATCTGGTTCTCTACTTCCTTTCTGAATTCCTTGAATTTCTCAAAAGCTTCAGATTTGTGTTTCATCAGATACACATATCCGAACCTAGAGAGATCGCCAGTGAATGTGATGAAGTAGGAGAACCCACCCCTTGCATGTGTAGACATCGGACCACATACATCACTGTGTATGAGTCCCAAGAGCTCTGCTGCTCTTTCTCCATGTCCGGTGAACGGAGATTTGGTCATCTTCCCTTTGAGACAGGACTGACAAGTTTCATAAGATGAAAACTCGAACGCATTCAAGAGTCCATCTTTATGCAACTTACTCAATCTTTTCTCTCCGATATGACCAAGTCTACAATGCCACAAGTAGGATTCATTCGTATCTGAATTCTTCCTCTTGCGTGTGTTTTGTACATTGAGAACTGTATTCTGATTTAGAACGTAAATACCATTACACAGTGTACCCTTTGCAACCAGTACCTTATCAAGGTAAATGTTCATGATATTCTTGTCAAGAACAAAGTTATATCCATCTTTATCGAGTAAAGAAACTGATATGATGTTGCAAACCATGGAGGGTACATAGTAGCAATCGTTCAAAATCATAGTCTTCCCATTTGGCAATACTAGGTGATATTCACCGACGGCTGCCGCATTAACTTGTGCTCCGTTCGCTACTCTGAGCGACATATCACCCGGTGCAACTTTCCTACTTTTTCTCAGTCCCTGCAATAAATTACAGATATGAGATCCTGATCCGGTATCAAGTACCCAGGAGGTAGGGCTGACCGTAAAACAGTTCTCAATTACAAGAACACCTGAAGTAGATGCAAAACCATGCTTCTTCTTCAACTGGGTATCCTGGAAATCCATACAATCCCCTTTCCCATTCTCATACTCATGACTGTTGTCACAAGTTAGAGCTGAACCAACGTTCCCCAGCCCCGAATAAGAATTCAGATCGGTCAAGCGATACATTTTATTATCTTGATTAGGGCGTGAAAATGTTGCTACCAGGAGAGAGAGAAAAGAAACACTCAGCGTGCGCTCTTGCAAGATTAGATTGGTTTATTAGTTTATCTAACCAGGATGTCTCCCACTGTTTCCTCAAATTCTTTCTTAAAACCTTTTAAAAGAAGAACTAGCCGGGATTTAATTCACGTCACAATACTTGCTTAACCTTTTAGCCAGGCTAGTGTCGGTACTTCGAGGGAGGTTTTCCAACGCTTTCGCGAAGTTCCTTAATTTAAGAACCTCTTTTCCCTGGGGGCGTAGCCCCGCTAACACCTTTCTAGACACCTACTAGGTTTATAGCATTGATCGTTAAGTGAAATAATCTCCCGAGAGTAATCCAACTCATCAGTGGGATCGGGATCCAACTGTCATTGTGTGATAACCTAGATGGAATCCACTCTAATCACCACACTCCAGAAGGTATGCTAAATCTGCAAGTTTCAGTACTTTTGGAACTCCCGATGTGGTTTTTGCCCCTAGGACCCAAGTGATCTTAACGGAGTCAACAAATCAAAGAGTCCTAGTCAAGTTCAACCTGTCATTATCTGGATTGCATTAAACCCACCCGCATAACCCTTGACGGAGTCAACAAGGTTGTACGACTGTCCTAATCAATCCCATATACCGATACAAACAAGCATTACTTAGCTACCGTACACTACGCCTTGACGGGGTCAACAAACGCAGCACGAATACTAAGTGTTACTTGTAAGAAATGACGGAGGGCTACGGCTGGGTTTTTGGCGAAAAACCCGTTAACGTAATGAACTTGATATCGTTGAAGGAACCTGGTAATCTTTTTGAAAATATAGTGGCGAAAACTTTTGCTAAAGAGGTCATTCCTTGTGAAGGGATCTCGGCTCTTTCCTCGTCGAATGAGGTGCAGGATATTCCAAACTGAATACCTCGATGCAAAGCAAGAATAATCGACTATAGTGAAGTTATTACCCTGACGCAAACTTTTGTCCAAGGGGTCACTCCCGATGAAGGGATCTCGGCCCTTGCCTCATCAACTGAGGCGCTGGGCATTCATAACCGAATACCGCGATGCAAAACAAAAATTGAACGTCCTTGCAATAACAGCTTTTGAAAAACTTGTTCCAACAACGTCTTTTAGGTTTATTTTCATGCATTAGTTCTTTTAATGCATCCCATCATTTAAATCCTACCATTGCAGAAAACAACCAAAATATGACGTACGCTTATGCCATTCTCATTCGCCACGGGGCCCCGTCATCACCCGTTAGGTTACTTAACTAACGACAGAGCGGGGGCTGGGCTAGCGCGGCTGTAAAACATAAGCAACGCCTAAATAGTTATTATATATAGATATATTGCAATGATAGCCAATCCAGATCACAGATGAACACTTTGGATATACTAGGAACCCGCGATTCGTTCGAGCCTGCAACGAAAAGCGGATTACACGGTCGCGATGAATAGCCAATACCCCACCCAAGACCCCTACGGGTGCGGCAAACTACCCGCCAAGTACCCGAAGCGAAGCAACCTCCCTCAACGCCGTGAGTAGGCCACTTGGCACTTCGAGATACCCGGTAGTTTGTGCACCCCCTCCATGGGTCTATCTTAGGAGCAAAAACAGTAAAAAGAATTATACAATGACGGCTACAACCCCGACCCGGTTGTGCGGCCATACAAATAATATTACATCAATTTACAAATTTATTACATGAATGAAAGAAAAAGAAACTCTCATCTCACATCCACCCCGGCTATTCATCCGCGACAATCCAACAAGTTCATATACACAAACCATCAACAACACAGATCAAGGATATGTATAACCCCCACTAATCGACGTATAGCGATTAGTAGACGTTCAATACACATATAACATTACAGATATAACCATTAGCCAAAGTCTACAGAACATCGACCAAAAATACAGATTTTTAAGCTCCAAAAACTAATTTTTCTTTCTGGAAAATCTGGGCAGAAAAGTCATATACCAAAAATCCCAAAATACCCAAATAAGAAAACTGCAGGAAAAAAATTCCCCAACAGAGCCAACTTGGCCGCGGTTCCGCGGCATAAGCAAGCTTATGCAGCGGAACCGCGGCGCTTTAGACGAGTTAGGGGATCGTTTTTCTCCAGTGTTCTCTAAAAAGCCTGAGCCGATTTTTAGTGCATGATTTATTGATTTTGGAACAGATTTAAAATCGGCAGAAACTTGAAATTTCCGGGGTATTTTGCGGTTTTTCGTCTGGTCGAAATTCTAAATACTTTGCTAATATGCTAGGGTGTGTTTAGTTAGGCTCTGATACCACTGTTGGGTCCACGTTACCTCTCCCGGTGCTTTCGGGATTGCGGAAACGGTAAAACAAAAATTTTTCTGCACTTGGTAACATGGACCGTAATAGCCGGATCTTTGCTAAACAATACACTAGCATCCTAACTAGAGATTTATCTACTCGGTTAGGGGTTATACCTCAACTTGAACTCCTTCTCTTCTTGTTGTTCTTCTCCTTGCTTGCTCCGAGGGTTGATCCGGACTTTGGTCACCTCCGCGGCCTCCTTGAGTCGAAGACGATCCACCCGAGAGATGTGCACCGAGCTCCACCTCGAGCCGAGGTAACTAGGGCAAAGAGATTGCTAATCTAGAAGCCCTAGGTTGTGTAGAAATGATCAATGGATGGTTTTGTCTTTGTGGGATCTTTATCTCTCAACACATGAGATCAAAAGATGAATCAAGAGGAGGAAGAAGAAGGAGGAGCAACAACCATGGTTCATTTCTTTTCTTCTCACTTCAAAAACAAGAGAGAGAATGAGAAAGAAATTATGATCCAAAGAAAAGTAACCATGGTTGCAATAATGTAAAAACAACATCATTACTAATCCCATCAAGATAAAGTTTGATGGCTACATTGAAATGACCATTATCATAATCCAAAAGAAAAAGAAAAAGAAAAGAAGAGTGTAGATCCCTCTTGAAAGTCAATGGTCAACACGGTCAACCGGTCAACAAAGTCAAGAGAGGTCAACGAGGTCAAATGGTCAATGCAATTAGCCATCATAAAATTATCACTAAAAGGATTAGTAAATGACATCCGCGGCTCATAATGGTTTTGACCAAACGAACTGTCAAAACCCTAATGAGTCCGCCTCAAAATGGTTTTGACCGAATCAACTGTCAAAACCCTAATGAGCCTGCCACATAACGGTTTTGGCCGAACCAACTTGTCACGACCCAAATTAGGAACGTAACCGGCACTTAAATCACGTGACGTCTAAAGGCGTAACGTAACTCAAGTAAGCCGAAACCCAGTAATCTAAACCATGAAAAGATTAGAGTGATAAAGCTTTAAAACATTTGTTTAAAAGATTAGTTAAAACATTTAGAATCTTAGTTTAAAAATCGTAGAAAACTTAAAGTTTCATTTTTCCTTTTTATATTTTGGCAGCATCTCCTTTGTAAAAATCAATCGTGAATGATACAAATCATAGAGATGAAACACAACTACAACTTGTGTACAAATGTCGCCATAGCGAAGAAATAACATAATATGAATCAAATCCGGCTCATACGATCACAACAACCAAAGTCACATAAGGTACAAATACCGAATCTCTCAGTCTCTAAGTCAATACAGGTGAATAGTAGATGGAGAGTACTAGATACAATAAGATACACAAATGGATAACCGCACAAATCCACATACCGAAAGAAAGGGTCTCAACCCAACAGTAGCGGTATCCACGGAAAAGATGCAATAAGAAGCCTGGCGCTTCCAAACTGCAGATCAAACCTGCACAAATGCTGTGGCACAACGGGGGTGAGTTGCCAACTCGTAAGAAGTAAATAACATCGTACAAGTAATCACATGTGTGTACGATAAACAACCATTTCTACATATGTGTCATGATAAGGTATATACGTCAATATGAACTGCAGTAAATCATGATCTGGTAAATGACTATATGTAGAGAATGTATCATAAATACCTGAGTATGGGTTAAACATAATACTCATCCATAATCACTATCAGTAAAATAAATCCAGTGTCCATCAACGACACGTAAATCTCAATATCTCAGGCGCCGTCACTATGACCGGCCCTCTCATCTGTAAATCTCATGGAAAACCTGAGTGTCCAACACCGACACTCGAAACATCATGAAAAAAACACCGTGTCTAGCATCGACACGTAAATCCATATATCTCTTTCTCTGGACTTCGTCATTCCGAATCGGTCAATATCTCTGGGTTTCGTCATTCCGAATCGACCCGTATCTCATGACTCCGGCCGGTATCCTCCGGACAACCGCCGAGTCCAACCAATCACCGGTAGGTAGTATGCCCTCTACCGAGCTCATCGGCTACACCACGATATCATTCTTGCCCCGGGGTACCATACCGGGTCCACCATGTACCCGCAGACGGTTCCCACATCTCCTCCAATCGGGTCTCGAAAACCAAGCTCATAACCGAGAAAACTCATGGTGGACATCCCAAAATCACATCAAGAGAAACCGCATTTAAAACAATTTATAGCTTTCTTTGAAATATACCAGCGGTTCTCAAATCCAGAAATCTCATGAAAACAATATCTCAATGCATATGTTCATGAATTACAATGTATGCAATATGGAAGTAATGTGATCATATCAAGGGAAATCCACACTTTTATAAATAAATCATAGTTTTTAGAAAGTATCTTGTGATTTCTCAAATCCATGATATCGAATAAAACATCATATAAAAATATTACTACATCAATGTAAGTATCATAATGTGAACTAATACAAGAATAACTATCTAACTACAAATCATGAATACGGTTCAATATATTTATCTAAGGCCATTTCTATAGTGTGCGTGACATGGCAATTACAAACGGTGTGTGTGTAACATATAGTGCTCGTGCAACATGAACCGTTTGTAATGGTGCAGTGTCCTATCAATATTATATCAATGTTTAACATGAAATATGATGTAATAATTATTACTAGATCAATATATGGTTATATCTATGTGTGGTCAATAGGCATATCACTTAAAGTAATTCACTTGAATCCTAGCCTTTGGCGCTTAGCGCCACACAGGAGATTTCCCCGTAGATGTTAAATCTACTCACCAGACAATTCTGAATTAGGTGAATCCAATCACCTCCTTTCCTTTCCTTCTTTCGTCTGAAGTCCCTGCTTGTGATCCTAATATCACACAAATAAAGCCAATACTTACCAATATTAGTAAACTAAGGATAACACACGGACACGGACACCTAGCTAACGATTTAGTTCACACAACTATTTGGTGATAGCTCGGTGACTAAACGTGTGAGGCGACACGACTGGAAAACACGCACGCGCAGAACCGACACGATGCGCAGAACTGACTCGAACCACAGAACTGAATCGGACACGTATCGCATAATATCATAAGCTCAAAATTTAGCGAAACTATACAAATACGGTAAGAAGTACACTCTGTCGGCAGTTCAGCAAAATTTGCTTCAGTACAATCGGATTTCGGGTTCGCAAGCTACAGTCGTTTCATTTTAAGTGTTCGCTGCTGGAATTTCAGTTTCTGAACTGACTGTCCATTTCGCAACACAGTTTTCACCCTTTTGTGATAAAAAATAGGCTACTCTATAGTTGAACAAAATTTAGGTTTATCAGTTAGGTTTCCAACGCATCATACGGATCAATAATATCCATTGTGTACTGGAAGTTATGCACTGAAAAACAAAGGGGTATACGTTCTGTCCCTGTTTGGGACTGCTATACGTTCTGTTGATTTAAAATACAGTTTAAATAGTAAACGACTGTAGAAATGAATGAAATCACTTTCATTGGTTAGCTAACAGATTTATCTTCAGTATGATATAAAGTTCCTCATTATAACATTTTCATACAGTAGATTGAAAGTATTACAAAACGAGAATTGACAACCAGAACTGCTCTGGACTGCAGTCCAGAGCCGCACTCCGAACCAGTTTCTGTCATCTTTTTAAAACAGAAACAGTCTAAAATCATACCTCACCAAAACTTGACTGAATTCCTGTCCATCCATGCTCCAAGACAACATAAACATGACTTTTTTTTGAAGGTTTGTGAATGAGAGAATGTAGAGGGTGAGGGTGGGTATTTATAGCCAAATTCCTTCTCTCTTTAATGATTCTTCATTACACTTATGCATGTTTCCACCATACCTACCCTTCCTTTACACTCATGCCACTCATGCCTTGATTCCATGACAACCTTGCATATTCATTATGCCTCCCATGCCACAAATTTTAAAATCCTTCTCTTTAATTAAAATAAAACATTTTTGATTTTTAATGAAAATGTAAATAAAACTTATCTTAAAGGTAAACTTTTTAAGTAAAAGTTAATATGGCATGGTAAAAAGTAAAATGTCATGGTTAACCTAGCATTGTTAACATCTCCAAAACCCTAGATTAACATGCACAAGTGTGTGCATGTCACAAAATAATTTAATAAAATATTAATTAATTCAAATAAAATATATAAAAACAGTTTTGGTTAAATTTTATTAAAAATCCGCATTCATTCGCTTAATTACTCAAAACGCATTCTAAAGTGTTACACAACTGCCAAAACCCTAATGAGGCACCTCCTCCTTCACCGCTCCGGAAAACTGTGCATACACACCTGCATCCGTATTCCGTAGAATGCGGATGCACAGAAGACAAAACAAATCCATCCGTTCAATACTAGGATCCGGCTTAAACCAAAGCCCACTAGTACTGCCTGCCCGAACACCATACGCACACAAGTGTATGTAAGTGATCGCAGCCCTGCCGTAAAACCATACGGCCTCTACACGTTTCGCTCAGTGCAGGGAAACTCTCTGTGTGGGACTCTAAAGACTCGACACTACGCTGGCAGTGGGTTTAACCACAGACCGCAAGCGGCACTAGCTGTACGTAACGGTCCCCAGGTAGATGTTGATAAGAAGGCCGATGAGGTAAACCCATCCGAACTCCTACTGAGCCAGTATGTGACAATCTCCGTACAGTCCGGTCTGTTCGTCTGATACATCGCATGGCAGGCCTAGGGGGCGGTAAACGTCAGTCCCCTAATAGCGGTACAAGTCGTGTCGGAGTGAAGCCCAGAACACCCTGAGATAACACTGGAAACCTACCAGTATATCTCGTTTGCCCTGGCCAGGGACTACTCGTGTAATGGCTCTCCTAGACACAGCGTGATGTCAACCCCCAATACCGGGAGAGACGAATCCTGTCTAACCGTCACTGCCTCCAAGTGTTTCGGGACTGCACCCAACTACTACCTGTTTGCACGACTCAGTAGAGCCGTGGTAGGGCAGTAATCAAAGAACAGTGGGAACACACTCGAGGCGAAGTGACAGTATCAAGTCAGCGGACTAAGCTGTACTCATGTCACCTGGGAACTGATAACTGACGATAGGTATAGTACCAACCATCAGTTCCCGACGAGTCCTGTCCAGTATACTCGTAACCTAACGAGCACCCGCATACTATCTCAAGTACGACGTACCGACGGCTGTGGGACAGACCGTCTCTCGTGCTGGGATGAGAAGCGCATACGCTAGTCTACTCCGGAGTATCGATGCCCTATCTCGATACTCCCACGACTAGGGACGTGTATAAGGATGTGCTTGTAGATTACCCAGCCCCCACGAGTGTGATCGCCATCACAACGCCGGTAATCAAGCAAAGATTCTAAGGGCTCTACTAATGCGTATAGGTGATATAATAAATAAACACACATGTACACATTAAGGCAGAGACAAACCAAGTAGCATACTACTATATTGAGCAAGATTGTCTGTACAACTGTGAATATCCCAAGCTTCCATCAAGTAATATACATACTAGTATGATACAGTAATGGCCTCTAGGGCATATACACTAACATCTCTCGGGTGGGTGAGGAACCCTACTACGGCGGAGAGGCTGGGGTTCGTCGGTTACTATTGAATCCTTTGGTTCTACCAAATCATCAGCTGCAGTTTGTATAGCTGGAACATTTCTAGTTCTACATAACAGATCTTGCCTCGAGCTTGTCCGGATTTTGCCTTTTAGACATAGGCTGGAAAACCCCAAATCTTAACAAACTTAAGATATGGGCTCTTCCCTTTCCATATCAAATATGAAGCGGTAGGCAGCTGTTTTGATTTGAGCCCTATTCAATAGGTATGCAGCTTCGCAAGCGCATAACTCCCTAAAGGGAATAGGAAATTCAGTAGTACTCATCATAGAGCACACCATATCACATAGGGTGCTATTGTTCCGCCCCGATACACCGACGTGCTGTGGTGTATACGGAGGAGTAATGCTGAGAGAATCTCATTCTCCTTTAGAATAGTCCAGGATTTCCGTGCTCAAGTATTCTCCTCCTTGATCTCATCAAAGGACATAATACTTATACCCGTATTGGTTCACTACTTCTAACTTATATTCTGTGAATATCTCAAAAGGTTCGGACTTGTGTTTCAACGGGAACATATGTCTGAATCTTGAGAGATTATCAGAGAATGTAATGAAGTACAAAGAACCGATCTTGGCATGTGTAGACAGGGGACCTAACATACATCATCATGTATCAGTCCCTAGAGTTCATTAACTCTTTCTCTGTTTCCAATAAACAGAGCTATGGTCATCTTATCTTTGTGACATGACTGGCAAGTTTCACAAGATGTAAATTCAAACTGATTTAAATATGCATCTAAATGTAACTTCAGCCAGTCGGGTCATATTGATATGACCTAGTCTACAATGCCTCAAGAAGGAATCGTTCATTTCTGAACTATTCCTCTTGTGTGTGTTCCGTATACTAAGAACTGTAGTTTGATTTAGAACATTAATGCTTTTAGATAACGTGCCTGAACCGATCAACTTTTGATATAGGAAATGTTCAAAACATTATCCAACAATACAAAATTTTATCCTTTCTTTACTAATAAAGAGACTGATATGATTTTGTATATCAGGTTCGGTATCTAATAGCATTTGTTCAGAATCAATGTATTGGTAATACAGGGTGACAGTGACCAACAGACTTGGCTGCAACACTTTCCCCGTTTTCCGTCTCATGAAACTTATCACCCGTTCTCAGTTCTTTACATATCTGTAGCCCATGTAACAAATTACATATGCGGGATCCTGATCCGGTATCACATACCCAGGACGTAAAGGATACTGAGAAACAGTTCTCTGTAATGAACACACCCAAAGATGATGCATCAGTATGCACTTTCTTCGTTTGGGCGGTACGGGAATTCTGGTATTCCCCTATTTCCAGCTCTGTCTTATAACAATTATAAGTCGGAGTGGGACCAACATTCCCCACCGCAGTATAACAAGCGGGTTCAGTCAATAATCCGTATTATTATCTTCATTAAGGCGTGAAATGGTCGCTACCTGGAGAGAGAGAGAGAAGAAAACACTCAGCGTATGCTCTTGCAAGATCAGATTGGTTATTATTTTATCTAATCAGGATGGCTCCCACTGTTTTTATCAAATCTTCCTTCAAACCCTAAAAGGAAAGACTAGCCGGGATTAATTACATACTACAAGTTCGCCAATCTTTCAGCCAGGCCAGTGTCGGTACATTGAGGGAGGTTCCCCGTGCTTTCGCACAGACCTAATTAAAGTAAACCTCGTTTTCCCAGAGGCGTAACCCCGTTAACACCTTTCTAGACACCTACTTGATCGGCTAATTGTAATGTGTAAAACTCTCCCAGGAGTAACTCTTACTCGCAGCGGGTATCGGGATCCAACTACCTCATAGAAGGTATGCAATCTCATTACAAATTTCAACACTTGAAATTCCCGATAATGTTTTGCCCCAAGCGATCTATGACCTTGACTGAGTCAACAAACCATAGACCGCAAGTAAAGTTCAACCCGTCATTTCCTGATTGAATTAAACCCACCCGCACGACCTTTGACTGAGTCAACAAGGCCGCACGACAACCCTAATCCAATCGCATCATATGCTTTGCAGATAAGCACTAATCAGCTACCGCACACTACGCCTTGACTGAGTCAACAAACGCAACACGAATACTAACTATTACTTATCTGAAATGACGGAGGGCTACGTCAGGTTTTTAAGAAAACCCTTTGCGTAATGAACTTTATATCGTTGTAGAATCAAATGATTTTAAAATGGAGTGTTTTTTAGGCTTTTCTAGTTTTGCTAAAGGGGTCACTCCCGGTGAAGGGATCGTCGGCCCTTTCCTTGTTGAATGAGGTGCGGGATATATCATATTTATCACTGTGCAAAGCAGAAACTATAGAAGCAATCAAAAGACATACCGAGGGTTGTAGCATCTGCCAGTTATTGCTAAAGGGGTCACTCCCGGTGAAGGGATCTCGGCCATTTCCTTATCGAATAAGGTGCAGAATGTTCTACAAGGAACACCGCGATGCAAAGCAAGAACTGTAGCTACCTGTTTTTAAGAAATTCGATTCCACAACATCTTAGGTTTCTTTTCTTTCATTTATCACATTAATGAAGTCCCATCATTTAAGCACCTAAACATCACAGATAAATACGACGTACACTTATGCCATCCGCATTCGCCTCGATGTCCCCTCGTGCACCGTTAGGTTAGGTAACTAACGGCAAAGCGGGGCAGGGCTAGTGCGGGTATAAAACATAAGCAACGTCTATATAATATATCATATATACTATATACAGTATTTATCACAGAACATATCACATGATCACATCACAGATATCGCAGCAGAAGAAACATATGAAACATTGGATATACTAGGACGTCCGTGTTTTTAATACGAGCCAGTATAAAACACGGATTCCACGGTCGCGATGAATAGCCAAACCCACACCCCTAGACCCCTACGAGAGCGGCAAGCAACCCTACCAATTCTAGAGTTAGGAGACCCGGACTCGACTCCTCGAGTTGGTCTCCCACTGGACTCCAGAACCCGGTTACTTGTGCCCTCCTCCTTGGGTCTATCCTAGTGCGGAAAAGTAAATAATATACATCAACGGTGACAACTTCCGCAACCTGGAAGTGTCCCAATAAAAGAATATTACATACAAGTTCTTACATGAATGAAAATGAAAAACACTCATCTCACATAAAAACCCCCCGGCTATTCAAACACGACGATCCAATATAACATATCCAGCAACACGTAACATCACATGTCATCAACGTAAGTAAATATGCGCATCCCAATTATCGTTGACATATAGCAACGAAACCGGCGATATCACATATTACACTTACGGTCACAGAAAAAAAAGTGTAAAACTACAACAGTTGGAATCCGTAACCTTCTTAGACATCGCATGCCTAACCATTTGAATTCCTTAGACATCATATGCCTAACAATTATAAACCCCGCATTTTAGTCTTATTATCGAAAACACTTTTCAATATCAAGTCGGGCAATTCAACAAGATTCCCGACAATTTGATCGAATGCTCGTCGCAAACTTTGTTGGAGATAATGCCCTCAGAGTCAATTATTGGATCACAGGTACGTGATTGCAATGATTGATGGAGGACCTATCCCGGTAGGACAGTCTTACTCGAGATGATAGTATGCTATCTGGTTTACCTTTATCATCGTGTACTGTTTTAGGTGACCTGACACGTCGCTATTACACGTTGATAGAGCCCCTAGGATTCTTGCTTGACCACCAGCAGTATGAGGGCGATCATATAAGTGGGAGCTGGGGTCTATAAGCATATCCTGAAATGGTCCCTAGTCGTGTGAGTTTCGAGACAGGGCATCGATACTCCATAGTAGACTAGTGTATACAGTCGAGACCCCGACGAGGGGCGGTGGCCGGTCTCACAAGCCACTGGTGTCAGTTGGATCACCTAAGATGTATACAGGTGCTCATTAGGTTATGAGTACACCGGACAGGACTCGCCGGGAACATGCCAGTTGGTCATATACCAGACGTCAGATGGCAGTTCCCTGGTGACATGTGTGCAGGTTAGTTCATCGACCTGGGGATCGTCATTTGTCTCGTGTGAGTTCCCACTGTACTTTGATTACTACCCTACCACGGCTCAAAGGATTCGTGCAAACAGGTTTTAGTTGGGTACAGTCCCGAGCCACATGGAGGCAGTGAGCGTATCTTCAGGGGTTCGTCTCTCCCGGTATTGGGGGTGAGGTCGTGCTGTGTCTAGGAGAGCCATTACACGAAGCCCTCGGCCGAGGCAAGGAGATTTACTGGTAGGTATTCCAGTAGTATCTCAGGGTGTTCTGGGCTACACTCCGACACGACTTGTACCGCTTTTGGGGGTCTGACTTTTACCAACCCCCTAGGCCCGCCATGCGATGCTCATAGACGAACGGACCGGACTGTACGGATATTGTCACTGACAGGCTCAGTAGGGTTGTCAGGCTGAGTTCACTCACAGACATCCCTTTTAGTCAATACCTGGTAGCCCGTTACGTATTGGCTTATACCTCTGACGTGCTAGTGGTTAAATCCACAACCAAGGTGTTGACGAGTCTTTAGAGTCCCCCACATTCAGTTACTCAGCTTTCGGGCGAAAGGCTGTAGAGGCCGTATGGAGATATGGCAAGGTCCGATCAGATACGTGCAGTATTGCACGGATCAGAATCGGACAGATTGTACTACAGGCCGTATGGATATATCGCAGGGTTCGATCAGATACGTGCGGTATTGCACGGATCAGGATCGAACAGATGTTTGCTAGCCGGTTTTGGTATAAGCCGGATTCTAGTATAGTACAGTGGAGATTTTGTCTCATTGCATTTGTATTTCGGTCGAAATACAGATGCGGGTGTGTATGCACAGTATCGGGGTTTTCCTGTAATTTATTACGGGACCAGTTTTCTGGAGTTGCCAGTTTGCTTTCCGTTTCGGCCGATTTCCTTTGTTCCGTTCATTGGCCGAAGATTGGTGGAGGAGGGCTTATTTGCATTGTTGCAAATAAGCAATTGTGGAGGGGGTCTTTGCAATTTGTTGTATCATGATAGCCATACCTTTTGCCTTGACTTCTTGACTTTGTTTTTCATGATGGCTTGACTTTGGATCATCATGGTTGTTGATGATGAGGTTGGTGGTAGGTGGTTGAGTGTTGGTTTTGCTTTGTTATCATGTTTTTTCATGATTGCCTTTTGCATTATTGTTCCACTCACTCCCTCTTTGGATGGCTCTCTCATTCTATCATATGAGTCCCTCTTTTTCTCACCCCCCACACTTATGATGGCCGGCCCAAGCATATAGGGGCTGTCCAAAATTTGTGGTGTGGATTTTTGGCTCATTTCATGTTGCAAAAATCCCACAAGATCTATCTCAAAAGCTCCAAGTTCAATCCCTCCACAAAAGGCAATTCCACAAACCCCAAAATGAGACTTCTTCTCTAGATATTCTACAGCATATCTTGGGCACGTCGAGTAGCCGGCTTCGCGCCCGAGTTGCCTCGGCATTGAGGTGGGAGCCCGTAAAAGAAGTAGGCGATGTGGTGCACTTCCGGCGACGAGGAGGAGACGGGACATTCCGCAGGAGATCGGGACGACGACGAGAAGACCGGAGGACTCGGATCTGTCGGTATACTTCTCTTCCCTATCTTGTTAGTATCTTAGACTTGTTAATGGTTACGATCCGGATGTTTAGTGCGCGGTGGTGCCGGTTTGCTAAGTCCGCAAAATTAAAGTTTATCACCGCTTCCGCATTTGGCCGTCGGATTGACGGCCGGGGCGCCGCCGTGCACTTACAGTGGTATCAGAGCCTCGCCATTAACTTAGTCTAGCTTGGTGTAATGTGTTTTCCTGTTTCGATCGATCGAATGTTCCAAAACTGCATTTTAGTTCGCATCAGTTTCTGTTGAAAAATTTTGGTCTCGAAAAATTTTTCAGGTTGTAAAATATTGATGTAATGGAAAATCTAAGAGCTCTGTAAAAATTCGATGAAGTGACTCCACAGTGGGAGCGCGGAACCGCCGCGAAAACCCCCTTCCCGCCGCTGTTCCGCCGCGCACTGTGGAGATCCCTGCACCAAATTTCTACAGTGTCTTTCTGGGGTTAAAATTGGGGTTTTGGAATATTAAAATTGGGCCAATTATTTCTGTGAGTGCTACAGTATTCCTTTGGGGCCCACTTGTTAATTTTTGATCGATCGGATATTTTAAACACATTTTTCACAGTATTTACATTATATCTGCGACCGTGAATGTCACTTGATCGGTAAATCCGGTCTAACTGCTATAGCCCGGTTAGACGGATTTGCGAACGTGACTTTCACGTTGATGTTCTGTTTTTGCTGTGATGTTGCGGATCGGTCATGGGGGATAGCCTGGATGCAATGCTAGTTCAGTTTTTATTGTATTATGTACATTTGTTATTGCGGGGCGAGCGTCCGACATGTGGACTGCCATCACTGCCTGATTGTATTATTATTTTGGGGCACGGCCAGGTTGCGGTCGATGCACCCGTTGTATGTATATTTTACTTTCTGTACTAGGATTACCCCGCGGCGGGGTGCACGGATAGCCGGGTTCCAGAGGGCAACAAGCCCGCATCTCATGGCATTGAGACGGAGGGGGTTTCACTCTAGGATTGGCGGGCTATTCGCCGCACTCGTAGGGGGTACAGGTTGACCCAGGAGGGGTGCCCAAGTTGCCGGATTCCGTGAAGTGCTGGGTGGTCCATTCACGGTACTGAAGGGGGCTGCCTCGCTTCAGGTTTTGGCGGGTGACTTGCCGCGCCCGTAGGGGTCTAGGATTTCATTGCACAGGCTATCCACACGACCAGGGGAACGTCGGGTTTCAGTAGTGGCTCTGTGAAACCCGGGGATCCCAGATATCTGTATTGTTTCTGTGATGCTGTACATTTTCTGTGATGTTGCATTTCTTATCACGCCTTGAGCGAATATAATATATTGGTATATATATTAGTAGATGTTGTATATGTTTTACATCCGCGCTAGTCCAGTCCCCGCTCTGTCGTTAGTTAGCTAACCTAACGGGTAATGACGGGACCCAGTGGCGAATGCGGATGGCATATACGTACATCAGTATATTTTCGTTCTTTTTGGTGTGATCAATTGATGGGACTGCATTGATTCGGATCAATGCAAGTTAAAAACAAACCTAATCTGATGTTGTTGGAACACTTTTTCAAAAAGCTGTTATTGCAAGGACGTTCACTTTTGTTTTGCATCGTGGTATTCAGTTGGAATATCCTGCTCCTCAGTCGACGAGGCAAGGGCCGAGATCCCTTCACCGGGAGTGACCCCTTGGACAGAAGTTTGCGTCAGGGCAATCACTTCACTATAGCCGATTACTTTTGCTTTGCACCATGGTATTCAGTTGGAATATCCTGCACCTCATTCTACGGGGAAAGAGCCGAGATCCCTTCACCGGGAGTGACCTCTTTAGCAACGGTTTTCGTCACTATATTTTTAAAAGCTATCTGTTCCTTCGACGATATCAAGTTCTTTACGTTAAAGGTTTTCGCCAGAAACCATTCGTAGCCCTCCGTCGTTTCATAGGGGTAGTCAATAGTATTCAAGCTGTGTTTGTTGGCCAAAGTCAAGGCACAGTGTTTGGTAGCTGTTGGTTATTCATATGCAGCATAGATAGATGCGTTGGTTTGGGACAGTCGTATAGCCTTGTTGGCCAAAGTCAAGGGCTTGTGCGGGTGGATTCGAATCAACCTGGAGAATGACGGGTAGAACTTGACATGTGACTTATGATTTGTTGGCCAAAGTCAAGGTCATAAGAGCATGGGGCAGAAATCACATCGGGAGTTTCAAAAGAACTGAAACTTGCTAGTTATGCGCATACCTTCTGGAGTGTGATACCGTGAGCGGATTCCGTCACGTTATCATGCGATGATAGTTGGATCCCGATTCCCACTGATGAGTTGGTTTACTCCTCGGGTGACCCCGACAAATTCTTCTTTCAGGTTTGGAGGAGAATTTGAGGTACAGTGGGAGGTTTCCAGATTAGATAAATTGGTAACCATTCTGATCCAGGTTAGAGTGCACGCTGAGTGTTTCTTTTCTCTCTCTCTTTGGCAGCGACCATTGACCCGACCCTAAGACTATGACTCAGTGACCAAGTTGACCGAACCTTCTTAACACTGGCTTTTGGATTGTCAGAGTTGCAAACCTCATTGCCACTCCTACTTTTACCCTTTTCTCCAGGACACCCCGTATTACTACGAACGTCCACTTCCATTGGACAAAACCATCGTATGGTTAGATACGAACTCGAAAGAATTTATTCGAGGATGGTTTCAGGTTCTGGAGAAAACGGATAGGATTATTCAGTTGTCTTTTCCTTTTACCCTCTCTCAGGTTACGAGTACTCCTTGGTTTAGGGGTAGTACACCTATTACGCAAATTGGATTGTCTTCTTCCAAACCTTAGGCTGGTGCCAACCGGTAGGGAATGAAGAAAACCAATTAGCCTAACGATGGTGTACAGAAGGTATTGAGTTAAGACAAAGCAAGGGATTAGTAAGAGGGCAAAGTAAATTGCAACAGATATTCACGACCAAACCAAGTATTCCTTCGCCAATCCTAAAATCACCTTTGTATTTCTCCAGGACACTCCGTATCACTACGAAGATCCACAGTTTATTGGATACTCCATCGTATGGTTATATACGAACTCGAAAGGAACTTGTTCCAGTTTGGGGATGGATTCTGGTTCAGGAGAAATAGGAATAAGATTTATTCAGGTGTCTTTTATCTTCACCTTCTCTCGCATTGCGAGTGTTCCTAGGATTGGGACAGTACACCCATTATGCTTATTGGATAGTCTTCTTCTAAACCATAGGCTGGTGCCGAACGGTAAGGAAGGAAGAAAACCATTTGGCCTAAAGGGGTGTGCAGAAGGTAAAGACTAAAGACATATGAAGGGATTTGGAGAGGTGGCAAAGAGTTATACGGTTATAGTTGTGAATCTGGATAATGGTAGAGGCATTACTAGGAATACCAGGATACCCCATCGAGACATTTCAATGTTTCAGTTTCACTGTGTACTGTTAAACGAAAACTGATTTCCCAGTTAGATACTTGCTCCAGGGTATGTATTTACCAAGTGTGATTCTCACATCTGTATGGTTTTACAGATGATGAGTGGGAGTAAGTTGTTGGGAATTGGGTGACTATCCTCATTATATCGGGATTCGTTGCAATCGGTGATATTTGAGGAAATCACCTGGGTTGTTTGCCGGTCGGCAAATATTTGGTTTTGAATATCCGTTGTTATGCACCAATTTCAAATCGATATATCTGTACGTCTATTTTCATAGAGTGAGATATACCCTTTTGAAATTATGTCTACGACATTTACCTATATCAGTGGATGGTTAGGTAAGGAGCATTGAACAGCGGTGTAATTCTTCATAACCAAAGGTACAGTTTTTAACCTACGACACACAGTGAATGAGTTATCAGACTCAAGGGACTTATACAGAGTATTGTATGTTGTCCAGGGTCCATCAAGACAGAGGGGTTGGTCCTCATACTATATTCGGTTTACTTATGACTTCTCTAGTTTTTAGACAAGTGTTTCATGGAAACACAGGGTCCGAATTCTGAGAAGTTATAGGTATTTGAATAGAGTAGAGAACCAGGTATAGCAAGTATCGGGATTCTTCAAAGTGATCGAAGATGTAGATACTTGTCAATGGTATTCAGTTGCTAGTAATGATGAAGAGATCTTGCTTCTCTTTCAGGTTACTCATGATTGGAAGCATTCCTAAGTTGAGTAACGCTGATCGGCCTCCTTCCATTTTAGTTGACATGCACTGGGGACAGCTGCATGATTTGAATCTGGTTCAATTAAATCAGTGCCTCTGGTTCTATATTGGATATAGTACAGTTCATATCTTAACATTGTTAAGGTACGGGGAGTTGTCCGGTTTATGCTTAAAACCAGACGTTGGACAATTCAAGGCACGTTTCTGTAATGGCTGTTTGTGGGTTGACCCAGGCTGTGACGAGGGTTGACTTTCTACCATCTGGATGAACAATAGCGATATTGTTCTATACTCGCCACAGTTTTATCAAAAATGGATTTTTTCAGAAAACAGTAGTGGGAGTATGGTAGAACTGGAAGTGATTCCAGAACCACAAACGATTACTGAAGATTTGATAAGGAACCTAAAGATTCAATCTGGATTGACATTCCATTGGCCACTCCGCAGATAAGGTGGGTAACTTCAGGCACCCGAGAGGTACTACGGTAGCCTCAAGGACGGTGACAGGGAAGTTCTTGTTTACCCACAATTACCATTGCTGCTGTTCCAGGCTGCGAGACCCGGTGGGAGGATGAGTATAGCGTCGTTCTAAACTAGTTTTAGAAGTGTACGTCTATATGACTCTGTCAGAGGGTTGTCGTAGTCAGTGGGAGCAGCGGAAGCATTGGTGGACAAGTAGCTTATGTCTATTTATAGACTAAAGCAGATGTAGCGGAGATAGATCATCTATTTCTGACGTGACAGTCATGGGTTTGACTTCATCAGAATAGGGGATGGATCTGTTGAGAAGGTAGTAGGGTATGATATCCTGGTATTTGGATGACATACACAGAGTAGGAAAAGAAACTCCTATACTACAATCGGTTATACTTTGGTCGTCACACAATGTTTTCTCCACAAAGGAAATGGATTTTATATCAGACATACTGGTTACTAGATCTATGGTTTTAGATCTAGATTTGGGTGGTTTCCCAATCAGGGTACTTAGACAGCATTCTAAGAGTATTTAGAATGGACGACTCCTGGCACGGTAGTGTACCTGCAGGTGATGGAGTCACCCTCTCCAAAGGTGTCTTACAGACTGAAGAGGAGAGGGATGTGCATGATTGGCAGATCACTTGCTTAGGCAATTGAGTCAATCATGAGATGTCAAGTACCACACCAGATGTTGTTCTTGCAGTAGGTGCAATAAGTTGACATTAATCCAATCCTGGAGAAACAGTCGGAAGCAGTTTTAGAACATAAGTGAATGTTCTAGGGATATGATAACGACAGCCTCATTCGTAAGACAGTTATCATTCCAGGCTTCCAAGGTGACATGGACGACAAGGAGGTTGTCAGAGTTATAGTTTTCCCTCTGACGAGGGGCAGTATTTTGGACAGGTGGTCCAAGGCAATACTGAGGGAGGCATGGCGCTGGATACTGATTAAGTTCAGTTGACGATACAGTCTAAGAAGTTTGGATTTGGAGTTCATTTATGAGCTATGTCCCATCAGACATCCAGACACATTCTAAGACAGGTATTGCTCATTTCGGGAGATGGGTTTCTCCGCGAACTTGATATAGAGAGACATAGAAAGAGACATCAAGGCGGATCCACTCACTGAGGCTATTCCTCGAACGCAATAGTTTCACAAACGAGCTTTGTGAGACTGACTAGTAGAGGAGTTGGGTGTTCGGTATCACACGGGCTGTGAGTATGCGACATCGCAATAATTAGCCTTGAGTGCAAGTGGGAGATTGTTGGAGATAATGCCCTCAGAGTCAATTATTGGATCACAGGTACGTGATTGCAATGATTGATGGAGGACCTATCCCGGTAGGACAGTCTTACTCGAGATGATAGTATGCTATCTGGTTTACCTTTATCATCGTGTACTGTTTTAGGTGACCTGACACGTCGCTATTACACGTTGATAGAGCCCCTAGGATTCTTGCTTGACCACCAGCAGTATGAGGGCGATCATATAAGTGGGAGCTGGGGTCTATAAGCATATCCTGAAATGGTCCCTAGTCGTGTGAGTTTCGAGACAGGGCATCGATACTCCATAGTAGACTAGTGTATACAGTCGAGACCCCGACGAGGGGCGGTGGCCGGTCTCACAAGCCACTAGTGTCAGTTGGATCACCTAAGATGTATACAGGTGCTCATTGGGTTATGAGTACACCGGACAGGACTCGCCGGGAACATGCCAGTTGGTCATATACCAGACGTCAGATGGCAGTTCCCTGGTGACATGTGTGCAGGTTAGTTCATCGACCTGGGGATCGTCATTTGTCTCGTGTGAGTTCCCACTGTACTTTGATTACTACCCTACCACGGCTCAAAGGAGTCGTGCAAACAGGTTTTAGTTGGGTACAGTCCCGAGCCACATGGAGGCAGTGAGCGTATCTTCAGGGGTTCGTCTCTCCCGGTATTGGGGGTGAGGTCGTGCTGTGTCTAGGAGAGCCATTACACGAAGCCCTCGGCCGAGGCAAGGAGATTTACTGGTAGGTATTCCAGTAGTATCTCAGGGTGTTCTGGGCTACACTCCGACACGACTTGTACCGCTTTTGGGGGTCTGACTTTTACCAACCCCCTAGGCCCGCCATGCGATGCTCATAGACGAACGGACCGGACTGTACGGATATTGTCACTGACAGGCTCAGTAGGGTTGTCAGGCTGAGTTCACTCACAGACATCCCTTTTAGTCAATACCTGGTAGCCCGTTACGTATTGGCTTATACCTCTGACGTGCTAGTGGTTAAATCCACAACCAAGGTGTTGACGAGTCTTTAGAGTCCCCCACATTCAGTTACTCAGCTTTCGGGCGAAAGGCTGTAGAGGCCGTATGGAGATATGGCAAGGTCCGATCAGATACGTGCAGTATTGCACGGATCAGGATCGGACAGATTGTACTACAGGCCGTATGGATATATGGCAGGGTTCGATCAGATACGTGCGGTATTGGACGGATCAGGATCGAACAGATGTTTGCTAGCCGGTTTTGGTATAAGTCGGATTCTAGTATAGTACAGTGGAGATTTTGTCTCATTGCATTTGTATTTCGGTCGAAATACAGATGCGGGTGTGTATGCACAGTATCGGGGTTTTCCTGTAATTTATTACGAGACCAGTTTTCTGGAGTTGCCAGTTTGCTTTCCGTTTCGGCCGATTTCCTTTGTTCCGTTCATTGGCCGAAGATTGGTGGAGGAGGGCTTATTTGCATTGTTGCAAATAAGCAATTGTGGAGGGGGTCTTTGCAATTTGTTGTATCATGATAGCCATACCTTTTGCCTTGACTTCTTGACTTTGTTTTTCATGATGGCTTGACTTTGGATCATCATGGTTGTTGATGATGAGGTTGGTGGTAGGTGGTTGAGTGTTGGTTTTGCTTTGTTATCATGTTCTTTCATGATTGCCTTTTGCATTATTGTTCCACTCACTCCCTCTTTGGATGGCTCTCTCATTCTATCATATGAGTCCCTCTTTTTCTCACCCCCCACACTTGTGATGGCCGGCCCAAGCATATAGGGGCTGTCCAAAATTTGTGGTGTGGATTTTTGGCTCATTTCATGTTGCAAAAATCCCACAAGATCTATCTCAAAAGCTCCAAGTTCAATCCCTCCACAAAAGGCAATTCCACAAACCCCAAAATGAGACTTCTTCTCTAGATATTCTACAGCATATCTTGGGCACGTCGAGTAGCCGGCTTCGCGCCCGAGTTGCCTCGGCATTGAGGTGGGAGCCCGTAAAAGAAGTAGGCGATGTGGTGCACTTCCGGCGACGAGGAGGAGACAGGACATTCCGCAGGAGATCGGGACGACGACGAGAAGACCGGAGGACTCGGATCTGTCGGTATACTTCTCTTCCCTATCTTGTTAGTAGCTTAGACTTGTTAATGGTTACGATCCGGATTTTTAGTGCGCGGTGGTGCCGGTTTGCTAAGTCCGCAAAATTAAAGTTTATCACCGCTTCCGCATTTGGCCGTCGGATTGACGGCCGGGGCGCCGCCGTGCACTTAGAAACTTTAGTAGGCGGCCGCACCACCGATACCGTCGACGAAGTGCACCAAGGCGGAACACCGCTACCACGAGCACCCGAACGGATGCTTTCGGCGATGGGGTTCTCCTACAGTCACTTGGTCGGGGCTAAGGGGTGTAGCTGTCTATTAAGTTTATCGGCGAATATCCGCGTACACTACGTGATTGCGACGAACTTTTGATCGCATCAAAATTCCGTGGCAACCGATCAAGTGAGACTAAAGTGCCGTGTTTATAACATTCATATTAGTTATCTCATAACTACTTGTGAATTCCAATTATTGTATCACATTCCAGATAAATAGAAAATGTTAAACTTTCCGATCGAACATTCAAACACCCAAGTTTTCCCGAAACAGCTCAACACATGAAATAAGTTTAAAAACATTCACTTCATGCCACAGTACCAACGGTCTAGCCGTAGAAGGGTCAAGCCAACGTCTCACATGTGGCACGCCGTACTGTCCCAAACCCTAAGGTTCAAAGGGCAGTTCAAGACGGTCACATAATCGAGTTAAGGTTTGTTGTCTTCTAGAGGGTCCATCGCGTTACTTACACTACTTAGAACATTCTTAAACTACGGAAAAATCCAACACTTGAAAATTTCCCGGGAGGGGAAAAAGTGGGTATTTATATCCGGTCGAACTTTTTAACAGTTTCTAAAATATCCGGAAAAAACATAAACGAAGTTAAATTATCCGATCAAATTAACGAGTCCCCAATAAAACCCTAGAAAACTCAACACTTGAGTGGAATTAAAAAATTCCCATAAAAAATTGCCAAGAAAGGACCTAAGAATAAATATATGAAATTTCAGGGACTAAGTCCAAATTTTGGCCGCGAAACCGCCGCCAAACCCCTGGTTTCGCCGCAGTTCCGCGGTCAAATTATTGAATTAGTGGACCATACTTCACAGTAATTCTTAGTTTTTCCTACTTGTTTTTCTGAGAATTTGTAATTCACAAAAATCCACTGTTTTGAAAAATGTACAGAGAAGGGTTTTGTCGGGGTTTACGGGTTCGATCGGACTTCTAATTTCGTCTACACTTCGCCTAAAGCTCTAGCTAGGCTCTAATACCACTGTTGGGTTCCTAGGAACACTCAAGAGGTCTCACAAGGCATCAACCATGCCAAATTCAAATTTTACAGGTGCCGAGAAACCCTAATACGGATCGTTAACTAGAGATTAGGCGAAACATGCAAGTAGTAAACAACTTTACTGCTAAGTGAAAGAGACTACAACCTTTGTAGATCCGGTCCTTCACTTCTTAAGCTCCGTGTTGACGTCCCTTCGCTGCGATCACCACATTCCCGGACCCTAGTGATGGTTTCATCGGAGAAAAGATCGGGCTAGGTCGTCGACTTCGACGCCGAAGATGATCTACGTCGAGGCAACTCAAGATCAAGCTCCAACTTCACCAAGTCATGAAACTTGTGAAGAAAATACCCTATACTACTTGGCAAGTGGTAGAGGATGAAGAAATAGGAAGTGGGTTCTGTTAGTTATATGTATGCCCTAGAGGCCATTACTGTACATAGGATGTATATTGTAGTGGATGCTGGGACATATATAGGGAGGACTTTCTTGCTCGACATGATAGTATGCTATCTGGTTGCTCTTTACCTTAACGTGTATACTGATTGTCTCTCTGTTACATGTTGGTAAAGCCCTTAGGATGTGTACTTGACTACCTGGACTATGATGCGGATCATACTAGTGTGGACATGATAGTCCATAAGTACATCCTTCAAGGTCCTTAGTCGAGGGTGTATCGAGACGGGGCATCGATATACCAGAGTAGACTAGCGTATACCTTCTCGACCCATACAGATGGGCGATGGATGATCCCATATCCATTGGTGTTTGACATCAGAGATGATATACGGGTGCTCAGTGGAGACTGGGTACACTGGACGGACTCGCCGAGAACTCCCAGATGGTATTATACCTCACGTCAGATGGCAGTTCTCTGGTGACACTGGTACAGAGTAGTCTGTTGACCCGAGATCGTCATAGAGTCTTGTGTGGTTCCCACTGTGCTTTGATTTCCACCTTACCACGTCCAAGAGGGCGTGCAAAACGGTGGCTTTTGGGTACAGTCCCGAATCACATGGAGGCAATGAGCGATAGGAGGGGATTCGTCTCTCCCGGTATAGGGAGTTGATGTTGCGCTGTGTTCGATTGGCTATAACCGGAAATCCCTGGCCAGGGTTGCTGAGATTTACTGGTAAGTGTTACCAGTAGTTTCTCGAATTGTTATAGACCTTATATCGACACGACTTATCGAGCTATTGGGGTCTGACGTTTACCACCCCTAGGCGAGATATGCGACATATCAGACGACGAGACCGGACTGTACGGTAAGTGTTACTGGTTGGATTCACAGGAGTGTGAGCGGGCTTGCTTGTCGATCTTCTGATCGCTCAATACCCGGGTGGCCGTTACGTTTAGCAGACCGCTTGCGGCTTGTGGGTGTTTGATATGATCATCACCTGCTGCCGGCGTATTGACGAGTCTTTAGAGTCCTACACAGAGGTTTCCGGGCTCAAGCGAAATGAAATAGGAGCGCATATGAGATATGTACGGGACCGAGAATAATGCGTGTATGTGATACCGTATTCCATTCTCGCGATGAATGTATCGACTGGTTATATGCGATATAACCTAGTTATCGAATCAAGGATTGATTCGATAAGCCGATACATTGGATATTAGTCGGTTGTATGCGATATGACCGGATCGTTAAATCAAGTTTTGATTTAATGATTTAATGCATAATTATATATTTGATATATTACTTTGCATTAACTAGTATTGGTTCACTTTAATTGGTTTTTCTCACTTGTTTGTGCACGTTGTATATGTGATATATTTTTGTGCACAAGTTTGTATCATGTTTGATGATGCATGCTAACTTGGGTTTGTGTAAAGATTAAACCATGGTTATATGAATGGTTAGGGTTTTGTTTTCTTATTCATTTATTTATCTATTTATTCTTTTTGGAAAATAATAAGCATAAAGAAAAATGGTGGCTTTCTTTGGTTGCATGTTGAAGCTTCATGAAGCTTTGACTAAGTCACCATTTTGTCTCATGCTTAACCCTAACCATTCCACTTAACCCTAGTCTACTCTCTACACTTGACCATGGTTGGATTATGATAAGTATTCATTTTATTTTCTTTTTGAAACATACTTATCATAATATATTTCATCTTCTTCTTCTTCTTTCTTCAAGAAGAAGCTTGCCTCCATCAATGGCAACTTGAGAAAATGAGTGAGAAATCCAATTCTAAAGTGAACCCACTTCCTATTTCTTCATCCTCTACCTCTTGCCAAGTAGTAGAGTGTGTTTTCTTGACAAGTTTCATGACTTGGTGAAGTACGAGCTTGATCTTGTGATGCCTCGACGTAGATCATCTTCGGCATCGTTGTCGATGACCTAGCCTGCCCATTTCTCCGATGAAGCCGACGCTAGAGCCCGGGATTGGATTTGGACAGCAAGGGGACTTCATCACGGAGCTGTGGAGGTGGAGAACCGGATCTACAAAGGTTGTATTTCCGTTCCCTATAGTAAAGTAGTTTACTTGTTCTAGTTTCGCCTAAAAATCTAGTTAACGATCCGTATTAGGGTTTCTCAGCACCTAGAAAATTTGAAATTGGCATGGTTGATGCCTTGTGAGACCTCATTAGGGAGCCTAGGAACCCTACAGTGGTATCAGAGCCTAGCTAGAGCCTTAGGCGAAGTGTAGACGACGTTTGAAATCCGAACGAATATCGAAACCCTAACTCAAATTGCTCTCTGGAAATTTTTCTGAAATTTTGGATCTTTATGAATTAAAAATTGCCAAAAAATTCAGCAGGGAATTCTATGAGTTACTGTGAAGCACGTGATGCGAACTCGACCAAAGCGCCGCGGAACCGCGACCCCACCCTGGGTTTCGCGGCGGTTCCGCGGCCATTTTGGTGAGTTAGACCACGTGGCTTGCACAGTAATTTTTGTCTTGAAGTGCTGAGTCTTCTGGAAATTTGTATATTTTACTCAACAGTTGAGTTTTTTTGGGGTTGTTTTGGGGATTCGATTATTCGATCGGATTGTCTAATTTTGTTTATGTATTTTCCGGATAATTTTTGAATATGTTAAAAAGTTCGACCGGATATAAATACCCACTTTTTCCCCTGCCGGGAAATTTCCAATTGTTGGACTTTTCCGTAGTTTAATGACGTTCTAAGTAGTGCAAGTAACGCGATGGTCCCTCTAGAAGACAACAAACCTTAACTCGATTATGTGACCGTCTTGAACTGCCCTTTGAACCTTCGGGTTTGGGGCAGTACGGCGTGCCACATGTGAGGCGTTGGCTTAACCCTTCTACGGCTGGACCGTTGGTACTGAGGCACGAAGTGAATGTTTTTAAACTTATTTCATGTGTTGAGCTGTTTCGGGAAAACATGGGTGTTCGAATGTTCGATCGGAAAGTTTAACATTTTCTATTTTATTCGGAATGTGATACAATAATTGGAATTCACAAGTAGTTATGAGATAACTGAATGAATGTTATAAACATAGCACTTTAGTCTCACTTGATCGGTTGCCACGGAATTTTGATGCGATCAAAAGTCCGTCGCAATCACGTAGCGTACGCGGATACTCGCCGGATAAACTTAATAGACAGCTACACCCCATAGCCCCGACCAAGTGACTGTAGGAGAACCCCGTCGCCGAAAGCATCCGTTCGGGTGCTCGCGGCAGCGGTGTTCCGCCTTGGTGCACTTCGTCGACGGTATCGGGGGTGCGGTCGTCTACTAAAGTTTGCGACGAGCATTCGATCAAAATGTCGGGAATCCTGTTGAATTGCCCGACATGATATTGAAAAGTGTTTACGATAATGAGACTAAAATGCGGGGTTTATAATTGTTAGGCATGTGATGTCTAAGGAATTCATTTGGTCAGGCATGCGATGTCTGAGGAGGTTGCGGATTCCAACTGTTGTAGTTTTACACTTTCTTTTCTGTGACCGTAAGTGTAATATGTGATATCGCCGGTTTCGTTGCTATATGTCAACGACAATTGGGATGCACATATTTACTTACGTTGATGACATGTGATGTTATGTGTTGCTGGATATGTTATATTGGATCGTCGTGTTTGAATAGCCGGGGGGTTTTTATGTGAGATGAGTGTTTTTCATTTTCATTCATGTAAAAACTTGTATGTAATATTCTTTTATTGGGGCACTTCCAGGTAGCGGAAGTTGTCACCTTTTGTATATTATTTACTTTTCTGCACTAGGATAGACCCAAGGAGGAGGGCACAAGTAACCGGGTTCTGGAGTCCAGTGGGAGACCAACTCGAGGAGTCGAGTCCGGGTCTCCTAACTCTAGAATTGGTAGGGTTACTTGCCGCTCTCGTAGGGGTCTAGGGGTGTGGGTTTGGTTATTCATCGCGACCGTGGAATCCGTGTTTTATACTGGCTCGTATTGAAAACACGGACGTCCTAGTATATCCAATATTTCATATGTTTCTTCTGCGGCGATATCTGTGATGTGATCATGTGATGTTCTGTGATAGATACTGTATATAGTATATATGATATATTATATAGGCGTTATTTATGTTTTACACCCGCGCTAGCCCTGCCCCGCTCTGCCGTTAGTTACCTAACCTAACGGTGCACGAGGGGACATCGAGGCGAATGCGGATGGCATAAGTGTACGTCGTATTTATCTGTGATGTTTAGGTATTTTAAATTATGGGACTTCATTAATGAGATTAATGAAATAAAAAAAACCTAAGATGTTGTGGAATCGAATTTCAAAATAAAACAGGTAGCTACAGTTCTTGCTTTGCACAGCGGTATATGTGATATATCCTGCACCTTATTCGATGAGGAAAGGACCGAGATCCCTTCACCGGGAGTGACTCCTTTAGCAATAACTGGCAGATGCTACACACTCGGTTTGTCTTTTGATTGCTTTTAAGAGTTTTTGCTTTGCACAGTGATATATATGATGTATCCCACACCTCATTCGACGAGGAAAGGACCGACGATCCCTTCACCGGGAGTGACTCCTTTAGCAAAACTAGAAAAGCCTCAATAACACTCCATTTTAAAATTCATTCTATCCTACAACGATATCAAGTTCATTACGCAATAGGTTTTCAGAAAAACCTGTCGTAGCCCTCCGTCATTTCAGATAAGTACTAGTTAGTATTCGTGCTGCGGTTGTTTGGCATGCGTCAAGGCGTAGTGTACGGTAGCTAACTAGTGCTTATCTGCTAGCATACGATGCGATTGGATTAGGGTATTCGTACGGCGTTGTTTGGCATGCGTCAAGGGTCGTGCGGGTGGGTTTAATTAAATCAAGAAATGTACGGGTTGAACTTGACTAGCGGACTATGGGTTGTTTGGCATGCGTCAAGGTCATAGCACACTAGGGGCAAAATATTATCGGGAATTTCAAGTGTTGAAATTTGCAATGAGATTGCATACCTTCTATGAGATAGTTGGATCCCGATACCCGCTGCGAGTAATTGTTACTCCTGGGAGAGTTTTACACATTACAATTAGCCGATCAAGTAGGTGTCTAGAAAGGTGTCAACGGGGTTACGCCTCTGGGAAAACGATATTTACATTAATTAGGTCCGTGCGAAAGCACGGGGCACCTCCCTCAAAGTACCGACACTGGCCTGGCTGAAAGATTGGCGAACTTGTAGCGTGTAATTAATCCCGGCTAGTCTTTCCTTTTAGGGTTTGAAGGAAGATTTGATAAAAACAGTGGGAGCCATCCTGATTAGATAAAATAATATCCAATCTATTCTTGCAAAGAGCGCACGCTGAGTGTTTTCTTCTCTCTCTCTCCTGGTAGCGACCATATCACGCCTTAATTAAGATAATAAAACAGATAATTGACCGAACCCGCTTGTTATACTGAGCTGGGGAACGTTGGTCCCGCTCCAACTTATAATTGTTATAAGACAGAGCAGGAAATAGAGGAATACCAAGATTCCCATGCCGCCCAAACGAAGAAAGTGCATATGATGCACCTTCTTCGGGTGTGTTCGTTACATAGAACTGTTTCTCAGTGTCCTTTATGTCCTGGGTATATGATACCAGATCAGGATCCTAGATATGTAATATGTTACATGGGCTAGATAGGTAAAGAACTGAGAACGGGTGATAAGTTTCATGAGGCAGAAAACGGGGCAAGTGTTGCAGCCAAGTCTGTCGGTCACTGTCACCATGTATTACAAATACATTGATTCTGAACGAATGTTATTAGATACCGAACCTGATATACAAAATCATATCAGTCTCTTTATTAGTAAAGAAATGATAAAATTTTGTATTGTTGCATAATGTTTTGAACATTTCCTATATCAAAAGTTGATCGGTTCAGGAACGTTATCTAAAAGCGTTGATGTTCTAAATCAAACTACAGTTCTTAGTATACGGAACACACACAAGAGGAAGAGTTCAGAAATGAACGGATCCTTCTTGAGGTATTGTAGACTAGGTCATATCAATGCGACCCGACTAGCTTGTGTTACTTAAAGATGCATATTTAAATTAGTTTGAATTTACATCTTGTGAAACTTGCCAGTCATGTCACAGTGATAAGATGACCATAGCTCTGTTTACTGGAAACAGAGAAAGAGTTAGTGAGCTCTTGGGATTGATACATGTTGATGTATGTAAGGTCCCCTGTCTACACATGCCAAGACCGGTTCTTTGTACTTCATTACATATTCTCTGATAATCTCTCAAGATTCAGACATATGTTCCTGTTGAAACACAAGTCCGAGCCTTTTGAGATATTCACAGAATATAAGTTAGAAGTAGAGAACCAATATGGGTATAAGTATTATATCCTTTGATGAGATCAAGGAGGAGAATACTTGAGCACGGAACTCCTGGACTATTTTAAGAAGAATGAGATTCTCTCTCAGTATTACTCCTCTGAATACACCACAGCACAACGGTGTATCAGGGCGGAGCAATAACACCCTATATGATATGGTGTGCTCTATGATGAGTATTACCGAGTTACCTATTTCCTTTTAGGGAGTTATGCGCTTGAGAAGCTGCATACCTGTTGAATTAGGTTCGAATCAGATCACTGCCTACCATTCCATATGAGATATGGTGTGAGAAGAGCCTATCTCTTAAGTTAGTTAAGATTTAGGATTGTCCGGTCTATGTCTAAAGAAAAATCCGGACAAGATCGAGGCAGGATCAGTTCTGTAGAACTGGAAAGGTTCCAGCTATACAAAACTGCAGTTGATGATTTGACAGAACCAAAGGATTCTATAGTTCCCGACGAACCTCAGCCTCTCCGCCGATCTAGTAGGGTTCCTCATCCGCTTGAGAGATACCTCGGTTTCTCGATGACAGTGGGAGCGAGGAATGCATCATGAGATGATGACCCATCTAGTATCGAGCAGGCCATCGAGAGTAGAGACTCTGTAAGAATGGCTGGATGCTTAGCGATCTGAGATGGAATCCATATGCACCAGCAAAGTATGGACTTTGGTTGCAATATCTGAATGGTTAAATCCCCATCAGGAGCAAGTATATCTTGAGAAGATTACTTGGTGTAGATGGAAAAGTTGAGACTTTCAAAGCTAGACTAGTTGAAGGTTTTCGTCATCGACCAGGCGTGGATAATGATGAAACCTTTTTTCAAGTAGCTATGCTTAAGTCCATCCAGATCCTACTTACCACGGCTACATACCATGACTACGATATCTGGTGGTTGAGTGTCATGACAGCTTTTGTAAAATGATGTTTTGGAAGAGAGCGTCTATAAGTACACAGCCAGAGGGCTTCGTAGACAGTGGGAGCAGCGGAAACGTGTGCAAGATGTTTTATGTGATGAAGCAGGCATCGTGGAGTTGGAACATCTGTTTTGATGAGTTAGTCAAACAGTTTGACATCATCAAAATGGTAGATGAACCTTGTATATACAAAAAGGTAGTAGGGAGTATGATGATGATCCTCGTAGAGTACATGGATGCCATACTCTTGATAGGGAAGGAGTTTCCTATGCTACGCTCGGTCAATCTCCGCTTATCACAATGATTCTCCATATAGGAACAAAATGATACCTCCTAAATCCTGGGTTTTGGATCTATGAGATAGATCTAACTGGATATTATGAAACTCACTAGTTGTAGTGAGAAGGTATAAATCGATCCTGGGGAGAATCACTGGAAGGGTTCCAGGGTGATAAAGACGACTGAATGTCAGTCGCAGGCATTGTCTTTACCCTCAGTAGAGGGACGGTATGTTGGAAGAGTTCCAAGCTAGATACCGTGACTTACAAGACGATAAAGGCTGGATACATCGCTACTTAAGATGCTACCAAAGAGGAAGTCTGGGTGTATATTGGTTCATGAGATGAACTTAGTTCCTCCCATTGTGTGACAATGGAGTTGTGGCTTATGCCAAGGAACGTCCGTCCCATCAGTGATCCAGACATATTCGAAGGCAGTATCACCTGATCATGGAGATGGTAGATCTCCAGGGTGATCGAGGTTAGGAGAGCAGACTCAGAGGACAACACGGCGGATCCACTCACGAAGGCCTATTCCCAGAGAGAGACTTTTATGGGATGGTTGAGTATGAGATACTACAACCACTGCTACAGATGGCCCTAGTGCAAGTGGGAGATTGTTAGTAATATGTATGCCCTAGAGGCCATTACTGTACATAGGATGTATATTGTAGTGGATGCTGGGACATATATAGGGAGGACTTTCTTGCTCGACATGATAGTATGCTATCTGGTTGCTCTTTACCTTAACGTGTATACTGATTGTCTCTCTGTTACATGTTGGTAAAGCCCTTAGGATGTGTACTTGACTACCTGGACTATGATGCGGATCATACTAGTGGGGACATGGTAGTCCATAAGTACATCCTTCAAGGTCCCTAGTCGAGGGTGTATCGAGACGGGGCATCGATATACCAGAGTAGACTAGCGTATACCTTCTCGACCCATACAGATGGGCGATGGATGATCCCATATCCATTGGTGTTTGACATCAGAGATGATATACGGGTGCTCAGTGGAGACTGGGTACACTGGACGGACTCGCCGAGAACTCCCAGATGGTATTATACCTCACGTCAGATGGCAGTTCTCTGGTGACACTGGTACAGAGTAGTCTGTTGACTCGAGATCGTCATAGAGTCTTGTGTGGTTCCCACTGTGCTTTGATTTCCACCTTACCACATCCAAGAGGGCGTGCAAAACGGTGGCTTTTGGGTACAGTCCCGAATCACATGGAGGCAATGAGCGATAGGAGGGGATTCGTCTCTCCCGGTATAGGGAGTTGATGTTGCGCTGTGTTCGATTGGCTATAACCGGAAATCCCTGGCCAGGGTTGCTGAGATTTACTGGTCAGTGTTACCAGTAGTTTCTCGAATTGTTATAGATCTCATATCGACACGACTTATCGAGCTATTGGGGTCTGACGTTTACCACCCCTAGGCGAGATATGCGACATATCAGACGACGAGACCGGACTGTACGGTAAGTGTTACTGGTTGGATTCACAGGAGTGTGAGCGGGCTTGCTTGTCGATCTTCTGATCGCTCAATACCCGGGTGGCCGTTACGTTTAGCAGACCGCTTGCGGCTTGTGGGTGTTTGATTTGATCATCACCTGCTGCCGGCGTATTGACGAGTCTTTAGAGTCTTACACAGAGGTTTCCTGGCTCAAGCGAAACGAAATAGGAGCGCATATGAGATATGTGCGGGACCGAGAATAATGCGTGTATGTGATACCGTATTCCATTCTCGCGATGAATGTATCGACTGGTTATATGCGATATAACCTAGTTATCGAATCAAGGATTGATTCGATAAGCCGATACATTGGATATTAGTCGGTTGTATGCGATATGACCGGATCGTTAAATCAAGTGTTGATTTAATGATTTAATGCATAATTATATATTTGATATATTACTTTGCATTAACTAGTATTGGTTCACTTTAATTGGTTTTTCTCACTTGTTTGTGCACATTGTATATGTGATATATTTTTGTGCACAAGTTTGTATCATGTTTGATGATGCATGCTAACTTGGGTTTGTGTAAAGATTAAACCATGGTTATGTGAATGGTTAGGGTTTTGTTTTCTTATTCATTTATTTATCTATTTATTCTTTTTGGAAAATAATAAGCATAAAGAAAAATGGTGGCTTTCTTTGGTTGCATGTTGAAGCTTCATGAAGCTTTGATTAAGTCACCATTTTGTCTCATGCTTAACCCTAACCATTACACTTAACCCTAGTCTACTCTCTACACTTGACCATGGTTGGATTATGATAAGTATTCATTTTATTTTCTTTTTGAAACATACTTATCATAATATATTTCATCTTCTTCTTCTTCTTTCTTCAAGAAGAAGCTTGCCTCCATCAATGGCAACTTGAGAAAATGAGTGAGAAATCCAATTCTAAAGTGAACCCACTTCCTATTTCTTCATCCTCTACCTCTTGCCAAGTAGTAGAGTGTGTTTTCTTCACAAGTTTCATGACTTGGTGAAGTACGAGCTTGATCTTGTGATGCCTCGACGTAGATCATCTTCGGCATCGTTGTCGATGACCTAGCCTGCCCATTTCTCCGATGAAGCCGACGCTAGAGCCCGGGATTGGATTTGGACAGCAAGGGGACTTCATCACGGAGCTGTGGAGGTGGAGAACCGGATCTACAAAGGTTGTATTTCCGTTCCCTATAGTAAAGTAGTTTACTTGTTCTAGTTTCGCCTAAAAATCTAGTTAACGATCCGTATTAGGGTTTCTCGGCACCTATAAAATTTGAAATTGGCATGGTTGATGCCTTGTGAGACCTCATTAGGGAGCCTAGGAACCCTATAGGTTTACTTTGGATTTGGATTTCTAACTTGGAATCATCACTTAGAATTTTCTAGCCATGGTTTCTTCTCTTCATGAAGAAGATGAAGAAGAAGAAAGAAAAAGAATTATCAATAAAAGAAAAACAAGTGATGGTTATCATAATGCAACCATGGTTAAGTGTAGAGAATAAACTAGGGTTAGATGAATGGTTAGGGTTAAGGAAAGAAACAAAATGGTCAAGCTTTCAAAGCTTCAACAAAAAACAAAAGTAGCAACCATTTCATTTCTTGTCCAAATATAAATAAAAAGAAATAAATAAATAAGTAAATCAAACCCTAACCATTAACTTAATCATGGTTTAATCATACACACCCAAGTTTGCATGTATCATCAAACATGATACAAACTAGTGCACAAAACTATATCATATATACAATGTGCACATTCAAGTGAGAAAGTAATCTTAAGTGAACCAATATTAGTTAATGTAAAGTAATATATCAAATATATATAATTATACATTAAATCATTAAATCAACACTTGATTTAACGATCCGGTCACATCGCATATGACCGACTAATATCCAATGTATCGACTTATCGAATCAATCCTCCATTCGATAACCAGGTTATATCGCATACAACCAATCGATACATTCATCGCGAGAATAGAATACGGTATCACATACACGCATTATTCTCGGTCCCGCACACATCTCATATGCGCTCCTATTTCATTTCGCTTCAGCCAGGAAACCTCTGTGTAGGACTCTAAAGACTCGTCAATCATACCCAGTCTCTACTGAGCACCCATATATCATCTCTGATGTCAAACACCAATGGATATGGGATCATCCATCGCCTATCTGTATGGGTCGAGAAGGTATACGCTAGTCTACTCTGGTATATCGATGCCCCGTCTCGATACACCCACGACTAGGGACCTTGAAGGATGAACTTATAAACTACCATGTCCCCACTAGTATGATCCGCATCATAGTCCAGGTAGTAAAGTACACATCCTAAGGGCTTTACCAACATGTAACAGAGAGACAATCAGTATACACGTTAAGGTAAAGAGCAACCAGATAGCATACTATCATGTCGAGCAAGAAAGTCCTCCCTATATATGTCCCAGCATCCACTACAATATACATCCTATGTACAGTAATGGCCTCTAGGGCATACATATAACTAACAAAAGCCTCCTCATATACGGAGATTCCCAACTGATCGTTGTCAAGTAAACGAAAACTATTAAACGTGCAACCCTGAGTTGGTGAAGTACGGCGAGAGACTGCAGCAACTGCTGACTCAAATTCCTTCCTACACCCTGGAAAGCATACCGCATGCGGAAAATAGCAAAGCAGATCCATTGGCCAAACTCGCTAAAGAACTGGCCGACGAGAACCTCGATGACATAAGAATCGTTGTGCAAAGCCGTCGGGTTCTTGCGCCGGCAGAAATATCTCCGGAGTCGTCCGAAGAAAAGGGAACTACCGAGCAAACGACCTTACAAATAAAAGACCAGGAAAAGGTTGAGGATTGGAGAGAAGTCTTTATAGACTACTTCAAATCCCGTCGAGCACCTAAAGATGCGTAGTCAAGATATCAGCTCATGAAACGAGCTCTATCTTTTGCCTTCGTTAATGATACTCTCTATAAAAGATCATTCGACTCTTTGTGGCTAAGATGCCTGGGACCTGAAGAGGCAAGGAGAGTCGTCCAAGAAACTCACGACGGACTCTGCGGTTCTCATGAAGCGTTGCGGCAGCGCCCCGGCCATCGAAACGCGGCCAAAATGCGGAACAAAAATTTCTAAAATCGGCGCTACCGTTACCCGATTTACGGATCGACCTTAAACCCTAAACTAGCAATCTAAATTAAGAGTTAGAATCATTATACCGAGTTGATGCGTGTCCTTCAGTCTTCATTCCAAGCTCCTAGTTATCCTTTGATGATGTTTGGTTTTCTGTCTTCCTCCATCTCCGATGATCCACCTAAGGGAAACGGTGCAAGCTCCAGCCTCGACAAACGAGGCAACCGACGCCCCAAAGTTGCTAGCTATGGAAAGTGGGGGTGTATGAAAGTGTCACTACAATTTTCTTTCTACCCATGAGCTCAATGAGAAACTCAAGAAAGATGAAGAAGGAGGTGAACTTTGGCATGAGAAAAAAAATGGCTAAGTGTTTTTGGATGAAAATGAGAGAGTGGAGAGTGAAGCAAGTGTAATTCATCAAATGAAATGAACCCCCCACCAATGAAGTGGCCGGCGCCCCCTCTCTCATTCCCCAAAAAATATCATTTTCGTTTTCCAATTGAACAAAACAAACCATACCTCAAAGTCCATGCTTTGACCCATGCCCAAAGTCATGTCACCTTTTCCACCTCATTAATAAAACAAATGAATTTCCATAAATGGAAAATCATATAAATGGGGTGGCATCTTCTAGAAGCTATTCCGTATAAAATACGGAATACTTCCCGGTACATGTATCGAAATACATATACGCGTATTCGTACCAAAAATAAGAATAGCCAAGAGAAAAAAAGAATAGTGAACAATAATACTAGAATACGTATATACAAATACATATATAAATTATTAAATCAAAATCCGATTTAATAATCCGGCTTAATCCTAAGCCGCTAGTATTATCAACCGTCCGATTAAAGTCTGCGCAGCATGTGCACATATTTAATCGAACACCTGTATGCATCAACATACGCCATGTACACTATATCGCCTGAACCGTGAAAAACCCTCTGTGTGGGACTCTAAAGACTCGTCAATACGCTGGCAGTGGGTTTAACCACAAGCACGTCAGCGGCACTAGCTGTATGTAACGGCTACCCTGGTATTGAGCAAAAGGGATGCCGACGAGCAAACTCATACAGAACCCCTACCGAGCCCGACAGTGACAATATCCGTACAGTCCGGTATGTTCGTCTAAGAGTATCACATATCGAGTCTAAGGGGGTGGATAAAGTCAGACCCCTAATAACGCGACATTTAGTGTCGGTATGAAACCCCATCACCACCTGAGAAACTATCGATCCTGGATCGATAATTCACGTCCACCGTGGCAACGGATTTATGGTGATGGCCATCCGTACACAACGCGACATCAACCCCCAATACCGGGAGAGACGAATCCCCGATGATCCAATCACTACCTCCATGTGGCTCGGGACTGTACCCAACTAAAACCTGTTTGCACGACTCCTTTGATTCATGGTAGGGTAGTAATCAAAGCACAGTGGGAACTCACATGAGACAAATGACGATCTCAGGTCGACAGACTAACTTGTACACATGTCACCTGGGAATTGCTATCTGACAATAGGTATAATACCAACTAGCAGGTTCCCGGCGAGTCCGTCCAGTGTACTCATAACCCAATGAGCACCTGCATACTATCTTAGGTGAACAAACTAACACCAATGGCTTGTGGGACCTGGCCACCGCCCCTCGTCAGGTCTCGATCAGTATACACTAGTCTACACTGGAGTATCGATGCCCGGTCTCGATACTCCTACGACTAGGGACATTTAAGGACGTGCTTATAGACCCCAGCTCCCACATATATGATCGTCATCATAATGCTGGCAGTCAAGCAAGAATCCTATGGGCTCTATCAACATGTATATGATGATAAAGACAAACCAGATAGCATACTATCATCTTGAGTAAGACTGTTTTATCGGTATAGGTCCTCACTCAATCATCATAATCACAAGTCCGTGACTATGATAATTGCCTTGAGGGCACTATAGCCAACAATCTCCCACTTGCACTACTCACAGCCCATGTGATACCGAACACCCAACTTCTCTACTAATCAGTTTTGCAAAGCCCGTTTGCGAAAATGATTGCGTTCGAGAAATAGCCTCGGTGAGTGGATCCGCTCCAATGTTTCTTTCTGTATCTCTCTTAATCTCAACTTCGTGGAGAAAACTATCTCCCGAAATGAGCAATACCTGTCTTAGAATTTGTCTGGATATCTGATGGGACCCAGTTCACAAATGAACTCCAAATCCAGCAAACTTCTTAGACTGTATCGTCCACTGAATTTAATCAGCATCCTACGGTATGCCTTTCCTCAGTATTCGCTTGGACCACCTGTCCATCACACTGTACCTCAAAAGAGGGACAAACTATAACTCTGACAGTCACTCTGTCATTCAGGTCACCTTGGAAGCCTGAAATGATAACCGTCTCCCGAAGGAGGCTTCCGTAATCATTTCCCTAGAACATCCATTTATGTTCAATAACTGCTTCCCAATGTTTCTCCAGGATTGGATTAATATATCTGCTTATTGCATCTAGTGCAAAAGCAATATCTGGTATGGTACTCGACATTTCATGATTAACTCAATTGCCTAAGCAAGTGATATGCTAATCATACAGGTCCCTCTCCCCTTTAGTCTGTTAGACACCTTTAGAGAGGTTGACTCCATCACCTGTAGGTACACCACCATGCCAGGAGTCACCCATTTAATGCCAAAGTACCCAGATTAGAATACTTCCCAAATCTAGATCTAAAATCATAGATCTAGTAACCAGAAAACCTGATATTATATCCATATCCTATGTGGAGAAACAAATTTGTGACAACCATAGTACAACCGATCATAGTATAGGAATATCTCTTCCTATCAAGTGAATGTCATCCCAATTACCTGGACATCACTCGTTACTACCTTCTTACCAGATCCATCTCTTATTCTGATGATGTCAAAGCCTATGACTGTCATATCAAAAATAGATGATCTATTTCCGCTATACCTACTTTAGTTTATAAATATACATAAGTTACTTGCCTACTATGCTTCCGCTGCTCCCACTGACTACAACAACCCTATGGCAGAGTCATATATACGTACACTTCTAAAACTAGTTTAGAACGACGCTATACTCATCCTCCTGCCGGGTCTTATAGTCTAGAATAGCAGCAATGGCAAGTCTGGGTAAACAAGAACCTCGCTGTCACCGTCACTGAGAAGACCGAAGTACCTATCGGGTGCCTGAGGTTACCCACCAAATCTGCGGAGTGGCTAATGGAATGTTGAAACTAATTGAAACCTTAGGTTCTATTAAATATTCAGTGATCGTTTGTAGTTCTGGAATCACTTCCAGTTCTACCATACTCCCACTTCCTTTTTCTGAAAAAATCCATTTTACTAAAACCGTGGGGAGTCAAGAACAATATAAATATTGATCTTCCTGATGCTAGAAAGTTAACTCTCGTCAAAGCCCGGGATAACCCACAAACAACCATTACTGAAACGTGCCTTGAGTTTATCCGGATTCTGGTTTTAAGCATCAGCCGGACAACTCCCTATACCTTAACATTGTTAAGATATAAATTGATTCTATATATATCTAATATAGAAACAAAAGCACTAACTTAATTGGAACCAGATTCAAAATCATGCAGCTGTCTCCAGTGCATATCAACCAAATGGAAGGAGGTTAATCAGCATTACTCATCTAGAAGTGCATCCATATATGAGTAACCTGAAAGAGAAGCAAGTTCTCAAAACCATTACTATTAACTGAATTCCAAACACAAGTATCTACATCTTTGACTTCCTCGAAGAATCCTGATACTTACAATAAATGGTTCTCTACTTTATTCTTATACCTATAACTTCTCAAAATCTGAACCTTGCACTTCAACGAAATACATGTCTAAAATCAGAGAAGTTATGAGTAAACAGAATACAGTGCGAGTACCAACCCCATTGTCCTAATGGACACTGGAAAACTTACAATACTTTGTACAAGTCCACTGAGTTCAATAACTCAAACCCTGTGCATCGTAGGTTGAAAAACTGTACTATGGTTAAGAAGAATTACACCGCTGTTTAATGCACCTTACCTAATCACAAACTGATATAGGTAAATGTCACAGACATAATATCAAAAAGTTATATCTCACTTTATGAAATAAATGTACAGATATATCAGTTTGAAATTGGTGCATAACAATAGATATTCAAAACCAAATATTTGCCATCCGGCAAAATTCAGATGATTTCCTCAAATATCACCAATTACAATGAATTCCGATATAAAGAGGATCTAATCACCCAATTGTTAGTGTATATGCCCTAGAGGCCATTACTGTATCATACTGGTTTGTATATTACTTAATGAAAGCTTGGGATATTCACCTTGTATAAACAATCTTGCTCAATATAGTAGTATGCTACTTGGTTTGTTTCTACTTCAATGTGTACATGTGTTTATTTTAGTATATCACCTATACACATTAGTGGAGCCCTTAGGATCTTTGCTTGATTACCAGCGTTGTGATGGCAGTCACATTAGTGGGGGCTGGGTAATCTATAAGCACATCCTTATACAGGTCCCTAGTCGCAGGACTGTCGAGACAGGGCATCGATACTCCGGAGTAGACTAGCGTATGCGCTTCTCATCCCAGTGTGGGAGATGGTCTGTCCCACAGCCATCAGTACGTCGTACTGGAGATAGTATGCGGGTGCTCGTTGGGTTACGAGTACATTGGACAGGACTCGTCGGGAACTGACAGGTTGGTATTATACCTATCGTCAGTTATCAGTTCCCAGGTGACATGAGTACAGCTTAGTCCGCTGACTTGACACTGTCACTTCGCCTCGAGTGTGTTCCCACTATACTTTGATTACTACCCTACCACGGCTCAAAGGAGTCGTGCAAACAGGTAGTAGTTGGGTACAGTCCCGAAGCACTTGGAGGCAGTGACGGTTAGACAGGATTCGTCTCTCCCGGTATTGGGGGTTGACATCGCGCTGTGTCTAGGAGAGCCATTACACGAGTAGTCTCTGGCCAGGGCAATCGAGATATACTGGTAGGCTTCCAATGTTATCTCAGGGTGTTTTGGGCTTCACTCCGACACGACTTGTACCGCTATTAGGGGACTGACGTATACCGCCCCCTAGGCCCGCCATGCGATGTATCAGACGAACAGACCGGACTGTACGGAGACTGTCACATTCAGACTCAGTAGGAGTTCAGATGGGGTTCACCTCGTCTGTCTTCTTATTGGCATCTACCTGGGGACCGTTACGCACAGCTAGTGCCGCTTGCGGTCTGTGGTTAAACCCACTGCCAGCGTAGTGTCGAGTCTTTAGAGTCCCTCACAGAGGGCTATTCGCCTTTGGGCAAAACAGAGTATAGGTCGCATGGTTTTGCGACAGGGTTCGTTCTCATCCGCGCACTTGTGCACGTTTGGAGTCCGGACGGATATTACTAGCGGGCTCTGGTTTGAGCCAGATACTAGTACATGTTTTGGGGTTAGTTTTACCTCTTTGTATTCATGTTCCTCGGAACAAGAATGCGGGTGTGTATGCACAGTTGATTGAGGCGGAGGAAGAGGATTTTCATTAGGGTTTCGGAACGGGTGCGTATGCACAGTTGACAGTCGTCTTTTTCCAAACCCTAATGGAATTATGATATATCAATTAATAATATTAATTAAATGAAATTGTGTCATGGTTGGGTTTGTTGACTTGTTGACCAAGGTTGACTAGTTGACCATAGTTGAAAGTTTGACCATCATCATTACAGATCAAAGATGCCCTTTGATTCTAGCAAAATCATTTAATGTGTGTAATGATAATGGTCATTCCAAACCATCCATCAACTATTTCATTTACATTATTATTATTATTTTTGATAATTCATTTCTTATTTTGTTATGGTTGTAAAATGAAAAGCTCTCATTCTATCATAACACTTCTCTCTCCTCTCTTCTTCTTCCTCCTCCTCTAGTTCAAGGAGCTCCCTTCTCATGTGTTGAGAATCCATCTCCTTGAGATAAAAACACCCCAAAGACACTCTCTACTCACTCTAGGGTTAGAGGTTTAGCAAGCCAAAGATCCTAGTTCACTCAAAGTTCGAGAAAGAGCCCGAAGGTTGAACCCTCAGGTGGATCCATCTTTGACGGAAGAAGGCGACGAGGAAAGCACCATCAACCCCTACAAAGGTTTCAAGAAGGGGGAGTTCAAGTTAGGTATAACCTCTTTTCCGAGTAGCTAACTCTCTTTAGTTTTCTTGCTAGTTTAGTTTAGACAAGATCCCGACTTTGTTAGTCCATGTTGCCCCATGCGCTAAAAATTTGATTTTTATACCGTTTCCGCCTCCCCGCAAGAACCGGGGTTGGCAACGTGGACTTACAGTGGTATCAGAGCCTAACTAAACCTAAACTAGCTTAGTAGTAAAGTGTATGGAAGTTCGATCGGAAAAATCGCAAAAACCGGAAAATCAAAACCCTTACTTTCTGTTGAAATTTTTTGTGCTCTAAAAATAAAAAGTTTTACTCCTAAAATCGGCTCAGGGTTTTGTGAAAACACAAACCAAAAACGGTCGCCTGATTCCCTCAAACTGCCGTGGTTCCGCGGCGATAGGTATGCATTTGCCGCGGAACCGCCGCCGTTTTGGCTCCTCTCGTGATCGGGTTTTGTGCAGTGTTCTTCTGGTAGGGTTTTGGGATTTTTCAGATGGTTTATTTGTGCCCAGATTTTCCAGAAAAGAAATTTGTTTTTGGGGGCCTATAAATCCGTATTTTTTTATCGAACTTCACTATACTTTGACTATAATGGTTATATCTGTGATGTTTATATGTATTGAACGTCGGCGAATCGATATATGTCGATTAGTCGGGGTTATACATATCTGTGATCTGTGTTTGGTGATGGTTTGTGTATATGAATGCGTTGGACTGTCGCGGGTGAATAGCCGGGGTGGATGTGAGATGAGTGTTTCTTTTTCTTTCATTCATTGTAAAATGTAAATTGATGTAATATTATTATTTGTTTGGCCGCACAACCGGGTCGGGGTTGTAGCCGTCATTGTATAATTCTTTTTACTGTTTTTGCTCCTAGGATAGACCCATGGAGGGGTGCACAAACTACCGGGTATCTCGAAGTGCCGAGTGGCCTACTCACGGCGTTGAGGGAGGTTGCTCCACTTCGGGTACTTGGCGGGTAGTTTGCCGCACCCGTAGGGGTCTTGGGTGGGGTATTGGCTATTCACCGCGACCGTGTAATCCGCTTGTCGTTGCAGGCTCGAACGGATTGCGGATTCCTAGTATATCCAATGTATTCATCTGTGATCTGTAATGTCTATCATTGCTATGTATTTATAACTATTTAGGCGTTGCTTATGTTTTACAGCCGCGCTAGCCCAGCCCCCGCTCTGTCGTTAGTTAAGTAACCTAACGGGTAATGACGGGGCCCCGTGGCGAATGCGAATGGCATAAGCGTACGTCATATTTTGGTTGTTTTCTGCAATGGTAGGTTTAATTGATGGGACGCATTAAAAGAACTAATGCAAGAATATCACTCATTAAAAGAACTAATGCAAGATAATAAACCAAGCAAAAGTCGTTGGAACACTTTCCAAAAACCACTCGGTTCTTTTCAAAACTAACTTTTAAATGCGGAGCTTGAGCCACTCCTTTTAAAAGCTATCTCGTTCCATCGATTATATCAAGTTCACTACGTTCACGGTTTCGCCAAAACCATTCGTAGCCCTCCGTCGTTTCATATGAATAGTCTATAGTATTCAAGCTATGTTTGTTGGCCAAAGTCAAGGCATAGTGATTGGTAGCTATTGGGTATTCATGTGCAGCATAGATAGATGCGTTGATTTGGAACAGTCGTACTGCCTTGTTGGCAAAAGTCAAGGGTAGGTACGGGTGGATTCAAATTAACCTGGAGAACGACGGGTAGAACTTGACATGTGACTTATGATTTGTTGGCCAAAGTCAAGGTCATAAGAGCATGGGGCAAAAATCCACATCGGGAGTTTCATAAGTACTGAAACTTGCTAGATTTGCATACCATTTGGAGTGTGGTGATTCTGGTAGGATTCCTTCAGTTTCGTCACGCGATGATATTTGGATCCCGATCCTACTGTGAGTATATGCTACTCCTCGGGAAATTTCTCACTAAACGATCAATGCTATAAACCTAGTAGGTGCCTAGAAAGGTGTTAGCGGGGCTACGCCCCCAGGGAAAAGAGGTTCTTTAATTAAGGAACTTCGCGAAAGCGTTGGAAAACCTCCCTCGAAGTACCGACACTGGCCTGGCTGAACGGTTAAGCAAGTATTGTGTGGTGGGATTGATCCCGGCTAATTCTTCCTTTATGGTTTGAGGAGGGATTTGAGAGACAGTGGGAGCCATCCTGTTTAGACAAACTAAAAACCATTCTAAACTTGCAAGAGCATCATGCTGAGTGTTTCTTCTTCTCTCTCCTAATTGCAGCGACCAATCGACATGACTGGACTTAAGTTACTTCTAGATAAAAACATACTGACAGGGCCAAACTACAAAGATTGGCTCAGGAATGTCAAAATGGCAATCACTTACGACAAGCTGGGGTATCTTCTTACCACCAAAGCTCCCCCCGTCCCAGGTCCCACCTCCAGCGTCGCGGATAAGGAAATCCGTAAGACTTGGGAGATTGATAGCGCGAAGGACAAGTGCCTCGTACTTGCCTCGATGGACAACGAACATCAGAGGAGGCCCGAGAATATGGACCTTGAATCCATATTTCTCCATACAAAAGAACTATATGGAGAGCAATCTCGTATCGCAAGATACGAAGTGTCGAAGAAGTTATTTTCGGCAAGGTTGGCCGTCGGATCATCGGTAGCGGAACACGTGCTTAAGATGATTGGCTTCATTGAGGAGCTCGCGGAACTTGGGACCACGTTAGAGAACGAGCTCTATACGGACTTGATTCTCCAGTCTCTTCCTTCCACTTACGCCCAGTTCATACTGAACTTCAACTTACAAGAAAAAGAAGTTGAACTTTCAGAACTCCTCAACATGCTGAGGAGCGCAGAGGGCACTCTACAGAAAGGTAGGAAAACATCCACTTTGTTTGTAGGAGGATCTTCTTCTTCTAGGTCCAAGGAGAAAGCCAAGGGAAAGAAGAGGAAAGCCCCCGCCAAACCAAGGGGCGGTGTTAGTAAAGTGGATACGAAGGGAAAGGCAAAGGCAACAATGATAGCGGGGAAGCTTGTGGGTAAAGAAGAATGCTTCTATTGTCATAAGAGTGGACACTGGAAGAAAGATTGCAGGGCTTGGAAGGCAAGCAGGTTGCGGCTTCAGCTTCAGGTGTGTATGTTATTGAAAACTATCTTTCGATAAACTCTACTTTCTGGGTATTGGATACCGGATCAGGATCTCATATCTGTAATTCTTTGCAGGCGTTGAGAAACCGTAGGGTTTTGCAGGCAGGTGACATGACCCTCAGAGTTGCAAACGGAGCTAGCATGGATGCTAAAGCCGTGGGGGACTATCACTTGGGAATGTCAGATGGACATGTTTTGGTTTTGCGCAATTGCTTTTTTGTACCCAACGCAACTTGTAATATCATTTCTGTATCTTTGGTTTCTAAAGAAGGTTATGAATTTGCGTTTGTAAGTAATGTTGTAAACATTCACCTTAATCAAGTTCTGATTGGGTCAGGTACACTGAGCAATGGTATATATGTGTTGAACCAACCACAGATTTTCAATGTCCAGAATACACACAAAAGAAAGTCTCCAGATATAAATCAGACTTTCTTATGGCATTGTAGACTAGGTCACATCAATGAGAGAAGGTTGACTAAGTTACATACAGAAGGATATTTGGATCCGTTCGAATATCAATCGTATGCCACTTGTCAATCCTGTCTCAAAGGAAAGATGACAAAGACTCCGTTCACTGGACACGGAGTAAGAGCGAGCGAGCTCTTGGGACTCGTACACAGCGACGTGTGCGGTCCAATGTCTACACATGCGCGAAGCGGTTATTCTTACTTCATTACTTTTACGGATGATTTTTCAAGGTACGGTTATGTCTTCTTAATGAAACATAAGTCCGAAGCCTTTGAAAAGTTCCAGGAATATAAGAATGAAGTAGAAAAACAAACCAGCAAAAGTATCAAGATTCTAAGATCGGATCGAGGTGGAGAATACTTAAGTACCGAATTCCTGTATTACTTAAAAGAGAATGGAATTCTCTCTCAGCTTACTCCTCCATACACTCCGCAACATAACGGTGTATCGGAGAGACGGAACCGGACCCTATTGGATATGGTACGGTCCATGATGAGTAACGCTGAGTTACCGCGATCATTCTGGGGGTATGCGCTAGAATCAGTTGCATACCTTTTGAACCGAGTTCCTACTAAGACTGTGCCTACTACACCATATGAGATGTGGTGTGGGAAGAGACCCTATCTTAAGCACATTAAGACATGGGGATGTCCAGCTTTTGTTAAAAGGCAGCATGCGGACAAGCTCGAGGCACGCTCAGTACAGTGTAAGTTCGTGGGATATCCAAAGAACTCCAAGGGATATTTCTTCTACTGCGAAGAGGAACAAAAAGTTCTTGTTTCTCGTCATGCCTACTTCTTGGAAACTGAGTTTTTGGAAAACCAGATAAGTGGGAGCACAGTAGAACTGGATGAAATTCCAGAACCACGAGCTATTACTGAAAGCTTAGTGGAACCAGAGGGTTCAAAAGAACAGGACATTCCTTTGCCGCTCCGCAGAAGTAGTAGGCAGTCTCATCCGCCCGAGAGATACTACGGTTTTCTCATAGACGGGGATAGAGAGGATTGCATCATAGACTATGATGAGCCTACTAGCTTCCAGCAAGCCGTTCAGAGCGCCGACTCGGTAAAATGGCTGGATGCAATGCGGACCGAAATGGAGTCCATGTACACCAACAAAGTATGGACGTTGGACATTGCTCCAGACGGGGTAAAACCCGTAGGATGCAAGTGGATCTTCAAAAGGAAGATTGGTGTAGATGTACAGGTTGAGACCTATAAAGCTAGACTGGTTGCAAAGGGTTTTCGTCAAAGACCTGGTTTGGACTATGACGAGACCTTTTCTCCAGTAGCTATGCTGAAATCCATTCGGATCCTTCTTACCATTGCTGCCTTCCACGATTATGAGATTTGGCAGATGGACGTAAAGACCGCTTTTCTAAATGGAAATTTAGAGGAGTGTGTCTATATGGATCAGCTAGAGGGTTTCATTCAGAGTGGGAGCAACGGAAAGGTGTGCAAGTTGCTTAAGTCCATCTATGGACTAAAGCAGGCATCGCGGAGTTGGAACATCTGTTTTGATGAGACGGTCAAGGAATTTGGCTTTATCAAAAATCCAGATGAACCATGCATCTATAGTAGATTTGTAGCGAGAACTGTAGTATTCCTTTTTTTATACGTGGATGACATTCTCTTAATAGGAAATGACATTCCTATGCTACAATCTGTCAATGGGTTCTTGTCACACAGGTTCTCCATGAAAGACCTGGGTGATCCTCATACTTCCTGGGGATCCGGATCCATCGTGATAGATCCAAGAGGATATTAGGACTTTCTCAGTCCAGGTACATCGACACCATACTGAAAAGATTCAGTATGGAAGATTCTAAGCGCGGTAACCTACCGGCTTGTCACGGGATCACCCTCTCTAAAGAGATGTCTCCCAAGACTGATTTGGAGAGGGATCGCATGTCTATTATACCCTACGCTTCTGCGGTAGGCTCTATAATGTATGCGATGTTGTGTACCAGACCGGATGTAGCTTATGCACTGAGTGTGGTAAGCCGGTATCAGTCAAACCCGGGGGAGAAACATTGGATAGCGGTAAAGAACATTCTCAAGTACCTGAGAAGGACAAAGGAGATGTTCTTAGTGTATGGCGGAAAAGACCTCCAGATCGAGGCCTTTGCTGACTCCAGCTTCCAGAGTGACAAGGATGATTCCAAGTCGATGTCGGGCTTTGTCTTTACCCTTAATGGAGGGGCGGTGTGTTGGAAGAGTTCCAAACAGGAAACCGTTGCAGACTCGACTATGGAAGCGGAATACATCGCTGCATCTGATGCCGCAAAAGAAGCCGTCTGGATGAGGAAGTTCTTGAAAGAACTTCAGGTGGTTCCATCCATTGTTGATCCAATACCTCTGTATTGCGACAACAACGGGGCTATAGCTTTAGCGAAGGAACCAAGGTCCCATCAGAAATCCAGACACATCTTGAGGCGGTATCACCTGATCAGGGAGATCGTGGATCGCCAGGAGATCGAGGTTCGCAGGGTTGCTTCAGAAGAAAACACTGCAGATCCATTCACCAAGGCCTTGCCCCAGACTCAGTTCGAGCGGCTGATCGAGATGATAGGTCTTCGATACGCCAGTACATGGCCTTAGTGCAAGTGGGAGATTGTTAGTGTATATCCCATAGAGGCTATTACTGTATCATACTGGTTTGTATATTACTTAATGGAAGCTTAGGATATTCACCTTGTATAAACAATCTTGCTCAATATAGTAGTATGCTACTTGGTTTGTTTCTACTTCAATATGTACATGTGTTTATTTTAGTATATCACCTATACACATTAGTGGAGCCCTTAGGATCTTTGCTTGATTACCAGCGTTGTGATGGCAGTCACACTAGTGGGGGCTGGGTAATATATAAGCACATCCTTATATAGGTCCCTAGTCGCAGGACTGTCGAGACAGGGCATCGATACTCCGGAGTAGACTAGCGTATGCGCTTCTCATCCCAGTGTGGGAGATGGTCTGTCCCACAGCCATCAGTACGTCGTACTGGAGATAGTATACGGGTGCTCGTTGGGTTACGAGTACACTGGACAGGACTCTTCGGGAACTGACAGGTTGGTATTATACCTATCGTCAGTTATCAGTTCCCAGGTGACATGAGTACAGCTTAGTCCGCTGACTTGACACTGTCACTTCGCCTCGAGTGTGTTCCCACTATACTTTGATTACTATCCTACCACGGCTCAAAGGAGTCGTGCAAACAGGTAGTAGTTGGGTACAGTCCCGAAGCACTTGGAGGCAGTGACGGTTAGACAGGATTCGTCTCTCCCGGTATTGGGGGTTGACATCGCGCTGTGTCTAGGAGAGCCATTACACGAGTAGTCCCTGGCCAGGGAAATCGAGATATACTGGTAGGCTTCCAGTGTTATCTCAGGGTGTTTTGGGCTTCACTCCGACACGACTTGTACCGCTATTAGGGGACTGACGTTTACCGCCCCCTAGGCCCGCCATGCGATGTATCAGACGAACAGACCGGACTGTACGGAGACTGTCACATTCAGACTCAGTAGGAGTTCAGATGGGGTTCACCTCGTCAGTCTTCTTATCGGCATCTACCTGGGGACCGTTACGCACAGCTAGTGCCGCTTGCGGTCTGTGGTTAAACCCACTGCCAGCGTAGTGTCGAGTCTTTAGAGTCCCACACAGAGGGCTATTCTCCTTTGGGCAAAACAGAGTAGAGGTCGCATGGTTTTGCGACAGGGTTCGTTCTCATCCGCGCACTTGTGCACGTTTGGAGTCCGGACGGATATTACTAGCGGGCTCTGGTTTGAGCCAGATACTAGAACATGTTTTGGGGTTAGTTTTATCTCTTTGTATTCATGTTCCTCGGAACAAGAATGCGGGTGTGTATGCACAGTTGATTGAGGCGGAGGAAGAGGATTTTCATTAGGGTTTCGGAACGGGTGCGTATGCACAGTTGACAGTCGTCTTTTTCCAAACCCTAATGGAATTATGATATATCAATTAATAATATTAATTAAATGAAATTGTGTCATGGTTGGGTTTGTTGACTTGTTGACCAAGGTTGACTAGTTGACTATAGTTGAAAGTTTGACCATCATCATTACATATCAAAGATGCCCTTTGATTCTAGCAAAATCATTTAATGTGTGTAATGATAATGGTCATTCCAAACCATCCATCAACTATTTCATTTACATTATTATTATTATTTTTGATAATTCATTTCTTATTTTGTTATGGTTGTAAAATGAAAAGCTCTCATTCTATCATAACACTTCTCTCTCCTCTCTTCTTCTTCCTCCTCCTCTAGTTCAAGGAGCTCCCTTCTCATGTGTTGAGAATCCATCTCCTTGAGATAAAAGCACCCCAAAGCCACTCTCTACTCACTCTAGGGTTAGAGGTTTAGCAAGCCAAAGATCCTAGTTCACTCAAAGTTCGAGAAAGAGCCCGAAGTTGAACCCTCAGGTGGATCCATCTTTGACGGAAGAAGGTGACGAGGAAAGCACCATCAACCCCTACAAAGGTTTCAAGAAGAAGGAGTTCAAGTTAGGTATAACCTCTTTTCCGAGTAGCTAACTCTCTTTAGTTTTCTTGCTAGTTTAGTTTAGACAAGATCCCGACTTTGTTAGTCCATGTTGCCCCATGCGCTAAAAATTTGATTTTTATACCGTTTCCGCCTCCCCGCAAGAACCGGGGTTGGCAACATGGACTTACACCAATTTCCAATATCTTACTCCCACTCACCATTTGTAATAACATACAGATGTGAGAAACTGATCTGGTAAATACATATCCTGGAGTTAGATTCCAATTGGGAAAACAGTTTTCAATTAACATTGCACAGTGAAACTGAAACATGAAAATGTTTCAAAAGGGTTAACTGGCATTCCTAGAAACGCCTCTTCCATTATCCTGAATCATGACAGTAACCATATACTTACTTGCCCTCACTGCAATCCCTTTATTATGTCTTTACTTATTACCTTCTGTACATCACAGTTAAGCTTGTTGGTTTTCTTCCTTCCCTACCGTTCGGCACCTGCCTATGGTCTGGTGGAAGACTATCCAATAAGCTTAATAGGTGTACCCTCTCCTAATCCTAGGAGCCCTCACAACCTGAGAGAAGGTAAAGAGAAAAGACAACCGAATAATCTTATTCAATCTCTCCAGAACCAGAATCCATCCTCGAAAAAGTTCCTTCGAGTTCGTATGTAACTTTACGATGGATTTATCCAATGGAAGTGGATATCCGTAGTGATACGGAGTGTTCTTGAGATAAGCAAAGTGGATGTGGGAGTGGCAGGGGTATACACGGTCTTTATCGTTAATGATGGTGATCGCAATTTCCTTTGCCATTATTCTAATTCCTTTATATGTCCTTACTTATTTCCTTCTGAACACCACAGTTAAGCTTGTTGGTTTTCTTCCTTCCCTACCGTTCGACACCTGCCTATGGTCTGGAGGAAGACTATCCAATAAGCTCAATAGGTGTACCCTCTCCTAATCTTAGGAGCTCTCACAACCCGAGAGAAGGTAAAGAGAAAAGACAACCGAATAATCCTATTCAATCTCTCCAGAACCAGAATCCATCCTCAAAAAAGTTCCTTCGAGTTCGTATATAACTATACGATAGATTTATCCAATGGAAGTGAACATTCGTAGTGATACGAGGTGTTCTGGAGAAATGCAAAGGTGATATAGAAGTGGCAATGATGCATGCGACACTGTGACATTCCAAAAGCCAAAATGTTTTAAGAAGGTTCGGTTAAATTAGTTTCATGAGTTTTAGTCAAAGGTCGGGTCATAGTCGCAGTCAGAGAGTGAGAGAGAGAGAGAGGAAACATTCAGCGTGCACTCTAACCTAGATCAGAATGGTTAATCTCTTTATCTAATCAGGATGGCTCCCACTGTTTCCTCGAATTCTCCTCCAAACCCAAAAGGAGAATTAGTCGGAATCACCCGAGGAGTAATCCTACTCATCAGTGGGAATCGGGATCCAACTATCATCGCATAATAACTTGACGGAAGCCATTCAAGTCACCACACTCCAGAAGGTATGCGCAATCCTGGAAAGTTTCATGTATGTTTGAAACTCCCGATATGATTTTTACCCCAAGCGGTTTATGACCTTGGCTTTGGCCAACAAATCATATCCCGCAAGTCAAGTTCTACCCATCATTGTCTGATTGATTTAGACCCACCTGCATACACCCTTGACTTTGGCCAACAAAGTGGTACGACTGTCCTAAACCAATGCATATCCATGCAACGGACAAGCAACACACAGCTACCGCACACGATGCCTTGACTTTGGCGAACAAACACCACACGAATACTATGCGCTACTTATCCGAAATGACGGAGGGCTACGGCTGGTTTTTGGCGAAAAACCTTTAACGTAATGAACTTGATATCGTTGAAGGAATCCAAGTGGTTTTATAAATATATAGTGGCGAAAACTTTTGCTAAAGAGGTCACTCCTGGTGAAGGGATCTCGGCTCTTTCCCCGTCGAATGGGGTGCAGGATATCCCAAACCGAATACCACGATGCAAAGCAAAAGTAATCGACTACAGTGAAGTTATTACGTTGACGCAAACTTTTACTCAAGGGGTCACTCCCAATGAAGGGATCTCGGCCCTTGCCTCGTCGAATGAGGTGCAGGATATTCCAAACTGAATAACACTGTGCAAAGTAAAAGAGAACGTCTGTAATGTCAGTTTTTAAAAACTTGGTTCCAACAACATCATATATAGGTTTATTTTATCCTTGCATTGATAAGAATCAATGCAGTCCTATCAATTAATCACACCAGAAAAGAACGAAAATAAAATGTACGTATATACCATCCGCATTCGCCACTAGGTCCCGTCATCACCCGTTAGGTTACTTAACTAACGACAGAGCGGGGACTGGGATAGCGCGGGTGCAAAACATATACAACATCTACTAGTATATATATAAATATATAACAATCTTCCCAGGCATGATATAAAGCAACATCACAGAAACATCACAGAAGCAACACAGAATGGTGGATAATCTGGAGCCCCGGGTTTCACTTGATCCGCAAGTGAGACCCGATGTTCCCTGTCGTGTGGATAGCCTGTGCAATGAAAACCTAGACCCCTACGAACGTGGCAAGTTACTCGCAAAAATAGAAGCGAGGCAGCCCCCTTCAACAACATGAATGTGTAGGGTTTCTGGGCACGCGTGTAAGTGCACGGCGGCGCCCCGGCCTCCATCCCGAGGCCAAATGCGGAAGCGACAGTTAACTTTAATTTTTCTTGAACCGGCACCACCGCGCACTAAAAACCGGATAGTACCATTAACTAGTCCTAGCTAACTACAAGATGGGGAAGAGAGATATACCGAGTGATCCGAGTCCTCCGGTCTTCTCGCCGTCGTCCCGATCTACCGCGGAATGTCCTGTCTCCATCTCCTCGCCGGAAGGGCACCACGTCGCCTGCTTCTTTTACGGGCTCCCGCCTCTATACCGAGGCAACTCGGGTATGAAGTTGGCGAGCCGACGTACCCAAGGTTTGCTGTAGAATATAGTGTAGAACTCTGTCTCATTTGGGGTTGTAGGAGGTTGCCATTTTGGTGGAGGAAATGATATAAGCTTTTGGAGATGGAGTTGTAGGAATTTTTCAAAGCCAAAGATACAAAGAATCCCCACACATGAAAAATGGGCAGCCCCCATCTCCTATGGCCGGCCATGACACTTGAGGGGAGAGTGAGAATGAGAGTGTGTATCCAAAAATGAGAGAGGCCATCCAATAATGCAAGAGGGAATAAAAAAGAAATCATGAAGGAACATGATCACAAACACACCCACACTCAACCACAACCATCATCATACATGATGACTCCAAAAGTCAAGCAATGATGAAGTGAACAAGTCAAGGTCAACAAGAGCTATCATGATACGATAATATGCAAAGACCCCCTCCACAATTGCTTATTTGCACAAATGCAAATAAGCCCTCCTCCACCAATCTTCGGCCATTGAAAGATATAAATGAAAATGGCCGAAACGGAAAACAAACTGGCAACTCCAGAAAACTGGTCCCGTAATAAATTACAGGAAAACCCCGATACTGTGTATACACACCCGCATCTGTATTCCGACCGAAATACAAATGCAATGAGACAAAATCTACACTGTACTATACTAGGATCCGGCTTAAACCAAAGCCGGCTAGTATTATCCGTCCGATCCTGATCCGTGCAATACCGCACGTATCTGATCGAACCCTGCCATATATCCATACGGCCTCTAGTACAAACCGTCCGATCCTGATCCGTGCAATACCGCACGTATCTGATCGAACCCTGCCATATCTCCATACGGCCTCTAGTACTAACTGTCCGATCCTGATCCGTGCAATACCGCACGTATTTGATCGAACCCTTCCATATCTCCATACGGCCTCTACAGCGTTTCGCCCGAAACTTGAGTAACTGAATGTGTGGTGGACTCTAAAGACTCGTCAATACTATGGCTGTGGATTTAACCACTAACACGTCAGAGGTATTAGCCATACGTGTCGGGCCACCAGCTATTGACCAAAAGGGACGTCGATGAGCGAACTCATCCTTACACCCTACTGAGCCTGTCAGTGACAATATTGTTGGAGAAAGTGCCCTCAGAGTCAATTATTGGATCACAGGCACGTGATTGCAATGATTGAGGGAGGACCTATCCCGGTAGGACAGTCTTACTCGAGATGATAGTATGCTATCTGGTTTATCTTTATCATCGTGTACTGCTTTAGGTGACCTGACAGGTCGCTATTACACGTTGATAGAGCCCCTAGGATTCTTGCTTGACTACCAGCAGTATGATGGCGATCATATACGTGGGAGCTGGTAGTCTATAAGCACATCCTTAAAAGGTCCCTAGTCGTGGGAGTTTCGAGACAGGGCATCGATTCTCCAGAGTAGACTAGTGTATACAGTCGAGACCCCGACGAGGGGCGGTGGCCGGTCTCATAAGCCACTGGTGTCAGTTGGTTCACCTAAGATGTATACAGGTGCTCATTGGGTTATGAGTTCACCGGACAGGACTCGCCGGGAACCTGCTAGTTGGTCTTATACCAGATGTCAGATAGCAGTTTCCTGGTGACATGTGTACAGGTTAGTTCATCGACCTGAGATCGTCATTTGTCTCGTGTGAGTTCCCACTGTGCCTTGATTACTACCCTACCACGGCTCAAAGGAGTCATGCAAACAGGTTTTAGTTGGGTACAGTCCCGAGCCACATGGAGGCAGTGAGCGGATCTTCAGGGGTTCGTCTCTCCTGGTATTGGGGGTGAGGTCGCGCTGTGTCTAGGAGAGCTATTACGCAAAGCCCTCGGTCGAGGCAGGAGATTTACTGGTAGGTATTCCAGTAGTATCTCAGGGCGTTCTGGGCTACACTCCGACACGACTTGTACCGCTTTTGGGGGTCTGACTTTTACCAACCCCCTAGGCCCGACATGCGATGATCATAGACGAACGGACCGGACTGTACGGATATTGTCACTGACAGGCTCAGTAGGGTGTCAGGATGAGTTCGCTCATCGACGTCCCTTTTGGTCAATAGCTGGTGGCCCGTCACGTATTGGCTAATACCTCTGACGTGCTAGTGGTTAAATCAACAGCCATAGTATTGACGAGTCTTTAGAGTCCACCACACTTTCAGTTACTCAAGCTTTCGGGCGAAACGCTGTAGAGACTGTATGAAGATATGGCAGGGTCCGATCAGATACGTGCGGTATTGCACGGATCAGGATCAGACAGTTTGTACTAGAGGCCGTATGGTTATATGGCTGGGTTCGATCAGATACGTGCGGTATTGCACGGATCAGGATCGGACGGATATTACTAGCCGGCTTTGGTTTAAGCCGGATCCTAGTTTAGTACAGTGTAGATTTTGTCTCATTGCATTTGTATCCGGTCGGAATACAGATGCTGGTGTGTATGCACAGTATCAGGGTTTTCCTTTAATTTATTACGGGACCAGTTTTCTGGAGTTTCCAGTTTGCATTCTGTTCCGGCCGGTTTTCCTTTGTTCTTTCCCGGCCGGACTTTTCTGATGGAGGGGGTAATTTGCAGTTTTGCAAATTACATTTGAGGAGGGGGTTTCTTGCATTATGAGGCATTATGATGGTTTAAGCATCTTTTCTTTTTCCTTCATAATGGTTAGCATTTATTGTGATTGGATTTGAAAATGATTAGATTAGAAATGAGATGAGTGTTGTTGTGAAACTTGCTTTTGATGTGGTCACCTCTTTGATCTCCTACACTCACCTCCCTTGTTGAAACCCACCCTATTCTTGTATGGCCGGCCACTTGAGGAAAGATGAGGGGATTCATTTTGTAGAGTGATATCTTCATCTCATTTCATTTTTCCTTTGCTAGAAAAATGATTCCACACATCTCTCCATAGTTCATTCTTTGATTCCTCCATCATGGCAACTACTTACCCCAAATGAGACAAGCATCATCTACACTACATTCTACAGCAAATCTTGGGCACGTCGACTTGCCAGCTTCGTGCCCGAGTTGCCTCGGTATTGAGGTGGGAGCCCGTAAAAGATGCAGACGATGTGGTGCCCTTCCGGCAAGGAGGCGACGACCGGAGTTTCCGCGGGAGATCGGGACGATGACGAGAAGACCGGAGGACTCGGATCACTCGGTATATCTCTCACCCTTTCTCTTGATTGCTAGTATCGGTTAATGGTTACGATCCGGGTATATTGTCCGCGGTAGCGCCAGTTTCCAAGTAAGGAAAATTTTTGATTCCGCATTTTGGCCTCGGATAGACGGCCGGGGCGCTGCCGTGGCGCAACATGGTATCAGAGCCACGCCATTAACCTTGCCTAGCCTTTTCTAGTGTGTTTTACATTTCCGATCGAACAAAATCCCAAAAACCACATTTTCACTAGCATCAGTTTCTGTTGAAAATTTTTGGTCTCAAAATTTTTTTCAGGTTGTATAAAACTAATGTACTGGAAATTATAAGACTGCTGTAAAAATTCGACGCACTCAGTCGATGGATGAAGCGCGGAACCGCGGCCAAACCCCCCCTTGGGCCGCGGTTCCGCCGCACTTTGCTTTCCTCACTGTGTCCAATTTTTACAGTGGGCTTATGGGCTGATTTTGGGGGTTTTGGGATATTAAATTTGGGCCCAGATTTTCTGTGACTGCTACAGTATTGCTTGGGGGCCCACTTGTTAATTGTTTGATCGATCGGATATTTTAAACACATTATTTCACAGTATTTACATTATATCCGCGACCGTGAATATCACTTGATCGGTAAATCCTGTCTAACTGCTATAGCCCGGTTAGACGGATTTGCGAACGTGATTTTCACGTTGATGTTCTATGTTTATGCTGTGATGTTGCGGATCGGTCGTGGGGGGTGGCCTGGATGCAATGTTAGTACAGTTTTGTTGTTTTATGTACATTTGATATTGCGGGGCGAGCGTCCGACATGTGGACTGCCGTCACTGCCTGTTTGTATTATTCTTTTGGGGCACGACCTGGTTGCGGTCGATGTACCCGTTGTATGTATATTTTACTTTCTGTACTAGGATTACCCCGCGGAGGGGTGCACGGATAGCCGGGTTCTAGAGGGCAACGGGCCCGCATCTCATGGCATTGAGACGGAGGGGGCTTCACTCTAGGATTGGCGGGCTATTCGCCGCACTCGTAGGGGGTACAGGTTGACCCAGGAGGGGTGCCCAAGTTACCGGATTCCATGAAGTGCTGGGTGGTCCATTCACGGTGCTGAAGGGGGCTGCCTCGCTTCAGGTATTGGCGGGTGACTTGCCGCGCCCGTACGGGTCTAGGATTTCATTGCACGGGCTATCCACATGACCAGAGGAACGTCGGGTTTCAGCAGCGGCTCTGTGAAACCCGGGGATCCCAGATATCTGTATTGTTTTGTGATGCTGTACATTTCTGTGATGTTGCATTTTATCACGCCTTGAGCGAAAATTATATATTGGTATATATATTAGTAGATGTTGTATATGTTTTGCATCCGCGCTAGTCCAGTCCCCGCTCTGTCGTTAGTTAAGTAACCTAACGGGTGATGACGGGACCCAGTGGCGAATGCGGATGGCATATACGTACATCAGTATATTTTCGTTCTTTGTGGTGTGATCCATTAATGGGACTGCGTTGATTCGGATCAATGCAAGTTAAACAAACCTATTCTGATGTTGTTGGAACATTTTTTCAAAAAAGCTGTTATTGCAAGGTCGTTCACTTTTGTTTTGCATCGTGGTATTCATTTGGAATATCCTGCTCCTCAGTCGACGAGGCAAGGGCCGAGATCCCTTCATCGGGAGTGACCCGTTGGACAGAAGTTTGCGTCAGGGCATTAACTTCACTATAGCCGATTACTTTTGCTTTGCATCGTGGTATTCAGTTGGAATATCCTGCACCTCATTCTACGGGGAAAGAGCCGAGATCCCTTCACTGGGAGTGACCTCTTTAGCAAAGGTTTTCGTCACTATATTTTTATAAAAAGTTATCCAGTTCCTTCAACGATATCAAGTTCATTACGGTAAAAGGTTTTTCGCCAAAAACCATCCGTAGCCCTACGTCATTTTAGATTAGTATTGCTTAGTATTCGTGCTACGTATGTCGTGCATTGCCGAGGCGTAGTGTTCGGTAGCTGTGTAATATTTTTCTGTCGCTTGGATAAGTGGATTGGTTAGGACAGTCGTACGGTTATGTTGGCATTGTCAAGGACTCGTACGGGTGGGTTTAACGCAATCAAGATAATGACAGGTTGAACTTGACTAGGACTCTTTGATATGTTGGCATTGTCAAGGTCACTTGGGTCCTAGGGGTAAAAACACACATCGGGAGTTTCAAAAGAACTGAAACTTGCCAGGCATGCGCATACCTTCTGGAGTGTGGTGACTTGAGTGGATTCCGTCAAGTTATCATGCGATGATAGTTGGATCCCGATTCCCACTGATGAGTTGGTTTACTCCTCGGGTGATCCCGGCTAATTCTTCTTTCAGGTTTGGAGAAGAATTTGACGTTACAGTGGGAGGTTTCCTGATTAGATAAATTGGTAACCATTCTGATCTAGGTTAGAGTGCACGCTGAGTGTTTCTTTTCTCTCTCTCTGACAGCGACCATTGACCCGACCCTGGACTATGACTCAGTGACCAAGTTGACCGAACTTTCTTAACACTGGCTTTTGGATTGTCAGAGTTGCAAACCTCATTGCCACTCCTACTTTTACCCTTTTCTCCAGGACACCCCATATTACTACGAACGTCCACTTCCATTGGACAAAACCATCGTATGGTTATATACGAACTCGAAGGACTTCGAGGATGGTTTCTGGTTCTGGAGAAAACGAATAGGATTATTCAGTTGTCTTTTCTTTTCACCTTCTCTCATTGCGAGTACTCCTTGGTTTAGGAGATAGTACACCTATTATGCAAATTGGATAGTCTTCTTCTAAACCTTAGGCTGGTGCCGAACGGTGGGGAATGAAGAAAACCAATTAGCATAACGATGGTGTACAGAAGGTATTAAGTTAAGACAAAGCAAGGGATTAGTAAGAGGACAAAGTAAATTGCGACTGCTATTCACGACCGAACCAAGTATTTCTTCGCCAATCCTAAATCACCTTTGTATTTCTCCAGGACACTCCGTATCACTACGAAGATCCACAGTTTATTTGGATACTCCATCGTATGGTTATATACGAACTCGAAAGGAACTTGTTCCAGTTCGGGGATGGATTCTGGTTCAGGAGAAATAGGAATAAAGTACATTCAGGTGTCTTTTATCTTCACCTTCTCTCGCGTTGCGAGTGCTCCTAGGATTAGGACAGTACACCCTTTATGCTTATTGGATAGTCTTCTTCCAAACCATAGGCTGGTGCCGAACGGTAGGGAAGGAAGAAAACCATTTGGCTTAAAGGGGTGTGCAGAAGGTAATGACTAAAGACATATAAAGGGATTTGGAAAGGTGGCAAAGAATTATACGGTTACAGTTGTGAATCTGGGTAATGGAAGAGGCATTACTAGGAATACCAGGATACCCCATCGAAACATTTCAATGTTTCAGTTTCACTGTGTACTGTTAATAGAAAACTGATTTCCCGATTAGGCACTTACTCCAGGGTATGTATTTACCCGGTATGATTCTCACATCTGTATGGTTTTACAGATGATGAGTGGGAGTAAGTTATTGGGAATAGGGTGATCATCCTCATTATATCGGGATTCGTTGTAATCGGTGATATTTGAGGAGATCATCTGGGCTGTTTGCCGGTCGGCAAATATTTGGTTTTGAATATCCGCTGTTGTGCACCAATTTCAAATTGATATATCTGTACGTCTATTTTCATAGAGTGAGATATACCTTTTGATATTATGTCGATGACATTTACCTATATCAGTGGATGGTTGGTAAGGAGCATTAAACAGCGGTGTAATTCTTCTTAACCATAAGTACAGTTTTCAACGTACGACGCACAGTGAAAGAGTTGTTAGACTCAGCAGACTTATACAGAGTATTGTATGTTGTCCAGTGTCCATTAGGACAGAGGGGTTGGTCCTCATACTATATTCTGTTTACTTTTAACTTCTCTAGCTCTTAGACATGTGTTTCGTAGAAACACAGGGTCTAAGTTTTGAGGAGTTATAGGTATTTGAATAGAGTAGAGAACCAGGTGTAGCAAGTATCGGGATTCTTCAAAGTGATCGAAGATGTAGATACTTGTGTATGGTATTCAGTTGATAGTAATGATAAAGAGAAATTGCTTCTCTTTCAGGTTACTCATAATTGGAAGCATTCCTAAGTTGAGTAACGTTGATCGGCCTCCTTCCATTTAGTTGACATGCACTGGAGACAGCTGCATGATTTGAATCTGGTTCAATTAAATCAGTGCCTCTGGTTCTATATTGGATATAGAACAGTTCATATCTTAACGATGTTAAGGTACGGGGAGTTGTCCGGCTTATGATTAAAACCAGACACTGGACAACTCAAGGCACGTTTCTGTAATGGCTGTTTGCGGGTTGACCCAGGCTATGACGAGGGTTGATTTTCTACCATCTGGAAGATCAATAGTGATATTGTTCTAGACTCGCCACATTTTAAAAGAAATGGATTTTTTCAGAAAACAGTAGTGGGAGTATGGTAGAACTGGAAGTGATTCCAGAACCGCAAACGATTACTGAAGATTTGATAAGGAACCTAAAGATTCAATCTGGTTTGACATTCCATTGGCCACTCCGCAGATACGGTGGGTAACTTCAGGCACCCGAGAGCTACTCCGGTAGCCTCAAGGACGGTGACAGGGAAGTTCTTGTTTACCCACATTTGCCATTGCTGTTGTTCCAGGCTGCGAGACCCGGCAGGAGGATGAGTATAGCGTCGTTCTGAACTAGCTTCAGAAGTGTACGTGTATATGACTCTGCCAGAGGGTTGTCGTAGTCAGTGGGAGCAGCGGAAGCATTGGTGGACAGGTGGCTTATGTCTATTTATAGACTAAAGCAGATATAGTGGAGATAGATCATCTATTTCTGACATGACAGTCATAGGTTTGACGTCATCAGAATAGGGGATGGACCTGTTGAGAAGGTAGAGGGTGTGATGTCATGGTATTTGGATGACATACACAGAGTAGGAAGTGATATTCCTATACTACGATCGGTTATACTTTGGTTGTCACACAGGTGTTTCTCCACACAGGACTTGGATATTATATCAGACATTCTGGTTACTAGATCTATGGTTTTAGATCTAAATTTGGGTGGTTTCCCAATCTGGGTACCTTGACAGCATTGTATGAGTATTTAGAATGGACGATTCCTGGCACGGTAGTGCACCTGCAGTTGATGGAGTCACCCTCTCTAAAGGTGTCTTATAGACTACAGGGGAGAGGGATACTCATGATTGGCAGATCACTTGCTTAGGCAATTGAGTCAATCATGAGATGTCAAGTACCACACCAGATGTTGTTCTTGCACTAGATGCAATAAGTTGACATTGATCCAATCCTGGAGAAACAGTCGGAAGTAGTTTTAGAACATAAGTAGATGTTCTAGGGATATGATAACGACAGCCTCATTTGGGAGACAGTTATCATTCCAGGCTTGCAAGGTGACATGGACGACAAGGAGGTTGTCAGAGTTATAGTTTTCCTTCTGAAGAGGGGCAGTATTTTGGACAGGTGGTCCAAGGCAATACTGAGGGTGGCATGGCGCAGGATACTGATTAAGTTCAGTTGACGATACTGTTAGTTATATGTATGCCCTAGAGGCCATTACTGTACATACGATGTATATTGTAGTGGATACTAGGACATATATAGGGAGGACTTTCTTGCTCGACATGATAGTATGCTATCTGGTTGTACTTTATCTTAACATGTACTCTGATTGTCTCTATATTACATGTTGATAAAGCCCTTAGGATATATACTCGACTACTGGGACTATGATGAGATCATACTAGTGGGGCCACGGTAGTCGACGAGTACATCCTATAACTGTTCCTAGTCGAGGGTGTATCGAGACAAGGCATCGATACACCAGAGTAGACTAGCGTATACGCATCTTGACCCATATGATGGGCGATGGATGATCCCATATCCATCGGTGTTTGACATCAAGGATGGTGTACGGGTGCTCAGTGGAGACTGGGTACACTGGACGGACTCGCCGAGAACTCCCAGATGGTATTATACCATACGTCAGATGGCAGTTCTCCGGTGACACTGGTACAGAGTAGTCTGTTGACCCGAGATCGTCATAGAGTCTTGTGTGATTCCCACTGTGCTTTGATTTCCATCATACCACGTCCAAGAGGGCGTGCAAAAAGGTGGCTTTTGGGTACAGTCCCGAATCATATGGAGGCAATGAGCGATAGGAGGGGATTCGTCTCTCCCGGTATAGGGAGTTGATGTTGTGTTGTGTTCGATTGGCTATAACCAGAAATCCCTGGCCAGGGTTGCTGAGATTTACTGGTAAGTGTTATCAGTAGTTTCTCGAACTGTTATAGACCTCATATCGACACGACTTATCGAGCTACTGGGGTCTGACGTTTACCACCCCTAGGCGAGATATGCGACATATCAGACGACGAGACCGGACTGTACGGGAGTGTTACTGTTTGGATTCACAGGAGAAGTTACAGGCTTGCTTGTTGATCTTCTGAGCGCTCAATACCTGGGTAGCTGTTACGTTTAGCTGACCGCTTGCAGCTTGTGGGTGTTTGATATGATCATCACCTACTGCCGGCGTATTGACGATTCTTTAGAGTCCTACACAGAGGTTTCTTGACTCAGGCAAAACGGAGTAGGAGCACATATGTGATATGTGCGGGACCGAGGATAATACGATATGAGATACCGTATTCTATTCTCGCGATATTTGATATCAGCCGGGTCATCGGATCAAGTGTTGATTCGATGAATCGGTACGGATAAATATTAGTCGGTTATATGCGATATAGCCGGATTGTCGGATCAAGTGTTGATTCGATAATTTAATGTATATTAATATATTTGATATATTAAATTACATTAACTAATATTTGCTCACTAAAAGATTCTTTTTCTCACTCGGGTAATACATTGATATATATGCGATATATGTTAATTGTATTATTTTATTTTGTTGCAATAAATATTGTATATGTGATATATAATATTGTAACATGATATGATAAATAATGCAACTTGTTTAGTAGAGATTAAACATGGTTAGGGTTTGATTAGGGTTAAGACTTTCTAGAAGATTCTAGATGTTTTCTTTCTTTGTCTTTGTTAAGATATGCTAGATATTTCCAAAACCGTAACCAAACCTTTAACCCTAGTAAAATCTCTACAAGGGTTAGTTTGAACCATGGTTGCATAATTCTATCATATTATTATTTTCCTATTCATCACAAAAGGATATTCATTATTCATCATCTTCTTCCTTCTTCTTCTTTGCTTGAAAATGGTTTCTTGCTTTGATTTTGTGATGGATAAATGTGAGAAAAATATAAATAAAGAGAGCAAAAATCCTACTTCATCATCCTCATCTTCCTTTGCCATTTAGATGAGGGTGTTCACATCATTTCATGAGTATTAGCTTGTGTTAAAGAAACTTCGAGGTAGATCATCTTAGTATCGAAGATCGGAAGCAAAGGTTGCGTCTTTCTCTTCGTGGAACCTCTTGAGAGCCCGGAACCCGATGATCGCAGCGAACGGACCACAACACGGAGCATATGAAGTGAAGGACCGGATCTACAAAGGTTGTAATCCCTCTCACTTAGTGTTAAAATGTTTAGCATGCTTGTTTTTGCCTAATCTCTAGTTTAAAGTTCCGTATTCGGGTTGTTCGGCACGGCTAAATTTTTAATCGGGCATGGTTGATGCCTCGTAGACCCTTGTGCGCGTGCCTAGCAACCCTACAGTGGTATCAGAGCCAAGCTAGAGCTTTAGGCGAAGTCTAGACGACGTTTGAAATCCGAACGAACCCGAAACCCCATTTTTCCTATGCTCTCTGTCCACTTTTCAAAAACTGGGATTTTTCAATATTAAAAATAAGCAGAAAATCAAGCAGGGTTTTTTTATGAAATACTGTGAAAAACGGAGACCTAACTCCGTCATAACGGCGCGGAACCGCGGCCCAAGCCCACGTGGCGCGGCGGTTCCGCGGCGACACTGTTGACTCGTTGACTCCTCTTTGCACAGTAATGTTTATAATTAACCCCTGTGTTTTCTGGGTAATTTTAATGTATATTCTACAGAAGAGTTTTTCCTGGGTTATTTTGGGGATTCGATGTTTCGATCGGAGTATCAGATTTTGTCAATGTAGTTTTCCGGATAATTTTTAGAAACTGTTAAAAAGTTCGAACGGATATCAATAACTCAATTTTTCCCCTATCGGAAAATTTTTCAAAAGTTGGATTTTTTCTCGTGTTTAAGAATGTTCTAAGTCGTGCAAGTAACTCGGTGGACCCTCTAGAAGACAACAAACCTTAACTCGATTATGTGACCGTCTTGAACTGCCTTTTGAACCTTAGGGTTTGGGGCAGTACGGCGTGCCACATGTGAGGCGTTGGCTTGACCCTTCTACGGCTGGACCATTGGTACTGTGGCATGTGATGGACGTTTTTTAGACTGATTTCAAGTGTTGAGATATATTGGGGAAATCTTGGGTGTTTGACAATTTGATCGGAAAGTTTAACTTTTTCTATTTATCTAGAATGTGATACAATAATTGGAATCCACAGGTAGTTATGTGATAACTAATTTGAATATTATAAACATAGAAGTTTAGTCTCAGATGATCGGTTGCCATGGAATTTTGATGTGATCAAAAGTCTGTCGCAATCACGTAGGGTACGCGGATACTCGCCGGGTAAACTTAATAGACAGCCTCACTCCATAGCCCCGACCAAGTGACTGTAGGAGAACCCCGTCGCCGAAAGCATCCGTTCGGGTGCTCCCGGTAGCGGTGTTCCGCCTTGGTGCACTTCGTCGACGGTATCGGGGGTGCGGCCGTCTACTAAAGTTTGCGACGAGCATTCGATCAGTTTTTCGGGAATCTTGTTGAATTGCCCGACTTGATATTGAAAAGAGTTTTCGATAATGAGACTAAAATGCGGGGTTTATAATTGTTAGGCATGCGATGTCTAAGGAATTCATTTGGTTAGGCATGCGATGTCTAAGGAGGTTGCGGATTCCAACTGTTGTAGTTTTACACTTTCTTTTCTGTGACCGTAAGCGTAGTATGTGGTGTATCGCCGGCTTCGTTGCTATACATCAACGACAATCGGGATACGCATACTTGCTTATGTTGATGATATGAGATATTATGTGTTGCTGTGATATGTTCTATTGGATCGTCGCGTTTGAATAGCCGGGGGTTTTATGTGAGATGAGAGTTTTTCTTTTTCATTCATGTAAAATTCATTTGTATGTAATATTCTTTTATTGGGGCACTTCCAGGTAGTGGAAAATGTCACCGTTGTATATTATTTACTTTTCCGCATAAGGTAGACCGAAGGAGGGGAGCACAAGTAACCGGGTTCTAGGGTCCAGTGGGAGACCATCTCGAGGAGTCGAGACCGGGTCTCCTAACCCTAGAATTGGCAGTGTTACTTGCCGCTCTCGTAGGGGTCTAGGGATGTGGGTTTGGCTATTCATCGCGACCGTGGAATCCGTGTTTTATACAGGCTCGTATTAAAAACACGGACGTCCTAGTATATCCAATATTTCATATATGTTCTTCTGCTGCAATGTTCTGTGATGAGATCATATTACTGCCTGAAACGAATGTTTATATTTTATATATATGAGATATATGTTATATTGCAGATTTCGTTTCAAAAGAGATGCTTGTGAAGCATAATAAAATGGGACTTCATTAATGAGATTAATGAAATAAAAGAAACCTAAGATGTTGTAGAAACTTGTTTAAAAACTGGTAGCTCTAGTTCTTGCTTTGCATAGCGGTGTTCCTTGTAGAACATCCAGCACCTTATTCGATAAGGAAAGGACCGAGATCCCTTCACCGGGAGTGACTCCTTTAGCAATAACTGGCAGATGCTACACACTCGGTTTATCTTTTGATTGCTTCTATAGTTCTTGCTTTGCATAGTGGTATTTATGAAATATCCTGCACCTTATTCGATGAGGAAAGGGCCGACGATCCCTTCACCGGGAGTGACCCCTTTAGCAAAACTAGAAAATCCTCAAAAACACTCCATTTAAAATCACTCGATTCTACAACGATATCAAGTTCATTACGCAAAAGGTTTTCTTAAAAACCTGTCGTAGCCCTCCGTCATTTCAGATAAGTAATAGTTAGTATTCGTGCTGCGTTTGTTGACCTTTGTCAAGGCGGAGTGTGCGGTAGCTGATTAGTGCTTATCTGTATAAGCATATGTTGTGATTGATTTAGGGTAGTCGTGCGACCTTGTTGACCTCTGTCAAGGGTCGTGCGGGTGGGTTTACTTCAATCAGGAAATGACGGGTTGAACTTGACTAGCAGCCTATGGTTTGTTGACCTCTGTCAAGGTCATAGGACGCTAGGGGCAAAATATTATTGGGAATTTCAAGTGTTGAAATTTGCAATGAGATTGCATACCTTCTATAAGATAGTTGGATCCCGATACCCGCTGCGAGTAAGAGTTACTCCTGGGAGAGTTTTACACATTACAATTAGCCGATCAAGTAGGTGTCTAGAAAGGTGTTAACGGGGTTACGCCTCTGGGAAAACGAGGTTTACATTAATTAGGTTCGTGCGAAAGCACGGGGGACCTCCCTCAAAGTACCGACACTGGCCTGGCTGAAAGATTGGCGAACTTGTAGCGTGTAATTAATCCCAGCTAGTCTTTCCTTTTAGGGTTTGAAGAAAGATTTGATTAAAACAGTGGGAGACATCCTGATTAGATATATTATATAACCAATCTAATCTTACAAGAGCATACGCTGAGTGTTTTCTTCTCTCTCTCTCCAGATAGCGACCATATCACGCCTTAATCAAGATAATAAAACGGATATATTGACCGAACCCGCTTGTTATACTGAGCTGGGAACGTTGGTCCCGCTCCAACTTATAATTGTTATAAGACAGAGCAGGAAATTGGGGAATACCAGATTTCCCGTGCCGCCCAAACGAAGAAAGTGCATGTTGATGCATCATCTTCGGGTGTGTTCATTACACAGAACTGTTTCTCAGTATCCTTTACGTCCTGGGTACGAGATACCGGATCAGGTTCCCGCATATGTAATCTGTTACATAGGCTACATATAGGTAGAGAACTGAGAACGGGTGATAAGTTTCATGAGGCAGAAAATGGTGCAAGTGTTGCAGCTAAGTCTGTTGGTCACTGTCACCCTGTATTACCAGAATACATTGATTCTGAACGAATGTTATTAGATACCGAACCTGATATACAAAATCATATCAGTCTCTTTATTAGTAAAGAAAGGATATAATTTTGTATTGTTGGATAATGTTTTGAACATTTCCTATATCAAGAGTTGATCGGTTCAGGCACGTTATCTAAAAGCATTGACGTTCTAAATCAAATTACAGTTCTTAGTATACGGAACACACACAAGAGGAAGAGTTCAGAAATGAATGAATCCTTCTTGAGGCATTGTAGACTAGGTCATATCAATGCGACCCGACTGGCTGAAGTTACATATAGATGCATATTTAAATTAGTTTGAATTTACATCTTGTGAAACTTGCCGGTCATGTCACAAAGATAAGATGACCATAGCTCTGTTTATTGGAAACAGAGAAAGAGTTAGTGAACTTTTGGGATTGATACATGACGATGTATGAAAGTCTCCTGTCTACACATGCCAAGACTGGTTCTTTGTACTTCATTACATTCTCTGATAATCTCTCAAGATTCAGACATATGTTCCTGCTGAAACACAAGTCCGAAGCTTTTGAGATATTCATAGAATATAAGTTAGAAATAGAGAACCGAAATAGGGTATAAGTATTATGTCCTTTGATGAGATCAAGGAGGAGAATACTTAAGCACGGAATTCCTGGACTATTCTAAAGGAGAATGAGATTCTCTCTCAGCATTACTCCTCTGAATACACCACAGCACGTCGGTGTATCGGGGTGGAGCAAACTCACCCTATGTGATATGGTGTGCTCTATGATGAGTACTACTGAGTTTCCTATTTCCTTCTGGGAATTATGCACTTGAGAAGATGCATACCTATTGAATAGAGTTCAAATCAAATTAGTTGCCTACTACTTCATATGTGATATGGAAAGGGAAGAGCCCATATCTTAAGTTTGTTAAGATTTGGGGTTGTCCGGCCTATGCCTAAAAGCAAAATCCGGACAAGCTCGAGGCAAGGTCTATTATGTAGAACTGGAAATGTTCCAGCTATACAAAATGCAGCTGATGATTTGGTAGAACCAAAGGATTCAATAGTTACCAACGAACTTCAGCCTCTCCGCCGATCTAGTAGGGTTCCTCACCCACCTGAGAGATACTTTGGTTTCTCTATGACAATGGGAGCGAGGATTGCATCATGAGATGATGACCCAACTAGTTTCGAGCTGGCCATCAGGAGTGGGACTCTGTAAGAATGGCTGGATGCTTATCGATCTGAGATGGAATCCTTATACACCAACAAAGTATGGACTTTGGTTGCTTTATCTGAAGGGTTAAATCCCCATCAAGAGCAAGTATATCTTGAAAAGATTACTTGGTGTACATGGAAAAGTTGAGACTTTCAAAGCTAGACTTGTTAAAGGTTTGCATCATAGACCAGGTATGGATTATGTTGAAACCTTTTCTAAGGATCTATGCCTAAGTCCATCCAGATCCTACTTGCCACGGCTACATACCATGACTACGATATCTGGTGGTTGGGTGTCATGACTGCTTTTCTAAGTGATGTTTTAGAAGAGAACGTCTATAAGTACACAGCCAGAGGGCTTCGTAAAAAGTGGGAGCAGCGGAAACATGTGCAAGATGTTTTATATGATAAAACAGGCATCGCGGAGTTGGAACATCTGTTTTGATGTGGTAGTCAAAGAGATTGACTTCATCAAAATGGTAGATGAACCTTGTATATACGGAAAGGTAGTAGAGAGTATGGTGGTGATCCTCGTAGAGTACGTGGATGACATACTCTTGATAGGGAAGGAGTTTCCTATGCTACGATCGGTCAATCTCCGCTTATCACAAGGATTCTCCATATAGGATCAAAGTGATACCTACTAAATCCTGGGTTTTGGATCTATGAGATAGATCTGATTGGATGTTAGGAAACTCACTAGTAGTAGTGAGATGGTATCAATCGATCCTGGGGAGAATCACTGGAAGGGTTCCAGGGTGATAAAGACGACTGAATGTCAGTCGCAGGCTTGTCTCTACCCTCATTGGAGGGACGGTATGTTGGAAGAGTTCCAAGCTGTATACCGTGACATACTAGACAATTAAAGGCAAGATACATCGTTACCAAGGATGCTACCAAAGAGACAGTCTGGATAGATATAAGTTCATAAGATGAACTTCGTTCCTACCATTGTGTGACAATGGAGTTGTGGCTTCAGCCAAGGAACTACCGTCCCATCACATATCCAGATATAATTCTTAGGCGGTGTCACCTGATCATGGAGATGGTTGATCTCCAGGGAGATCGAGGTTAGGAGAGTAGACATAGAGGACGCAGCGCGGATCCACTCACAAAGGCCTTTTTCCCAGTAGAGACTTTTACGGGATGGTTGAGTATGAGATACTTCAACCGTTGCTAATTCTTGGGGTATGCGATACTATAACAGATGGCCCTAGTGCAAGTGGGAGATTGTTAGTTATATGTATGCCCTAGAGGCCATTACTGTACATACGATGTATATTGTAGTGGATGCTAGGATAAATATAGGGAGGACTTCTTGCTCGACATGATAGTATGCTATCTGGTTGTACTTTATCTAACATGTACTCTGATTGTCTCTATATTACATGTTGATAAAGCCCTTAGGATATGTACTGGACTACTGGAACTATGATGAGATCATACTAGTGGGGCCACGGTAGTCGACGAGTACATCCTATAATACTGTTCCTAGTCGAGGGTGTATCGAGACAGGGCATCGATACACCAGAGTAGACTAGCGTATACGCATCTTGACCCATATGATGGGCGATGGATGATCCCATATCCATCGGGTGTTTGACATCAAGGATGGTGTACGGGTGCTCAGTGGAGACTGGGTAAACTGGACGGACTCGCCGAGAACTCCCAGATGGTATTATACCATACGTCAGATGGCAGTTCTCCGGTGACACTGGTACAAGAGTAGTCTGTTGACCCGGAGATCGTCATTGAGTCTTTTGTGATTCCCCACTGTGCTTTGATTTCCATCATACCACGTCCAAGAGGGCGTGCAAAAAGGTGGCTTTTAGGTACAGTCCCGAATCATATGGAGGCAATGAGCGATAGGAGGGGATTCGTCTCTCCCGGTATAGGGGAGTTGATGTTGTGCTGTGTTCGATTGGCTATAACCGGAAATCCCTGGCCAGGGTTGCTGAGATTTACTGGTAAGTGTTATCAGTAGTTTCTCGAACTGTTATATACCTCATATCGACACGGCTTATCGAGCTACTGGGGTCTGACGTTTACCACCCCTAGGCGAGATATGCGACATATCAGACGACGAGACCGGACTGTACGGGAGTGTTACTGTTTGGATTCACAGGAGAAGTTACAGGCTTGCTTGTTGATCTTCTGAAGCGCTCAATACCTGGGTAGCTGTTACGTTTAGCTGACCGCTTGCAGCTTGTGGGTGTTTGATATGATCATCACCTACTGCCGGCGTATTGACGATTCTTTAGAGTCCTACACAGAGGTTTCTTGACTCAGGAAAAACGGAAGTAGGAGCACATATGTGATATGTGCGGGACCGAGGATAATACGATATGAGATACCGTATTCTATTCTCGCGATATTTGATATCAGCCAGGGTCATCGGATCAAGTGTTGATTCGATGAATTCGTACGGATAAATATTAGTCGGTTATATGCGATATTGCCGGATTGTCGGATCAAGTGTTGATTCGATAATTTAATGTATATTAATATATTTGATATATTAAATTACATTAACTAATATTTGCTCACTAAAAGATTCTTTTTCTCACTCGGGTATACATTGATATATATGCGATATATGTTAATTGTATTATTTTATTTTGTTACAATAAATATTGTATATGTGATATATAATATTGTAACATGATATGATAAATAATGCAACTTGTTTAGTATAGATTAAACCATGGTTAGGGTTTGATTAGGGTTAAGGCTTTCTAGAAGATTCTAGATGTTTTCTTTCTTTGTCTTTGTTAAGATATATATGCTAGATATTTCCAAAACCCTAACCAAACCTTAACCCTAGTAAAATCTCTACAAGGGTTAGTTTGAACCATGGTTGCATAATTCTATCATATTATTATTTTCCTATTCATCACAAAAGGATATTCATTATCATCATCTTCTTCCTTCTTCTTCTTTGCTTGAAAATTGTTTCTTGCTTTGATTTTGTGATGGATAAATGTGAGAAAAATATAAATAAAGAGAGCAAAAATCTACTTCATCATCCTCATCTTCCTTTGCCATTTAGATGAGGGTGTTCACATCATTTCATGAGTATTAGCTTGTGTTAAAGAAACTTCGAGGTAGATCTCCTTAGTATCGAAGATCGGAAGCAAAGGTTGCGTCTTTCTCTTCGTGGAACCTCTCGAGAGCCCGGAACCCGATGATCGCAGCGAAGGGGACCACAACACGGAGCATATGAAGTGAAGGACCGGATCTACAAAGGTTGTAATCCCTCTCACTTAGTGTTAAAAATGTTTAGCATGCTTTGTTTTCTCCTAATCTCTAGTTTAAAGTTCCGTATTCGGGTTGTTCGGCCACGGCTAAATTTTTAATCGGGCATGGTGATGCCTCGTAGACCCTTGTGTGGCGCGTGCCTAGCAACCCTACAGATACAGCTCTAAGAAGTTTGGATTTGGAGTTCATTTATGAGTTAGGTCCCATCAGACATCCAGACATTCTAAGACAGGTATTGCTCATTTCGGGAGATGGCTTTCCTCCGCGAACTTGAGATATAGAGAGACATAGAAAGAAACATCACAGCGGATCCACTCACTGAGGCTTTTCCTCGAACGCAATAGTTTCGCAAACGAGCTTTGTGAGACTGACTAGTAGAGGAGTTGGGTGTTCGGTATCACACAGGCTGTGAGTATGCGGCATCGCAATAATTAGCCTTGAGTGCAAGTGGGAGATTGTTGGAGATAGTGCCCTCAGAGTCAATTATTGGATCACAGGCATGTGATTGCAATGATTGAGGGAGGACCTATCCCGGTAGGACAGTCTTACTCGAGATGATAGTATGCTATCTGGTTTATCTTTATCATCGTGTACTGCTTTAGGTGACCTGACATGTCGCTATTACACGTTGATAGAGCCCTAGGATTCTTGCTTGACTACCAGCAGTATGATGGCGATCATATACGTGGGAGCTGGTAGTCTATAAGCACATCCTTAAAAGGTCCCTAGTCGTGGGAGTTTCGAGACAGGGCATCGATTCTCCAGAGTAGACTAGTGTATACAGTCGAGACCCCGACGAGGGGCGGTGGCCGGTCTCATAAGCCGCTGGTGTCAGTTGGTTCACCTAAGATGTATACAGGTGCTCATTGGGTTATGAGTTCACCGGACAGGACTCGCCGGGAACCTGCTAGTTGGTCTTATACCAGATGTCAGATAGCAGTTCCCTGGTGACATGTGTACAGGTTAGTTCATCGACCTGAGATCGTCATTTGTCTCGTGTGAGTTCCCATTGTGCTTTGATTACTACCCTACCACGGCTCAAAGGAGTCGTCAAATCAGGTTTTAGTTGGGTACAGTCCCGAGCCACATGGAGGCAGTGAGCGGATCTTCAGGGGTTCGTCTCTCCCGGTATTGGGGGTGAGGTCGCGTTGTGTCTAGGAGAGCCATTACGCAAAGCCCTCGGCCGAGGCAGGAGATTTTCTGGTAGGTATTCCAGTAGTATCTCTGGGCGTTCTGGGCTACACTCCGACACGACTTGTACCGCTTTTGGGGGTCTGACTTTTACCAACCCCCTAGGCCCGACATGCGATGCTCATAGACGAACGGACCGGACTGTACGGATATTGTCACTGACAGGCTCAGTAGGGTGTCAGGATGAGTTCGCTCATCGACGTCCCTTTTGGTCAATAGCTGGTGGCCCGTCACGTATTGGCTAATACCTCTGACATGCTAGTGGTTAAATCCACAGCCATAGTATTGACGAGTCTTTAGAGTCCACCACACTTTCAGTTACTCAAGCTTTCGGGCGAAACGCTGTAGAGGCCGTATGGAGATATGGCAGGGTCCGATCAGATACGTGCGGTATTGCACGGATCAGGATCGGACAGTTTGTACTAGAGGCCGTATGGTTATATGGCTGGGTTCGATCAGATACGTGCGGTATTGCACGGATCAGGATCGGACGGATATTACTAGCCGGCTTTGGTTTAAGCCGGATCCTAGTTTAGTACAGTGTAGATTTTGTCTCATTGCATTTGTATCCGGTCGGAATACAGATGCGGGTGTGTATGCACAGTATCGGGGTTTTCCTGTAATTTATTACGGGACCAGTTTTCTGGAGTTGCCAGTTTGCATTCCGTTCCGGCCGGTTTTCCTTTGTTCTTTCCCGGCCGGACTTTTCTGATGGAGGGGGTAATTTGCAGTTTTGCAAATTACATTTGAGGAGGGGGTTTCTTGCATTATGAGGCATTATGATGGTTTAAGCATCTTTTCTTTTTCCTTCATAATGGTTAGCATTTATTGTGATTGGATTTGAAAAGGATTAGATTAGAAATGAGATGAGTGTTGATGTGAAACTTGCTTTTGATGTGGTCACCTCTTTGATCTCCTACACTCACCTCCCTTGTTGAAACCCACCCTATTCTTGTATGGCCGGCCACTTGAGGAAAGAAGAGGGGATTCATTTTGTAGAGTGATATCTTCATCTCATTTCATTTTTCCTTTGCTAGAAAAATGATTCCACACATCTCTCCATAGTTCATTCTTTGATTCCTCCATCATGGCAACTACTTACCCCAAATGAGACAAGTATCATCTACACTACATTCTACAGCAAATCTTGGGCACGTCGACTTGCCAGCTTCGTGCCCGAGTTGCCTCGCTATTGAGGTGGGAGGCCGTAAAAGATGCAGACGATGTGGTGCCCTTCCGGCAAGGAGGCGACGACCGGAGTTTCCGCGGGAGATCGGGACGATGACGAGAAGACCGGAGGACTCGGATCACTCGGTATATCTCTCACCCTTTCTCTTGATTGCTAGTATCGGTTAATGGTTATGATCCGGGTATATTGTCCGCGGTAGCGCCAGTTTCCAAGTAAGGAAAATTTTTGATTCCGCATTTTGGCCTCGGATAGACGGCCGGGGCGCTGCCGTGGCGCAACAAATATCCGTACAGTCCGGTCCGTTCGTCTATGAGCATCGCATGGCGGGCCTAGGGGGTTGGTAAAAGTCAGACCCCCAAAAGCGGTACAAGTCGTGTCGGAGTGTAGCCCAGAACACCCTGAGATACTACTGGAATACCTACCAGTAAATCTCCTGCCTCGGCCGAGGGCTTCGTGTAATGGCTCTCCTAGACACAGCGCGACCTCACCCCCAATACCGGGAGAGACGAACCCCTGAAGATCCGCTCACTGCCTCCATGTGGCTCGGGACTGTACCCAACTAAAACCTGTTTGCACGTCTCCTTTGAGCGTGGTAGGGTAGTAATCAATGTACAGTGGGAAATCACACGAGACAAATGACGATCCCCAGGTCGATGAACTAACCTGTACACATGTCACCAGGGAACTGCTATCTGACGTCGGGTATAAGACCAACTAGCATGTTCCCGGCGAGTCCTGTCCGGTGTACTCATAACCCAATGAGCACCTGTATACATCTTAGGTGAACCAACTGACACCAGTGGCTTGTGAGACCGGCCACCGCCCCTCGTTGGGGTCTCGACTGTATACACTAGTCTACTCTGGAGTATCGATGCCCTGTCTCGAAAACTCCCACGACTAGGGACCTTTTAAGGATGTGCTTATAGACCACCAGCTCCCACGTATATGATCGCCCTCATACTGCTGGCAGTCAAGCAAGAATCCTAGGAGCTCTATCAACGTGCAATAGTGACCTGTCAGGTCACCTAAAACAGTACACGATGATAAAGATAAACCAGATAGCATACTATCATCTCGAGTAAGACTGTCCTACCGGGATAGGTCCTCCCTCAATCATTGCAATCACGTGCCTGTGATCCAATAATTGACTCTGAGGGCACTATCTCCAACAATCTCCCACTTGCACTCAAGGCTAATTATTGCGATGTCGCATACTCACAGCCTGTGTGATACCGAACACCCAACTCCTCTACTAGTCAGTCTCACAAAACTCGTTTGCGAAACTATTGCGTTCGAGAAATAGCCTCAGTGAGTGGATCCGCTTTGATGTTTCTTTCTATGTCTCTCTATATCTCAAGTTCGCGGAGAAACCCATCTCCCGAAATGAGCAATACCTGTCTTAGAGTATGTCTGGATGTCTGATGGGACCTAGCTCATAAATGAACTCCAAATCCAAACTTCTTAGACTGTATCGTCAACCGAACTTAATCAGTATCCTGCGCCATGCCTCCCTCAGTATTGCCTTGGACCACCTTTCCAAAATACTGCCCCTCATCAGAAGGAAAACTATAACTCTGATAACTTCCTTGTCGTCCGTGTCACCTTGGAAGCCTGGAATGATAACTGTCTCCCGAATGAGGCTGTCGTTATCATATCCCTAGAACATCCACTTATGTTCTAAAACTGCTTCCGACTGTTTCTCCAGGATTGGATCAATGTCAACTTATTGCATCTAGTGCAAGAACAACATCTGGTGTGGTACTTGACATCTCATGATTGACTCAATTGCCTGAGCAAGTGATCTGCCAATCATGCACATCCTTCTCCCCTTTAGTCTGTAAGACACCTTTAGAGAGGGTGACTCCATCACCTGCAGGTACACTACCGTGCCAGGAGTCGTCCATTCTAAATACTCTTAGAATGCTGTCTAAGTACCCAGATTGGGAAGCCACCCAAATCTAGATCTAAAACCATAGATCTAGTAACCAGTATGTTTGATATAATGTCCAAGTCCCATGTGGAGAAACAACTGTGTGACGACCAAAGTGTAACCGATCGTAGTATAGGAATATCACTTCCTACTCTGTGTATGTCATCTAAATACCAGGACATCACACCCTACTACCTTCTCAACAGATCCATCCCCTATTCTGATGAAGTCAAACCTATGACTGTCACGTCAGAAATTGATGATCTATCTCCGCCATATCTGCTTTAGTCTATAAATAGACATAAGCCACTTGTCCACCAATGCTTCCGCTGCTCCCACTGACTACGACAACCCTCTGGCAGAGTCATATAGACGTACACTTCTAAAGCATGTTTAGAACGACGCTATACTCATCCTCCTGCCGGGTCTCACAGTCTGGAACAACAGCAATGGTAAGTGTGGGTAAACTAGAACCTCCCTGTCACCGTCCTTAAGGCTACCGGAGTACCTCTCGGGTGCCTGAGGTTACCCACCTTATCTGCGGAGTGGCCAATGGAATGTCAAACCAGATTGAATCTTTCGGTTCCTATCAAATCTTCAGTAATCGTTTGTGGTTCTGGAATCACTTCCAGTTCTACCATACTCCCACTACTGTTTTCTGAAAAAATCCATTTTTATTAAAACTGTGGCGAGTTTAGAACAATATCACTATTGATCTTCCAGATGGTAGAAAGTCAACCCTCGTCATAGCCTAGGTCAGCCCACAAACAGCCATTACAGAAACGTGCCTTGAGTTGTCCAGCGTCTGGTTTTAATCATAAGCCGGACAACTCCCCGTACCTTAACATCGTTAAGATATGAACTGTTCTATATCCAATATAGAAACAGAGGCACTGATTTAACTGAACCAGATTCAAATCATGCAGCTGTCTCCAATGCATGTCAACTAAATGGAAAGAGGCCGATCAGCGTTACTCAACTTAGGAATGCTTCCAATTATGAATAACCTGAAAGAGAAGCAAGATCTCTTAATCATTACTATCAACTGAATACCATACACAAGTTTCTACATCTTCGATCACCTTGAAGAATCCCGATACTTGCTACACCTGGTTCTCTACTTTATTCAAATACCTATAACTTCTCAAAATTCGGACCCTGTGTTTCCACGAAACACCTGTCTAAAAACTAGAGAAGTCATAAGTAAACAGAATATAGTATGAGGACCTACCCCTCTGTCCTGATGGACCCTGGACAGCATACAATACTCTGTATAAGTCCCTTGAGTCTGATAACTCATTTACTGTGTGTCGTAGGTTGAAAACTATACTTATGGTTAAGAAGAATTACACCGCTGTTTAATGCTCCTTACCTAACCATCGACTGATATTGGTAAATGTCACTGACATAATTTCAAAAAGTATATCTCACTCTATGAAAATAGACGTACAGATATATCGATTTGAAATTGGTGCATAACAGCGGATATTCAAAACCAAATATTTGCCGACCGGCAAACAACCCAGGTGACTTCCTCAAATATCACCGATTACAACGAATCCCGATATAATGAGGATGATCACCTAATTCCCAATAACTTACTCCCACTCATCATCTGTAAAACCATACAGATGTGAGAATCATACCTGGTAAATACATACCCTGGAGTAAGTATCTAATCGGGAAATTAGTTTTCTTTTAACAGTACACGGTGAAACTGAAACATTGAAATGTATCGATGGGGTATCCTGGTATTCCTAGTAATGTCTCTTCCATTATCCAGATTCACAACTGTAACCGTGTAATTCTTTGCCCCCTCTCCAAATCCCTTTATATGTCTTTAGTTATTACCTTCTGTACACCCCTTTAGGCCAAATGGTTTTCTTCCTTCCCTACCGTTCGGCACCAGCCTATGGTTTGGAAAAAGACTATCCAATAAGCATAATGGGTGTACTGTCCTAATCCTAGGAGCACTCGCAATGCGAGAGAAGGTGAAGATAAAAGACAACCGAATAAACCTTATTCCTATTTCTCCTGGACCAGAATCCATCTCCGAACTGGAACAAGTTCCTTTCGAGTTCGTATATAACCATATGATGGAGTATCCAATAAACTGTGGATCTTCGTAGTGATACGGAGTGTTCTGGAGAAATACAAAGGTGATTTGGGAGCGGTAATGAAATACCTGGTTTGGTCATGAATATCAGTTGCAATTTACTTTGCCCTCTTACTAATCCCTTGCTTTGTCTTAACTTAATACTTTCTGCACACCATCGTTATGCTAATTTGTTTTCTTCATTCCCCACCGTTCGGCACCAGCCTAAGGTTTGGAAGAAGACTATCCAATTTGCGTAATAGGTGTACTACTCCTAAACCAAGGAGTACTCGCAACCTGAGAGAAGGTAAAAGGAAAAGACAACTGAATAGTCCTATCCGTTTTCTCCAGAACCGGAAACCATCATCGAATTCCTTCGAGTTCGTATCTAACCATACGATGGTTTTGTCCAATGGAAGTGGACGTTCGTAGTAATACGGGGCGTCCAGGAGAAAAGGGTAGGAGTGGCAATGAGGTTTGCAACTCTGACAATCCAAAAGCCAGTGTTAAAGAAGGTTCGGTTAATTTGGTCACTGAGTCATAGTCTTAGGGTCGGGTCAATGGTCGCTGCCAAAGAGAGAGAGAAGAAACACTCAGCGTGCACTCTAACCTAGATCAGAATGGTTACCAATTTATCTAATCTGGAAACCTCCCACTGTACCGTCAAATTCTCCTCCAAACCTGAAAGAAGAATTAGTCGGGATCACCCGAGGAGTAAACCAACTCATCAGTGGGAATCGGGATCCAACTATCATCGCATGATAATGTGACGGAATCCGCTCACATCATCACACTCCAGAAGGTATGCGCATATCTGGCAAGTTTCAGTTTCTTTAGAAACTCCCGATGTGATTTCTGCCCCATGCTCTTATGACCTTGGCGTGAGGTCAAAATATCATAAGTCACATGTCAAGTTCTACCCGTCATTGTCCAGGTTAATTTGAACCCACCCGTACATACCCTTGACGTAGGCCAAAATAGTAGTACGACTGTCCCAAACCAACGCATCTATCTATGCAACAGATAAATACCCGGCAGCTACCAATCACTATGCCTTGGCGTGAGGTCAAAATACATAGCTTGAATACTACCGAATATTTAACTGAAATGATGGAGGGCTACGAATGGTTTCTGGCGAAAACCTTTAACGTAATGAACTTGATATCGTTGAAGGAACGGATAGCTTTATAAAAATATAGTGACGAAAACCTTCGCTAAAGAGGTCACTCCCGGTGAAGGGATCTCGGCTCTTTCCCCGTAGAATGAGGTGCAGGATATTCCAACTGAATACCACGATGCAAAGCAAAAGTAATCGGCTATAGTGAAGTTATTGCCCTGACGAAAACGTTTTGTCCAAGGGGTCACTCCCGGTGAAGGGATCTCGGCCCTTGCCTCATCGACTGAGGAGCAGGATATTCCAATTGAATACCACGGTGCAAAACAAAAGAGAACGTCCTTGCAATAACAACTTTTTGAAAAGTGTTCCAACAACATCAGATTAGGTTTGTTTTTAACTTGCATTGATCTGAATCAACGCAGTCCCATCAATTGATCACACCACAAAGAACGAAAATAATATGACGTACGTATATGCCATCCACATTCGCCACTGGGTCCCGTCATTACCCGTTAGGTTAGCTAACTAACGACAGAGCGGGGATTGGACTAGCGCGGATGCAAAACATATACAACATCTACTAATATATATACCAATATATTATATTTCGCTCAAGGCGTGATAAAATGCAACATCACATAAATGTACAGCATCACAGAACAATACAGATATCTGGGATCCCCGGGTTTCACAGAGCCACTACTGAAACCCGACGTTCCCCTGGTCGTGTGGATAGCCTGTGCAATGAAAACCTAGACCCCTACGGGCGCGGCAAGTTACCCGCCAAAACCTGAAGCGAGGCAGCCCCTTTCAACACCGTGAATGGACCACCCAGCACTTCACGGAATCCGGTAACTTGGGCACCCCTCCTGGGTCAACCTGTATCCCCTACGAGTGCGGCGAATAGCCCGCCAATCCTAGAGTGAAGCCCCCTCCGTCTCAATGCCATGAGATGCGGGCTTGTTGCCCTCTAGAACCCGGTTATCCGTGCACCCCACCTTGGGGTAATCCTAGTACAGAAAGTAAAATATACATACAACGGGTACATCGACCGCAACCTGGCCGTGCCCCAAAATAATAATACAATCAGGCAGTGACGGCAGTCCACATGTCGGACGCTCGCCCCGCAATATCAAATGTACATAATACAACCAAATATGTACTACCATTGCATCCAGGCTATCCCCCATGACCAATCCGCAACATCACAGCAATACATTGAACATCAACGTGAAAGTCACGTTCGCAAATCCGTCTAACCGGGCTATAGCAGTTAGACAGGATTTACCGATCAAGTGACATTCACGGTCGCAGATATAATGTAAATACTGTGAACTAATGTGTTTAAAATATCCGATCGATCAAATTTTAACAAGTGGGCCCCAAGTACTACTGTATCACATCAAGAAATTCTGGGCCCAAAATTAATATTCCAAAAACCCTATCTTTAACCCAGAAAGCAACTGCAGAAATTTGGGGGACTGAAAAGTTAAATTCGCGGCGGAACCGCGGCCCAAGAATGGGTTTGGCTGCGGTTCCGCGGTCTTTTAGACTGCTCACGAAACCAAATTTTTCCAGAACTCTTAGAATTTTCTACACATCATTCTGAAACAACCTGAAAAATTTTTGGACTTCAAAAAATTTCGACAGAAACTGATGTGAAGAAAAATACGGTTTTTGGAAAATTGTTCGATCGGAAATGTAAAACACATTAGACAAAGCTAGACTATGTTAATGGCGAGGCTCAGATACCACTGTAAGTGCACGGCGGCGCCCCGGCCTCCATCCCGAGGCCAAATGCGGAAGCGACGGTTAACTTTAATTTTTCTTGAACCGGCACCACCGCGCACTAAAACCCGGATCGTACCATTAACTAGTCCTAGCTAACTACAAGATGGAGAAGAGAGATATACCGAGTGATCCGAGTCCTCCGGTCTTCTCGCCGTCGTCCCGATCTACCGCGGAATGTCCAGTCTCCACCTCCTCGCCGGAAAGGCACCACGCCGCCTGCTTCTTTTACGGGCTCCCGCCTCTATACCGAGGCAACTCGGGCACGAAGTTGGCGAGCCGACGTGCCCAAGGTTTGCTGTAGAATATAGTGTAGAACTCTGTCTCATTTGGGGTTATAGGAGGTTGCCATTTTGGTGGAGGAAATGATATAAGCTTTTGGAGATGGAGTTGTAGGGATTTTTCAAAGCCAAAGATACAAAGAATCCCCACACATGAAAAATTGGCAGCCCCCATCTCCTATGGCCGGCCATGACACTTGAGGGGAGAGTGAGAATGAGAGTGTGTATCCAAAAATGAGAGAGGCCATCCAATAATGCAAGAGGGAATCAAAAAGAAATCATGAAGGAACATGATCACAAACACACCCACACTCAACCACAACCATCATCAAACATGATGACTCCAAAAGTCAAGCAATGATGAAGTGAACAAGTCAAGGTCAACAAGAGCTATCATGATACGATAATATGCAAAGACCCCCTCCACAATTGCTTATTTGCATAAATGCAAATAAGCCCTCCTCCACCAATCTTCGGCCATTGAAAGATACAAATGAAAATGGCCGAAACGGAAAACAAACTGGCAACTCCAGAAAACTGGTCCCGTAATAAATTACAGGAAAACCCCGATACTGTGTATACACACCCGCATCTGTATTCCGACCGAAATACAAATGCAATGAGACAAAATCTACACTGTACTATACTAGGATCCGGCTTAAACCAAAGCCGGCTAGTATTATCCGTCCGATCCTGATCCGTGCAATACCGCATGTATCTGATCGAACCCTGCCATATATCCATATGGCCTCTAGTACAAACCGTCCGATCCTGATCCGTGCAATACCGCACGTATCTGATCGAACCCTGCCATATCTCCATACGGCCTCTAGTACTAACTGTCCGATCCTGATCCGTGCAATACCGCACGTAGTTGATCGAACCCTGCCATATCTCCATACGGCCTCTACAGCGTTTCGCCCGAAACTTGAGTAACTGAATGTGTGGTGGACTCTAAATACTCGTCAATACTATGGCTGTGGATTTAACCACTAGCACGTCAGAGGTATTAGCCATACGTGACCGGCCACCAGCTATTGACCAAGAGGGACGTCGATGAGCGAACTCATCCTGACACCCTACTGAGCCCGTCAGTGACAATATCCGTACAGTCCGGTCCGTTCGTCTATGAGCATCGCATGGCGGGCCTAGGGGGTTGGTAAAAGTCAGACCCCCAAAAGCGGTGCAAGTCGTGTCGGAGTGTAGCCCAGAACACCCTGAGATACTACTGGAATACCTACCAGTAAATCTCCTGCCTCGGCCGAGGGCTTCGTGTAATGGCTCTCCTAGACACAGCGCGACCTCACCCCCAATACCGGGAGAGACGAACCCCTGAAGATCCGCTCACTGCCTCCATGTGGCTCGGGACTGTACCCAACTAAAACCTGTTTGCACGTCTCCTTTGAGCGTGGTAGGGTAGTAATCAAAGTACAGTGGGAACTCACACGAGACAAATGACGATCCCCATGTCGATGAACTAACCTGTACACATGTCACCAGGGAACTGCTATCTGACGTCGGGTATATGACCAACTAGCATATTCCCGGCGAGTCCTGTCCGGTGTACTCATAACCCAATGAGCACCTGTATACATCTTAGGTGAACCAACTGACACCAGTGGCTTGTGAGACCGGCCACCGCCCCTCGTCGGGGTCTCGACTGTATACACTAGTCTACTCTGGAGTATCGATGCCCTGTCTCGAAAACTCCCACGACTAGGGACCTTTTAAGGATGTGCTTATAGACCACCAGCTCCCACGTATATGATCGCCCTCATACTGCTGGAAGTCAAGCAAGAATCCTAGGGGCTCTATCAACATGCAATAGTGACCTGTCAGGTCACCTAAAACAGTACACGATGATAAAGATAAACCAGATAGCATACTATCATCTCGAGTAAGACTGTCCTACCGGGATAGGTCCTCCCTCAATCATTGCAATCACATGCCTGTGATCCAATAATTGACTCTGAGGGCACTATCTCCAAAAACGCGCACAACGGTCTACGAGGCATCAACCATGCCCGATTAAAAAATTAGCCGTGCCGAACAACCCGAATACGGATCTTTAAACTAGAGATTAGGCGAAAACTAACATGCTAAACACTTTAACACTAAGTGAGAGGGATTACAACCTTTGTAGATCCGGTCCTTCACTTCATATGCTCCGTGTTGTGGTCCCTTCGCTGCGATCATCGGGTTCCGGACACTCGAGAGGTTCCACGAAGAGAAAGATGCAACCTTTGCTTCCGATCTTCGATACAAAGATGATCTACCTTGATGTTTCGTTAACACAAGCTAACACTCATGAAATGATGTTAACACCCTCATCTAAATGGCAAGGGAAGATGAGGATGATGAAGTAGGATTTTTGCTCTCTTTATTTATCTTTTTCTCACATATTTTCATCACAAATATCAAAGCAAGAAAGCTTTGTAAGCAAAGAAGAAGAAGGAAGAAGATGAACAATAATAGAAATTCTCATTTGTGATGAATAATAAAAAGTTATCATAATCATTTATGCAACCATGGTTGTAGTAACCAATGTAGAGAGTTTACTAGGGTTATGGGTTGGGTTAAAGGGTGAGTCACAAAGAAATATCTATCATAATATCTTAACAAAGACATAGTAAAACCATCTAGAAACATCTAGAAATCATTAACCCAAATCAAACCCTAATCTTGTTTAAACTCCTCTAAACATGTTGCATTAATAATTATAACATGTTACAATATTATATATCACATATACAATATTTATTGTAACAAAATAAAATAATACATTTAACATATATCGCATATATATCAATGTATTACCCGAGTGAGAAAAATAATCTTTTAGTGAGCAAATATTAGTTAATGTAATTTAACATATCATATATATTATTATACATTAAATTATCGAATCAACACTTGATCCGACAATCCGGCTATATCGCATATAACCGACTAATATTTATCCGTACCGATTCATCGAATCAACACTTGATCCGATGACCCGGCTGATATCAAATATCGTGAGAATAGAATACGGTATCAAATATCGCATTATCCTCGGTCCCGCACATATCACATATGTGCTCCTACTCCGTTTTGCCAGAGTCAAGAAACCTCTGTGTAGGACTCTAAAGAATCGTCAATACGCCGGTAGTAGGTGATGATCATATCAAACACCCACAAGCTGGAAGCGGTCAGCTAAACGTAACAGCCACCCAGGTATTGAGCGCTCAGAAGATCAACAAGCAAGCCTGTAACTTCTCCTGTGAATCCAAACAGTAACACTCCCGTACAGTCCGGTCTCGCCGTCTGATATGTTGCATATCTCGCCTAGGGGTGGTAAACGTCAGACCCCAGTAGCTCGATAAGTCGTGTCGATATGAGGTCTATAACAGTTCGAGAAACTACTGATAACACTTACCAGTAAATCTCAGCAACCCTGGCCAGGGATTTCCGGTTATAGCCAATCGAACACAGCACAACATCGACTCCCTATACCGGGAGAGACGAATCCCCTCCTATCGCTCATTGCCTCCATGTGATTCGGGACTGTACCCAAATGCCACCTTTTTGCACGCCCTCTTGGACGTGGTATGATGGAAATCAAAGCACAGTGGGAATCACACAAGACTCTATGACGATCTCGGGTCAACAGACTACTCTGTACCAGTGTCACCGGAGAACTGCCATCTGACGTGAGGTATAATACCATCTGGGAGTTCTCGGCGAGTCCGTCCAGTGTAACCAGTCTCCACTGAGCACCCGTACACCATCCTTGATGTCAAACACCGCTGGATATAGGATCATCCATCGCCCATCATATGGGTCAAGATGCGTATACGCTAGTCTACTCTGGTGCATCGATGCCCTGTCTCGATACACCCTCGACTAGGAACAGTTATAGGATGTACTCGTCGACTACCGTGGCCCCACTAGTATAATCTCATCATAGTCCCAGTAGTCGAGTACATATCCTAAGGGCTTTATCAACATGTAATATAGAGACAATCAGAGTACATGTTAAGATAAAGTACAACCAGATAGCATACTATCATGTCGAGCAAGAAAGTCCTCCCTATATTTGTCCTAGCATCCACTACAATATACATTGTATGTACAGTAATGGCCTCTAGGGCATACATATAACTAACAATCTCCCACTTGCACTAGGGCCATCTGTTGTGGTATCACATACCCAACAATTAGCTGCGGTTGAAGTATCTCATACTCAACCATCCCATAAGAGTCTCTACCGGGAAAAAGGCCTTTGTGAGTGGATCCGCGCTGTTGTCCTCTGTGTCTACTCTCCTAACCTCGATCTCACTGGAGATCAAACATCTCCATGATCAGGTGATACTGCCTAAGAATTATATCTGGATTTCTGATGGGACGGTAGTTCCTTGGCTAAAGCCACAACTCCATTGTCACACAATGGTAGGAACGAAGTTCATCTCATGAACTTATATATCCAGACTGCCTCTTTGGTAGCATCCTTGGTAACGATGTATCTTGCCTTTAATCGTCTAGTATGTCACGGTATCTAGCTTGGAACTCTTCCAACATACCGTCCCTCCACTGAAGGTATAGACAATGCCTGCGACTGACATTCAGTCGTCCTTATCACCGTGGAACCTTTCCAGTGATTCTCCTAAGGATCGATTGATACCATCTCACTACAACTAGTGAGAATCCTAAGATCCAATTAGATCTATCTCATAGATCCAAAACCTAGGATTTAGGAGGTATCACCTTGATCCTATATAGAGAATCCTTGTGATAAGCGGAGATTGACCGAGCGTAGCATAGGAAACTCCTTCCCTATCAAGAGTATGTCATCCACGTACTTTACAAGGATCACCACCATACTCTCTACTACCTTTTTGTATATACAAGGTTCATCTACCACTTTGATGAAGTCAAACTCTTTGACTACCACATCAAAACAGATGTTCCAACTCCGCGATGCCTGCTTTATCCTATAAAGCATCTTGCACACGTTTCCGCTGCTCCCACTGTCTACGAAGCCCTCTGGCTGTGTACTTATAGATGCACTTTTCTAAAACAACATTTAGAAAAGCAGTCATGACACCCAACCGCCAGATATCGTAGTCATGGTATGCAGCCGTGGCAAGTAGGATCTAGATGGACTTAAGCATAGCTTTGAAAGTCTCAACTTTTACATGTACACCTAGTAATCTTCTCAAGATATACTTGCTCCTGATGGGGATTTAACCCTTCAGATAAAGCAACCAAAGTCCATACTTTGTTGGTGTATAAGGATTCCATCTCAGATCGATAAGCATCCATCCATTCTTACAGAGTCCCACTCCTGATGGCCAGCTCGAAACTAGTTGGGTCATCATCTCATGATGCAATCCTCGCTCCCACTGTCATAGAGAAACCGAAGTATCTCTCAGGTGGGTGAGGAACCCTACTAGATCGGCGGAGAGGTCGAGGTTCGTTGGTTACTATTGAATCATTTGGTTCTACCAAATCATCAGCTACAGTTTGTATAGCTGGAACATTTCCAGTTCTACATAACATACCTTGCCTCGAGCTTGTCCGGATTTTGCTTTTAAACATAGGCCGGACAACCCCAAATTTTAACAAGCTTAAGATATAGGCTCTTCCCTTTCCATATCACATATGAAGTGGTAGGCAACTGATTTGATTCGAACTCTATTCAATAGGTATGCAGCTTCTCAAGTGCATAACTCCCAAAAGGAAATAGGAAACTCAGTAGTACTCATCATAGAGCACACCATATCACATAGGGTGCTATGGCTCCGCCCCGATGTACCATCGTGCTATGGTGTATACGGAGGAGTAATGCTGAGAGAGAATCTCATTCTCCCTTAGAATAGTCCAGGAATTCCGTGCTCAAGTATTCTCCTCCTTGATCACATCAAAGGACATAATACTTTTACCCGTATTTTGGTTCCCTACTTCTAACTTATATTCTGTGAATATCTCAAAAGGTTCGGACTTGTGTTTCAACTGGAACATATGTCTGAATCTTGAGAGATCATCAGAGAATGTAATGAAGTACAAAGAACCGGTCTTGGCATTTGTAGACATGGGACCTTCATACATCAGCATGTATCAATCCCAAGAGTTCACTAACTCTTTCTCTGTTTCCAAAAAACAGAGCTATGGTCATCGTATCTTTGTGACATGACCGGCAAGTTTCACAAGATGTAAATTCAAACTAATTTAAATATGCATCTTAATGTAACTTCAGCTAGTCGGGTCGCATTGATATGACCTAGTCTACAATGCCTCAAGAAGGATTCGTTCATTTCTGAACTTTTCTTCTTGTGTGTGTTCCGTATACTAAGAACTGTAGTTTGATTTAGAACATCAATGCTTTTAGATAACGTGCCTGAACCGATCAACTCTTGATATAGGAAATGTTCAAAACATTATCCATACTATACAAAATTATATCCTTTCTTTACTAATAAAGAAAAAGATATGATGTTGTATATCAGGTTCGGTATCTAATAACATTCGTTCAGAATCAATGTATTCTGGTAATACAGGGTGATAGTGACCAACAGACTTGGCTGCAACATTTGCACCGTTTTCTGTCACATGAAACTTATCACCCGTTCTCAGTTCTCTACCTATCTGTAGCCCATGTAACAGATTACATATGCGGGATCCTGATCCGGTATCACATACCCAGGACGTAAAGGATACTGAGAAACAGTTCTGTGAAATGAACACACCCGAAGATGATGCATCAACATGCACTTTCTTCGTTTGGACGGCAGGGGAAATCTGGTATTCCCCAATTTCCTGCTCTGTCTTATAACAATTATAAGTTGGAGCGGGACCAACGTTCCCCAGCTCAGTATAACAAGCGGGTTCGGTCAATTTATCCGTATTATTATCTTGATTAAGGCGTGATATGGTCGCTACCTGGAGAGAGAGAGAAGAAAACACGCAGCGTATGCTCTTGCAAGATTAGATTGGTTATATAATATATCTAATCAGGATGTCTCCCACTGTTTTAATCAAATCTTCCTTCAAACCCTAAAAGGAAAGACTAGCCGAGATTAATTACACGCTACAAGTTCGCCAATCTTTCAGCCAGGCCAGTGTCGGTACTTTGAGGGAGGTCCCCCGTGCTTTCGCACGAACCTAATTAAAATAAACCTCGTTTTCCCATGGGCGTAACCCCGTTGACACCTTTCTAGACACCTACTTGATCGGCTGATTGTAATGTGTAAAACTCTCCCAGGAGTAACTCTTACTCGCAGCGGGTATCGGGATCCAACTATCTCATAGAAGGTATGCAATCTCATTGCAAATTTCAACACTTGAAATTCCCAATAATATTTTACCCCTAGCGTCCTATGACCTTGACGGAGGCCAAACTACCCATAGTCCGCTAGTCAAGTTCAACCCGTCATTTCCTGATTGAATTAAACCCACCCGCACGACCCTTGACGGAGGCCAAACAACGCCGTACGAATACCCTAATCCAATCGCATCGTATGCTAGCAGATAAGCAATAGTTAGCTACCGTACACTACGCCTTGACGGAGGCCAAACTACCGCAGCACGAATACTAACTAGTACTTATCTGAAATGACGGAGGGCTACGACAGGTTTTTAAGAAAACCCTTTGCGTAATGAACTTGATATCGTTGTAGAATCGAGTGATTTTAAATGGAGTGTTTTTTGAGGCTTTTTCTAGTTTTGCTAAAGGGGTCAGTCCCGGTGAAGGGATCGTCTGCCCTTTCCTCGTCGAATGAGGTGCGGGATATATCATATATATCACTATGCAAAGCAAGAACTATAGAAGCAATCAAAAGACAAACCGAGTGTGTAGCATCTGCCAGTTATTGCTAAAGGAGTCACTCCCGGTGAAGGGATCTCGGTCCTTTCCTTATCGAATAAGGTGCTGGATGTTCTACAAGGAACACCGCTATGCAAAGCAAAAACTAGAGCTACCAGTTTTTAAACAAGTTTCTACAACATCTTAGGTTTCTTTTATTTCATTAATCTCATTAATGAAGTCCCATTTTATTATGCTTCACAAGCATCTCTTTTGAAACGAAATCTGCAATATAACATATATCTCATATATATAATATAAACATTCGTCACAGGCAGTAATATGATCTCATCACAGAACATTGCAGCAGAAGAACATATATGAAATATTGGATATACTAGGACGTCCGTGTTTTCAATACGAGCCTGTATAAAACACGGATTCCACGGTCGCGATGAATAGCCAAACCCACATCCCTAGACCCTTACGAGAGCGGCAAGTAACACTGCCAATTCTAGGGTTAGGAGACCCGGTCTCGACTCCTCGAGATGGTCTCCCACTGGACCCCAGAACCCGGTTACTTGTGCTCCCCGCCTTGGGTCTACCTAATGCGGAAAAGTAAATAATATACAACGGTGACATCTTCCGCAACCTGGAAGTGCCCCAATAAAAGAATATTACATACAAATGAATTTTACATGAATGAAAAAGAAAAACTCTCATCTCACATAAAACCCCCGGCTATTCAAACGCGACGATCCAATACAACATATCACAGCAACACATAATATCTCATATCATCAACGTAAGCAAGTATGCGTATCCCGATTGTCGTTGATGTATAGCAACGAAGCCGGCGATACACTACATACTACGCTTACGGTCACAGAAAAGAAAGTGTAAAACTACAACAGTTGGAATCCGCAACCTCCTTAGACATCGCATGCCTAACCAAATGAATTTCTTAGACATCACATGCCTAACAATTATAAACCCCGCATTTTAGTCTCATTAGCGAGAACACTTTTCAATATCAAGTCGGGCAATTCAACAAGATTCCCGACGTCCTGATCGAATGCTCGTCGCAAACTTTAGTAGACGGCCGCACCCCCAGATGCCGTCGACGAAGTGCACTAAGGCGGAACACCGCTGCCGCGAGCACCCGAACGGATGCTTTCGGCGACGGGGTTCTCCTACAGTCACTTGGTCGGGGCTATGGGCCGTGGCTGTCTATTAAGTTTACCCGGCGAGTATCCGCGTACGCTACGTGATTGCGACGGACTTTTGATCACATCAAAATTCCGTGGCAACCGATCATCTGAGACTGAACTGCTAAATTTATAATATTCAAATTAGTTTTCTCATAACTACCTGTGGATTCCAAATATTGTATCACATTCCAGATAAATAGACAAAGTTAAACTTTCCGATCGAATAATCAAACACCCAAGATTTCCCCAATATATCTCAACACTTGAAATCTGTTTAAAAACATCCATCACATGCCACAGTACCAATGGTCCAGCCGTAGAAGGGTCAAGCCAACGCCTCACATGTGGCACGCCGTACTGCCCCAAACCCTAAGGTTCAAAAGGCAGTTCAAGACGGTCACATAATCGAGTTGTTAGTGTTTATGCCCTAGAAGGCCATTACTGTATCATACTAGCTTGTATATTACTTAATGGAAGCTTGGGATATTCACATGTATATAACAGTCTTGCTAAACATGGTAGTATGCTACTTGGTTTTTCTATCTTAATATGTGAGTGTACGTATTGATAGAGCTCTTAGGATCTTGCTTGTCTACCAGCGTTGTGATGGCAGTCACACTAGTGGGGGCTGGGTAGTCTACAAGCACATCCTTATTCAGGTCCCTGGTCGTTGGATTATCGAGACAGAGCATCGATACTCCGGAGTAGACTAGTGTGTACGCTTCTCATCCCAGTTGGGGAGATGGTCTGTCCCACAGCCGTCAGTACGTCGTACTGGAGATAGTATACAGGTGCTCGTTAGGTTACGGGTACACCGGACAGGACTCACAGGGAACTGTTGGTTGGTTTGATACCAGTCGTCAGTAAACAGTTCCCAGGTGACATGAGTACAGCGTAGTCCGCAGACTTGACACTGCTACTTCGCCTCGAGTGTGTCCCACTGTTCTTAGATTGCTACCCTACCACGGCTCTATGGAGTCGTGCAAACAGGTAGCAGTTGGGTGCAGTCCCGAGCACTTGGAGGCAGTGGCGGTTAGACAGGATTCGTCCCTCCCGGTATTGGGAGTAGATATCGTGCTGTGTCAGAGAGCCATTACGCAAAGTCCCTGGCCAGGGCAAGCGAGATTTGCTGGTAGGTTCCAGCAGTTTCTCAGGGTGTAATGGGCTTCACTCCGACACGACTTATACCGCTATTAGGGGACTGACGCTTGCCGCCCCCCTAGGCCCGATATGCGATAGTCATGGACGAACGGACCGGACTGTATGGAGATTGTCACATCAGACTCAGTAGGAGTTCGGATGGGTTTACTCATCGGCCTTCTTATCGACAACTACCTGGGGACCGTTACGTACAGCTAGTGCCGCTTGCGATCTGTGGTTAAACCCACTGCCAGCGTAGTAGTCGAGTCTCTAGAGTCCCACACAGAGAGTTTCCTACTCCAGGCGAAACGATATAGAGGTTGCATGGTTTTGCGACAAAGGGTTCGGACGCATACGTGCGTTTACGCGCGTACGACTTTCGGACAGATTTTACCAGTCGGCTTTGGTTTAAGCCAGTTACTGGTATCCGGTTATTGGATTTTTACAGTCTAAAGTTTTTCCGTATTTTTACGGATCGGAGGGGCGTTCTCGTAATTACTCGAGAAGCTTCTAGAAGATGTGACTAAGGAGGTTTCTTTTGGACAAGAGAGTGAGTCATAGTGGTGATTCATTCACTTCATTAATGCACATTTATTGCTTAATGACTCATGTTAATGAATCATCACAAGATATTTTGTGAAGCATGCTTATTCATTTCCTTTATTGATTATTTGATAATAAGAATGCTTCATAATATTATGATACACTCTCTCTCTTCTCTCATTATCTTATCACACATTCTCTCTCCTCAAGCTCTCATCTTCAAACCCTAATCCTTAATCCTCATGTGTTGAGATCAAAGGATTAGTTAGACTAAACAATCCATAACCTTCACTCTATATCATCCTCTCATCTTTGATTAGCAATCAAAGTTGATTAGTTACCTCAAGTTAGAGGTTTAGCTTGGTGTTTTGCTCTCGGGTGGATCGTCTACTACCTAGAGAAGGCCGAGGAGAACAAAGGAGGACGTAAAGAAGAAGGACCGGTTTCATTAGGTATAATCCCTAATCACTTGTGAGATGAAACATTAGAATACGGTTATTTAGAGTTTAGCTTCGATTCATGCGGTTAGTCGATGTTCGTTGTTTAAACTTGATAAGTTTTTGTAAATTCCGCCTCCCCATAAGTACTGGGGTGTACTACATCGACTTACAGTGGTATCAGAGCCTCGCTAAACACTAAATAACTTAATCGCAAATTTGTACGAATTTCGAACGAAAAAACGAAGCCGGAAAACCCTAATTCTGTTTAGTTTCTGTCGAACTTAAAATGAAGTCCTAAAATTTTTCTGGAGTGTTCAGAGAGCTAGAAAGGAGTCCAGGAGAACACCCAAGAAATTCGAGCCCATGAATCGGCAACTCGGCCGCGGAAGCGCGGCGGATCGGTGGGATCTGCCGCGCTTCCGCGGCGCTTTGGTCGAGTCATGGACTCGTCTTTCTTGTGTGGGTCCCCTGTGACATTTGGGGTTTTCTGGAATATTTAATTATTGCTCAGGTTACTGTTTAACAGAGCAGATTTTGGAGCAATATTGAAGTTGTTTATTCGATCGAAAAGTACAGTATTTGCGTATTGGATTATATCTGTGATTGTTTAATGTGTTCGTAAACCTCCCCCAACTGCTAGTATGTCGGTTGGCAGGGGGTTGCACATTTCTGAAATGGTTATATCTGTTTGTGCATATAAACTGTATTGGACTGTTGTGGTGTATAGCCGGGGTTAGCAATGGGTTATTGATTAATTCATTTGTTGTAAATGTAATTGTTGTAATATTATTTTCGCGGGGCACTTCCAGGTTGCGGTTGTAGCCACCGTTGTATTATTTCAATTTACTGTTTTTGCTCCTAGGACTGACCCAAGGTGGGGTACACAGACTACCGGGTGGGTAGTTTGCCGTACCCGTAGGGGTCGAGGGTGGGGTAAACGGCTATTCATCACAACTGTGTAATCTGTCTTTTCTTGCAGGCTCAAAAGAAATACAGATTGCTTGCAAATCCAATATTGTTTATCTGTGTTCTGGAATGAATATCATTGCGTCAGACGAATGTAAAATATCTATATTTATTATAGCTATTTAGACGTCACTTATGTTTTACACCCGCGCTAGCCCAGCCCCCGCTCTGTCGTTAGTTAAGTAACCTAACGAGTGATGACGGGACCCCGTGGCGAATGCGGATGGCATAAGAGGACGTTATATTTTCGTTGTTTTCTGCAATGATAGGTTAATGATGGGACGCATTATCTATAATGCAAAGTAAAACAAACCAAAGTTTTAATCGTTGGAACAATTTAAAAGAAACCACTCGGTTATTTTTAAAACAGATATTTTTAAAATGCGGAGATTTAACCACTCCTTTTAAAAGCTATCAGGTTCCTTCGGTTATATCAAGTTCACTACGTTCACGGTTTCGCCAAAACCAGTCGTAGCCCTCCGTCATTTCTTATGAATGGTCAGTAGTATTCAAGCTATGTTTGTTTGGCCCTTAGTCAAGACATAGTGTTTGGTAGCTGCTGGGGTATTCATTTGTTGCATAGATAGATGAGTTGGTTTGGGACAGTCGTATTACTTTGTTTGGCCCTTAGTCAAGAGTATACGGATGGGTTCAAATCAACAGGATAATGATGGGCAGAACTTGACATGTGACTTATGATTTGTTGGCCCTTAGTCAAGATCATAAGAGCATGGGGCAAAAATATATATCGGGAATTTCTAAAGAAACTGAAATTTGCAAAGAGATGCATACCATTTGGAGTTTGATGAATGTTGGTAGGATTCCTTCAACATTATCATACGATGATATTTGGATCCCGATCCTACTGTGAGTATATGCTACTTATCAGGATATTCGTCGCTTAACGATCAATGCTATAAACCTAGTAGGTGTCCAGAAAAGTGTCAGCGGGGTTACGCCCCCAGAGAAAAGAGGTTATTTAATTAAGGAACTTCGCGAAAGCGTTGGAAAACCTCCCTCGAAGTATCGACACCGGCCTGGCTGAACGGTTAAGCAAGAATTGTACGGTGAGAATAGTCTTGGCTAATTCTTCTTTTATGGTTTGAGGAAGGATTCGAGAAACAGTGGGAGCCATCCAGTTTAGATAAACTAAAAACCACTCTAAACTTGCAAGAGCATCATGCTAAAGAGTTTTCTTCTCTCTCTCCTAATTGCAGCGACCCTGAAAATGACTGGACTTAAGTTACTTTTAGAGAAAAATATACTGACGGGGCCAAACTATAAAGATTGGCTGCGGAATGTCAAGATGGCTTTGACCTATGACAAACTGGGGTACGTCCTCACCGCTACAGCACCTGCTGTCCTTGGTCCCAAATCCAGCAATGCGGATAAGGAAATCCGCAAAACCTGGGATTTAGATTGCGCGAGAGCCAAGTGCATCGTGCTTGCCTCGATGAACAATGAACATCAGAGGAGGCACGAGGATATGTCCCTAGATGGCATATTTCTCCATACAAAGGAACTTTATGGAGAGCAATCTCGTATAGCAAGATACGAGACCTCTAAGAAACTGTTTCGAGCGAGGTTGGCTGTCGGGTCATCGGTAGGTGAACATGTCCTACAGATGATCGGCTATATTGAAGAGCTCGCGGACCTTGGGACGACTTTGGATAATGAGCTCTATACAGACCTTGTTCTCCAGTCCCTTCCTCCCACCTACGCCCAGTTTATCCTCAACTTCAATCTTCAAGGAAAAGAAGTTGAACTTGCGGAACTCCTGAACATGTTAAGGAGTGCAGAGGGCACCTTGCAGAAGGCAAGGGAAACACCCGCTATGTTTGTTGGCGGTTCATCTTCTTCCGGGTCCAAGGCTAGGGCCAAAGGAAGGAAGAAGAAGGCCGCACCCAGACCTAGAGGAGGTGTTAGTAAGGTGGGAAAGAAGGGAAAGAAAAAGTTTACAGCACCGGTAGTTGGCCTGGATGAGTGCTTCCATTGTCACAGGAAAGGGCACTGAGAAACCGTAGAGTGCTGAAGGAAGGTGATATGATCCTCAGGGTTGCTAACGGAGCTAGCGTGGGAGCTGCGTCCGTCGGGGATTATCACCTAGGATTGACGAGTGGACACATTTTGGTTTTACATAACTGTTATTTTGTACCCAGCTTAACGTGTAATATCATATCAGTTTCCTTGTTATCAAATAAAGGTTATGATTTCACGTTTGTAAGAGATGTTGTCAACATCCACCTTAATCATGGTTTGATTGGGTCCGGTACTCTAAATAACGGCATATATGTGTTAAACCAACTCCAAATTTTCAATGTCCAGAACACACTAAAAAGAAAGTCTCCAGATTTAAATAAATCTTTCTTATGGCATTGTAGACTGGGTCACATCAATGAGAGAAGGTTGACTAAGTTGCATAGAGAAGGATATTTGGACACGTTCGAATATCAAACCTATGACACTTGTCAATCTTGTCTCAAAGGAAAGATGACAAAGACTCCATTTACTGGACAAGGAGTAAGAGCGAGCGAGCTCTTAGGACTCATACACAGTGATGTATATGGTCCAATGTCTACACATGCAAGAGGTGGTTATTCCTACTTCATTACTTTTACAGATGATTTCTCTAGGTATGGGTATGTTTTCTTAATGAAGCATAAATCAGAGGCCTTTGAGAAATTCCTGGAATTCAAGAGTGAAGCGGAAAACCAAACAGGCAAAAGTATTAAGACACTAAGATCTGATCGAGGTGGAGAATACTTAAGTGCCGAGTTCCTAGGTTACCTAAAAGAGAAAGGAATTCTCTCTCAGCTTACTCCTCCATACACTCCACAGCACAACGGTGTATCGGAGAGACGGAATCGAACCCTATTGGATATGGTACGATCCATGATGAGTAATACTGAGTTACCGCGATCTTTCTGGGGTTATGCGCTAGAATCAGCGGCATATCTTTTGAACCAAGTTCCAACCAAGACTGTGCCTACCACACCATATCAGATGTGGAGTGGGAAGAAACCCTGTCTAAAACATTTTAGAACATGGGGGTGTCCAGCTTTTGTAAAAAAGCAGCATGTGGACAAGCTCGAGGCACGCTCAGTACTGTGTAAGCTTGTGGGATATCCAAAGAACTCCAAGGGATATTATTTCTATTACGCAGAGGAACAAAAGGTTTTTGTTTCTCGTCATGCCCACTTCTTAGAAACTGAATTTTTGGAAAATCAGAAGAGTGGGAGCGAAATAGAACTGGAAGAAATTCCAGAACCACAAACTGCTACTGAAAGTTTGGTAGAATCAGAGGTTCAAGAAGAACAGAACATTCCCGCACCCCTCCGCAGGAGTAGTAGGCCGTCTCGTCCGCCTGAGAGATACTACGGTTTTCTCATTGACGGGGATAGAGAGGATTGCATCATAGATGATGATGAACCTACTGACTTCCAGCAGGCCATCCAGAGCGGCGACTCGGTACGATGGCTAGATGCAATGCGGACCGAAATGGAGTCCATGTACACCAACAAAGTATGGACTTTGGACTTTGCTCCAGATGGGGTAAAACCCATAGGATGCAAATGGATCTTCAAGAAAAAGATTGGTGTAGATGGACAGGTAGAAACCTATAAGGCTAGACTTGTTGCAAAGGGTTTTCGTCAAAGACCTGGTTTGGACTATGACGAAACTTTTTCTCCAGTGGCTATGCTCAAATCCATTCGGGTCCTTCTTGCTATTGCTGCCTTCCATGATTATGAAATCTGGCAGATGGACGTAAAGACGGCTTTTCTGAATGGAAATTTAGAAGAGAGCGTCTATATGGATCAGCCAGAGGGTTTCAATCAGAGTGGGAGCAGCAGGAAAGTATGCAAGCTGCTTAAGTCCATTTATGGACTAAAGCAGGCATCGCGGAGTTGGAACATCTGTTTTGATGAGACAGTCAAAGAATATGACTTTATCAAAAATCCAGATGAACCGTGCATATATAGTAAAGTTGTGGCCAGAAGTGTCGTATTCCTCGTCTTGTACGTGGATGACATTCTATTGATAGGAAATGACATTCCTATGCTACAATCTGTCAAAGGATTCTTGTCACACAGGTTCTCCATGAAAGACCTGGGTGATGCCTCTTACATTCTGGGGATCCGGATCTATCGTGATAGATCCAAGAGGATGTTGGGACTTTCGCAGTCCAGGTATATCGACACTGTACTGAAAAGATTCAGTATGGAAGATTCTAAGCGCGGTAATCTACCGGCTTGTCACGGAATCACCCTCTCCAAAGAGATGTCTCCCAAGACTGATTTGGAAAGGGAACGCATGTCTATTATACCCTACGCTTCTGCGGTAGGCTCTATAATGTATGCGATGTTGTGTACCAGACCAGATGTAGCTTACGCACTGAGCGTGGTAAGCCGGTATCAGTCAGACCCAGGGGAGAAACACTGGATAGCAGTAAAGAACATTCTCAAGTACCTGAGGAGGACTAAGGAGATGTTCTTGGTTTACGGCGGAAAAGACCTCAGGTTGGAGGCCTTTGCTGATTCCGGCTTCCAGAGTGATAAGGACGATTCTAAGTCCATGTCGGGTTATGTCTTTACCCTCAATGGAGGGGCGGTGTGCTGGAAGAGCTCCAAGCAGGACACCGTTGCTGACTCGACGATGGAAGCGGAGTATATAGCTGCTTGCGATGCCGCAAAAGAAGCAGTCTGGATGAAGAAGTTCCTAACAGAACTTCAGGTGGTTCCTACCATAGTTGATCCAATACCTCTGTATTGCGACAACAACGGAGCTATAGCTTTAGCGAAGGAACCAAGGTCCCATCAGAAGTCCAGACACATCTTGAGGCGGTATCACCTGATCAGGGAGATCATTGATCGTCAGGAGATCGAGGTTCGGAGAGTTGCTTCAGAAGAGAACATTGCTGATCCATTCACGAAGGCCCTTCCTCAGATTCAGTTCGAGAGGCTGCTCGAGATCATTGGTCTACGATATGCCAGTACATGGCCCTAGTGCAAGTGGGAGATTGTTAGTGTTTATGCCCTAGAAGGCCATTACTGTATCATACTAGCTTGTATATTACTTAATGGAAGCTTGGGATATTCACATGTATATAACAGTCTTGCTAAACATGGTAGTATGCTACTTGGTTTTTCTATCTTAATATGTGAGTGTACGTATTGATAGAGCTCTTAGGATCTTGCTTGTCTACCAGCGTTGTGATGGCAGTCACACTAGTGGGGGCTGGGTAGTCTACAAGCACATCCTTATTCAGGTCCCTGGTCGTTGGATTATCGAGACAGAGCATCGATACTCCGGAGTAGACTAGTGTGTACGCTTCTCATCCCAGTTGGGGAGATGGTCTGTCCCACAGCCGTCAGTACGTCGTACTGGAGATAGTATACAGGTACTCGTTAGGTTACGGGTACACCGGACAGGACTCACAGGGAACTGTTGGTTGGTTTGATACCAGTCGTCAGTAAACAGTTCCCAGGTGACATGAGTACAGCGTAGTCCGCAGACTTGACACTGCTACTTCGCCTCGAGTGTGTCCCACTGTTCTTAGATTGCTACCCTACCACGGCTCTATGGAGTCGTGCAAACAGGTAGCAGTTGGGTGCAGTCCCGAGCACTTGGAGGCAGTGGCGGTTAGACAGGATTCGTCCCTCCCGGTATTGGGAGTAGATATCGTGCTGTGTCAGAGAGCCATTACGCAAAGTCCCTGGCCAGGGCAAGCGAGATTTGCTGGTAGGTTCCAGCAGTTTCTCAGGGTGTAATGGGCTTCACTCCGACACGACTTATACCGCTATTAGGGGACTGACGCTTGCCGCCCCCCTAGGCCCGATATGCGATAGTCATGGACGAACGGACCGGACTGTATGGAGATTGTCACATCAGACTCAGTAGGAGTTCGGATGGGTTTACTCATCGGCCTTCTTATCGACAACTACCTGGGGACCGTTACGTACAGCTAGTGCCGCTTGCGATCTGTGGTTAAACCCACTGCCAGCGTAGTAGTCGAGTCTCTAGAGTCCCACACAGAGAGTTTTCTACTCCAGGCGAAACGATATAGAGGTTGCATGGTTTTGCGACAAAGGGTTCGGACGCATACGTGCGTTTACGCGCGTACGACTTTCGGACAGATTTTACCAGTCGGCTTTGGTTTAAGCCAGTTACTGGTATCCGGTTATTGGATTTTTACAGTCTAAAGTTTTTCCGTATTTTTACGGATCGGAGGGGCGTTCTCGTAATTACTCGAGAAGCTTCTAGAAGATGTGACTAAGGAGGTTTCTTTTGGACAAGAGAGTGAGTCATAGTGGTGATTCATTCACTTCATTAATGCACATTTATTGCTTAATGACTCATGTTAATGAATCATCACAAGATATTTTGTGAAGCATGCTTATTCATTTCCTTTATTGATTATTTGATAATAAGAATGCTTCATAATATTATGATACACTCTCTCTCTTCTCTCATTATCTTATCACACATTCTCTCTCCTCAAGCTCTCATCTTCAAACCCTAATCCTTAATCCTCATGTGTTGAGATCAAAGGATTAGTTAGACTAAACAATCCATAACCTTCACTCTATATCATCCTCTCATCTTTGATTAGCAATCAAAGTTGATTAGTTACCTCAAGTTAGAGGTTTAGCTTGGTGTTTTGCTCTCGGGTGGATCGTCTACTACCTAGAGAAGGCCGAGGAGAACAAAGGAGGACGTAAAGAAGAAGGACCGGTTTCATTAGGTATAATCCCTAATCACTTGTGAGATGAAACATTAGAATACGGTTATTTAAAGTTTAGCTTCGATTCATGCGGTTAGTCGATGTTCGTTGTTTAAACTTGATAAGTTTTTGTAAATTCCGCCTCCCCATAAGTACTGGGGTGTACTACATCGACTTACACGAGTTAAGGTTTGTTGTCTTCCAGAGGGTCCACCGCGTTACTTGCATGACTTAGAACGTTCTTAAACACGAGGAAAAATCCAACTTTTGAAAAAAATTCCGACTGCGGAAAAAGTGAGTTATTGATATCCGTTCGAACTTTTTAACAGTTTCTAATATTATCCGGAAAACATAACAAAATTAAATTCTCCGATCGAAACAATGACTACAAAATAAACCCCAAAATACTCAACTCTTGAGTCAGTGTTAAAAATGCCCAGAAAATAGAAACAACAGAGTTATGAATTACTGTGCAAAAATCCGTCGCTAATTCCATTACACTGCCGCGGAACCGCCGCCAAAGGTGGGTTATTGCCGCGGTTCCGCAGCCATGTAGAGGACTTAGGGGCTCGTTTTTCATGGTAATTCTTAGAAAACCCTGCTGAATTTTTTAAGCATTTTTAATTTGGAAAAATCCCAGATTTTAAAAAATGTACAGAGAGGGTTTTATTTTGTCGATTCCGGGTTCGATCGGGGTTTTAACTTCGTTAACACATCGCCTAAAGCTCTAGCTTGGCTCTGATACCACTATAGGGTTGCTAGGCACGCGCACAAGGGTCTACGAGGCATCAACCATGCCCGATTAAAAAATTAGCCGTGCCGAACAACCCGAATACGGATCTTTAAACTAGAGATTAGGCGAAAACTAACATGCTAAACACTTTAACACTAAGCGAGAGGGATTACAACCTTTGTAGATCCGGTCCTTCACTTCATATGCTCCGTGTTGTGGTCCCTTCGCTGCGATCATCGGGTTACGGACTCTCGAGAGGTTCCACGAAGAGAAAGATGCAACCTTTGCTTCCGATCTTCGATACAAAGATGATCTACCTTGAAGTTTCGTTAACACAAGCTAACACTCATGAAATGATGTGAACACCCTCATCTAAATGGCAAGGGAAGATGAGGATGATGAAGTAGGATTTTTGCTCTCTTTATTTATCTTTTTCTCACATATTTTCATCACAAATATCAAAGCAAGAAAGCTTTGTAAGCAAAGAAGAAGAAGGAAGAAGATGAACAATAATAGAAATTCTCATTTGTGATGAATAATAAAAAGTTATCATAATCATTTATGCAGCCATGGTTGTAGTAACCAATGTAGAGAGTTTACTAGGGTTAGGGTTTGGGTTGGGTTAAAGGGTGAGTCACAAAGAAATATCTATCATAATATCTTAACAAAGACAAAGTAAAACCATCTAGAAACATCTAGAAATTATTAACCCAAATCAAACCCTAATCTTGTTTAAACTCCTCTAAACATGTTGCATTAATAATTATAACATGTTACAATATTATATATCACATATACAATATTTATTGCAACAAAATAAAATAATACATTTAACATATATCTTATATATATCAATGTATTACCCGAGTGAGAAAAAAAATCTTTTAGTGAGCAAATATTAGTTAATGTAATTTAATATATCATATATATTATTATACTTTAAATTATCGAATCAACACTTGATCCGATAATCCGGCTATATCGCATATAACCGTCTAATATTTATCCGTACTGATTCATCGAATCAACACTTGATCCAATGACCCGGCTGATATCAAATATCACGAGAATAGAATACGGTATCACATATCGCATTATCCTCGGTCCCGCACATATCACATATGTGCCCCTACTCCGTTTTGCCTGAGTCAAGAAACCTCTGTGTAGGACTCTAAAGAATTGTCAATACGCCGGCAGTAGGTGATGATCATATCAAACACCCACAAGCTGCAAGCGGTCAGCTAAACGTAACAGCCACCCAGGTATTGAGCGCTCAGAAGATCAACAAGCAAGCCTGTAACTTCTCCTGTGAATCCAAACAGTAACACTCCCGTACAGTCCGGTCTCGCCGTCTGATATGTTGCATATCTCGCCTAGGGGTGGTAAACGTCAGACCCCAGTAGCTCGATAAGTCGTGTCGATATGAGGTCTATAACAGTTCGAGAAACTACTGATAACACTTACCAGTAAATCTCAGCAACCCTGGCCAGGGATTTCCGGTTATAGCCAATCGAACACAGCACAACATTGACTCCCTATACCGGGAGAGACGAATCCCCTCCTATCGCTCATTGCCTCCATGTGATTCGGGACTGTACCCAAAAGCCACCTTTTTGCACGCCCTCTTGGACATGGTATGATGGAAATCAAAGCACAGTGGGAATCACACAAGACTCTATGACGATCTCGGGTCAACAGACTACTCTGTACCAGTGTCACCGGAGAATTGCCATCTGACGTGAGGTATAATACCATCTGGGAGTTCTCGGTGAGTCCGTCCAGTGTACCCAGTCTCCACTGAGCACCCGTACACCATCCTTGATGTCGAACACCGATGGATATGGGATCATCCATCGCCCATCATATGGGTCAAGATGCGTATACGCTAGTCTATGGTGCATCGATGCCCTGTCTCAATACACCCTCGACTAGGAACAGTTATAGGATGTACTCGTCGACTACCGTGGCCCCACTAATATGATCTCATCATAGTCCCAGTAGTCGAGTACATATCCTAAGGGCTTTATCAACATGTAATATAGAGACAATCAGAGTACATGTTAAGATAAAGTACAACCAGATAGCATACTATTATGTCGAGCAAGAAAGTCCTCCCTATATTTGTCCTAGCATCCACCACAATATACATCGTATGTACAGTAATGGCCTCTAGGGCATACATATAACTAACAGAATGGGCCACCCGGCACTTCATGGAATCCGGTAACTTGAGCACCCCTCCTGGGTCAGCCTATACCCCCTACGAGTACGGCGAATAGCCCGCCAATTCTAGAGTGAGGTCCCCTCCATCTCAACGCCATGTGATGCGGACCAGTTGCCCTCTAGAACCCGGCTATTCGTGCACTCCACCTAGGGGTAATCCTTGTACAGAAAATAAAATAATATACAAGGGTGACATCGACCTCAGCCCGGTCGTGCCGCAAAAGAATAATATACAAACCGGCAGTGATGGCAGTCCACATGTCGGACGCTCGCCCCGCAATATCAAATGTACAAATTAAATTAAAACTGTACTACCACTGCACCCAGGCTATCCACCACGATGATCCAACCAACATCACAGCACAACACAGAACATCAACGTGAATGTCACGTTCGCAAACCCGTCTAAAAGAAATATAGCAGTTAGACGGGTTTACCGATCAAATGACATTCACGGTCGCAGATAGTAATGTATGTACTGTTAATCGCACACTTAAAATATTGATCGACTAAGTTCTAAATTGGCCCCAATAGCAAAACCAACACTTCACTGAAACCTGGGCCAAGACTGTATATGTCAAAAATCACAATTCCAAGTCAGGGGGCTACAGGAAAAAGTTTGAAGCCCGTCGCCACTAAATGGCCGCGAATCAGCCGCCAATAGGGGGTAAGTGCGGCGGTTCCGCGGCGCTTTAGAGGGATCAGAAGCCCAAATTATTTCTGTACCCATAAAATCGCCTGCATGGATTTTAAGCTACTAGAAAATATTTTTTGAGCACTTTTGAAAATCGGCAGAAACTGTGAAAATGGAATCGTGATTTCGGTAAATTCCGTCGATCGATCTTTTAAGCACGTTTAAACAAGCTAGTAAGGGGTTTAAAGGGTGGCTCTGATACCATGAAGGGTTGCGGCAGCGCCCCGGCCATCGAAACGCGGTCAAAATGCGGAACACAAATTTCTAAAACCGGCGCTATCGTTACCCGATTTACGGATCGATCTTAAACCATAAACTAGCAATCTAAAGTAAGAGTTAGAATCATTATACCGAGTTGATCCGTGTCCTTCGGTCTTCATTCCAAGCTCCTAGTGATCCTTTGATGATGTTTGGTTGCCAGTCTTCCTCCATCTCCGATGATCCACCTGAGGGAAACGGTGCAAGCTCCAGCCTCGACAAACGAGGCAACCGACGCCCCAAAGTTGCTAGCTATGGAGAGTGGGGGTGTATGAAAGTGTCACTACAATTTTCTTTCTACCCATGAGCTAAATGAGAAACTCAAGAAAGATGAAGAAGGAGGTGAACTTTGGCATGAGAAAAAAATGGCTAAGTGTTTTTGGATGAAAATGAGAGAGTGGAGAGTGAAGCAAGTGTAATTCATCAAATGAAATGAACCCCCCACCAATGAAGTGGCCGTCCCCCCTCTCTCATTCCCCAAAAAATATCATTTTCTTTTTCCAATTAAACAAAACAAACCATACCTCAAAGTCCATACTTTGACCCATGCCCAAAGTCATGTCACCTTTTCCACCTCATTAATAAAACAAATGAATTTCCATAAATGGAAAATCATATAAATGAGGTGGCATCTTTTAGAAGCTATTCCGTATAAAATACGGAATACTTCCCGGTACATATATCGAAATACATATACGCGTATTCGTACCAAAAATACGAATAGCCAAGAGAGAAAACGAATAGTGAACAATAATACTAGAATACGTATATACAAATACATATATAAATTATTAAATCAAAATCCGATTTAATAATCCGGCTTAATCCTAAGCCGCTAGTATTATCAACCATCCGATTAAAGTCTGCGCAGCATGTGCACATATTTAATCGAACACCTGTATGCATCAACATACGCCATGTACACCATATCGCCTGAACCGTGAAAAACCCTCTGTGTGGGACTCTAAAGACTCGTCAATACGCTGGCAGTGGGTTTAACCACAAGCACGTCAGCGGCACTAGCTGTACGTAATGGCTACCCAGGTATTGAGCGAAAGGGAGGCCGATGAGCAAACTCATACAGAACCCCTACTGAGCCTGACAGTGACAATATCCGTACAGTCCGGTCTGTTCGTCTAAGAGTATCGCATATCGAGTCTAAGGGGGTGGATAAAGTCAGATCCCTAATAACGCGACATTTAGTGTCGGTATGAAACCCCATCACCACCTGAGAAACTATCGATCCTGGATCGATAATTCTCTTCCACCGTGGCCACGGATTTATGGTGATGGCCATCCGTACACAACGCGACATCAACCCCCAATACCGGGAGAGACGAATCCCCGACGATCCAATCACTGCCTCTATGTGGCTAGGGATTGTACCCAACTAAAACCTGTTTCCACGACTCTTTTGAGCCGTGGTAGGGTATGTTCCCCTCCGAAAGACGGCAACGACGTGAGTACGTCTTGCCTGAGATTCGGGGCAGATGCTAATTGGTTTTATCCTTCTACCTCTCCGAAGATGCCAAGTTGATTTATGGCACCGTGTATCGGAGGTTTAGACGGATGCGGCCGATGTAGCAGACTTCGTCAGATTCCCCCTCGCTAGAGGGGTTTTTTGATTGTGGGGACGCTCTTCCCTACAGGCGCAAGCCCCTGCAGTTAATTACGCTACCGCATCGCGGTAACCACTTTCTCCTTCTCCAGAATTTCACCTCGTGTCGTGTGTGTTTGTTTTGTTTATGGTTGCCCGTGGATTGTATACGGAGACTGAGTAATGCAGTCGCCCGTAGGACGTGGATTAGTCCAAATCCGTATTTACTTAGATTTGGGTTTGGTATTTTTAGTTTAAGGATACGTTAGCCGTATTGAGACTAAGATCAACTTAAACATTCGTTAAGGATACGTTAGTCCTATTTGAGACTAAGATCAACTTAACGTGGTGATCCATTTAATATATGGCCGTCAGGACTCATCACCTCTCTGACGTCGTTGAAGGATTACAACGATAGGTGTCATAGGAGTTCAGAGATGTACCATTGAACCAAAGTTAATTATAGAATATGTAGTCTGTTTGAAATGCTTAAGGATACGTTAGCCGTGTTTGGGGCTAAGATCTACTTAAGCGGGATCGTTTAGATCCGACAGAAAAGCGTTTGGAGGCTCCATTGTTCCAGTTTAGGGACGTAGTGGTCTATAGGTAGTTTAAGGACATTGCGGTCCATTTCCAGTTTAGAGACATGGTGGTCCATATTCCAGTTTAGGGACATGGTGGTCCATATTCCAGTTTAGGGACATGGTGGTCCATATTCTAGTTTAAGGACACAGTGGTCCATATTCCAGTTTAGGGACATGGTGGTCCATAGGTAGTTTAAGGACGCTTAAGTCCGTGGGTTTAAGGACCCCACAGTCCGTGTTTTAGTTTAAGGACGCATGAGTCTGCGGGTTTAAGGACCCCACATTCCGTGTTTAAGTTTAAGGACGCATGGGTCCGCGGGTTTAAGGACCCCACAGTCCGTGTTTTAGTTTAAGGACGCATGGGTCCGCGGGTTTAAGGACCCCACAGTCCGTGTTTTAGTTTAAGGACGCATGAGTCCATGAGTTTAAGGACCCCACAGTCCGTGTTGATGTATGGTTGTCGGGACCCGTCGCCTCTCTGACGTCGTTGAAGGATTACAACGATAGGTGTCAGAGGAGTTCGGAGATGTACCCTTGAACCGGATGTAAATTGATTTAAGAGAGCAGCTGTGCTCAGTCAATTTAATTTGAGGACTTACGGCCATGATTGGGCTAAGTCCAGTTGAAGAATATTCAATGTTTTTATTTGTTTTTGGTTTATTAGACTTGTGCTAGGGCTTTGCCCATATAGGATGCAGAGCATCAATTTGTTTTTGGCTCTGCTCATTTATAAATGATGCAGAGCATTAATTTGTTTTGGGCCCTGCCCCTTTATAAATGATGCAGAGCATCAATTTGACTTGGGCTCTGCCCCTTTATTGCTTTGCAATTTATTTAGGCCTGCTAGGTCTTTTTGATTTGGGTCTGGCCCTTTAGAAAAAGAAATGCATTGCATTTGTCAGGCGCTTTGCGCCAATCAAAGAGCGCAAGCGCTTGTGGTGATGACACGTGTCATACAAGCGCAGTGCGCTGCGTCAGTACGCTGCGCTTACGCTGCCGACACGTGTCGCGCTGTGGTGAGTTGCGCTAGTTTCAGAGAGCAAAGCTCTATCTCAAAAGCGCATAGCGCAAACGGTTCAGATACTGACACGTGGCGCTCTCTGGTGGCTTGCGCCAACCCAAGAGCGCAACAGTGCAAATTTACAAGTGCAAAGCACTATTAACTTAAGAATCTTTTTAGAACCAATGGTTCATGAAAAAGTGCAAAGCACTGTTTGTTTTCTTTGATCTAATTAGAATCAAAGAAAACAAGTATTTCTTGTTTTTCTTGTTTCAAAGAACCAGTGGTTCATAAAAAGTGCAAAGCACTGTTTATTGTGTGAAGATCATTGATCTTGTTCTTAGATCAATGATCTATTAGAAGAACTTCTTCTATTTTATGAAGGTTTTACCTTTTTCTTGAAATTTCTTTTCAGTTCTCTCTGCTTGAAAATTTTGATTTCTCACAAAAATCTTGATGCCTTTGAATTGAGGTCTAGGGTCCTTTTTATAGTGCCCATAAATTAGTTAAATTTATTAAAGAGATCTTTCTCTGAGTGATTTGGGGAATTTTCCCCACCGTTGGATTTTTGATCCAAGGGCTTCTGTTTTACAGAAGAAAATCTTCTTGTTTTAACAAGAACAGAAAGATTTCTTTAGAATCTTGATTCTGTTTGGCGCAAACGCCCCAGCGCGTGACACGTGTCGCGCAGCGCAAAGCGCAGCGCGACTGCGCTAGCGCATCTGCGCTGACACGTGTCGCGCAGCACACAGCACAGCGCAACTGCGCTGATACGTGTCGCGGAGCGCAAAGCGGAGCGCAACTGCGCCGACACGTGTCGCGCAGCGCAGTGCTTGCGTAACTGATGCGTTGCTTCCTTTAATTTTGCTTTAAATAGAGCTTTGCTCTGATTGGGTGCGCTGCCTCGGACGCTGCGCTGATGTATCAGTTTTTGACACGTGGCGCGTTGTGCGCAGCGCAAAGAATCTGAAGCGTTGCTTCATTTATTAAAGTTTAAATTTTCAAAGTAGAGCTTTGCTCTGATTGGGTGAAGATGAAGCGTTGCTTCATCTCCCGCCTTGGAATTTGAACAGAGCTTTGCTCTAATTGGGATAAACAGATACCCCCCCACCGTTGCGCTTACGTAGCCCCAAACGCGAGCGCAACGGTGGCAGAATTCCAACCGTTGCGGCAACTTTTGGAAGTTGTAAGGGCACTTGATGCCTATGAATAGGACCTTTGGTCCTACACAGATGATTATCATCTTTAAGATTTTTATTTTCAAAAACATCAGAGCTTTGCTCTTGCCTTTAAGAACTCCCTAAGTTAGATTTTCTTTAAAAGAAACTATTTAGGTAAGAATTAATCTTGAATTAAATCAATTTTAATTAATAGAGCTTCGTTCTCATAGATCTTTGATCTAAAGAGAAACCCTTTGGGGGTTTCACCAAATAGAGCCTTGCTCTCAAGAATCTGTTTCAGGTTTTCTTAACCCATGAACAGAACCTTGCATCTTTTGCAAAACATAGATTTCTTTGATCTAAAAAAATGATGAATTCTTAAGAGTTTGAATATGGATAATGAAAATTAAAAATGGGGTTTTGTATTTAATAGATTATATCATCTTTTAATAGTAACGATCTTAGAGTTCTCGGGGGATTTATTTAAATTCCCCTTATTAGGATTTTGGTAGTCACTCTTGTTTGCAGAGCACTGCTCTCGAGGAGTTTAACTCTCTGTGTATATTTTATTTTATTTTATCGCTAATCTTCCTGTGATATTTCCTCCAGGCATAATGGCGGTGCGTCTATACAGTTTGCACGAGTTCATCACCTACGACGATATCCACGCACAGGGCCGTCATTAAAACCAGGAGTTTACGGACGCCCAGTGTGCGGAGGTCATGGGTCGTCTGAACGCACGTGTTGGTTGGCTGCTCCCCCGCCGCTCTGCTCTCTTGAAGGTCGTGTTGGGAGCGATTTGGAGGGCACTCCCGGAGTTCCACGAGGCCCTACCGCTCAATGCGCTGGATGATGCCGAAGACAAGGTGCATTCAGTGTACTTGTCGGGGCTGATCTCGAAGAAATGGCGAGATAGCCTCATCGACATCCTGCATCAAATTTTCCAGCAGACGACGATAGTTGCTGCTTATCGAAGGCCGGGTGGGCTTGCCGAGGATCTTGACACACAGGAGCGCGAGAGGTTGCGCACGAGAATAATCCGAAAGGCTAGAAGAACTCTGAATGGCCTTACTTTTGAATTCCTGAATCCGTGCCCCGGATCCGAGGTTATACCTTTGTAAACATTTTAATAATGTTATTATTTATTTCTCCGTGATTGTAAGAACCCCTTTTCATGATATGAATAGAAAATTTCCATTTCAGCTTGTCTTATTCCTCGTTCTGAATCTTTTGCATGTGCATGAATGAGTATGTCTCGAACGCTTGATCAAATGTAAATCGGATGTTCTTTCTGTCGCTCTCTTATTATCAGCAGGCTGTCTTGATAAACTTAATTTCTCCAAGAGATAGCGATGGCTTAGGCCGCAGGTTCAGATCTGCCGCCTAAGACTTTCCAACTCTATGAGCCGTGATGGTCTCATAGAGACTTTTCTCCCTATGGATCGAGAGGATCTTGTAGCTGGGTTTTCTCCATGGGAATCGTGAGGATTCCCAAGTGCGTTTCCACTTATAAGTCATAAGGATCCTATAAGAGAAATTTTCCCTCCTACGAGTCGAGAGGACCCGTAAGCGGTTGTTTCCCTCCTTGTCGAAACTCGACTTTGGAGAGTGAGACCCGTGAATAGTATGCAAGAGACCGTTTTAGACCGACTTGCAGGGTCCCATTGTTCAGGAAACAATTTTTTAATCCCTGCTGCCTGAGGCTTCATCTTGCAGGTTGAGATGAATCGGGAATTTCCCGCGGAGACACTGGTTTCTCTGCGAGCCGATGCGAATCAGGAGGTTCTCATCAAGGACGCTGGTTTCCTTGAATTGAAGTATTTGCCAAGAATTATTTGTTTCCCTGGTGTTGAAACGAATCGAGAATTTCCCGCGGAGACACTGGTTTCTCTGCGAGTCGACGCGAATCAGGAGGCTCTCATCAAGGATGTTTGTTTCCCTGAATTGAGGTATTTGCTAAGGATTATTTGTTTCCCTGATGTTGAAACGGATCGAGAATTTCCCATGGAGACACTGGTTGCTCTGCAAGTCGATGCGAATCAGGAGGCTCTCATCAAGGATGTTTGTTTTCCTGAACTGAAGTATTTGCCAAGGATTATTTGTTTCCCTGGTGTTGAAACGGATCGAGAATTTCCCACGGAGACACTGGTTGCTCTGCGAGTCGATTCGAATCAAGAGGCTCTCGTCAAGGATGTTTGTTTCCCTGAGTTGAGGTATTTGCCAAGGATTATTTGTTTCCTTGGTGTTGAAACGAATCGAGAATTTCCCACGGAGACACTGGTTGCTCTGCGAGTCGACGCGAATCAGGAGGCTCTCATCAAGGATGTTTGTTTCCCTGAATTGAAGTATTTGCGAAGGATTATTTGTTTCCCTTGTGTTGAAACGGATCGAGAATTTCCCATGGAGACAATGGTTGCTCTGCGAGTCGATGCGAATCAAGGGGCTCTCTTCAATGATGTTTGTTTCCCTGAGTTGAGGTATTTGCCAAGGATTATTTGTTTCCTTGGTGTTGAAACGAATCGAGAATTTCCCACGGAGACACTAGTTGCTCTGCGAGTCGACGCGAATCAGGAGGCTCTCATCAAGGATGTTTGTTTCCCTGAATTGAAGTATTTGCCAAGGATTATTTGTTTCCCTTGTGTTGAAACGGATCGAGAATTTTCCACGGAGACACTGGTTGCTCTGGGAGTCGACGGGAATCAGGAGGCTCTCATCAAGGATGTTTGTTTCCCTAAATTGAAGTATTTGCCAAGGATTATTTGTTTCCCTGGTGTTGAAACGGATCGAGAATTTCCCACGGAGACACTGGTTGCTCTGCGAGTCGACGCGAATCAGGAGGCTCTCATCAAGGATATTTGTTTCCCTGAATTGAGGTATTTGCCAAGGATTATTTGTTTCCCTGGTGTTGAAACGGATCGAGAATTTCCCACGGATACACTGGTTGTTCTGCGAGTCGATGCGGATCAGGAGGCTCTCGTCAAGGATGTTTGTTTCCCTGAGTCGAGGTATTTGCCAAGGATTATTTGTTTCCCTGGTGTTGAAATGAATCGAGAATTTCCCGCGGAGACACTGGTTGCTCTGCGAGTCGATACGAATCAGGATTTTTCTTCGTCAAGGACACTTGTTTCCTCAAGCCGAAGTATTTTGCCGAGGACACTGGTTTCTTCGGAGTTGGGATGAACCGTCGAGATTTGGCTTCGTTTTCTGGCGGAGCCTGTTGGGAAAGTATGGTTCCCTCTTTGTTTGCGCCCTTGGATATTATACAGGGATCGATGTGATCTCAACTGTAGGGCCAAAGTTTTATCATCATTTTTTTGTTTTATTTCCGCGATTCTCTATCATTTCAGCTTTTATATCGCGAAGGTCGCGATTGCCCAACCATTTCGGCTATTTTTCGCGGTTCCCAATTATTTCGGCTGTTTATTTTATTTTTACTCGCTGCTTTTTATTGCGAGTTGCCCAATCATTTCGGCTATTTTTCATGCATACATTTTTACTTGCTGCTTTTTATTGCAAGTTGCCCCATCATTTCGGCTATTTCATATGCATGTGCGGCCTACTGGCTTTTCGCCGTAAACCTGGAATTAGACACCGATTTCAGCATCAGCACCGCTACAACTGGAATATTGCCAGGAGCGAATCATCATCTGCCTCTGTCGATGTCGAACAAAGGTGGCTTAGCGACGAGGGTTAAGGTCCTGCCGACTAAGGCTTTTGACTTCATGAGCCGTAAGGGTCTCACAAAGTTATTTCTCCCTACAAGTCGTGAGGATCTTGTAAGTGTATTTTCTCCTTAGGAATTGTGAGAATTCCTAAGTGTTTGTTCCTCTGTAAGTCGTAAGGATCCTACAAGAGGGTTTTCTCCTTGTAAATCAAGAGGACCTACAAGGGTTGTTCACCATGCGTACATATCCCCAGTCACGGATGGGACTTGGTCAGGGAAATGTTTATTCGCGCCCGTGGATTGTATACAAGAGCCATTATTGGACCACTTGTAGGGCAATATCGGAAGTTGTGGGGGTTGCTTTAGCACAGGTTTAGGTCTCTGTAACTTAAGACTTTCAAATCTTATGAGCCGTGAGGGTTTCATAAGAGAGTTCTCCTTACGAGTCGTGAGGATCTCGCAAGTGTATTTTCTCCTTAGGAATCGTGGGGATCCCTAAGTGTGTTGCTCCCTTGTGAGTCGTAAGGATCTCACGCGGGTGGTTTCTCCTTACAAGGTCGAGAGGACCCTATAAGTGTTTTTTTTAAACGAGGTTGCGCCCTTTCGGGTTTTCACAAACACTCACCGGTAGTCCTGCTGTTTTTACTCACGGAGCCCTTTCGGGTTTTCCTCCGTGCCCATTTTTCTTATGGACATACCTTTTTTTTACGAGGTCGCGCCCTTTCGGGTTTTCACGAACACTTGCCGGTAGCCCTGCTGTTTTTACTCACGGAGCCCTTTAGTGTTTTCATCCGTGCCTTTTTTGCTTATGGACATACCGTTTTTATTTATTATATTTTTCTTTCTTTATTTATTTTTATTCATCTCGTCAGCCTAAGGATGCTGCGGTATTAGTTTAAGGACGTTTCGGTCCGCTATTAGTTTAAGGACGTTTCGGTCCGTCATGAAGAAGGTTGGCTACTGCTTATAAAGCTTGAGCTTAGGAAGATAGAGAGCGGACATAGTCGTCGTCATCTATCATTGACCTAGGCTGCGGCTCATTAAGCGTAGTATCTCTTTAGGAAGCGACCGTTTATTGGCCTGAAAGGCCTTTCACCGTGCATGTCCATGAGTAGATAGGCCCCACCCTGGTAGACCTTATCTATGATGTACGGGCCTTCGTAGTTTGGCTCGAATTTTCCCCGCTTGGCGCGATTGGGGATCATAGGCCTTTTGACCACTAGCACGAGTTCGCCTTGGCGGAATGTCCTCGGTCGGGTCAATCATTCATATGAGCGCGTCATCTTTGCTTTATAAGCTTCCAGATTTTGTTGCGCTATGAGCCGTGTTTCTTCAAGGGCATCAAGCTCCTCAAGCCGAAGGTTAGCATTTTCTTCGTTCGTCAGCTTGTAGTGGAGTGCCACTCTTAGAGAGGGTAACTCTATCTCGAGGGGGGGTACTTCTTCTGCACCGAATACCAACGCATATGGCGTTGCGTTCGTGGCTGTCTTGAACGTAGTTCGATACGCCCAAAGAGCTTCTTGCAGCCTCTCATGCCAGTCCTTATTATTTCGGGACACCGTTTTCTTCATGATATTCGTCAAGGTCTTGTTAAAGGCATCGGCCAGACCGTTAGCTCGCGGATTATAAACTGAGGAATACCTCCAGTCTATATTATGCTGCTGTGCGAAGCGACTGATCTTGTGGCTTCTGTAGGCTGGCCCGTTATCGGAGATGATCCGTCTTGGCGTTCCATACCGATATATGACGTGCGTCTTGAAGAAATGGAGGATATTCTCCGTCTTCACTTCCCTCAACGGTACTGCTTCTGCCTATTTGGAGAAGTAATCAGTCGTCGCCAGGATAAAACGATGTCCTCTAGACGATGCTGGTTCGATGGGGCCGACTATGTCAGTTCCCCACATCTCGAACGGCCAGCTAGCCACCGTTGGATGTAATGGATTTGGATGTTGTTGGATGAAGTCCCCATGGATTTGGCATGAGTGGCATTGCTTCGCATATTCGAGGCAATCCTGAATCATCGTGGGCCAGTAATAGCCCATCCGTTTGATCTTCAACTTCATCTTCGGGCCCGCTTGGTGAGAACCACAGATTCCGTCATGAACATCCTGAACGACTCTTTCTGCTTCGTCGGGTCCTAAGCATCTCAGCCATAGAGAATCAAACGACCTCTTGTACATAGTATCGTTGACGAAGGCAAAAGACAGAGCTCGTTTCATGAGCTGATGTCTTGCGGACGCGTCTTCGGGCGTTCGACAGTATTTGAAGTAGTCTATAAAGACTTCTCTCCAATCTTCAGCCTTTTCGCGGTCTTTTATTTGCAGGGTCGTCTGCTTAGTTGCTCCCCTTTCTTCGGATGATTCCGGAGATATTTCCGCTGGGGCAAGCACCCGACGGCTTTATACCACGATTCTTACGTCATCGAGGTTCTCGTCAGCCAGTTCTTTAGCGAGCTTGGCCAACGCGCCTGCTTTGCTGTTTTCCGCACGCGGTATGCTTTCCAAAGTATAGGAGGGAATTTGGGTCAACAGTTGTTGCACCTTTTCACCGTACTTCACTAACTCCGGTTTGCACGTTTGGTAGTCGCCGTTTACTTGACTAGCGACCAGTTGAGAATCTCCGTATATGAGGAGGTTTTCAATTCCCATGTCAGTGGCGATCTCGAGACCTGCTATCAGGGCTTCATATTCGGCTTCATTATTCGTCCTCGGCTCTGTTAAGGAGAAAGCGAAGTGCATTATTCCTCCTTGTGGGGTCACGAAGATGAGGCCTACCCCTGATTTGATCATTGGCGTGCTTTGTTTGCGCTTCTTCATGGAAGACGCTCCATCAAAATAGAGTTCCCATCGGGTATCGTTCCCATCGATAGTGTCAAATGCATGTGTTAGTGTATATGCCCTAGAGGCTATTACTGTATCATACTAGATTGTATATTACTTGATGGAAGCTTTGGATATTCACAGTTGTATAGATAATCTTGCTCAAAATGGTAGCATGCTACTTGGTTTGTTTCTACTTCAATATGTGCATGTGTTTCTTTTAGGATATCGCTTATACATATTAGTAGAGCCCTTAGGATCTTTGCTTGATTACCAGCGTTGTGATGGCAGTCATACTTGTGGGGGCTGGGTAATCTATAAGCACATCCTTATACAGGTCCCTAGTCGTAGGACAATCGAGACAGGGCATCGATACTCCGGAGTAGACTAGCGCATACGCTTCTCATCCCAGCACGGGAGGTGGTCTGTCCCACAACCATCAGTACGTCGTACTGGAGATAGTATGCGGGTTCTCGTTAGGTTACGAGTACACTGGACAGGACTCGTCGGGAACTGATGGTTGGTATTATACCTATCGTCAGTTATCAGTTCCCAGGTGACATGAGTACAGCTTAGTCCGCTGACTTGACACTGTCACTTCGCCTCGAGTGTGTTCCCACTGTACTTAGATTACTATCCTACCACGGCTCAAAGGAGTCGTGCAAACAGGTAGTAGTTGGGTGCAGTCCCGAAGCACTTGGAGGCAGTGACGGTTAGACAGGATTCGTCTCTCCCGGTATTGGGGGTTGACATCGCGCTTTGTCTAGAAGAGCCATTACACGAGTATTCCCTGGCCAGGGCAAGCGAGATATACTGGTAGGTTTCCAGTGTTATCTCAGGGTGTTTTGGGCTACACTCCGACACGACTTGTACAGCTATTAGGGGACTGATGTTCGCCACCCCCTAGGCCCGCCAAGCGATGTATTAGACGAACAGACCGGACTGTACGGAGATTGTCACATACAGGCTCAGTAGGAGTTCGGATGGGTTTACCTCATCGGCCTTCTTATCGACATCTACCTGGGGACCGTTACGTACAACTAGTGCCGCTTGCGGTCTGTGGTTAAACCCACTGCCAGCGTAGTGTCGAGTCTTTAGAGTCCCACACAGAGAGTTTCCCTGCACTGAGCGAAACGTGTAGAGGCCGTATGGTTTTACGGCAGGGCTGGGATCACTTACGTGCACTTGTGTGCGTAAGCTGTTCGGGCAGGCAATACTAGTGGGCTTTGGTCTAATCCGGATCCTAGTATTGCACGGATGGATTTGTTTTGTCTTCTGTGCATTTGCATTCTACGGAATGCGGATGCGGGTGTGTTCACAGTTTTGCGGAGCGGAGAAGGAGGAGGTGCCTCATTAGGGTTTTGGCTGTTGGTTCGGTCAAAACCATTATGTGCCGGGGACATTATTTACTAATCCTTTTATTGATAATTATGTTATGGCTAATTGTTTTGACCATTTGACCATCTTGACTTTGTTAACCGTTTGACCAAAGTTGACTAGGATCTTCTTGAAAGGTCTAAAGTATTCTTTGGTTTTCATTTTCTTTTTGTAATGAAAATGGTCAAGTCAATGTAGCCATCAACTTTATCATGAAAAGATTAGTAATGATGATATTAGTGTATTATTGAACCATGGTTCATTTTCTTATCTCATTCTTGATTTCTCATTCTCTCTCTTGAAAGTGAGAAGAAAAGAAGAGCTCCATGGTTTTTTGTTCTCCTCCTTCTTCCTCCTCTTAATTTCTTCTTTTGATCTCATGTGTTGAGAGAAAAATATCCCACAAAGACAAACACTTCCATATATCTCTACTACATAACCTAGGGCATCTAGACTAGCGATCTCATTGCCCTAGTTGCCTCGGCTTGAGGTGGAGCTCGGTGTACATCTCTCGGGTGGATCGTCTTCGACTTAAGAAGGCCGCGGAGGTGACCAAGATCCGGATCGACCCTCGGAGTGTGGATGGACGAGCCGGACAGCGGAGAGAAGACCCGAAGGACCGGTTTCGTGAGGTATAATTTCTACGGCATAGTAGTTAAAGCCTCTAGTAGTTTGCTAGTTTCTCGTTTAGGAAAGATCCTCGCTTTTGAGTCCATGTTGCTTTGCGCCAAATAATTGTTTTTCGCCGTTTCCGCCTCCCCGTAAGAACCGGGGTGAGCAACGTGGACTTACAGTGGTATCAGAGCCTAGCTAAACATAAACTAGTAAGTTAGCAAAGTGTTTAGAATATCGATCGAAAAAAAGTCGCAAAACACGCCCGGAAAAATTCAACTTTCTGTCGATTTTCTATACCGTTCAAAATGTAATTTGACATATATGAAAAATCGTCTCAGGGTTTTTATAGAACACACAGAAAAACTGAGTCGCTGAATCGGCCAACTCACCGTGGAACAACGGCCAAATCATGGGTTTGGCCGCGGATCCGCGGCCGAGTTGACTCGGCCGCGACTCCGTTTTGCTGCAGTTTTCTTAGCTTACTGTTTTGATATTTTTAGTACATGTTGTTTCCACCCAGATTTTCCAGAGAACAAATTGACATTTTGGGGTGGTTACAAATTCGTATTTTGTATCGATATTCCGTACACTTTGGCTAATGAATATTTTCTGTGATGTGATATATGTATTGAACGTCTACTAATCGCTATAAGTCGATTAGTGGGGGTTATACATATCTGTGATCTGTAATGTTGATGGTTTGTGTATTTGAACTCGTTGGATTGTCGCGGATGAATAGCCGGGGTGGATGTGAGATGAGAGTTTCTTTTTCTTTCATTCATGTAAAATTTGTAAATTGATGTAATATTATTTGTATGGCCGCACAACCGGGTCGGGGTTGTAGGCGTCATTGTATAATTTCTTTTTACTGTTTTTGCTCCTAGGATAGACCCAAGGTGGGGTGCACAAACTACCGGGTATCTCGAAGTGCCGAGTGGCCTACTCATGGGTTGAGGGAGGTTGCTTCGCTTCGGGTACTTGGCGGGTAGTTTGCCGCACCCGTAGGGGTCTAGGGTGGGGTATTGGCTATTCATCGCGACCGTGTAATCCGCTTTTCGTTGCAGGCTAGAACGAATCGCGGATTCCAAGTATATCCAAAGTGTTCATCTGTGATCTGGATTGGCTATCATTGCGATATATCTATATATGATATCTATTTAGGTGTTGCTTATGTTTTGCATCCGCGCTAGTCCAGCCCCCGCTCTGTCGTTAGTTAAGTAACCTAACGGGTGATGACGGGGCCCCATGGCGAATGCGGATGGCATAAGCGTACGCCATATTTTGGTTTTTTTCTGCAATGGTAGGATTAAATGATGGGACGCATTGGAATTAATGCAAGAAAATAAACCAAGTAAAATTCGTTGGAACACTTTCAAAACCACTCGGTTCTTTTCAAAAACCAGCTTTTTAAACGCGGAGCTTGAACCACTCCTTTTAAAAGCTATCTCGTTCCATCGATTATATAAAGTTCACTACGTTCACGGTTTCGCCAAAACCATTCGTAGCCCTCCGTTGTTTCATATGAATATTCAACAGTATTCAAGCTGTGTTTGTTGGCCCTAGTCAAGGCACAGTGTTTGGTAGCTGGTGGGTATTCATATGTTGCATAGATAGATGCGTTGGTTTGGGATAGTCGTATTACTTTGTTGGCCATAGTCAAGGGTATATACGGATGGGTTCAAATCAACCTGGACAACGAAGGGTAGAACTTGACATGTGACTTATGATTTGTTGGCCTTAGTCAAGGTCATAAGAGCATGGGGCAAAAATCCACATCGGGAGTTTCAAAAGTACTGAAACTTGCTAGTGTTGCATACCATTTGGAGTGTGATGATTCTGGTAGGATTCCTTCAGTTTTGTGACGCGATGATATTTGGATCCCGATCCTACTGTGAGTATATGCTACTCCACGGGAAATATCTCACTTAACGATCAATGCTATAAACCTAGTAGGTGTCTAGAAAGGTGTTAGCGGGGCTACGCCCCCAGGGAAAAGAGGTTCTTAAATTAAGGAACTTCGCGAAAGCGTTGGAAAACCTCCCTCGAAGTACCGACACTAGCCTGGCTGAACGGTTAAGCAAGTATAGTACGGTGAGATTGATCCCGACTAATTCTTCCTTTATGGTTTGAGGAGGGATTCGAGAGACAGTGGGAGCCATCCTGTTTAGATAAATTAAAAACCAATCTAAACTTGCAAGAGCATCATGCTGAGTGTTTTCTTCTCTCTCTCTCTTAATTGCAGCGACCCATTGACCGCACCTAGGTTACATCTAGATAATAAAATGACTGAATCTGACTGTTATGACTGGCAAAGGTCTGTCCTGATGTTCATTGCCTATGACAAGATGGGACAGCTCTTGACTGATCCAACCCCTGCCGTCTCAGGTCCAGTTTCCCCTGTCACGGATATTCATAACCGCAAGACATCGGAAAAGGAATATCCGAAAGCCAAGTGCCTCGTGTTAGCCTCAGTTGATGGTGCATACCAGAGGCAGCACGAGAAGATGGACTTAGTTTCTATCTTCCTCCATAACAATGATTTATATGGAGAGCAATCTCGTATCGCAAGATATGAGACCTCGAACGAATTGCTTCCAGCGAGGTTGGATATCGGGTCATCTGTAGGGGGCAACGTCCTTACAGAGACCAGCTCTTTTGAGCTCACGGACCTGAAGACCACGTTGAAGAACGGGTCAGATGCTGACTTAGTTCAACAGTCTCTACCTACTACCCTGAAGGAAACCAGGGAAGTGGAAAGAAAGGGAAGGGCAGAAGTTTTAGGGCTGGATGTAGTAAAAAAGGGACGTTCCTATTGTTACAGGAATGAACATTGGTAGAAGGATTGCAGGGCTAGCATAGCCAGTAGCCAGAATTCGAAGCATGTTGTGGCTTCGGCTTCGGGTGTGTTTGTAATAGAGAACTGTATGTCAGTTAACCCTACTTCCTGGGTATTGGATACCTGATCAGGATCTCACATCTGTAATTTGTTACAGGCTCTGAGAAACCGTAGGGTTATCAAGAAAGGTGATATGACTCTCAGGGTTGCTAACGGAATGAGCATGTATGCTGAATCTGTAGGGGAATATCATCTAGGACTGACAACTGGGCAGATATTGATTCCGCGTGACTGTTTTTATGTACCAGGTGCGACTTGTAATATCATATCTGTATCCTTACTTTCTAAGGAAGGATATGATTTTACTTTTGTAAGCGATGTAGTAAACATCCACCGAAATCAAGTTCTGATTGGGTCAGGTGCATTGAAAAACGGTATATACGTTTTGAATAAAGCTCAGGTCTTCAGTGTCCAGAACATACTTAAAAGAAAGTCTCCGGAATTAAATCAGGCTTTCTTATGGCATTGTAGACTGGGTCACATTAATGAGAAACGGTTGACAAAGTTACATAAAGAAGGATACTTGGATCCGTTCGAGTATCAGTCTTATGCCACTTGTGAATCTTGTCTCATGGGAAAGATGACAAAGACTCCGTTCACTGGACACAGAGAATGAGCAAGCGAGATCTTGGGACTCATACACAGTGATGTGTGTAGTCCAATGTCTACACATGCGCGAAGTGGTTATTCATACTTCATTACTTTCACAGATGATTTCTCTTGGTATGGGCATGTCTTCTTGATGAAGCACAAATCCGAGGCCTTTGAGAAATTTCGGGAATACAAGAATGAAGTTGAAAAACAAACAGGCAAAAGTATCAAGATACTGAGATCTGATTGAGGTGGTGAATACTTGAGTGCCGAGTTTCTGGGCTACTTAAAAGAGAATGGAATTCTCTCTCAGCTTACTCCTCCATACACACCACAACACAACGGTGTATTGGAAAGGAGGAATCGAACCCTATTGGATATGGTTCGTTCCATGATGAGTAAGGCTGAGTTACCGCGATCCTTCTGGGGTTATGCACTAGAAACAGCTGCATATCTTTTGAACTAAGTTCCTACTAAGTCAGTGCCTACCACACCATATCAGATGTGGAGTGGGAAGAAACCTTGCCTTAAACATTTTAAGACATGGGGGTGTCCAGCTTTTGTAAAAAAGCAGCATGCGGACAAGCTCGAGGCACGTTCAGTACAGTGTAAGTTTGTGGGATACCCAAAGAACTCCATGGGGTATCTTTTCTATTAAGCAGAGGAACAAAAAGTTTTTGTTTCTCGTCATGCCCGCTTCTTGGAAACTGAGTTTTTGGAAAATCAGATAAGTAGGAACGCAATAGAATTGGAAGAAATTCCAGAGCCACGAGCTATTACTGAAAGCTTAGTAGAACCAGAGGGTTCGAAAGAACAGGACATTCCTACGCCGCTCCGCAGGAGTAGTAGGCAGTCTCATCCTCCCGAGAGATACTACGGTTTTCTCATAGACGGGGATAGAGAGGATTGCACTATGGATTATAGTGAGCCTACTAGCTTCCAGCAAGCCATTCAGAGCGGTGACTCGGAAAAATGGCTGGATGCAATGCAGACCGAGATGGAGTCCATGTACACCAACAAAGTTTGGACTTTGGACTTTGCTCCAGAAGGGGTAAAACCCGTAGGCTGCAAATGGATCTTCAGAAAGAAGATTGGTGTAGATGGGAAGGTAAAGACCTATAAAGCTAGACTTGTTGCAAAGGGTTTTCGTCAAAGACCTGGTTTGGACTATGACGAGACCTTTTCTCCAGTGGCTATGCTGAAATCCATTCGGATCCTTCTTGCCATTGCTGCCTTCCACGATTATGAAATCTGGCAGATGGACGTAAAGACGTCTTTCCTAAATGAAAATTTGGAAGAGTGCGTCTATATGGATCAGCCGGAGGGATTCATTCAGAGTGGGAACAGCGGTAGAGTGTGCAAGTTGCTCAAGTCCATTTATGGACTTAAGCAGGCATCGCGGAGTTGGAACATCTGCTTTGATGATACTGTCAAGGAATTCGACTTTATCAAAAACCCAGATGAACCATGCATTTACAGTAAGATTGTAGGGAGAACTGTGGTATTCCTCGTCTTGTACGTGGATGACATTCTCCTAATAGGAAATGATATTCCTATGCTACAGTCAGTCAAAGGATTCTTGTCACAGAGGTTCTTCATGAAGGACCTGGGAGATGCCAACTACATTCTGGGGATCCAGATTTATCATGATAGATCTAAGAGGATGTTGGGACTTTCACAGTCCAGGTACATCGACACCATACTGAAAAGGTTCAGTATGGAAGATTCCAAGCGCGGTAATTTACCGGCTTGTCACGGGATCACCCTCTCCAAAGAGATGTCTCCCAAGACTGATTTGGAAAGGGATTGCATGTCTATTATACCCTACACTTCTACGGTAGGATCTATAATGTATGCGATGTTATGTACCAGACCAGATGTAGCATACGCATTGAGCGTTGTAAGCCGGTATCAGTCAAACCCAGGGGAGAAACACTGGATAGCAGTAAAGAACATTCTCAAGTACCTGAGAAGGACTATGGAGATGTTCTTGGTGTATGACGGAAAAGACCTCCAGCTCGAGGCCTTTGCTGACTCCAGCTTCCAGAGTGACAAGGATGACTCCAAGTCCATGTCGGGTTATGTCTTTACCCTCAATGGAGGGGCGGTCTGCTGGAAGAGTTCCAAGCAGGAGACCGTTGCTGACTCAACTATGGAAGCGGAGTACATAGCTGCTTGCGATGCCGCAAAGGAAGCTGTCTGGATGAAGAAGTTCCTCACGGAGCTTCAGGTGGTTCCTACCATTGTTGATCCAATACCGCTGTATTGCGACAACAAAAGCGCTATAGCTTTAGCGAAGGAACCCAGGTCCCATCAGAAGTCCAGGCACATTTTGAAGCGGTACCACCTGATCAGGAGATCGTAGATCGCCGGGAGATCGAGGTGAAGATAGTAAATACGGAGAATAACACTGCAGATCCACTCACGAAGGCCCTACCCCAGACTCAGTTCGAGCGGCTGATCGAGATGATAGGTCTTCGATACGCCAGTACATGGCCTTAGTGCAAGTGGGAGATTGTTAGTGTATATGCCCTAGAGGCCATTACTGTATCTGTTAGTACACGGCAGCGCCCCGGCCGTCTAACAGACGCCAATATGCGGAACAAAACTTTTACGACAGGCGCTATCGCGTACTATAACCCGGATCTGCCATTAAAGCTAAACTAACAATTTGTAAAGATGGTAGAATTGTTATACCGAATGATCCGAGTCCTTCGGTCTTCAACCATTATCCCACGCTATGTTGCAACTGATCCGAACTTGCTCGATCTCCGGTCTCGTCGTTCAGGTGGCACCACGTCGACGGATCTTTAAACGGGCTCCCGCCTCTGAACCGAGGCAACTCGATCGTCAAGTTTGCTAAAAGAGACGACCAAGATGAAGTGGAGAATGGGTAGAACACTTTGTCTCGTTACGTCCAAGGCTATGGACGAACGGTTAAAAGAAGTTGCCATTTGGAATCGGGTGAATGGAAATTGAACTATATGAAATTTCCATACACTAAACTATCATAATCTTTTGCAAATGAAATCAAATGAACAACCATCAAAATCCCATACCCTCCTCACAAGAGGGGGCCGACCACTATATAGAAGAGGGAGGGTGAGTGTAGGAGAGGGGAGGGTGAGCTTAAGAGAAAATATCTAGTGTGAACACAAAGTGTGAACACATAGTGTGAACACAAAGTATGAACACAATAAATGCACCATTAATGAACAAGTGAGTCACAAGCCTAATCGCCCTCTCTAGAACCTTCTAGATCACTGACTCACCTCATCAAGAAAAGATAAATCCGTATTTAACCGAATGTCAAAATACGGCTGATAGAAAACTGGAAACTGGCAACTTCCAAAAGTGATCCTGAAACGAATTTCAGGATAACCCCGTAACAGTATAAACATACCCGCATTTATATTACAACCGAATATAAATGCAACTGAGACAAAGATATTATATCTACACAGTATAATACTGGGATCCGGCTTAAACCAAAGCCTACCAGTATTATCTGCCCGAAAAATAACACGTGCGAAAACGCACGTGCTTTTTCCGAACCCTGCCATAAACCCATACGGCATCTACAACGTTTCGCCCGAACTTGGGAAAGTGTCTGTGGGGGACTCTAATGACTCATCAGTACACTGGCTCAGAGGTACAAACTGTACGTAACGGTTGCCTATGTATTGATTGGAAGGGAAGCTGACGAGCGAACTCATCTATAAACCCTACTGAGCCTGACAGTGACAATATCTGTACAGTCCGGAACATTTGTCTATGAGTATCGCATATACGGCCTAGGGGGCCGGTAAACGTCAGACCCCCAACAGCGGTATAAGTCGTGTCAGAGAGCAGCCCAGAACACCCTGAGATTCTACTGGTATACCTACCAGTATATCTCGATTACCCTGGCCAGGGATTTCGTGTAATGGCTCTCCTAAACACAGCGCGATCTCACCCCCAATACCGGGAGAGACGAATCCCCGAAGATCCGCTCACTTGCCTCTAAATGTGGCTCGGGACTGTACCCAAAATATACCTGTTTGCACGACTCCTTTGACCCATGGTAGGGTATAAATCAAAGCACAGTGGGAACTCACACGAGACAAATGACGACATCAGGTCGATGAACTAACCTGTACACATGTCACCAGGGAACTGCTATCTGACGATATGTATAATACCAACTAGCATGTTCCCGGCGAGTCCTGTCCGGTGTACTCATAACCCAATGAGCACCTGTATACATCTTAGGTGATCCAACTGACACCAGTGGCTTGTGAGACCGGCCACCGCCCCTCGTCGGGGTCTCGACTGTATACACTAGTCTACTCCGGAGTATCGATGCCCTGTCTCGAAACTCCCACGACTTGGGACACTTTAAGGATGTGCTTATAGACCCCAGCTCCCACATATATGATCGCCATCATACTGCTGGTAGTCAAACAAGAATCTTATGGGCTCAATCATGATGATAAAGACAAACCATATAACATACTATCATCTCGAGTAAGACTGTTTTATCGGTATAGGTCCTCCCTCAATCATTGCAATCACGTACCTGCGATCCAATAATTAACTTAGAGGGCACTATATCCAACAATCTCCCACTTGCACTTAAGGCTAATTATTGCGATGTCGTGTACTCACAGCTCGTGTGATACCGAGCATCCAACTCCTCTACGAAACAGTTTCACAAAGCTCGTTTGTAAAACTCTTGTATTTGAGAAATAGCCTCAGTGAGTGGATCCGCCTTGAAGTTTCTTTCTATGTCTCTCTTAAACTCAAGTTCGCGGAGAAGAACCATCTCTCGAATCGAGTAATACCTGTCTTAGAATATGTCTGGATATCTGATGGGACCTAGTTCATAAATGAACTCCAAATCCAAACTTCTTAGACTGTATCGATCACTTAAACTAATCAGTGTTGCGCACAATGCCTCCCACAGTATCCTCTTGGACCGACTGTCCATAATACTGTCCCTCGTCTGAGGAAAAACTATAACTCTGACATTCACTCTGTCATCCAGGTCACCTGTGAAGCCTGGAATAATAACCGTCTCCTGAAGGAGGCTGTCGTCATCAAATCCATAGAACATTCACTTATGTTCTATAACTGCTTCCGTATGTTTCTTCAGGATTGGATTAATATAAACTTATCGCATCTAGTGCAAAAACGACATCTGGTGTGGTACTTGACATCTCACGATTGACTCAATTACCTAAGCAAGTGATCTGCCAATCATGCACTTCCCTCTCCCTTTTAGTCTGTAAGACACCTTTAGAGAAGGTGACTCCATCACCTGCAGGTATACCACCATGCCAGGAGTCATCTATTCTAAAATACTATTAGAATACTGTCAAAGTACCCACATGTAGGGTTGCTGGGCACGCTCACAAGGTTCTACGAGGCATCAACCATGCCCGATTAAAAAATTAGCCATGCCGAACAATCCGAAGCCGGATCTTTAAACTATAGATTAGGCGAAAACTAACATGTTAACAACTTTAACACTAAGTGAGAGGGATTACAACCTTTGTAGATCCGGTCCTTCACTTCATATGCTTCGTGTTGTGGTCCCTTCGCTGCGATCATCGGGTTCCGGACTCTCGAGAGGTTCTACGAAGAGAAAGATGCAACCTTTGCTTCCGATCTTCGATACAAAGATGATCTACCTTGAAGTTTCGTTAACACAAGCTAACACTCATGAAATGATTTGAAAACCCTCATCTAAATGGCAAGGGAAGATGAGGATGATGAAGTAGGATTTTTGCTCTCTTTATTTATCTTTTTCTCACATTTATTCATCACTAGGAAAAAGCTAGTAAGCTTTTTCCATGAAGAAAGAAGAAGGAAGAAGATGAAGAAGAAGAATGAAATTCTCATTTGTGATGAATAATAAAAGGTTATCATAATCATTTATGCAACCATGGTTGTAGTAACCAATGTAGAGAGTTTACTAGGGTTAGGGTTTGGGTTGGGTTAAAGGGTGAGTCACAAAGAAAAATCTATCATAATATCTTAACAAATGACAAAGTAAAAACATCTAGAAACATCTAACCCAAATCAAACCCTAAACTTTTTTAAACTTCTCTAAACATGTTGCATTAATAATTATAATATGTTACAATATTATATATCACATATACAATATTTATTGTAACAAAATAAAATAATACATTTAACATATATCGCATATATATCAATGTATTACCCGAGTGAGAAAAAGAATCTTTTAGTGAGCTAATATTAGTTAATGTAATTTAATATATCATATATATTATTATACATTAAATTATCGAATCAACACTTGATCCGACAATCCGGCTATATCGCATATAACCGACTAATATTTATCCGTACCGATTCATCGAATCAACACTTGATCCGATGACCCGGCTGATATCAAATATCGCGAGAATAAAATACGGTATCTCATATCGTATTATCCTCGGTCCCGCACATATCACATATGTGCCCCTACTCCGTTTTGCCAGAGTCAAGAAACCTCTGTGTAGGACTCTAAAGAATCGTCAATACGCCGGCAGTAGGTGATGATCATATCAAACACCCACAAGCTGCAAGCGGTCAGCTAAACGTAACAGCTACCCAGGTATTGAGCGCTCAGAAGATCAACAAGAAAGCCTGTAACTTTTCCTGTGAATCCAAACAGTAACACTCCCGTACAGTCCGGTCTCGTCGTCTGATATGTCGCATATCTCGCCTAGGGGTGGTAAACGTCAGACCCCAGTAGCTCGATAAGTCGTGTCGATTTGAGGTCTATAACAGTTCGAGAAACTACTGATAACACTTACCAGTAAATCTCAACAACCCTGGCCAGGGATTTCCGGTTATAGCCAATCGAACACAGAACAACATCAACTCCCTATCCCGGGAGAGACGAATCCCCTCCTATCGCTCATTGCCTCCATGTGATTCGGGACTGTACCCAAAAGCCACCTTTCTGCATGCCCTCTTGGACGTGGTATGATGGAAATCAAAGCACAGTGGGAATCACACAAGACACTATGACGATCTCGGGTCAACAGACTACTCTGTACCAGTGTTACCGGAGAACTGCCATCTGACGTGAGGTATAATACCATCTGGGAGTTCTCGGCGAGTCCGTCCAGTGTACCCAGTCTCCACTGAGCACCCGTACACCATCCTTGATGTCAAACACCGATGGATATGGGATCATCCATCGCCCATCATATGGGTCAAGATGCGTATACGCTAGTCTACTCTGGTGTATCGATGCCCTGACTTGATACACCCTCGACTAGGAACAGTTATAGGATGTACTCGTCGACTACCATAGCCCCACTAGTATGATCTCATCATAGTCCCAGTAGTCGAGTACATATCCTAAGGGCTTTATCAACATGTAACATAGAGACAATCAGAGTACATGTTAAGAAAGTCCTCCCTATATATGTCCTAGCATCCACTACAGTATACATCGTATGTACAGTAATGGCCTCTAGGGCATACATATAACTAACAATCTCCCTCTTGCACTAGGGCCATCTGTTATGGTATCGCATACCCAACAATTAGCTGCGGTTGAAGTATCTCATACTCAACCATCCCATAAAAGTCTCTACTGGGAAAAAGGCCTTTGTGAGTGGATCCGCGCTGTTGTCCTCTGTGTCTACTCTCCTAACCTCGATCTCTCTGGAGATCAACCATCTCCATGATCAGGTGATACTGCCTAAGAATTATATCTGGATTTCAGATGGGATGGTAGTTCCTTGGCAAAAGCCACAACTCCATTGTCACACAATGGTAGGAACGAAGTTCATCTCATGAACTAATATATCCAGACTGCCTCTTTGGTAGTATCCTTGGTACGATTTATCTTGCCTTTAATCGTCTAGTATGTCACGGTATCTAGCTTGGAACTCTTCCAACATACCGTCCCTCCACTGAGGGTAAAGACAATGCCTGCGACTGACATTCAGTCGTTCTTATCACCCTGGAACCTTTCCAGTGATTCTCCCCAGGATCAATTGATACCATCTCACTACAACTAGTGAGTATCCTAACATCCAATTAGATCTATCTCATAGATCCAAAACCCAGGATTTAGGAGGTATCACTTTGATCCTATATGGAGAATCCTTGTGATAAGCGGAGATAGACCGAGCGTAGCATAGGAAACTTCTTCCCTATCAAGAGTATGTCATCCATGTACTCTACAAGGATCACCACAATACTCTCTACTACCTTTTTTGTATATACAAGGTTCATCTACCATTTTGATGAAGTCAAACTCTTTGACTACCACATCAAAACAGATGTTCCAACTCCGCGATGCCTGTTTTATCATATAAAACATCTTGCACACGTTTCCGCTGCTCCCACTGTCTACGAAGCCCTCTGGCTGTGTACTTATAGATGCTATCTTCTAAATCATCATTTAGAAAAGCAGTCATGACACCCAACTGCCAGATATCGTAGTCATGGTATGTAGCCGTGGCAAGTAGGATCTGGATGGACTTAAGCATAGCTTTGAAAGTCTCAACTTTTCCATGTACACCAAGTAATCTTCTCAAGATATACTCGCTTCTGATGGGGATTTAACCCTTCAGATAAAGCAACCAAAGTCCATACTTTGTTGGTGTATAAGGATTCCATCTCAGATCGATAAGCATCCAGCCATTCTTACAAAGCCTCACTCCTGATGGCCAGCTCGAAACTAGTTGGGTCATCATCTCATGATGCAATCCTCGCTCCCACTGTCATAGAGAAACCGAAGTATCTATCAGGTGGGTGAGGAACCCTACTAGATCGGCGGAGAGGCCGAGGTTCGTTGGAAACTATTGAATCCTTTGGTTCTACCAAATCATCAGCTGCAGTTTGTATAGCTGGAACCTTTCCAGTTCTACATAACAGACCTTGCCTCGAGCTTGTACGGATTTTGCTTTTAGACATAGTCCGCACAACCCCAAATCTTAACAAGCTTAAGATATGGGCTCTTACCTTTACATATCACATATGAAGTGGTAGGCAACAGATTTGATTTGAACCCTATTCAATAGGCATGCAACTTCTCAAGTGCATAACTCCCAAAAGGAAATAGGAAACCCAGTAGTACTCATCATAGAGTACACCATATCACATAGGGTGCTATTGCTCCGCCCGGATACACCGACGTGCTGTGGTGTATACGGAGGAGTAATGCTGAGAGAGAATCTCATTCTCCTTAAGAATAGTCCAGGAATTCCGTGCTCAAGTATTCTCCTCCTTGATCACATCAAAGGACATAATACTTTTACCCGTATTTTTGGTTCTCTACTTCTAACTCATATTCTGTGAATATCTCAAAAGGTTCTGACTTGTGTTTCAACAGAGACATATGTCTGAATCTTGAGAGATTATCAGAGAATGTAATGAAGTACAAAAAACCGGTCTTGGCTTGTGTAGACAGGGGACTTTCATACATCATCATGTATCAATCCCAAGAGTTCACTAACTCTTTCTCTGTTTCCAATAAACAGAGCTATGGTCATCTTATCTTTGTGACATGACTGGCAAGTTTCACAAGATGTAAATTCAAACAGATTTAAATGTGCATCTCAATGTAACTTAGCTAGTCGGGTCGCATTGACATGACCTAGTCTATAATACCTCAAGAAGGATTTGTTCATTTCTGAACTCTTCCTCTTGTGTGTGTTCTATATACTAAGAACTGTGGTTTGATTTAGAACGTCAATGCTTTTAGATAACGTGCCTGAACCGATCAACTCTTGATATAGGAAATGTTCAAAACATTATCCAACAATACTAAATTATATCCTTTCTTTACTAATAAAGAGACTGATATGATTTTGTATATCAGGTTCGGTATCTAATAACATTCGTTCAGAATCAATGTATTCAGGTAATACAGGGTGATAGTGACCAACAGACTTGGCTGCAACACTTGCACCATTTTCTGTCTCATGAAACTTATCACCCGTTCTCAGTTCTCTACCTTTCTGTAGCCCATGTAACAAATTACATATCGGGATCCTGATCTGGTATCAAATACCCAAGACGTAAAGGATACTGAGAAACAGTTCTCTATAATGAACACACCCGAAGATGATGCATCAACATGCACTTTCTTCGTTTGGGTGGCACGGGAAATCTGGTATTCCCTAATTTCCTGCTCTGTCTTATAACAATTATAATTTGGAGCGGGACCAACGTTCCCCAGCTCAGTATAACAAGCTGGTTCGGTCAATATATCCGTTTTATTATCTTGATTAAGACGTGATATGTTCGCTACCTGGAGAGAGAGAGAAGAAAACACTCAGCGTATGCTCTTGCAAGATTAGATTGGTTATCTAATATATCTAATCAGGATGTTTCCCACTGTTTTAATCAAATCTTCCTTCAAACCATAAAAGGAAAGACTAGCCGGGATTAATTACACGCTACAAGTTCGGCAATCTTTCAGCCAGGCCAGTGTCGGTACTTTGAGGGAGGTCCCCCGTGCTTTCGCACGAACCTAATTAAGTAAACATCGTTTTCCCAGAGGCGTAACCCCGTTAACACCTTTCTAGACACCTGCTTGATCGGCTAATTGTAATGTGTAAAACTTTCCCAGGAGTAACTCTTACTCGCAGCGGGTATCAGGATCCAACTATCTTATAGAAGGTATGCAATCTCATTGCAAATTTCAACTCGTGAAATTCCCAATAATATTTTACCCCTAGCGTGCTATGACCTTGACGCATGCCAAACAACCCATAGTTCGCTAGTCAAGTTCAACTCGTACATTTCTTGATTGAATTAAACCCACCTGCACGACCCTTGACGCATGCCAAACAACGCCGTACGAATACCCTAATCCAATCGCATCGTATGCTAGCAGATAAGCACTAGTTAGCTACCGTACACTACGTCTTGACGAATGCCAAACTACTGCAGCACGAATACTAAGTAGTACTTATCTGAAATGACGGAGGGCTACGACGGGTTTTTAAGAAAACCCTTTTGCGTAATGAACTTGATATCGTTGTAGAATCGAGTGATTTTTAAATGGAGTGTTTTTTAGGCTTTTCTAGTTTTGCTAAAGGGGTCACTCCCGGTGAAGGGATCGTCGGCCCTTTCCTCATCGAATAAGGTGCAGGATATTTCACAAATATCACTATGCAAAGCAAGAACTATAGAAGCAATGAAAAGACAAACCGAGTTTGTAGCATCTGCCAGTTATTGCTAAAGGAGTCACTCCCGGTGAAGGGATCTCGGTCCTTTCCTTATCGAATAAGGTGCAGGATGTTCTACAAGGAACACCGCTATGCAAAGCATGAACTAGAGCTACCAGTTTTTAAACAAGTTTCTACAACATCTTAGGTTTCTTTTATTTCATTAATCTCATTAATGAAGTCCCATTTTATTATGCTTCGCAAGCATCTCTTTTGAAACGAAATCTGCAATATAACATATATCTCATATATATAATATAAACATTCGTCACAGGCAGTAATATGATCTCATCACAGAACATTGCAGCAGAAGAACATATATGAAATATTGGATATACTAGGACGTACGTGTTTTCAATACGAGCCTGTATAAAACACGGATTCCACGGTCGCGATGAATAGCCAAACCCACATCCCTAGACCCCTATGAGAGCGGCAAGTAACACTGCCAATTCTAGGGTTAGGAGACCTGGTCTCGACTCCTCGAGATGGTCTCCCACTGGACCCTAGAACCCGGTTACTTATGCTCTCCGCCTTGGGTCTACCTAATGTGGAAAAGTAAATAATATACAACGGTGACATCTTCCGGAACCTGGAAGTGCCCCAATAAAAGAATATTACATACAAGTTTTTACATGAATGAAAAAGAAAAAACTCTCATCTCACATAAAACCCCCGGCTATTCAAAACGCGACGATCCAATATAACATATCACAGCAACACATAATATCTTATATCATCAACGTAAGCAAGTATGCGTATCCCGATTGTCGTTGATGTATAGCAACGAAGCCGGCGATACCCCACATACTACGCTTACGGTCACAGAAAAGAAAGTGTAAAACTACAACAGTTGGAATCCGCAACCTCCTTAGACATCGCATGCCTAACCAAATGAATTCCTTAGACATCTCATGCCTAACAATTATAAACCCCGCATTTTAGTCTCATTATCGAAAAGTCTTTTCAATATCAAGTCGGACAATTCAACAAGATTCCCGACGTCCTGATCGAATGCTCGTCGCAAACTTTAGTAGACGGCCGCACCCCCAGATGCCGTCGACGAAGTGCACTAAGGCGGAACACCGCTGCCGCGAGCATCCGAACGGATGCTTTCGGCGACGTGGTTCTCCTACAGTCACTTGGTCGGGGCTAAGTGGTGTAGCTGTCTATTAAGTTTACCCGGCGAGTATCCGCGTACGCTACGTGATTGCGACGGACTTTTGATCACATCAAAATTCCGTGGCAACCGATCATTTGAGACTAAACTGCTATGTTTATAATATTCAAATCAGTTATCTCATAACTACCTGTGGATTCCAAATATTGTATCACATTCCAGATAAATAGACAAAGTTAAACTTTCCGATCGAATCATCAAACACCCAAGATTTCCCCAATATATCTCAACACTTGAAATCAGTTTAAAAACATCCATCACATGCCACAGTACCAATGGTCCAGCCGTAGAAGGGTCAAGCCAACGCCTCACATGTGGCACGCCGTACTGCCCCAAACCCTAAGGTTCAAAAGGAAGTTCAAGACGGTCACATAATCGAGTTAAGGTTTGTTGTCTTCTAGAGAGTCCACCGCGTTACTTGCACGACTTAGAACGTTCTTAAACACGAGAAAAATCCAACTTTTGAAAAATTTTCCGACAGGGGAAAAAGTGAGTTATTGATATCCGTTCGAACTTTTTAACAGTTTCTAAAATTATCCGGACAAACTAAACAAAGTTATAATATCCGATCGAAACAACGAGTCCCCAATACAACACAGAAAACTCAACACTTGAGTGAAAAATAAAAATTCCCAGAAGAATCAGCAAGTACCAACGGTTATAACTGTGCAAAAACTAACTCTTTATCCCCAAGTTCTGCCGCGGAACCGCCGCTAATACCCTAGTTTGGCCGCGGTTCCGCGGCGCTTTGAACGATTCAAAGTGTCGTTTTGCACAGTAATTCCTAAAATACCCTGCTGAATTTTTTGAGCATTTTTAATATGAAAAAAATCACAGTTTTGAAAATTTTCCAAAAACTACGGTATATCGGGTTTTCCGGGTTCGATCGGACTTTAAACTTTGTCTAGACTTCGCCTAAAGCTATAGCTTAGCTCTGATACCACTGTAGGGTTGCTGGGCACGCTCACAAGGTTCTACGAGGCATCAACCATGCCCGATTAAAAAATTAGCCGTGCCGAACAACCCGAAGCCGGATCTTTAAACTAGAGATTAGGCGAAAACTAACATGTTAACAACTTTAACACTAAGTGAGAGGGATTACAACCTTTGTAGATCCGGTCCTTCACTTCATATGCTCCGTGTTGTGGTCCCATCGCTGCGATCATCAGGTTCCAGACTCTCGAGAGGTTCCACGAAGAGAAAAATGCAACCTTTGCTTCCGATCTTCGATACAAAGATGATCTACCTTGAAGTTTCGTTAACACAAGCTAACACTCATGAAATGATATGAACACCCTCATCTAAATGGCAAGGGAAGATGAGGATGATGAAGTAGGATTTTTGCTCTCTTTATTTATCTTTTTCTCAAATTTATTCATCACTAGGAAAAAGCTAGTAAGCTTTTTCCATAAAGAAAGAAGAAGGAAGAAGATGAAGAAGAAGAATGAAATTCTCATTTGTGATGAATAATAAAAGGTTATCATAATCATTTATGCAACCAATGTAGAGAGTTTACTAGGGTTAGGGTTTGGGTTGGGTTAAAGGGTGAGTCACAAAGAAAAATCTATCATAATATCTTAACAAATGACAAAGTAAAAACATCTAGAAACATCTATAATGCATTAACCCAAATCAAACCCTAAACTTGTTTAAACTCCTCTAAACATGTTGCATTAATAATTATAATATGTTACAATATTATATATCACGTATACAATATTTATTATAACAAAATAAAATAATACATTTAACATATATCGCATATATATCAATGTATTACCCGAGTGAGAAAAAGAATCTTTTAGTGAGCTAATATTAGTTAATGTAATTTAATATATCATATATATTATTATACATTAAATTTTCGAATCAACACTTGATCCGACAATCCGGCTATATCGCATATAACCGACTAATATTTATCCGTACCGATTCATCGAATCAACACTTGATCCGATGACCCGGCTGATATCAAATATCGCGAGAATAGAATACGGTATCTCATATCATATTATCCTCGGTCCCGCACATATCACATATATGCCCCTACTCCGTTTTGCCTGAGTCAAGAAACCTCTGTGTAGGACTCCAAAGAATCGTCAATACGCTGGCAGTAGGTGATGATCATATCAAACACCCATAAGCTGCAAGCGGTCAGCTAAACGTAACAGCTACCCAGGTATTGAGCGCTCAGAAGATCAACAAGCAAGCCTGCAACTTCTCCTGTGAATCCAAACAGTAACACTCCCGTACAGTCCGGTCTCGTCGTCTGATATGTCGCATATCTCGCCTAGGAGTGGTAAACGTCAGACCCCAGTAGCTCGATAAGTCGTGTCGATTTGAGGTCTATAACAGTTTGAGAAACTACTGATAACACTTACCAGTAAATCTCAACATCCCTGGCCAGGGATTTCCTGTTATAGCCAATCGAACACAGCACAACATCAACTCCCTATACCGGGAGAGACGAATCCCCTCCTATCGCTCATTGCCTCCATGTGATTCGGGACTGTACCCAAAAGCCACCTTTCTGCATGCCCTCTTGGACGTGGTATGATGGAAATCAAAGCACAGTGGGAATCACACAAGACTCTATGACGATCTCGGGTCAACAGACTACTCTGTACCAGTGTTACCGGAGAACTGCCATCTGACGTGAGGTATAATACCATCTGGGAGTTCTAGGCGAGTCCGTCCAGTGTACCCAGTCTCCACTGAGCACCCGTAAACCATCCTTGATGTCAAACACCGATGGATATGGGATCATCCATCGCCCATCATATGGGTCAAGATGCGTATACGCTAGTCTACTCTGGTGTATCGATGACCTGACTCGATACACCCTCGACTAGGAACAGTTATACGATGTACTCGTCGACTACCATGGCCCCACTAGTATGATCTCATCATAGTCCCAATAGTCGAGTACATATCCTAAGGGCTTTATCAACATATAACATAGAGACAATCAGAGTACATGTTAAGATAAAGTACAACCAGATAGCATACTATCATGTCGAGCAAGAAAGTCCTCCCTATATATGTCCTAGCATCCACTACAATATACATCGTATGTACTGTAATGGCCTTTAGGGCATACATATAACTAACACCACATTGGGAAACTACCCAAATCTAGATCTAAAACCATAGATCTAGTAACCAGAATGTCAGATATTATATCCATATCCTTTGTGGAGAAACAACTGTGTGACGACCACAGCATAACCGATCGTAGTATAGGAATTTTACTTCCTACTCTGTGTATGTCATCCATATACCAGGACATTACACCCTATTACCTTCTTAACAGATCCATCCCCTATTCTGATGAAGTCAATCTCATGACTGTCATATCAAAAATCAGATGATCTATCTCCGCTATATCTGCTCAAGTCTACAAATAGACACTAGCTACTTGACCACTACGCTTCTGCTGCTCCCACTGATTACGACAACCCTCTGGCAGAATAATATATGCGTGTACTTCTAAAACTAGTTTAGAACGACGCTATACATTTCCTCCTGCCGGGTCTCATAGTCTGGAACAACAGTAGTGTCAAGTCTGGGTAAACAAGAACCTCCCTGTCACTGTCCTTGAGGCTACTGAGTACCTCTCGGGTGTCTCAGGTTACCCACCATGTCTGCGGAGTGGCTATTGGAATGTCAAACCAGATTGAATATATAGGTCCTATTAAACTTTCCGTAATCGTTTGCGGTTCTGGAATCACTTCCAGTTCTACCATGCTCCCACTACTGTTTTCTGAAAAAATCCATTTTAATAAAAATGTGGCGAGTCAAGAACAATATCACTATTGATCTTCCAGATGGTAGAAAATCAACCCTCGTCGAAGCTAGGGTCAACCCACAAACTGCCATTACAGAAACGTGGCTTGAGTTTTCCAGTGTCTGTTTTTAAGCATAAGCTGGACAACTCCCCTTACCTTAACATCGTTAAGATATGAAGCAATCTATATCCAATATAGAAACATAGGCACTTTATTTAATTGGAACCAGATTCAAATCCTGCAGCTGTCTCCGGTGCATATCAACTTAATGGATAGAGGCTAATCAGCATTATTCAACTTAGGAATCCATCCAATTACGAGTAACCTGAAAGAGAAACAAGTTTCTCAAAACCATTACTATCAACTGAATACTAATCACAAGAATCTACAACTTCGATTTCTTTGAAGAATCCCGATACTTGCGATACATGGTTCTCTACTTTATTCCTATACCCACAACTTCTCAATACTTAGACATTGTATTTCTACGAAACACTTGTCTATAAACTAGAGAAGTCACAAGTAAATAGAATATAGTACGAGGACCAACCCCTTTGTCCTGATGGACACTGGACAACATACAATACTCTGTATAAGTCCGCTGAGTTTGAATAACTCAAAACCTGTGCGTCGTAGGTTGAAAACTGTCCCCAGGCGATTTCCTAAAATATCACCAATTACAACGAATTCTGATATAATGAGGATGATCAGCTAATTCCCAAAAACTTGCTCCCACTCAACATCTGTAAAACTATACAGATATGAGAATCATACCTGGTAAATACATACCCTGGAGTAAGTATCTAATCGGGAAATCAGATTTCAATTAACAATGCACAGTGAAACTGAAACATGAAAATGTTTCGAAGGGGTGTCCTGGTATTCTTAGTAATGCCTCTTCCATAATCCAAATCATGACTTTAACCGTATATTTCCCTGCCATCTTTCCAATTCCCTTTTATTTTTCTTTAGTCGTTACCTTCTGTACACCATCATTAGGCTAAATGGTTTTCTTCCTTCCCTACCGTTCGGCACCAGCCTATGGTTTGGAAGAAGACTATCCAGTAAGCATAATAGGTGTACTCTCCTAATCCTAGGAGTACTCGCAACTTGAGAGGAGGTGATGATAAAAGACAATTGAATAATCCTTATTCCTATTTCTCCTGAACCAGAATCCATCCTCGAAAAAATATTCTTCGAGTTCGTATATAACCATACGATGGATTTATCCAATGGAATTGGATGTTCGTAGTGATACGGGTTGTTCTGGAGAAATCAAAGGTGAAGTAGGAGTGGCGATGAAATACGTGGTTTGGTCGTGAATGTTTAGTAGTCACAATTTACTTTGCCCTCTTTCTAATTCCTTTATTTGTCTTTACATATTACCTTCTGCACACCCTACTTAGGCTAATTGGTTTTCTTCATTCCCTACCTTTCGGCACCTGCCTATGGTTTGGAATAAGACTATCCAATAAGCGTAATAGGTGTACTCTCCTAAACCAAGGAGCCCTCGCAACCAGAGAGAAGGCGATAATAAAAGACAACTGAATAAACTAATTCTATTTCTCCTGAACCTGGATCCATCCTCGAAGAATTCCTTTCGAGTTCGTATATAACCATACGATGGATCTATCCAATGGAAGTGGATGTTCGTAGTAATACGGGGTGTTCTGAGAAATACAAAGGGTAAAAGAAGAAGATGCAATGACTTATGAAACTATAGACAATCCAAAAGCCAGTATATTAAGAAGGTCCGGTCAACTTTGGTTACTGAGTTATAGTCAAGGGTCGGTCAAAGGTTGCTGTCAAAGAGAGAAAGAAAAGAAACACTCTGCGTGCACTCTAACCTAGATCAGAATGGTTATCACTTTATCCAATTAGGAAACCGCCCACTGTAATCTCAAATTCTCCTCCAAACCTGAAAGAAGAATTAGTCGGGATCACCCGAAGAGTAAACCAACTCATCAGTGAGAATCGGGATCCAACTATCATCGTATGATAACTTGATGGAAGCCACTCAAGTTAACACACTCCAGAAGGTATGCACAAGTCTGGCAAGTTTCATGTATGTTTTGAAACTCCCGATATAATTTTTATCCCATGCTCTTATGACCTTGAAGTAGGCCAACAAATCATAAGCAACATGTCAAGTTCTACCCGTCGTTGTCCTGACTAACTTAAGTCATCGTACATGCCTTTGACGTAGGCCAACAAGGCTGTACGTCTGACTTAAACTATGTTGGTAAGTGCTGCATGCTCCCACAACTCTTGTGGCGCGGCGGAAGCGGTGAACAAAAATTTTCTTTGCATACAACACGCACTTAACCGAAGATCTTGTCTAAAGCACAACTAGTAAACCCTAACTAGAGATCTTATCTACTATGTTAGGGATTATACCTTGATGATACGGTCCTTCGGGTCTTCTCTTGGATGCAACTCTTTTGCTCCTTTCTCCTCTTTTGATCAACCCCTTGGCTCCTTTAGATGTTGCCGATGTTTTCGATCTCTGTCCACCGGAGACCTAGATGATCCACCCGAGAGTTTTCGTGCAAGCTAGAAGCTCTTCTCAAGAGTTTAACCGAGAGACCAAATTGGCTAGAAGAGGTCACTAGGATGATGTAGAGATAAGTGTATTGGATTAACTTGAAATCCTAAGCTTTGGATTCACATCTCATGTGAGGGTTAAAGCTAGGAAGAATGATCACCATCATTTTCTTTCTCTCTTCATATACACTTGTTACGATACACTTATCATAATTTTGTGTAGGATTGGAATTCCCTTGATTTCACATCTCATGTGATGGTATTTATAAGAAGAAGGAGGAGGAAAGAATAAGTGCATTTCATAATTAAAAGTTTAAGCATGATGAAAAAGAATATAGCACTAACTAAAGCATGTATTATGAAAGAAGTATCATGCATTAATAGTACATCCACTTCAACAACCACATTATCATGCTTATACCTTTTAATTTACACCTCACTAATTTATTTTCACAAAATAAATGATGTCATAATTATGTCATTATGAGGTGGCACCTTCTAGAAGGTATTCTTGTAACAATTACAAAAATACCCCTCCTCCGTATACCGTATACCGTATACTGTATACCCGCATCCGAATTCCGAAAAATACGAATACCATTAATCCAATAATATAATACCGGTATCCGGCCAGTATTATTCTTCCGATTATTATTCTTGTAACAATTACACGAACATAATCGAAAACCTGCCGTAACATCTTACGACTGCCGTAACAACTTACGGTCTCTACATCTTTTGCCTGAACGAGGGAACCCTCTGTGTGGGACTCTAAAGACTCGTCAGTACGCTGGCAATGGGTTTAACCACAAGCACGTCAGCGGCAGCAGTACGTAACGGCTACCCAGGTACATGACGAAAAGGTGGCCGACGAGCGAACTCATCACAACCCTTACGAGCCTGTAAGCAACACTTACCGTACAGTCCGGTCTCTTCGTCTGATACGTCGCATATGAAGTCTAGGGGTGGTAAATGTCAGACCCCAGTAACTTTATAAGTCATGTTGATTTATGGCTCATAACAGGTCGATGAACTACTGATAACACTTATCAGTAAACCTCGAGAACCCTGGCCAGGGATTTAGGTGTTATAGCCGATCAAACATAGCGCGACATCAACTCCCTATACCGGGAGAGACGAAACCCCTCCTATCGCTCACTGTCTCCATATGATTCGGGACTGTACCCAAAATCCACCTGTTTGCACGACTCAGTAGAGCCGTGGTAGGGAGGAAATACAGTGGGAATCACACAAGACTCTATGACGATCTCGGGTCTACAGACTAACCTGTACAAGTGTCACCAGAGAACTGCTATCTGACAATAGGTATATATACCATCTAGGAGTTCTCGGCGAGTCCGTCCAGTGTACCCAGTCTCCACTGAGCACCCGTATACCATCCTTGATGTCAAACACCGATGGATATGGGATCATCCATCGCCCATCATATGGGTCAGATGCGTATACGCTAGTCTACTCTGGTGTATCGATGCCCTGTCTCGACACACCCTCGACTAGGAACAGTTATAGGATGTACTCATAGACTACCGTGGCCCCACTAGTATGATCTCATCATAGTCCCAGTAGTCGAGTACAAATCCTAAGGGCTTTATCAACATGTAAAAAGAGACATTCAGAGTACATGTTAAGATAAAGTACAACCAGATAGCGTACTATCATGTCGAGCAAGAAAGTCCTCCCTATATATGTCCAAGCATCCACTACAATATACATCGTATGTACAGTAATGGCCTCTAGGGCACACATATAACTAACAATCTCCCACTTGCACTAGGGCCATCAGTTGTGGTATCATATACCAAACAATCAGCTGTGGTTGAAGTATCTCATACTCAACTATCCCATAAAAGTCTCTACTGGGAAAAAAGCCTTAGTAAGTGGATCCGCTCTGTTGTCCTCTGTATCTACTCTCCTAATCTCGATCTCCCTGGAGATCAACCATCTCTATGATCAGGTGATGCTGCCTAAGAATTATATCTGGATTTCTGATGGGACGGTAGTTCCTTGGCTAAAGCCACAACTCCATTGTCACACAATGGTAGGAACGAAGTTCATCTTATGAACTTATATATATCCAGACTTTTATCTTTGGTAGCATCCTTAGTAATGACGTATCTTGCCTTTCTAGTATGTCACGGTATCTAGCTTGGAACTCTTCCAACATACCGCCCCTCTACTAAGGGTAAAGACAATGACCGCGACTGACATTCAGTCGTCCTTATCATCCTGGAACCTTTCCAGTGATTCTCCCCTGGATCGATTGATATCATCTCACTACAGCTAGTGAAAATCCTAACATCCAATTAGATCTATCTCATAGATCCAAAACCCAGGATTTAGGAGGTATCACCTTGATCTTATATGGAGAATCCTTATGATAAGCGGAGATTGACCGAGTATATCATAGGAAACTCCTTCCCTATCAAGAGTATGTCATCCACGTACTCTACGAGGATCACAACCATACTCCATACTACGAGGTTCATCTACCATTTTGATGAAGTCAAACTCTTTGACTACCACATCAAAACAAATGTTCCAACTCCGCTGTGATTCTCCCCAGGATCGATTGATACTATCTCACTACAACTAGTGAGTATCCTAATATCCATTTAGATCTATCTCATAGATCCAAAACCCAGGATTTAGGAGGTATCACCTTTGATCCTATATGGAGAATCTTTGTGATAAGAGGAGTTTGACGGAGTGTAGCATAGGAAACTCCTTTCCTATCCAGAGTATGTCATCCACGTACTCTACGAGGATCACCACCATACTCCCTACCTTCCTTTTTTTATATACAAGGTTCATCTATTATTTTGATGAAGTCAAACTCTTTGACTACCACATCAAAACAGATGTTCCAACTCCGCGATGCCTGTTTTATCGCATAAAACATCTTGCACACTTTTCCGCTGCTCCCACTGTCTACGAAGCCCTCTGGCTGTGTACTTATAGACGCTCTCTTCTAAAACTTCATTTAGAAAAGCAGTCATGACACCCAACCACCAGATATCGTAGTCAAGGTATGTTGCAGTGGCCAGTAAGATCTGGATGGACTTAAGCATAGCTTTGAAAGTCTCAACTTTTCCATGTACACCAAGTAATCTTCTCAAGATATACTTGCTCCTGATGGGGATTTAACCCTTCAGACAAAGCAACCAAAGTCCATACTTTGTTGGTGTATAAGGATTCCATTTCAGATCGCTAAGCATCCGGCCATTCCTACAGAGTCCCACTCGTGATGGCCTGCTCGAAACTAGTTAGGTCATACCACTTTGGTCAGGCAACAACCCTATCCCATGGGGTCGCCGTGGCACCAAAAGGTCCCTCAGCAGCTACTTTCTACGTAGTCCCCTTCACGAGGACTACAACCCGCCGGAACACCATCCGGTCTCGGGACACGCTGGGGTAAGATGAAATCCTCGCTCCCACTGTCATAGAGAAAACGAAGCATCTCTTAGGTGGGTGAGGAACCGTACTAGATCGGCGGAGAGGCTGAGGTTCGTTAGTGTCTATCGAATCCTTTGGTTCTACCAAATCATTTTCTGTAGCTGGAACTGCTTCCAGTTCTACCTCATGACCACTAATTTCTTCACAAGAAATTCCCTTTCACAAAGGTGGCATGCTGAGAAACAAAACAACTTTTGTTCCTTGGTTAGGTCATCTGTTGTAGTTTGTGTAGCTGGAACGCTTTCCAGTTCTACCTTATGACCACTAATTTCTTCACAAGAAATTCCCTTTCACAAAGGTGGCATGCTGAGAAACAAAACAACTTTTGTTCCTCGGTTAGGTAGAAGATATTCCCTTGCTAATCTTGGGATATCCAACAAACTTCCACAGTTTTGACTTTGCCTCGAGCTTGTCCGGATTTTGGTATTTTTAGACATAGGCCGGACAACCCCAAATCTTAACATCTTTAAGATATGGGCTCTTCCCATACCATATCACATATGGAGTAGTAGGCACCTGATTTGATTGGAACCCTATTCAATAGGTATGCAGCTTCTCAAGAGCATAACTCCCAAAAGGAAAATAGGAAACTCAGTAGTACTCATGATGGAGCACACCATATCACATAGGGTGCAATTTCTCCGCCCCGATATACCATCGTGCTATGGTGTATACGGAGGAGTAATGCTGAGAGAGAATCTCATTTTTCTTTAGAATAGTCCAGGATTTCCATGCTCAAGTATTCTCCTCCTTGATCTCATCAAAGGACATAATACTTATACCCATTTTTGGTTCTCTACTTCTAACTTATATTCTGTGAATATCTCAAAAGCTTCGGACTTGTGTTTCAACAGGAACATTTTTCTGAATCTTGAGAGATCATCAAAGAAAATAATGAAGTACAAAGAACCGGTCATGGCATATGTAGATAGGGGACCTTTCATACATCATCATGTATCAATCCCAAGAGTTCACTAACTCTTTCTCTGTTTCCAATAAACAGAGCTATGGTCATCTTATCTATGTGACATGATCGGCAAGTTTCACAAGATGTAAATTTAAACTAATTTAAATATGCATCTAGATGTAACTTCAGCTAGTCGGGTCACATTGATATGACCTAGTCTACAATGCCTCAAGAAGGATTCGTTCATTTCTGAACTTATCCTCTTGTGTGTGTTCTGTATACTGAGAACTGTAGTTTGATTTAGAACGTCTATGCTTTCAGATAACGTGCCTGAACCGATCAACACTTGATATAGGAAATGTTCAAAACATTATCCATCAATAAAAAATTATATCCTTCTTTACTAATAAAGAGACTGATATGATGTTGTATATCAGGTTCGGTATCTAATAACATTCGTTCAGAATCAATATGTTTGTTAATATATGGTGATAACTGCCAACTTCTTGGCTTGCAACAATTGCACCATTTCCAACTCTTGAAACTTATCACCTGATCTCAGTCATTTACCTTTCTGTAGCCCATGTAACAGATTACATTTGTGGGATCCTGATCCGGTATCATTATACCCAGGACGTAAAAGATACTGAGAAACAGTTCTTTGTAATAAACACACCCGAAGATCATGCATCAACATGTACTATCTTCGTTTGGGTAGCACGGGATTCTGGTAATCCCCAATTTCCTGCTCTGTCTTATAACAATTATAGGTTGGAGCGGGACCAACGTTCCCCAGCTCGGTATAACAAGCGGGTTCAGTCAATATATCCGTATTTATTATCTTGATTAAGGCATGATATGGTCACTATCTGGGGAGAGAGAGAGGAAAACACTTTTGCGTAAGCTCTTGCAAGATTAGATTGGTTATTATCTAATCCGGATGTCTCCCACTGTTTTTATCAAATCTTCCTTCAAACCCTAAATGGTAAGATTAGCCGGGAATAATTACACCCTAAAATTTCGTCAAATTGTCTTGTGTAAAACTTTCCCAGGAGTAACTCTTACTCGCAGAGGGTATCGGGATCCAACTATCTCATAGGAGGTATGCAATCTCATTGCAAATTTCAACACTTGAAATTCCCGATAATATTTTGCCCCTAACGTGCTATGACCTTGACGAATGCCAACAAACCATAGTCCGCTAGTCATGTTCAATCCGTACATTTCTTGATTGAATTAAACCCAGCCGTACGTCTCTTGACGAAAGCCAACAAAGACGCACGACTACCCTAACCCAATCTCATCATATGTTACAGATAAGCAATAGTTAGCTACCGCACACTACGCCTTGACGAAAGCCAACAAACGCAGCACGAATACTAAGTATTACCTATCTGAAATGTCGGAGGGCTACGCAGGTTTTTAAGAAAACCATGAGCGTAATGAACTTGATATCGTTGTAGAAACAAGTGGGAAGGAGTGGTTTAAGCTCCAGTTTTAAAAATCGAATGGTTTTGTAGTATCTTTCTAATTTTGCTAAAGAGGTCACTCCCGGTGAAGGGATCTCGGCTCTTTCCTTATCGAATAAGGTGCTGGATATGTATATACCACGATGCAAAGCAAAGTTAGATCAACTATAAAATCAAATCGAGTTCTTTGTAACATTTTCCAGTTTCGCTAAAGGGGTCACTCCCGGTGAAGGGATCTCGGCCCTTTCCTCATCGAATGAGGTGCAGGATATTCAAGAATACCACTATGCAAAACAAACGCTAGAGTTACCCTTTTTCAAAAAAAATTGATTCTACAACATCTTTAGGTTTCTTTCTTCTTAACATTAATCACATTAATGTGGTCCCATCATTTACGTTTCCTAAACATCACAGAAAAGAAACGCAAAATAGAACGTACGCTTATGCCATCCGCATTTGCCTCTGGGCCCCGTCATGCACCGTTAGGTTACTTAACTAACGGCAGAGCGGGGGCTGGACTAGCGCGGGTGCAAAACATAAGCAACATTTATTATATATCTCATATATAATTATAACCATTTCAGATCACAAATGAACGCATTGGATATACTAGGAATTCCGTATTTCATTTAAGCCCTTAATGAAAAACGGGTTCCACGGTCGTGATGAATAGCCAACCCCCCCCAGACCCCTACGGGTGCGGCAAACTACCCGCCAAAATCCCGAAGTGTAGCAACCTCCCTCAACAATTGAGTAGGCTACTCGGCACTTGGAGAACCCGGTAGTTTGTGCACCCCACCTTGGGTCTATCCTAGGAGCAAAAAACAGTAAAAAGAAATTATACAATATAACATTGCTTTTTACAAATTACATGGAATGAAAGAAAAGGAAAAACGCTCTTCTCACACCCCCCGGCCATTCATCACAACGATCCAACACATTCATATACACATACCATCCCATGATATCCATATGTGCAACCCCCACTAATCGTCATATAGCAATTAGCGGACGTTTCAAACACATATAACAAAAATTGAAAACCCGATTAGCCAAACACTATTAGAATTTCGATCGATGATTTTAAATCATGCCAACACTTGACATGTCCCTGTACAAACACCTTTGTAAAATTCTACATATCCCAAAAACCCTATTTCTTCAATATAAGATCACTGTGGAAAACCGAGTCGACTCGGCCTTAACTCGGCGGCGGATCCACGGCAAAACCATGGGTTTGGCCGCGGATCCGCGGCTCTTTAGTCGAGTTAGGGCTCCAAATTTCTACAGCGTTCTTATAAAACCCTGCCTGTATTTTTAAGATATGTCAAATCAATTTTGGAACACTTTCAAAAACTGACAGCAGCAAGGGCAGAATACGAGTTTTCGGGAGAAAAAACTGTCGATCGAGCTTCTAACTTTTGGCTAACATCTAATTGTGGTTTAGCCTGGCTCTGATACCTTGTTGGTAAGTGCTGCATGCTCCCACAACTCTTGTGGCGCGGTGGAAGCGGTGAACAAAATTTTTCTTTGCATACAACACGCACTTAACCGAAGATCTTGTCTAAAGCACAACTAGTAAACCCTAACTAGAGATCTTATCTACTATGTTAGGGATTATACCTTGATGATACGGTCCTTCGGGTCTTCTCTTGGATGCAACTCCTTTGCTCCTTTCTCCTCTTTTGGTCAACCCCTTGGCTCCTTTAGATGTTGTCGATGTTTTCGATCTCCGGCCACCGGAGACCTAGATGATCCACCCGAGAGTTTTCGTGCAAGCTAGAAACTCTTCTCAAGAGTTTAACCGAGAGACCAAATTTGCTAGAAGAGGTCACTAGGATGATGTAGAGATAAGTGTATTGGATTAACTTGAAATCCTAAGCTTTGGATTCACATCTCATGTGAGGGTTAAAGCTAGGAAGAATGATCACCATCATTTTCTTTCTCTCTTCTTATACACTTGTTATGATACACTTATCATAATTTTGTGTAGGATTGGAATTCCCTTGATTTCACATCTCATGTGATGGTATTTATAAGAAGGAGGAGGAAAGAATAAGTGCATTTCATAATTAAAAGTTTAAGCATGATGAAAAAGAATATAGCACTAACTAAAGCATGTATTATGAAAGAAGTATCATGCATTAATAGTACATCCACTTCAACAACCACATTATCATGCTTATACCTTTTAATTTACACCTCACTAATTTATTTTCACAAAATAAATGATGTCATAATTATGTCATTATGAGGTGGCACCTTCTAGAAGGTATTCTTATAACAATTACAAAAATACCCCTCCTCCGTATACCGTATACCGTATACTGTATACCCGCATCCGAATTCCGAAAAATACGAATACCATTAATCCAATAATATAATACCAGTATCCGGCCAGTATTATTCTTCCGATTATTATTCCTGTAACAATTACACGAACATAATCGAAAACCTGCCGTAACATCTTACGGCTGCCGTAACAACTTACGGTCTCTACATCTTTTGCCTGAACGAGGGAACCCTCTGTGTGGGACTCTAAAGACTCGTCAGTACGCTGGCAATGGGTTTAACCACAAGCACGTCAGCGGCACTAGCTGTACGTAACGGCTACCCAGGTACATGACGAAAAGGTGGCCGACGAGCGAACTCATCACAACCCTTACGAGCCTGTAAGCAACACTTACCGTACAGTCCGGTCTATTCGTCTGATACGTCGCATATGAAGTCTAGGGGTGGTAAATGTCAGACCCCAGTAACTTTATAAGTCATGTTGATTTATGGCTCATAACAGATCGAGGAACTTTCAATGGGAGAGTAGTTGCTTTCTGCCCCCAGAAGAACTCGACTTAAATAGTAGAGTGCTCTTTCTTTCCCCTGGTCATTCTCTTGTGCCCATAATGCGCCTAAAGAACATTCGAGGGCGGTTGTATAAAGAATGAGGGGCTTTCCCTTGACCGGAGCAGCCGACACTGGCGGGTTTTGCAGGTACTGTTTAATCTCGTCCAGCGCGCCCATGCATTTTTGATCCCAGACGAATGGAGTTCCCTTCTTCATCAGGTGGCTGTAAGGATGGCACTTGCCTGAAAGATTGGCTATAAATCGCCGTATGTATGCGAGCTTCCCTTGGAGAGACCACAACTGTTTAAGGGTTCTTTCCATGATCGCCTTGATCTTAGACGGATCTATTTCGATACCTCGGTGTCGGATGATGAATCCCAGGAATTTGCCTGAAGAAACTCCGAATGCACACTTGAGAGGGTTCATCTTCAAGTTGTACTGTCGAAGGCGTCGAAATACAGTCTTTAGATGCTCAAGATGTTCCTCGTATGATTTGCTCTTGACCACGAGATCGTCGATATAGCATTCGACGATTTCGTGTATAAGGTCATCAAAAATCTGCGTCATGGCTCTCTTGTAAGTAGCACCGGTGTTCTTTAAACCGAAGGGCATCACCTTGTAGCAGAATATACCCAAAGGAGTCCTGAAGGCGGTGTGCTTCTGGTCCTCGGGATGCATCTTTATTTGACTATACCCTGATGAGCCGTCCATGAAGGAGAAAACCTCATGAGTAGACGTATTGTCTATCATCAGTTCGGTGACTGGCACTGGAAAATCGTCTATCGGGAAAGCTTTATTGAGATCCCGGAAATCCACGCATATACGCACTGTCCCATTTTTCTTCATCACTGGGACGATGTTGGCGATCCACTCGGGATACTGGACTTCCTGGATAAAGCCAGAGTCGATTAGCTTCTTGACCTCGGCGTTGATGTTCATCTCAAGCTCGAGCCGCATTCTCCTCGGCGCCTGTTTGACTGGATTGACGTCCGGGGATATCGCCAATTTGTGCACAGCAACTTCTGGATCTAGTCCTGGCATCTCAGAATAGTTCCATGCGAAGCAATCTTTATGCTGTACAAGGACGTCTTTTAATGCAGCCACCCTTTCTTCAGACAGTAGGTCGCTGAAAAATGTCGGTCGCGGGTCGTCCACCGTCCCCAACTCAATTTTCTTGAGGTTATCTGCAGTGGTCTGTATTCCATCCTCCAGCTCTTTCGGAGCTGGTGGGAACTCTGAGATCACCTCGTCGTTGCTGTTTTCAAAGCACCAAGGAAGGTCATCCATGTTCTCGGGCTCTTCCTTTGATATCGTTATCATGTGACAAGTACGAATTCGCTTCCATTCGCAATGTGGGACTGGTTTTTCTTCCATGGCCTTGGGTTCGTGCCTCTGTGGCGGCGCTACCCTCCACTTGTCAGACAAAGCGAACTTTCCAAGCTGATACTGATCATCAACCCAATTCTTGAAGGTGAAGCAGTCCTCGAGAGGGTGCCTATCACTCGGTGATAAGGGCAATAGTCTGGGTGAGAGACTTCGCCTGCTTGTTTGGGGTATTTAGACTCTGTTAGTGTAAGAATCTGATATTTTAAAGCGAGGTCGAGTATTTTCTTCATCTTGTCTTGAGGAAAAGAGTACGCTCGACCCATTTTTCTCATAAGGGATAGATCAGAACCGCTTGATTTTCGTTCGCGCGGCCTCTTAGCCCCGCTTCGTTGTTGTTGAGCGCCTTTTTCGCGTTTCGACTTGTTTCTGCCTCTGTGTCGAGCCTTTTTTATAACAGGTTGACCGGGGGCGGCACTTTCATCTTTGACGGCCTGTTGAAGGAGGCGTTGCGTTTTGGCTTTCTCGTAGATGGCCATTTCGCGGTTATGGTCGTCTCGGACTTTTTGACTAGCTTCCCTTATAAGTTTGTCCATTTGTTCTTCGAACGACGGATTGGGCACTCTTGCATCTGGAACTTTCACTGTTTCAGGATTAGCATCCTCCTATTGAGCATCCGCTTCTTCATCAAAGTCATACACGACGTAGGAGCCGTGTAGTAATTCTCGCTTCTTTGACCGGATGTAGCCAAGCCCTTTTGTTTCCATTCTCCTATTAGGCAGTTTGCGTTGAGTCCCGGGAACGTTCCAGACTTTGTCATAGAACTTGGCGTTTCGAACGGTCTGCTTGAAGGATATCCCCTGGCGTTTCAGCAGCTTTTTCAAACCTTCCGTATAATATCTGGGAAGACGGATAGGCTGAAGCCTGTCGAGCGTAGGATCCGCGCCATGCCAGATTTCTTTCTCCACTTTGGTTTCTTCAGAGCGGTAGAATAGAATTGCTTTTTCGCTTTCTCTCCTGGGAGGGATAAAGAACGTTTACAGCTCTTCTACCTTGTAAATATCAAGTGCATCCAGTTCTTTACGGTGTTTAAGCGGCACCATAGCAACTTGTAGACTTTGCTCTTCATCAGCGGACGCTCGTATTGAGGGTCGAGCGGGGAATACAGCATGGACCTCATCTTCCGAGTCACTACCAAAGATCAACGTAGGAGCAGGTGGCCCTGGCTTGTTGTATTGGGGCGGACCCGAATACACTATCTCCTCTTCCTCCTCGGTATCACTGCCGAAGACAGGGATGGTGGCATTAGCTTTATTCTTCGGCTTGTGATACCTCTCCGTGTCTTCGAAATCCGGTAAGAAGTATTTGGCATCTTCGTATTTGCGGACCTCGTTCACGGAGAACGGGTTCAGTTCTCCCGCCACGGTATTCTCGAGACCATCCTTAGAATACTTCAAACACTGATGTTGTGTAGAAGGGATGATGTTGTACTCATGTAACCACGGTCGGCCGAGCAGAGCGTTGTAGCATGTTTTGGCGTCTATGACGTGGAACTTAATGTCCGTGACGAGTAGCCCAAAGCGTAGCGTCAGTATCACAGATCCAAGAGTCTTTGATAATTGGGAGTCGAACCCGGAGATGGTGATCTTGTCCCGAGCGATGTGTTGGACGCTCATGCAGATTTCTTTTAACACTCGCACATTGGGGAGATTAACGGAGGATCCATTGTCGATCAGGATCTTACCTATCATTATATCGTGGCAGTATCCTGAGACATAAAGGGGGCGATTGTGCTCGCACGTCCCAAGGAGAAGGTCTTCATCACCAAAAGCGACATCGGCCGTCTGCACTTCCTCCAATTCATCTTTCATCTTTTCCTCGGCCAGGAAAGTTTGGAATTGCTCCGGATCCTGTAGTGCCTTGACTAACGAATCTCTCGCCTCCTTTGATAGCAAAAGGGTGTCAAGAATGCTGAGCTGTGAGGGTAGCTTCCTCAGATGCGCTAAGACGTTGTAATCCACCTTATTTCTCTTCGGCGGGTCCTTAGCACTTAGCTCCTCCACAGCTAGGTCATCTAAGTCGATATCTTCAGGTACCTTCTCTTTTCCCTTATCTTTTCTATTTGAGGGTCCAAGATTCTTTTCGGGCAGCGTCCGATTACGCAGTCGGATATTTTCACAGACCTTCTGCCTTTCTTCTTTTCCCGAAGTGGACTCTTTAAAGAGAGGGCAAGCTCCAGCTCCTCATCGGAATCGCTCCCGAATGTAGGCACCTGTGATCCCCTGGCGTTAACCATGCGACAATCACCGGTAGTTCTGTTAAACCTTTCGGTCGTACTTTTCCGCTCCCGACGAGTTTTGGGCTTCTCCCGCTTAAAATGTTGTCGATGAGCAACGTATCCTTGCCACCATTTATCGAAAGCTTTGCACTCTTGAGTGGGGTGCGGAACCTTCTGATGATATAAGCAATAGGAGGGGTGCATTTCCGCTTCACCAGTAACACTTCCCTCAGAGGATGTTAGCTTTATACCCATTGACACGGCTTTAGCGAACCTTTTCCTCATCTTGAATTTGATTTTATCCGCAGTGGAGGTATTTTGCTCCAGCGGGAGCGTCTGCGCTCTTTCATTCAGTCGCTGGCGCTTGGCCTTTTCAAATATGACCGCCTCGCGTTCCCGCTCAGCTTTACTTTTCAACCGAGCTGTAAGTCCATGCTGCCTCTCCCGGTACTTACGGGCATGCGGAATTTGATAAAAAAACAATTTTCTAGAGGCGGCAACATGGACTCAAACCGGATCTTTGTTAAACTATCTACCTAACAACCTAACTAGGAGTAGTTAACTACTCGGTTAGGGGGTTATACCTTGCTTTCTTGAACTCCTTCGTCTTCTACACTTGATGGTTGTACGGATCGGCTTCACCCGTCGTCTCCTTGCGCCGAAGATCGATCTACCCGAAAGCTTCTACCTTTGGCTTCTTCTTCGAGCTTTGAAGAAACTAGTTCACTCGGTTTGCTAAACCTTGTGAACTAGAGTGAGTAGAGGAGAGTGTGTTGGGATTTTTCTCTATGGTTCTTGCTTCTCAACTCATGAGACAAGTGAACCATAGACTAGAGAGAGAGGGAGAGAAAGAGGAAGAGGGTGAGAGCTCAAGCCAAGAGAGAGAATGGAAATGATAGAATGAGCAAGACTTTTCTCTCTTGGCTCTCATAATCCAAAGCCATCATAACCAATAATAGCAATCAAGTATTAGTGATGGTTTAAGCTACAATAGCCATATCATTTCATGCACTCATTTTGCACAAGATAAACAAGCAAGCAAAAAGTCTTTGCCATGAAATGATAGCTATTGTCATGATGATGGTCAACTAGTCCAACCTAGTCAACCGGTCAACAAAGTCAACAAGTCAACAAAGTCAACCCCTCAACAACCATGTCACTATAATACTTAATTAAATATTATTGTTAATCATATATCATATTCTCATTAGGGTTTAGCAAAAAGTCAATGGTCAACAGTCAACAGTCAACAACCCTAATGAGAATCCTCTGCCTCTGTGTCTCCGTCAACTGTGCATACACACCCGCATCCGCGTTCCGAGGAACATGAATACATACTAGATAAAACCAATCCCAAAACGTACGTAAGGATCTGGCTTAAACCAAAGCCCGCTAGTGTTAACTATCCGGACATTGTACGTGCACAAGTACACGGATATGACCGAACCCTGTCGCAAAACCATGCGACCTGTCGCAAAACCATGCGACCTCTACTCTTTTGCCTAAAGGAGAATAGCTCTCTGTGTGGGACTCGTAAAACTCGACACTACGCTGGCAGTAGGTTTAACCACAGACCGCAAGCTGCACTAGCTGTGCGTAACGGTCCCCAGGTAGATGCCGACAAGAAGACTGACGAGGTGAAACCCATCTGAACTCCTACTGAGCCTGAATGTGACAGTCTCCGTACAGTCCGGTCTGTTCCTCTGATACATCGCATGGCGGGCCTAGGGGGACGGTAAACGTCAGTCCCCTAATAGCGGTACAAGTCGTGTCGGAGATAAGCCCATAACACAATGAGATAACACTGGAAACCTACCAGTATATCTCGCTTGCCCTGGCCAGGGACTACTCGTGTAATGGCTCTCCTAGACACAGCGCGAAGTCAATCCCCAATACCGGGAGAAACGAATCCTGTCTAACCGTCACTGCCTCCAAGTGCTTCGGGACTGCACCCAACTACTACCTGTTTGCACGACTCCTTTGAGCCGTGGTAGGGTAGTAATCTAAGTACAGTGGGAACACACCCGAGGCGAAGTGACAGTGTCAAGTCAGCGGACTAAGCTGTACTCATGTCACCTGGGAACTGATGACTGACGATAGGTATAGTACCAACAAACAGTTCCCGACGAGTCCTGTCCAGTGTACTCGTAACCCAACGAGCACCCTCATACTATCTCAAATACGACATACTGACGGCTGTGGGATAGACCGTCTCCCACACTGTGATGAGAAGCGCATACGCTAGTCTACTCCGGAGTATCGATGCCCTGTCTCGATAGTCCTGCGACTAGGGACCTGCATAAGGATGTGCTTATAGATTACCCAGCCCCCACTAGTGTGACTGCCATCACAACGCTGGTAATCAAGCAAAGATCCTAAGGGCTCCACTAATGTGTATAGGTGATATACTAAAATAAACACATGTACACATTGAAGTAGAAACCAACCAAGTAGCATACTACTATTTTGAGCAAGATTGTACATACAACTGTGAATATCCCAAGCTTCCATTAAGTAATATACAAACTAGTATGATACAGTAATGGCCTCTAGGGCATATACACTAACAATCTCTCACTTGCACTAAGGCCATGTACTGGCGTATCGAAGACCTATTATCTCGATCAGCCGCTCGAACTGAGTCTGGGGCAAGGCCTTGGTGAATGGATCTGCAGTGTTATCTTCTGAAGCAACCCTCCGAACCTCGATCTCCTGGCGATCCACGATCTCCCTGATCAGGTGATACCGCCTCAAGATGTGTCTGGATTTCTGATGGGACCTGGGTTCCTTCGCTAAAGCTATAGCCCCGTTGTTGTCGCAATACAGAGGTATTGGTTCAACAATGGACGGAACCACCTGAAGCTCTTTCAAGAACTTCCTCATCCAGACGGCTTCTTTTGCGGCATCAGATGCAGCGATATATTCCGCTTCCATAATCGAGTCAGCAACTGTTTCCTGTTTAGAACTCTTCCAACACACCGCCCCTCCATTGAGGGTAAAGACAAAACCCGACATGGACTTGGAATCATCCTTGTCACTCTGGAAGCTGGAGTCAGCAAAGGCCTCAATCTGGAGGTCTTTTCCGCCATACACCAAGAACATCTCCTTAGTCCTTCTCAGGTACTTGGGAATGTTCTTTACCGCTATCCAGTGTTTCTCCCCAGGGTTTGACTGATACCGGCTTACTACACTCAGTGCGTAAGCTACATCCGGTCTGGTACACAACATCGCATACATTGTAGAGCCTACCGCAGATGCGTAGGGTATAATAGACATGCGATCCCTTTCCAAATCAGTCTTAGAAGACATCTCTTTGGAGAGGGTGATCCCGTGACAAGCCGGTAGATTACCGCGCTTGGAATCTTCCATACTGAATCTTTTTAGTATGGTGTCGATGTACCTGGACTGTGAAAGTCCTAATATCTTCTTGGATCTATCACGATGGATCCAGATCCCCAGGATGTATGAGGCATCACCCAGGTCTTTCATGGAGAACCTGTGTGACAAGAACCCCTTGACAGATTGTAGCATAGGAATGTCATTTCCTATCAGAAGAATGTCATCCACATATAAAACGAGGAATACTACAGTTCTCGCTACAAATCTACTATAGATGCATGGTTCATCTGGATTTTTGATAAAGCCAAATTCCTTGACCGTCTCATCAAAACAGATGTTCCAACTCCGCGATGCCTGCTTTAGTCCATAGATGGACTTAAGCAACTTTCACACCTTTCCGCTGCTCCCACTCTGAATGAAACCCTCTGGCTGGTCCATATAGACACACTCCTCTAAATTTCCATTTAGAAAAGCGGTCTTTACGTCCATCTGCCAAATCTCATAATCGTGGAAGGCAGCAATGGCAAGAAGGATCCGAATGGATTTCAGCATAGCTACTGGAGAAAAGGTCTCGTCATAGTCCAAACCAGGTTTTTGATGAAAACACTTTGCAACCAGTCTAGCTTTATAGGTCCCAACCTGTCCATCTACACCAATCTTCCTTTTGAAGATCCACTTGCATCCTACGGGTTTTACCCCGTCTGGAGCAACGTCCAACGTCCATACTTTGTTGGTGTACATGGACTCCATTTCGGTCCGCATTGCATCCAGCCATTTTACCGAGTCAACGCTCTGAACGGCCTGCTGGAAGCTAGTAGGCTCATCATAATCTATGATGCAATCCTCTCTATCCCCGTCTATGAGAAAACCGTAGTATCTCTCGGGCGGATGAGACTGCCTACTACTCCTGCGGAGCAGCGTAGGAATGTCCTGTTCTTTTGAACCCTCTGGTTCCACTAAGCTTTCAGTAATAGTCTGTGGTTCTGGAATTTCTTCCAGTTCTACTGCGCTCCCACTAATTTCCTTTTCTAAGAACTGGTGTTCTAGAAAGTGGGCATGACAAGAAACAAAAACCTTTTGTTCCTCTTCGCAATAGAAGAAATATCCCTTGGAGTTCTTTGGATATCCCATGAACTTGCACTCTACTGAGCGTGCCTCGAGCTTGTCCGCATGCTGTTTTTGACAAAAGCTGGACTTCCCCATGTCTTAATGTGATTAAGATAGGGTCTCTTCCCACACTATATCTCATATGGTGTAGTAGGCACAGTCTTAGTTGGAACTCGGTTCAAAAGGTATGCAGCTGATTCTAGTGCATATCCCCAGAATGATCGCGGTAACTCAGCGTTACTCATCATGGACCGTACCATATCCAATAGGGTTTGGTTCCGTCTCTCTGATACACCGTTATGTTGCGGAGTGTATGGAGGAGTAAGCTGAGAGAGAATTCCGTTCTCTTTTAAATAGTCCAGGAACTCGGCACTCAAGTATTCACCACCTCGATCCGATCTTAGAATCTTGATACTTTTGCCGGTTTGTTTTTCTACTTCATTCTTATATTCCTGGAATTTTCCAAAGGCTTCGGACTTATGTTTCATTAAGAAGACATAACCGTACCTTGAAAAGTCATCCGTAAAAGTAATGAAGTAAGAATAACCGCTTCGCGCATGTGTAGACATTGGACCGCACACGTCGCTGTGTACGAGTCCCAAGAGCTCGCTCGCTCTTACTCCGTGTCCAGTGAACGGAGTCTTTGTCATCTTTCCTTTGAGACAGGATTGACAAGTGGCATACGATTGATATTCGAACGGATTCAAATTTCCTTCTGTATGTAACTTCATCAACCTTCTCTCATTGATGTGACCCAGTCTACAATGCCATAAGAAAGTCTGATTTATTTCTGGAGACTTTCTTTTGTGTGTATTCTGGACATTGAAAATCTGTGGTTGGTTTAGTACGTATATACAATTGCTTAATGTACTTGACCCAATCATAACTTGATTAAGGTGAATGTTTACAACATTACTTACAAACGCAAATTCATAACCTTCTTTAGAAATCAAAGATACAGAAATGATATTACAAGTTGCGTTGGGTACAAAAAAGTAATTACGTAAAACCAAAACATGTCCATCTGACATTCCCAGGTGATAGTCCCCACGGCCTTAGCATCCATGCTAGCTCCGTTTGCAACTTTGAGGGTCATGTCACCTGCCTTCAAAACCCTACGGTTTCTCAACGCCTGCAAAGAATTACAGATATGAGATCCTGATCCGGTATCCAATACCCAGGAAGTAGAGTTTACTGATAGACAGTTTTCAATAACATACACACCTGAAGCTGAAGCCGCAACTTGCTTCTGTTCCTGTGTTCTGGCCTTCCAAGCCCTGCAATCTTTCTTCCAGTGTCCACTCTTATGACAATAGAAGCATTCTTCTTTATCCACAAGCTTCCCCACTTTCTTTGTTGCTTTTGCCTTTCCCTTCGTATCCACTTTACTAACACCGCCCCTTGGTTTGGCGGGGGCTTTCTTCTTCTTTCCGTTGGCTTTCGCCTTGGACCTAGAAGAGGAAGATCCTCCTACAAACAAAGTGGATGTTTCCCTACCTTTCTGTAGGGTGGCCTCTGCGCTCCTCAGCATGTTGAGGAGTTCTGAATGTTCAACTTCCTTTTCTTGTAAGTTGAAGTTCAGGATAAACTGGGCGTAAGTGGAAGGAAGGGACTGGAGAATCAAGTCCGTACAGAGCTCATTCTCCAACGTGGTTCCAAGTTCCGCGAGCTCCTCTATGTAGCCAATCATCTTAAGCACGTGTTCCGCTATCGATGATCCGACGGCCAACCTTGCCGAAAATAACTTCTTCGACACTTCGTATCTTGCGATACGAGACTGCTCTCCATACAGTTCTTTTGTATGGAGAAATATGGATTCGAGGTCCATATTCTCGTGCCTCCTCTGATGTTCGTTGTCCATAGAGGCAAGCACGAGGCACCTGGCCTTCGCGCAATCGATCTCCCAAGTCTTACGGATTTCCTTATCCGCGACGCTGGAGGTGGGACCTGGGACAGGGGGAGCTTTGGTGGTAAGAAGATACCCCAGCTTGTCTTAAGTGATTGCCATTTTGACATTCCTGAGCCAATCTTTGTAGTTTGGCCCTGTCAGTATGTTTTTTTCTAGAAGTAACTTAAGTCCAGTCATGTCGATTGGTCGCTGCAATTAGGAGAGAGAGAAGAAACACTCAGCATGATGCTCTTGCAAGTTTAGAGTGGTTTTTAGTTTTTCTAAACATGATGGCTCCCACTGTTTCTCGAATCCCTCCTCAAACCAAAAAGGAAGAATTAGTCGGGATCAATCTCACCGTACAATTCTTGATTAACCGTTCGGTCAGGCTGGTGTCGGTACTTCGAGGGAGGTTTTCCAACGCTTTCGCGAAGTTCCTTAATTTAAGAACCTCTTTTCCCTGGGGGCGTAGCCCCGCTAACACCTTTCTAGACACCTACTTGGTTTATAGAATTGATCGTCAAGTAAGAAATTTCCCGAGGAGTAGCATATACTCACTATAGGATCGGGATCCAAATATCATCGCGTGACGAAACTGAAGGAATCCTACCAAAATCATCACACTCCAAATGGTATGCAACACTAGCAAGTTTCAGTTCTTTTGAAACTCCCGATGTGGATTTTTGCCCCATGCACTTATGACCTTGACTTTGGCCAAAATATCATAAGTCACATGTCAAGTTCTACCCGTCATTCTCCAGGTTAATTTGGACCCACCCGTACCTACCCTTGACTTTGGCCAAAATGGCAGTACGACTGTCCCAAACCAACACATCTATCTATGCTACACATGAATACCCAATAGCTACCAATCACTATGCCTTGACTTTGGCCAACATACATAGCTTGAATACTATTGACTATTCATGTGAAACGACGGAGGTCTACGAATTGTTTTGGCGAAACCGTGAACGTAGTGAACTTGATATAATCTATGGAACGAGATAGCTTTTAAAAGGAGTGGCTCAAACTCCGCATTTAAAAGTTGGTTTTGAAAAGAACCGAGTGGCTTTTCGAAAGTGTTCCAACGACTTTTACTTGGTTTATTTTCTTGCATTAGTTCTTTTAATGCGTGTTATTCTTGCATTAGTTCTTTTAATGCGTCCCATCATTTAATCCTACCATTGCAGAAAACGACAAAAATATGACGTACGCTTATGCCATTCGTGTTCGCCACGGGGCCCCGTCATTACCCGTTAGGTTACTTAACTAACGACAGAGCGGGGGCTGGGCTAGCGCGGCTGTAAAACATAAGCAACGCCTAAATAATATCATATATATATATATATATTGCAATGATAGCCATTTCAGATCACAGATGAACACATTGGATATACTAGGAACCCGCAATTCGTACGAGCCTATAACGAAAAGGAGATTACACGGTCGCGGTGAATAGCCAATACCCCACCCAAGACCCCTACGGGTGCGGCAAACTACCCGCCAAGTACCCGAAGCGAAGCAACCTCCCTCAACTCCGTGAGTAGTCCACTCGGCAATTTGGGATACCCGGTAGTTTGTGCACCCCCTCCATGGGTCTATCCTAGGAGCAAAAACAGTAAAAAGAAATTATACAATGACGGCTACAACCCCGACCCGGTTGTGCGGCCATACAAATAATTATTACATCAATTTACAAATTTACATGAATTGAAAGAAAAGAAAACTCTCGTCTCACAATCCCCGTCTATTCACCCGCGACAATCCAATGAATTCATATACACAAACCAATAACATTACAGATCACAGATTTGTATAACCCCCACTAATCGACATATAGCGATTAGCAGACGTTCAATACAAATATCACATCACAGAAATAAACCCGTCAGCTTAAGTCATAAGAAACTCGATCAAAATACGGTTTTTAAAGCCCCGAAAACAAATTTTTCTTTCTGGAAAATCAGGGCTGAAAACACACATACCAAAATTCCTAAAATACCCCACTGAGTATACTGTAGTAAAGAAGATCCAGAGAAGAGCTTAATCGGCAGCGGAACCGCGGCAATAGCTTGCTATTGCCGCGTTTCCGCGGCGGTTTGATGGGTTCACAGGACCGTCTTTCTACAGTAGACTCTAAAAACCCTGAGTCGATTTTTAAAGCATGATTTATTACTTTTTCAGCACTTTGAAAATCGACAGCAAGTTTTATATCCGGGTGTATTTCGCGACTTTTTCTCCGATCGAATTTCTAGTTACTGTGCTAACATGTTAGGTAGTATTTAACTAGTCTCTGATACCACTGTAAGTCCATGATTCCTCTCCCGGTACTTACGGGCATGCGGAATTTGATAAAAAAACATTTTTCTAGAGGCGGCAACATGGACTCAAACCGGATCTTTGTTAAACTATCTACCTAACAACCTAACTATGAGTAGTTAACTACTCGGTTAGGGGGTTATACCTTGCTTTCTTGAACTCCTTCATCTTCTACACTTGATGGTTGTACGGATCGGCTTCACCCCGTCGTCTCCTTGCGCCGAAGATCGATCCACCCGAAAGCTTCTACCTTTGGCTTCTTCTTCGAGCTTTGAAGAAACTAGTTCACTCGGTTTGCTAATCCTTGTGAACTAGAGTGAGTAGAGGAGAGTGTGTTGGGATTTTTCTCTATGGTTCTTGCTTCTCAACTCATGAGACAAGTGAACCATAGACTAGAGAGAGAGGGAGAGAAAGAGGAAGAGGGTGAGAGCTCAAGCCAAGAGAGAGAATGGAAATGATAGAATGAGCAAGACTTTTCTCTCTTGGCTCTCATAATCCAAAGCCATCATAACCAATAATAGCAATCAAGTATTAGTGATGGTTTAAGCTACAATAGCCATATCATTTTATACACTCATTTTGCACAAGATAAACAAGCACGCAAAAAGTCTTTGCCATGAAATGATAGCTATTGTCATGATGATGGTCAACTAGTCCAACCTAGTCAACCGGTCAACAAAGTCAACAAGTCAACAAAGTCAACCCCTCAACAACCATGTCACTATAATACTTAATTAAATATTATTGTTAATCATATATCATATTCTCATTAGGGTTTAGCAAAAAGTCAACAGTCAACAGTCAACAGTCAACAACCCTAATGAGAATCCTCTGTCTCTTCGTCAACTATGCATACACACCCGCATCCGCGTTCCGAGGAACACGAATACATACTAGATAAAACCAATCCCAAAACGTACACTAGGATCTGGCATAAACCAAAGCCCGCTAGTGTTAACTGTCCGGACACTGTACGTGCACAAGTGCACGGATGTGACCGAACCCTGTCGCAAAACCATGCGACCTGTCGCAAAACCATGCGACCTGTCGCAAAACCATGCGACCTCTACTCTTTTGCCTAAAGGCGAATAGCACTCTGTGTGGGACTCTAAAGACTCGACACTACGCTGGCAGTGGGTTTAACCACAGACCGCAAGCGGCACTAGCTGTGCGTAACGGTCCCCAGGTAGATGCCGACAAGAAGACTGACGAGGTGAAACCCATCTGAACTCCTACTGAGCCTGAATGTGACAGTCTCCGTACAGTCTGGTCTGTTCGTCTGATACATCGCATGGCGGGCCTAGGGGGCGGTAAACGTCAGTCCCCTAATAGCGGTACAAGTCATGTCGGAGTGAAGCCCATAACACCCTGAGATAACACTGGAAACCTACCAGTATATCTCGCTTGCCCTGGCCAGGGACTACTCGTGTAATGGCTCTCCTAGACACAGCGCGATGTCAACCCCCAATACCGGGAGAGACGAATCATGTCTAACCGTCACTGCCTCCAAGTGCTTCGGGACTGCACCCAACTACTACCTGTTTGCACGACTCCTTTGAGCTGTGGTAGGGTAGTAATCTAAGTACAGTGGGAACACACCCTAGGAGAAGTGACAGTGTCAAGTCAGCGGACTAAGCTGTACTCATGTCACCTGGGAACTGATGACTGACGATAGGTATAGTACCAACCTACAGTTCCCGACGAGTCCTGTCCAGTGTACTCATAACCCAACGAGCACCCGCATACTATCTCAAGTAAGACGTACTGACGGCTGTGGGACATATCGTCTCCCATACTGGGATGAGAAGCGCATACGCTAGTCTACTCCGGAGTATCAATGCCCTGTCTCGATAGTCCTGTGACTAGGGACCTGCATAAGGATGTGCTTATAGATTACCCAGCCCCCACTAGTGTGACTGCCATCACAACGCTGGTAATCAAGCAAAGATCCTAAGGGCTCCACTAATGTGTATAGGTGATATACTAAAATAAACACTTGTACATATTGAAGTAGAAACAAACCAAGTAGCATACTACTATTTTGAGCAAGATTGTATATACAACTGTGAGTATCCCAAGCTTCCATTAAGTAATATACAAACTAGTATGATACAGTAATGACCTCTAGGGCATATACACTAACACGATCTTCATTAAGGAATGCGTCAATTACTTCATCTGATGGCCCCAGAATCTTTGGTTCAGGATCTGCCCCCAGCTTTTCGGTGCATGGAGTCTCCTCATCGTCCATGAACGAATGGGAAATCACATGACAGCTCGCCACACATTCTTCAAATTCATCAGATGAACTTTCTCCCTCATCTTCCTCTTGAAAGACATGATTGAGGAACTCTTGGAATGTAATGGGAGTCCGTGCCTTCTGGTTGTATTCCTCCAGCGCGTCAATTTGTTTTTGCAAGTCTGTGCGCTTGTCGCCAGGCTTCACGGGCTTCTTTGATTTCTTTTTCTTCTTCTTTGAAGATTTCGACGGCTGGTTGTGAATGCTTGGGCCACCTCCATCGATCTTTTGAGTTGGACGAGGCTTCAACGTCCCTTCAATGATCTGCGGCTCCAACGGGTTCTTCCACTTGATCGCTGGGCATGTTTGAAGATCGTTTAGCATCCTCTTCGTCTTGGCTGATAATACAACCTCCCAGGGAGCTTCTTTAACCACAGAGCATGTTTCCCCCGGCATATTCATTCCCTTAGAAGTGTGGGGCTGCGGTGGATTCACCTTCCATTTATCGGACAATGCAAACTTGCCCTGTCGGTACTGGTCTTCGAGCCAATTCTTGAAGACGTAGCAATCCTCGATCGGATGACCCAGTACTCGATGATAAGGACAGTAGTTGGCTTATTGACATCACTTGGTTGCGACGGACGTTTTGGATCCGGCAGATTTATGAGTCGGTTGCGCAATGCCAGCTCGAATAACCTTCTCGTTTTATCTCGGGGAAACGAGTAAGGACGTCCCATCCTCTCCTCATGGGCTACGTACGGGCGCATATTATTTTGACGAACGACCGGCTTTGAGTTGTTCGGCTGTTGTTGAGCATTAGCAACAACGATCGCTTTTCCCTTCCCCTTGTCATTTCGGGAGTCCGGCTTTGGAAGAGGGGGTTTATGGCCCATCTGATCTATTTGCGCTAGCTTGTCAATCAAGGCCTGGAAGGTAGTCGGCTTGAAAAACATCATAAATTGTGAGATGGTTGCTTGCGGATCAAGGGTTCCCACAAACATACCCACCGCAGGAGCTTCTTCAATGCGCTGCTCGCACTTTGACCATAAGTTCCGCCACCGTATAGCATATTGAACCCATGTCTCGCCCGGCTTTACCCTGGCGTTAATCAGTGCCGTCATCGGGGTGCGTTCACTGGCGCTTGCAAAACGCTGGGTAAACAACAGCTCCATTTCTGCGAAGGTCATGATAGAGTCGTTCGGGAGCTCAGAGTACCATTCGAACGCTGTATCTGATAAGCTTCCAACAAACTGGCGGAGCAACAGCTTGTCATCACCGCTGGTGTTGCCGCAGAGTGCCCTGAACTGGGCAACATGCTGGTGAGGATTGCCCGTCCCCTTGTAGACATGGAACTTGGGAATTGTGTAGCCTGGCGGGTACTTGATCTGGTCGTACCAACTCGGATACGGCCGACCTGGCCGGCTGCTTCAGTCGCATGATGAACCCGTATTTGTTGGGCTATGTACTCGTCTAAATCAGATTTAGAGATTGTCTCCTCCTTAGCTGTTGACAGTGCTGGTGGAGGATTTGACGTCTCTCCCCTATCGTCTTCAAGGATGATCGGGGGATCTTCGGCCGGAAGATCTTGCTGGATCATCATCCCTACCATGTCTTGGAACAGGAGGCCCATACGCTTTATGTTGGCTGCTTGTTCAGCAGCCTCTTTATCCTTCTTCTCCAATATTCGATGAAGGAATTCGGCGTTGGTTTCTTGGTCTTGGCATTCATCCGAGGATGTTTCAAGGTTTTCTTTTGGCCCCGTAAGTGCGGCCATAGCGTTCATCATCTCTTGGAGCTTTTGCTGCTACCCCTGTACTTTGGTCATTGATCGCGTGAGAGGTCTATGACCTGTTGATATGCGGCTGTCCTCTTTACCGGACGCCATACAGAGGTAAGGTGGAAATCGAGCATAGCGCAATATCAACCCCCAATATCGGGAGAGACGAAATCCTTTCCTATCGCTCATTGCCTCCATGTGACTCGGGACTGTACCCAAAAACCACCGTTTCGCATGATCTCTTTAACGTGGTAAGGTGGAAATCAAAGAACAGTGGGAATCACACAAGACTCTATTACGATCTCGGGTCGACAGACTAACCTGTACTAGTGTCACCAGAGAACTGCTATCTGACGATAGGTATAATACCATCTAGGACTTCTCGGCGAGTCCATCCAGTGTACCCAGTCTCCACTGAGCACTCGTATACCTTTTTTTATGTCAAACACTAATGGATATGGGATCATCCATCGCCCATCATATGGGTCGAAAAGCGCATACGCTAGTCTACTATGGAATATCGATGCCCCGTCTCGATACTCCCACGACTAAGATCAATCTAAGGATGTACTTACCGACTACTTCTGCCCCACTAGTATGATCTGCATCATAATCCTGGTAGTCAAGTACTCATCCTAAAAGCTTTATCAACATATAATAGAGAGACAATAAGTATACTTGTTAAGATAAAGAGCAACCAGATAGCATACTATCATGTCGAGCAAGAAAGTCCTCCCTATATATGTCCAAGCATATACTACAATATACATCACATAAACAGTAATAGCCTCTAGGGCATACATATAACTAACAAGGATCCGTCTTAAACCAAAGCTCACTAGTATTATCCGTCCGATCATGTTCCGTGCACAAATGCTCGTAAATGATCGAACCCTGCCATAAAACCATACGGCTTCTACAACGTTTCGCCCGAACTAGGGAAACCCTCTGTGTGGGACTCTAAAGACTCATCAATACTCTGGCAGTGGGTTTAACCACAAGCACGTCAGTGGCACTAGCTATACGTAACAGCTACCCAGGTATTGAGCGAAAGGGAGGCCGACGAGCGAACTCATCCTGAAACCCTACCGAGCTTGACAGTGACAATATCCATACAATCCGTTTCGTTCGTCTATGAGTATCGCATGTCGAGTCAAGGGGGGTGGATAAAGTCAGACCCTTAATAACTTGACATTTAATGTCGGTATGAAGCCTATCACCAACTGAGAAACTACTGATCCGAATCAGTAATTCTCGTCTACCCCGACCGAGGATTTCTGGTGATGGCCGCCCATGCACACCGCGACATCAAACCCCAATATATCAGGAGAGACGAATCCACTGACGATCCGCTCACTGCCTCCATATGGCTCGGGACTGTACCAAACTAAAATCTATTTGCACGACTCCTTTGAGCCGTGGTAGGGTAGTAATCAAAGAACAGTGGGAACTCACACGAGACAAATGACGATCTCAGGTCCATATACTAACCTGTACACATGTCACCTGGGAACTGCTATCTGACAATAGGTATAATACCAACTAGCATATTCCCGGCGAGTCCGTCCGGTGTACTCATAACCCAATGAGCACCTGTATACATCTTAGGTGAACCAACTGACACCAATAGCTTGTGAGACCGGCCACCGCCCCTCGTCGGGATCTCGATCCGTATACACTAGTCTACTCTTGGAGTATCGATGCCCAGTCTCGAAACTCCTACGACTAGGGACACTTTAATGATGTGCTTATAGACGACCCAACTCTCACGTATATGATCGCCATCATACTGCTGGTAGTCAAGCAAGAATCCTATGGGCTCTATCAACATGTAATAGTGATCTGTAATGTCACCTGAAACATGTACACGATGATAAAGACAAACCAGATAGTATACTATCATCTCGAGTAAGACTGTTCTACCGGTATAGGTCCTCCCTCAATCATTGCAATCATGTTCCTGTGATCCAATAATTGACTTGAGGGCACTATAGCCAACAAGAGATAATACGGTTTTTCTCGATGACAGTGTGCGCGAGGATTGCATCATGGTAGATGATGACCTAACATGGTTCAGGAAGGCCATCACGAGTGGAGACTCTGTGAAATAGCTGGATGCTATGCGATCTGAGATGGAATCCATATAAACCAACAAAGTATGACTTTGAAAGTTGCTCCTGAAGGGGTAAAACCCATCGAGAGCAAATGGATCTTGAGAAGATTCTTGGTGTAAATGGAAAATTTGAGACTTTCAAAGCTAAACCTGTAGTAAAATACTTTCGTCAATAACCACGTGTGGATTATGATGAAACCTTTTCTCCAGTGACTATGCTTAAGTCCATCAGGATTAAAGCACGCATCGCGGAGTTGGAACATCTGTTTTGATGTGGCAGTCAAAGTGTTTGACTTCATCAAAAATATAGATGAACCTTGTATATACATGAAGGTTGTAGAGAGTAAGACTGTCTTCCTCGTATTATACGTAGATGACATACTTGTTAGTTATATGTATGACCTAGAGGCCATTATCATACATATGATGTATATTATAATGGATACTTGGACATATATAGAGAGGACTTTCTTGCTCGACATGATAGTATGCTATCTGGTTGCTCTTTCTCTTAACATGTAGACTTGTATTGTGATACTGTCTTGCTCTCACATGTTGATAAAGCCCTTAGGATGTGTACTTGACTACCAGGACTATGATGGAGATCATACTAGTAGGACCAGGGCAGTCCACAAGTACATCCTTTAATTGTTCTTAGTCGAGGGTGTATCAAGACAGGGTATCGATATTCCAGAGTAGACTAGCATAAACACTTCTTGACCCATATGATGGGCGATGGATGATCCCACATCCATTGGTGTTTGACATCAAAGATGGTATACGGGTGCTCAGTGGAGACTGGGTACACTGAACGGACTCACCAAAAACTCCTAGTTGGTATTATACCTATCGTCAGATAGCAGTTCTCTGGTGACACTAGTATAGGTTAGTCTGTTGTCACGACCCGAAATGGCACGTGACTGGCACTTAAATCATATGAAGTCTATAGGACCCCATCTAATTCAAGTAAGCCAAAACTCCATAAATCTAAACCATTTTGAAGAAGAAGTGAGGAAAAATTATCTTTAAATCAAGTGGTTTTAAATAACATAAGCCAAAGTATTGCATTTTTAAAACATCAAGTCTTTTCTGAAAATTTCGGCAGAGTTTCCTTTGTAAATACTGGCTCTAAAAGGGTACAACATGCATAATATGAATAAAGGCATCCCCAAGCGGGAGCTAGCTCTTCGTCAATTGACGGTCATAACCACGCAAGCAATATAAAATACAACGCCAAGGGTGAGGATCAAAACTCAAAAGGAAACTCAAAACATCAAGAAAACCATAATGATGCAACACGCAACTCTACGGTCGAAATAATACACGCTGGTCTTCTAAGGTTATCAAATAAATACAAGTCTGGTTGATGGAGTTTACTAGATACAACTGAATAAAATAAGGTACAAAGGTGGTCACGATGCAAGTGAACTCACCTACCAAAGCAATCACCCGGAATGAAAGCAGTGTGCCCGCAAAGCCGCAACGAATCCTGTACGGCAAAACCTGCAAGAAATGTGGCACAACGGGGGTGAGTTTCCAACTCGTGAGTATAAAACATCACAGAGCAGAAATCGTATGTATGACTCAATCCTAGGTCAATACGATCATAATATGTATGTCCTCAAAATGATAAAGTCTGAAGCATGATAAGGTGGCAAGGGTAAGCATCGACACATAAGTGTAATACCATGTGCTCATGTCAGTGCCTCAGATAGCAACATATCATAAGTATGAGGTATGATCAATGTAATCAACATGAAATCAGTATCAACAATATACTCAAGTCTATAAGTATGTGGATATCATCGAACTATGTAATCAATGCATGTATGCATGTGGATCTCGTCCACGTGTCAACCAATGACGCAACAACATCATGTATGTAAATGTCATAAAAGCATATACATGAAAGTATGAGGATATAAATCAACGTGTGTCAATAGCGACACATCAAAATCATGGAAACTGAGTGCCCAGCATCGACACTCGAAACATCATGAAACCCGTATCTAGCATCGACACGTAAATCCTCATATCTCGGGCTCCGTCAGTCCGGATCGGCCCTCGGGCTCCGTCAGTCCGGATCGGCCCATATCATCTCCCGACTCCGGTCGGTATCCTCCGGATATCCGCCGAGCCCAAATGCTATCACCGGTTGGTAGTAGTCCCTCTGCCAGGCTCATCGTCATCCCCACGATCTTCTCGCCCCTGGGTACCGTACCGGGTCCACCATGAACCCGCAAACAGATCAGCCAACTCCTTGAATCGAGTTTCACATATCACACGTCTCAGAACTGAGAAAACACATGGTGGACGCGCTGAAATATCAAATCAAAAGAAACCGGGTTTTCAAAACAATACTTACTTTCTTTGAAATACCCACGGTTCTCAAATCCAGAAATCTCATGGAAACAGCATATCTCAATGTGTATAATCATAAAGAATGATGTATGCGACATATAACAGAACTGTAAGCATATCCGTATATCATGCAACATGGAACAGTAATATGCACATATCAAAGGAAAACCACACTTTCAAATGAATGCAGTTTTAAAATATATCCTACGGTTCCCAACTTTTCTAAAGTCAAACGCAGCATCGTAAAAAGGTGCATATGTAACTATAGCAAGTAAATTGAGCAAGGATTCATATCATGATGCAGCAATCCTACTGTGTAGTGACATGGCTGTCACGACCCGAAATTTGGCCCGTAACCGGCACTTAAACTACGTAACGTCTACAGGCGTACGCAACTTAAGCAAGCCGAAAACCCAGAAATCTAAACCACCCAAAACTGGATCAACGGAGAAAACATAGTTTAAAACATTTAGAAATCACAATTAAAAATCTCAAACTCTAGTTTTCCTTCTTAAAAAAATTTCGGCAGCACCTTCTTTGTAAAAACTAACCCCGAAAACAGGTACAGCACAAATAATATAAAAAGCATCCCAAGTGGGAGCAAAAATCACACCCAACGGCGGAAACAGAACACCACAACAAGTATACGACGCCAAAGCGAAGAAATAACAAAGAAACGACTAATATAAGAAGTAAACTTTCCACATAACTGGCTTCTACGAGCACGGCATCCAAAATCACCAATATAATACAACACCGAAATCTCACAAGTCGTCTCTAAGTCATATACAACAGTGGTAGATGGAGAATACTAGATCCAACAAAAAGATATACAATATATAAACGGATAACCGCAAACCCACCTAAAAGCAAAGGCCTCACTGCCTATAGTAGCGGTATCCGCAAAAGTAGTGATGATAAGATGCCCTGCCGCAACAACTTTGAGGGAAAGTCCTGCAAAACACTGTGGCACAACGGGGGTGAGTTGCCAACTCGTGAATAGTAAATAACATCATACTGAAATCATAAGTATGCACTAACAGCAATGATCAATAACATGAAAACTGGTAGCATGAGTATGACAATATGAATATGCAACTATCATGATCAAGGTATACCACCGGGTACTATATCTACATGAATCATATGCATATCATCTGAATGCTGAGTGCGGGATAGTAAATAATCTCATGCACAAATCATAAGCATGGAAAAATACGGTGTAACTCGACAACACCCCAAATCCCAAAATACTCAGATTGGCCCTCAGATCGGCCCTCAAATCCTGTACGTCTCATGGAACCTGAGTGTCAAACATCGGCACTCGAAAACATCATGAAAAACAGTGCCTAACATCGACACGTAAATACTCGTATCCATACGTTCCTCGAAACCCAAGTATCCCACTTCGACACTTGTGTTCCACGTATCGGTCTTTCGGATATCCATACGTTCCTCGAAACCCAAGTATCCCATCTCGACACTTGTGTTCCACGTATCGGTCTGTCAAACTCCATATATCTCTCGGAATGTAAGGGCCTAACATCGACACTTGAAATTCCATATCGCATGAAAACATATCTCAAACGCGTAAATCCATATAAAATAGTATATGCAACATAAAACATCAATATGAGCATATCACGGGAAAAGTTCGCTAATTAATGTATCAAGTCATTAAATGTATCTCGCGGTTCCCAAAAATCCAAATCCAGAATACATATATATACACCGTCCCATACCACCGATATATATGCTATAAAAACTAATCATGTAACAATAGCAAGGTATATGTGAGAACAAGTAGGTATAGTATGGCATATATGTAAGCATGTAGGTATACATGTATGCTATATGTCATATACGCTATCGCACAAGTATAACTGTTTCAATGTCGCTAACCAATAGCAAGGTATATAAATGAGCATTTCTGTTGTGCGTATCATGGCAATTACTGACAGTGTGTGTGTAGCATATCATTGGTGCTCGTGCAACATGGACTGTCAATAATAGTGCAGTGTACATAAGATATAGTATCAGGCACAACAAGTAACTATATGCAATGTGAATCATGCAATATCTCTATCTGAGCAAATAAAGATACAGCTAATATTATATCATATCTAGCCCTGACGCTTAGCGCCATACGGGCGATTTTCCCGTAGATGTTAAATCTACTCACATGTGGTCTCCAGCTATGAAAATCCGACCACCTGCTTCCCCTTGTTCGCAGCGTCTGAAGTCCCCGCTTGCGACGCTATAATTTCACAACACAAGAAATAAAGCGAATTTCTCAGAATCGATCAAAATAACGCAAAACTACATATTTAAAAATGCACCAACACACTAAACTAACTCATGAGTGTACGTCTAGTGTCTAACACGCGCAACAAAACCTCAAAACCAAATTGAGTACACAACAGCGCAAACACACGACTCGCGTCGCAACACGTATCACGCGGACTCAAAACACTAGGTTTTAGGTAACCGATCCTAGATTTTGCATACTGAATTTACTAAAAAAGTAAACAGTACCAAACACCCCAAAACAACAGTAGACAACAACCCACAGGAGAACAACCCAAGTAGCCTCCTACTCCGCCGGCGTCGCCGGTCCTCGCCTTAGGGGTCGCCGGCCCCGACCGGTGGGGTGGCTCTCGTCTCTCAGGTGGTGTCTCAGGTCCACTAGTACATCTCTCTAACTTTGTTTTCTCACTCACTAAAATTCCCAGATCACAGCAGATATTAAAAGCTCTAAAAAGACTTAAAAACCCGATATCGCCTCAATCGATATAAAAAGCGTTCTACGCATCAACCAACGAGCAAAACAACAAGGAAACAATAATTTAACAGTAAAGGGGTTATACCTAACAACTTTGCTCACAAGCTCCTAGCTTTCCCTAGCTCTAAGTGATCAAAGAAGCAAGAACAAGGCTTTGGTGCAAAATTTGTGATATGTTTTGAATTTTGGAGAATTTGTGAGTTTAGATTGATAAAATATGAGAAGAAAAAGAGCAAAGGCAGTGGAGGGAGAGGGAATCTCGGCCAAGGGGATAAGGGAGTGTTTTGTGAGGAATTTCCAAGCAATTTCCCATTCAATGCATAGTTAATGCATTCACACACATACACACACATGCATGCATCTACTCATTCTCTTTTCTTTTCTTTTTTTTCTTTAAAATCCTAACTTAAATCCTAGTCCACACAAAAATCTAGGTAAAGTTAGAAGGGTTTGGGTTAACTCAACTTAATATACAGAAAAGATCGCTTAGAGAAATTTTCCCAAAATGTGAATACCGCATTAAAATAACATTAAAATTGGGAAAAATTCAAATTGAAGCAAAACGTCCCATATACCTCCAAAGCTTGCACACTAGCTTTATTTTAGCTAATCTAGGTGCTGACAAGTCTATATGGTCGTTCGTTTACAGTCGGGTTAAAACGGAAAATATCAACAAACTTACCCTAAAACGGACAAATTCTCATAACGATTTTTAAAACGTTACAATATCCCCCCTTAAAGAAATTCGGTCCCCGAATTAAAATTTCATACTAAGCGTACCTTCAAAAAGATGAGGGAATTTCTTCCGCATCTCGCTCTCGACCTCCCAAGTGATCTCCTCACCAGTAGGGCTACGCCAAAGAACCTTCACAGAAGGCAAGACCCTGGACCGAAGTTTTTTCACCTGCCGATCCAAAATAACTACCGGCTGCTCGGTGAACGAAAGATCGCGCTCAAGCTGAACGGTCTCGTGCTGAATCATGTGAGAAGGATCATGAAGGTATCTACGAAGTATCGACACATGAAAAACGCGGTGAACATCCGGAAAACTAGGCGGGTGCTCCAAACGATAAGCAACATAACCCACTCGCTCAAGGATCTCGAAAGGACCTACATATCTGGGATTGAGCTTCCCTCTCTTCCCAAATCGCATAACGCCCTTCATCGGAGAAATCCTCAGGAATACATGATCCTCCACTGCGAACTCAAGACTGCGACAACGACGGTCCGCATAAGATTTCTGCCTGCACTGGGCTGCTCTCATCCTGTCCTGAATCAGCTGGATCTTCTCTGTAGTCTCCTGAACGAGCTGGGGTCCCAAAACCAAACTCTCACTAAGCTCGGTCCAACAGACTGGCGATCGACACTTCCTACCATATAAAGCCTCAAAAGGTGCCATCTGAATAGTCTCCTGAAAGCTGTTGTTGTAGGAGAACTCAATCAATGGCAAGTGACGATCCCAACTGCCACCAAAATCAAGCACACATGCACGGTGTAGGGTTCCTAGGCACACTAAGGAGGTCTCACAAGGCATCAACCATGCCAATTTCTAACTTTACAAGTGCCGAGAAACCCTAATACGGATCGTTGACTAGAATTTTAGGCGAAACAAGAACTAGTAAACTGCTTTACTGCTAAGTGAACGGAAATACAACCTTTGTAGATCCGGTCCTCCACCTCCATAGCTCCATGATGAAGTTCCCTCGCTGCGATCATCAGATCCCGGGCTCTAGCGTCGGCTTCATCGGAGAAATGGGCGGGCTAGGTTGTCGACTTCGATGCCGAAGATGATCTACGTCGAGGCAACACAAGATCAAGCTCCAACTTCACCAAGTCAAGAAACTTGTGAAGAAAACAGCCTATACTACTTGGCAAGTGGTAGAGGAAGAAGAAATAGGAAGTGGGTTCACTGTAGAATTGGATTTCTCACTCTTTTTCTCAAGTTGCCATTGATGGAGGCAAGCTTCTTCATCTTGAAGAAGAAGAAGATGATAATATGATAAGTATATTTTAAAAGGAAAATAATATGATACATATCATATTTTCAACCATGGTTTAGTGTAGAGAACTAACTAAGGTTTAGTAGAATGGTTAGGTTTTGGAGATGAAGACAAAATGGTCACTTGGTCAAAGCTTCATGAAGCTTCAACAAGCTTCATGTTTTAAAGCAACCATTTTGTTTTTCTTTTATCTTTTAACCAAAAAGAATAGATAAATAAATAAATGAAATGAAACCCTAACCATTCACTAAACATGGTTTAAGACTTTACACAAATCCAAGTTTTGCATGTATCATCAAACATGATACAAACAAGTGCACAAAACTATATCATATATACAATGTGCACATGCGAGTGAGAAAATCAATCTTAAGTGAACCGATACTAGTTAATGCAAAGTAATATATCAAATATATAATTATGCATTAAATCATTAAATCAACACTTGATTTAACGATCCGGTCATATCGCATATAACCGACTAATATCAAGTGTATCAATGTATCGAATCAACATTCGATTCGGTAACCCGGCTATATCACATATAACCTGCCGATGATACAAATCGCGAGAATAGAATACGGTATCACATACACGCATTATTCTCGGTCCTGCACATATCTCATATGCGCTCCTATTTCGTTTCGCTTGAGCCAGGAAACCTCTGCGTAGGACTCTAAAGACTCGTCAATACGCCGGCAGCAGGTGATGATCATATCAAACACCCACAAGCCGCAAGCGGTCTGCTAAATGTAACGGCCACCCGGGTATTGAGCGATCAGAAGATCGACGAGCAAGCCCGCTCACACTCCTGTAAATCCAACCAGTAATACTTACCGTACAGTCCGGTCTGTTCGTCTGATATGTCGCATATCTCGCCTAGGGGTGGTAAACGTCAGACCCCAATAGCTCGATAAGTCGTGTCGATATGAGGTCTATAACAGTTCGAGAAACTACTGATAACACTTACCAGTAAATCTCAGCAACCCTGGCCAGGGATTTCCGGTTATATCCAATCGAACACAGCGCAACATCAACTCCCTATACCGGGAGAGACGAATCCCCTCCTATCGCTCATTGCCTCCATGTGATTCGGGACTGTACCCAAAAGCCACCGTTTTGCACGCCCTATTGGACGTGGTAAGGTGGAAATCAAAGCATAGTGGGAATCACACAAGACTCTATAACGATCTCGGGTCTACAGACTAACCTGTACCAGTGTCACCAGAAAACTGCCATCTGACGTGAGGTATAATATCATCTGGGAGTTCTCGGCGAGTCCGTCCAGTGTACCCAGTCTCCACTGAGCACCCGTATATAATCTCTGATGTCAAACACCAATGGATATGGGATCATCCATCGCCTATCTGTATGGGTCGAGAAGGTATACGCTAGTCTACTCTGGTATATCGATGCCCCGTCTCGATACACCCATGACTAGGGACCTTGAAGGATGTACTTATGGACTACCATGTCCCCACTAGTATGATCCGCATCATAGTCTAGGTAGTCAAGTACACATCCTAAGGGCTTTACCAACATGTAACAGAGAGACAATCAGTATACACGTTAAGGTAAAGAGTAACCAGATAGCATACTATCATGTCGAGCAAGAAAGTCCTCCCTATATATGTCCCAGCATCCACTACAATATACATCCTATGTACAGTAATGGCCTCTAGGGCATACATATTACTAACAATCTCCCACTTGCACTAGGGCCATCTGTAGCAGTGGTTGCAGTATCTCATACTCAACCATCCCATAAAAGTCTCTCTCTGGAAATAGGCCTTCGTGAGTGGATTCGCCGTGTTATCCTCTGAGTTTGCTCTCCTAACCTCGATAACCCTGGAGATCAACTATCTCCATGATCAGGTGATGCTGCCTCAGAATATGTCTGGATCACTGATGGGACGGACGTTCCTTGGCATAAGCCGCAACTCCATTGTCACACAATGGGAGGAACTAAATTCATCTCATGAACTAATATACACCCAGACTTCCTCTTTGGTAGCGTCTTAAGTAGCGATGTATCCAGCTTTTATCGTCTAGTTTTCCACGGTATCTAGCTTGGAACTCTTCCAACATACCGTCCCTTTACTGAGGGTAAAGACAATGCCTGTGACTGACATTCAGTCGTCTTTATTACCCTGGAACCTTTCCAGTGATTCTCCCCAGGATCGATTGATACCATCTCACTACAACTAGTGAGTATCCTAATATCCAATTAGATCTATCTCATAGATCCAAGATCTAGGATTTAGTAGGTATCCTTTGATCCTTTATGGAGAATCATTGTGATAAGCGGAGATTGACCGAGCGTAGCATAGGAAACTCCTTTCTTATCAAGAGTATGTCATCCACGTACTCTACGAGGATCACCACCATACTTCCTACTACCTTTTTGTTTATACAAGGTTCATCTACCATTTTGATGATGTCAAACTCTTTGACTACTACATCAAAACAGACGTTCCAACTCCGCGATGCCTGCTTTATCACATAAAACATCTTGCACGCGTTTCCGCTGCTCCCACTGTTTACGAAGCCCTCTGGCTGTGTTCTTATAGACGTTCTATTCTAAATCATGATTTAGAAAAGCAGTCATGGCACCCAACCGCCAGATATCGTAGTCATGGTATGTAGCCGTGGCAAGTAGGATCTGGATGGACTTAAGCTTGGTTACTTGAAAAAGGTTTCATCATAATCCACGCCTGGTAAATGATGCAAACTTTTAACAAGTCTAGCTTTGAAAGTCTCAACTTTTCCATCTACACCAAGTAATCTTCTCAAGATATACTAGCTCCTGATGGGGATTTAACCCTTCAGATATAGCAGCCAAAGTCCATACTTTGCTGGTGTACATGGATTCCATCTCAGATTACTAAGCATCTAGCCATTCTTACAGAGTCCCTACTCTTGATGGCCAGCTCGAAACTAGTTAGGTCATCATCTCATGATGCAATCCTCGCTCCCACTGTCATAGAGAAACCGAAGTAACTCTCAGGTGGGTGAGGAACCTTACTAGATCGGCAGAGAGGCTGAGGTTCGTTGGAATCTACTGAATCCTTTGGTTCTGTCAAATCATCAGCTGCAGTTTGTATAGCTGGAACATTTCCAGTTCTACATAACAGACGTTGCCTCGAGCTTGTCCGGATTTTGCTTTTAGACAAAGGCCGGACAACCCCAAATCTTAACTATTTTAAGATATGGGCTCTTCCCTTTCCAAATCACATATGAAGTGGTAGGCAACTGATTTGATCGGGACCCTATTCAATAGGTATGCAACTTCATAAGTGCATAACTCCCAAAAGGAAATAGGTAACTCAGTAGTACTCATCATATAGCACACCTTATCATATAGGCTGTAATTGTTCCGCCCCGATATACCATCGTGCTATGGTGTATTCGGAGGAGTAATGCTGAGAGAGAATCTCATTCTCCATGAGAATAGTCCAGGAATTCCATGCTCAAGTATTCTCCTCCTTGATCTCATCAAAGGACATAATACTTATACCCGTATTGATGTTGGAGATAATGCCCTCAGAGTCAATTATTGGATCACAGGTACGTGATTGCAATGATTGATGGAGGACCTATCCCGGTAGGACAGTCTTACTCGAAATGATAGTATGCTATCTGGTTTACCTTTATCATCGTGTACTGTTTAAGGTGACCTGACACGTCGCTATTACACGTTGATAGAGCCCCTAGGATTCTATGCTTGACCACCAGCAGTATGAGGGCGATCATATACGTGGGAGCTGGTAGTCTATAAGCATATCCTTAAATGGTCCCTAGTAGTGTGAGTTTCGAGACAGGGCATCGATACTCCATAGTGTAAGTGCACGGCGGCGCCCCGGCCGTCAATCCGACGCCGGAATGCGGAAGCGGTGAAAAACTTTTATTTTGCGGACTTAGCAAACCGGCACCACCGCGCACTAAACATCCGGATCGTAACCATTAACAAGTCTAAGCTACTAACTAGATAGGGAAGAGAAGTATACCGACAGATCCGAGTCCTCCGGTCTTCTCGTCGTCGTTCCGATCTCCTGCGGAATGTCCCGTCTCCTCCTCGTCGCCGGAAGTGCACCACATCGCCTACTTCTTTTACGGGCTCCCACCTCAATGCCGAGGCAACTCGGGCACGAAGCCGGCTACTCGACGTGCCCAAGAATTGCTGTAGAATATCTAGTAGAACTTGTGTCTCATTTGGGGTTCATGGAGGTGCCATTTTGGTGGAGGGATGATACAAGAATTATGTGGAGGAACTTGGGGATTTTTCTAGAAACTAGAGAGCAAAAATCCCCACTACAAAAATGGGCAACCCCTCCTCCATGCTTGGCCGGCCATAACTAGAGGAGGAGAGAGTGAGAATGAGAGTGGAGAGTGAATAGAATGAGAGAGCCATCCAATAATACCAATGGAGAGAGAGAGAAGACTATCATGCAAAAGGAAATGATTACCAAATCAAAACCCACACTCAACCACCTACCACCAACCTCATCATCAACAACCATGATGAGATCCAAAGTCAAGCTATCATGAAAAAGGAAAGTCAAATGATGGGACAAGTATCATGACATGATAATATGCAAAGACCCCCTCCACAAATGCTTATTTGCAACAATGCAAATAAGCCCTCCTCCACCAATCTTCGGCCAATGAACGGAACAATGGAAATCGGCTGAAACGGAAAGCAAACTGGCAACTCCAGAAAACTGGTCCCGTAATAAATTACAGGAAAACCCCGATACTGTGCATACACACCCGCATTTGTATTTCGACCGAAATACAAATGCCATGAGACAAAATCTCCACTGTACTATACTAGAATCCGGCTTATACCAAAACCGGCTAGTAATATCTGTTCGATCCTGATCCGTGCAATACCGCACGTATCTGATCGAACCCTGCCATATAACCATACGGCCTATAGTACAAACTGTCAGATCCTGATCCGTGCAATACCGCACGTATCTGATCGGACCTTGCCATATCTCCATACGGCCTATACAACCTTTCGCCCGAAAGCTGAGTAACTGAATTGTGGGGGACTCTAAAGACTCGTCAACACCTTGGTTGTGGATTTAACCACTAGCACGTCAGAGGTATAAGCCAATACGTGACGGGCCACCAGGTATTGAGTAAAAGGGATGTCTGTGAGTGAACTCAGCCTGACAACCCTACTGAGCCTGTCAGTGACAATATCCGTACAGTCCGGTCCGTTCGTCTATGAGCATCGCATGGCGGGCCTAGGGGGTTGGTAAAAGTCAGACCCCCAAAAGCGGTACAAGTCGTGTCGGAGTGTAGCCCAGAACACCCTGAGATACTACTGGAATACCTACCAGTAAATCTCCTTGCCTCGGCCGAGGGCTTCGTGTAATGGCTCTCCTAGACACAGCACGACCTCACCCCCAATACCGGGAGAGACGAACCCCTGAAGATCCGCTCACTGCCTCCATGTGGCTCGAGACTGTACCCAACTAAAACCTGTTTGCACGACTCCTTTGAGCCGTGGTAGGGTAGTAATCAAAGTACAGTGGGAACTCACACAAGACAAATGACGATCCCCAGGTCGATGAACTAACCTGCACACAGTCACCAGGGAACTGCCATCTGACGTCTGGTATATGACCAACTGGCATGTTCCCGGCGAGTCCTGTCCGGTGTACTCATAACCCAATGAGCACCTGTATACATCTTAGGTGATCCAACTGACACCAGTGGCTTGTGAGACCGGCCACCGCCCCTCGTCGGGGTTTCGACTGTATACACTAGTCTACTATGGAGTATCGATGCCCTGTCTCGAAACTCACACGACTAGGGACCATTTAAGGATATGATTATAGACTCCCAGCTCCCACTTATATGATCGCCCTCATACTGCTGGTGGTCAAGCAAGAATCCTAGGGGCTCTATCAACGTGTAATAGCGACTTGTTAGGTCACCTAAAGCAGTACACGATGATAAAGGTAAACCAGATGGCATATTATCATCTCGAGTAAGACTGTCCTACCGGGATAGGTCCTCCATCAATCATTGCAATCACGTACCTGTGATCCAATAATTGGCTCTGAGGGCATTATCTCCAACAATCTCCCACTTGCACTCAAGGCTAATTATTGCGATGTCGCATACTCACAGCCCGTGTGATACCGAACACCCAACTCCTCTACTAGTCAGTCTCACAAAGCTCGTTTGCGAAACTATTGCGTTCGAGGAATAGCCTCAGTGAGTGGATCCGCCTTGATGTCTCTTTCTATGTCTCTCTATATCTCAAGTTCGTAGAGAAACCCATCTCCCGAAATGAGCAATACCTGTCTTAGAATGTGTCTGGATGTCTGATGGGACATAGCTCATAAATGAAATCCAAATCCAAACTTCTTAGACTGTATCTTCAACTGAACTTAATCAGTATCCTGTGCCATGCCTCCCTCAGTATTGCCTTGGACCACCTGTCCAAAATACTGCCCCTCATCGGAGGGAAAACTATAACTCTGACAACCTCCTTGTCGTCCATGTCACCTTGGAAGCCTGGAATGATAACTGTCTCCCAAATGAGGCTATCGTTATCATATCCCTAGAACATCCTCTTATGTTCCAAAACTGCTTCCGACTGTTTCTCCAGGATTGGATTAATGTCAACTTATTGCACCTACTGCAAGAACAACATCTGGTGTGGTACTTGACATCTCATGATTGACTCAATTGCCTAAGCAAGTGATCTGCCAATCATGCGCATCCCTCTCTACTTTAGTCTGTAAGACACCTTTAAAGAGGGTGACTCCATCACTTGCAGGTACACTACCGTGCCAGGAGTCGTCCATTCTAAATACTCTTAGAATGCTGTCTAAGTACCCTGATTGGGAAACCACCCAAATCTAGATCTAAAACCATAGATCTAGTAACCAGTATGTCTGACATAAAATCCATTTCTTTTGTGGAGAAACCACCGTGTGACGACCAAAGTATAACCGATTGTAGTATAGGAGTTTCCTTTCCTACTCTGTGTATGTCATCCAAATACCAGGATATCACACCCTACTACCTTCTCAACAGATCCATCCCCTATTCTGATGAAGTCAAACCTATGACTGTCACGTCAGAAATAGATGATCTATCTCCGCTACATCTGCTTTAGTCTATAAATAGACATAAGCTACTTGTCCACCAATGCTTCCGCTGCTCCTACTGACTACGACAACCCTCTGGCAGAGTCATATAGACGTACACTTCTAAAACTAGTTTAGAACGACGCTATACTCATCCTCCCACCGGGTCTCGCAGCCTGGAACAGCAGCAATGGTAATTGTGGATAAACAAGAACTTCCCTGTCACCGTCCTTGAGGCTACCGTAGTACCTCTCGGGTGCCTGAAGTTACCCACCATCCCTGCGGAGTGGCCATTGGAATGTCAATCCAGATTGAATCTTTAGGTTCCTTATCAAATCTTCAGTAATCGTTTGTGGTTCTGGAATCACTTCCAGTTCTACCATACTCCCACTACTGTTTTATGAAAAAATCCATTTTTAATTAAAACTGTGGCGAGTCTAGAACAATATTGCTATTGTTCATCCAGATGGTAGAAGGCCAACCCTCGTCATAGCCTGGGTCAACCCACAAACAGCCATTACAGAAACGTGCCTTGAGTTGTCCAGTGTCTGGTTTTAATCAAAAGCCGGACAACTCCCCGTACCTTAACAACGTTAAGATATGAACTGTTCTACATCCAATATAGAACCAGAGGCACTGATTTAATTTAACCAGATTCAAATCATGCAGCTGTCTCCAGTGCATGTCAATTAAATGGAAGGAGGCCGATCAGCGATACTCAACTTAGGAAAGCCTCCAATTATGAGTAACCTGAAAGGGAAGCAAGATCTCTTTATCATTACTATCAACTGAATACCATACACAAGTATCTACATCTTCGATCTCTTTGAAGAATCCCGATACTTGCTATACCTGGTTCTCTACTCTACTCAAATACCTATAACTTCTCAAAATTCGGACCCTGTGTTTCTACGAAACACCTGTCTAAAAAGTAGAGAAGTCATAAGTAAACCGAATATAGTACGAGGACCAACCCCTTTGTCCTGATGGACCCTGGACAACATACAATACTCTGTATAAGTCCCTTGAGTCTGATAACTCATTCACTGTGTGTCGTATGTTGAAAACTGTACTTATGGTTAAGAAGAATTACACCGCCGTTTAATGCTCCTTACCTAACCATCCACTGGTATAGGTAAATGTCATCGACATAATTTCAAAAGGTATATCTCACTCTATGAAAATAGACGTACAGATATATCAATTTGAAATTGGTGCATAACAGCGGAAATTCAAAACCAAATATTTGCCGACCGGCAAACAGCCCAGGTGATCTCCTCAAATATCACCGATTGCAACGAATCCCGATATAATGAGGATAGTCACCCAATTCCCAACAACTTACTCCCACTCAACATCTGTAAAACCATACAGATGTGAGAATCATACCTGGTAAATACATACCCTGGAGTAAGTATCTAGTCGGGAAATCAGCTTTCCTTTAACAGTACACAGTGAGACTGAAACATTGAAATGTTTCGATGGGGTATTCTGGTAATCCTAGTAATGTCTCTTCCATTATCCAGATTCACAACTGTAACCGTGTAATTCTTTGCCACCTCTCCAAATCCCTTCATTTGTCTTTAGTCTTTACCTTCTGCACACCCCTTTAGGCCAAATGGTTTTCTTCCTTCCCTACCGTTCGGCACCAGCCTATGGTTTAGAAGAAGACTATCCAATAAGCATAATGGGTGTACTGTCCTAATCCTAGGAACACTCGCAATGCGAGAGAAGGTGAAGATAAAAGACACCTGAATAAATCTTATTCTTATTTCTCCTGAACCAGAATCCATCCCCGAACTGGAACAAGTTCCTTTCGAGTTCGTATATAACCATACGATGGAGTATCCAAATAAACTGTGGATCTTCGTAGTGATACGGAGTGTCCTGGAGAAATACAAAGGTGGTTTAGGATTGGCGAAGGAATACTTGGTTTGGTCGTGAATACCTGTTGCAATTTACTTTGCCCTCTTACTAATCCCTTGCTTTGTCTTTACTTAATACCTTCTGCACACCATCGTTATGCTAATTGGTTTTCTTCATTCCCTACCGGTCAGCACCAGCCTAAGGTTTGGAAGAAGACAATCCAATTTGCGTAATAGGTGTACTACCCCTAAACCAAGGAGTACTCGTAACCTGAGAGAGGGTAAAAGGAGAAGACAACTGAATAGTCCTATCCGTTTTCTCCAGAACCGGAAACCATCCTCGAATAAATCCCTTCGAGTTCGTATCTAACCATACGATGGTTTTGTCCAATGGAAGCGGACGTTCGTAATAGTACGGGGTGTCCTGGAGAAAAGGGTAAAAATAGGAGTGGCAATGAGGTTCGCAACTCTGACAATCCAAAAGCCAGTGTTAAGAAGGTTCGGTCAACTTGGTCACTGAGTCATAGTCTTAGGGTCGGGTCAATGGTCGCTGCCAAAGAGAGAGAGAAAAGAAACACTCAGCGTGCACTCTAACCTAGATCAGAATGGTTACCAATTTATCTAATCTGGAAACCTCCCACTGTACCGTCAAATTCTCCTCCAAACCTGAAAGAAGAATTAGTCGGGGTGACCCGAGGAGTAAACTAACTCATCAATGGGAATCGGGATCCAACTCTCATCGCATGATAACGTGACGGAATCCGCTCACGTCATCACACTCCAGAAGGTATGCGCATATCTGGCAAGTTTCAGTTCTTTTGAAACTCCCGATGTGATTTCTGCCCCATGCTCTTATGACCTTGGCGAAGGTCAACAAATCATAAGTCACATGTCAAGTTCTACCCGTCATTATCCATGGTTAATCTGAATCCACCCGTACAAGCCCTTGACGAAGGTCAACAAGGCTATACGACTGTCCCAAACCAACGCATCTATCTATGCAGCAGAAAGGTAACAAGCAGCTACCATACACTATGCCTTGACGAAGGTCAACAAACATAGCATGAATACTACGTGCTACCCGTCTGAAACGACGGAGGGCTACGAATGGTTTCTGGCGAAAACCTTTAACGTAATGAACTTGATATCGTTGAAGGAACGGATAGCTTTTTGAAAATATAGTGACGAAAACCGTTGCTAAAGAGGTCACTCCCGGTGAAGGGATCTCGGCTCTTTCCCCGTAGAATGGGGTGCAGGATATTCCAACTGAATACCACAGTGCAAAGCAAAAGTAATCGGCTATAGTGAAGTTAATGCCCTGACGCAAACTTTTTGTCCAAGGGGTCACTCCCGGTGAAGGGATCTCGGCCCTTGCCTCATCGACTGAGGAGCAGGATATTCCAACTGAATACCACGATGCAAAACAAAAGTGAACGTCCTTACAATAACAGCTTTTTGAAAAGTGTTCCAACAACATCAGATTAGGTTTGTTTTTAACTTGCATTGATCCGAATCAATGCAGTCCCATCAATTGATCACACCAAAAAGAACGAAAATATACTGATGTACGTATATGCCATCCGCATTCGCCACTGGGTCCCGTCATTACCCGTTAGGTTAGCTAACTAACGACAGAGCGGGGACTGGACTAGCGCGGATGTAAAACATATACAACATCTACTAATATATATACCAATATATTATATTTCGCTCAAGGCGTGAAAAGAAATGCAACATCACAGAGAATGAACAGCATCACAGAAACAATACAGATATCTGGGATCCCCGGGTTTCACAGAGCCGCTGAAACCCGACGTTCTCCTGGTCGTGTGGATAGCCTGTGCAATGAAATCCTAGACCCCTACGGGCGCGGCAAGTCACCCGCCAAAACCTGAAGCGAGGCAGCCCCCTTCAGCGCCGTGAATGGACCACCCAGCACTTCACGGAATCCGGCAACTTGGGCACCCCTCCTGGGTCAACCTGTACCCCCTACGAGTGCGGCGAATAGCCCGCCAATCCTAGAGTGAAGCCCCCTCCGTCTCAATGCCATGAGATGCGGGCTTGTTGCCCTCCAGAACCCGGCTATCCGTGCACCCTTCCTGGGGTAATCCTAGTACAGAAAATAAAATATACATACAACGGGTACATCGACCGCAACCAGGTCGTGCCCCAAAAGAATAATACAATCAGGCAGTGACGGCAGTCCACATGTCGGACGCTCGCCCCGCAATATCAAATGTACATAATACAACCACAACTGTACTAGCATTGCATCCAGGCTATCCCCACGACCGATCCGCAACATCACAGCAAAATCAGAACATCAACGTGAAAATCACGTTCGCAAATCCGTCTAACCGGGCTATAGCAGTTAGACCGGATTTACCGATCGAGTGACATTCACGGTCGCAGATATAATGTAAATACTGTGAAAAATGTGTTTAAAATTTTCCGATTGACCAAAAATTAACAAGTGGGCCCCCAATCAAAACTGTAGCACTCACAGAAAACCTGGGCCCAATTTTAACATTCCAAAACCCCAATTTTAAACCCAGAAAGCCTCTGTAAAAAATTGGTGCAGTGATCCCCACAGTGTGCGGCGGAAGGGCGGCGGGAAGGGGGTTTTCGCGGCGGTTCCGCGCTCCCACTGTGGAGTCACCTCATCGAATTTTTACAGAGCTCTTAGATTTTCCAGTACATCAATATTTTACAACCTGAAAAATTTTTCGAGACCAAAATATTTCAACAGAAACTGATGCGAACAAAAAATGCAAGTTTTGGAATTTTGGTCGATCAGAAATGCAAAACACATCAAATGAAGCTAGACTAAGTTAATGGCGAGGCTCTGATACCACTGTAAGTGCACGGCGGCGCCCCGGCCGTCAATCCGACCCCGGAATGCGGAAGCGGTGAAAAACTTTAATTTTGCGGACTTAGCAAACCGGCACCACCGCGCACTAAACATCCGGATCGTAACCATTAACAAGTCTAAGCTACTAACTAGATAGGGAAGAGAAGTATACCGACAGATCCGAGTCCTCAGGTCTTCTCGTCGTCGTTCCGATCTCCTGCGGAATGTCCCGTCTCCTCCTCGTCGCCGGAAGTGCACCACATCGCCTACTTCTTTTACGGGCTCCCACCTCAATGCCGAGGCAACTCGGGCACGAAACCGGCTACTCGACGTGCCCAAGAATTGCTGTAGAATATCTAGTAGAACTTGTGTCTCATTTGGGGTTCATGGAGGTGCCATTTTGGTGGAGGGATGATACAAGAATTATGTGGAGGAACTTGGGGATTTTTCTAGCAACTAGAGAGCAAAAATCCCCACTACAAAAATGGGCAACCCCTCCTCCATGCTTGGCCGGCCATAACTAGAGGAGGAGAGAGTGAGAATGAGAGAGGAGAGTGAATAGAATGAGAGAGCCATCCAATAATACCAATGGAGAGAGAGAGAAGACTATCATGCAAAAGGAAATGATTACCAAATCAAAACCCACACTCAACCACCTACCACCAACCTCATCATCAACAACCATGATGAGATCCAAAGTCAAGCTATCATGAAAAAGGAAAGTCAAATGATGGGACAAGTATCATGACATGATAATATGCAAAGACCGCCTCCACAAATGCTTATTTGCAACAATGCAAATAAGCCCTCCTCCACCAATCTTCGGCCAATGAACGGAACAATGGAAATCGGCCGAAACGGAAAGCAAACTGGCAACTCCAGAAAACTGGTCCCGTAATAAATTACAGGAAAACCCCGATACTGTGCATACACACCTGCATTTGTATTTCGACCGAAATACAAATGCCATGAGACAAAATCTCCACTGTACTATACTAGAATCCGGCTTATACCAAAACCGGCTAGTAATATCTGTTTGATCCTGATCCGTGCAATACCGCACGTATCTGATCGAACCCTGCCATATAACCATACGGCCTATAGTACAAACTGTCAGATCCTGATCCGTGCAATACCGCACGTATCTGATCGGACCTTGCCATATCTCCATACGGCCTCTACAACCTTTCGCCCGAAAGATGAGTAACTGAATTGTGGGGGACTCTAAAGACTCGTCAACACCTTGGTTGTGGATTTAACCACTAGCACGTCAGAGGTATAAGCCAATACGTGACGGGCCACCAGGTATTGAGTAAAAGGGATGTCTGTGAGTGAACTCAGCCTGACAACCCTACTGAGCCTGTCAGTGACAATATCCGTACAGTCCGGTCCGTTCGTCTATGAGCATCGCATGGCGGGCCTAGGGGGTTGGTAAAAGTCAGACCCCCAAAAGCGGTACAAGTCGTGTCGGAGTGTAGCCCAGAACAACCTGAGATACTACTGGAATACCTACCAGTAAATCTCCTTGCCTCGGCCGAGGGCTTCGTGTAATGGCTCTCCTAGACACAGCACGACCTCACCCCCAATACCGGGAGAGACGAACCCCTGAAGATCCGCTCACTGCCTCCATGTGGCTCGGGACTGTACCCAACTAAAACCTGTTTGCACGACTCCTTTGAGCCGTGGTAGGGTAGTAATCAAAGTACAGTGGGAACTCACACAAGACAAATGACGATCCCCAGGTCGATGAACTAACCTGCACACATGTCACCAGGGAACTGCCATCTGACGTCTGGTATATGACCAACTGGCATGTTCCCGGCGAGTCCTGTCCGGTGTACTCATAACCCAATGAGCACCTGTATACATCTTAGGTGATCCAACTGACACCAGTGGCTAGTGAGACCGGCCACCGCCCCTCGTCGGGGTCTCGACTGTATACACTAGTCTACTATGGAGTATCGATGCCCTGTCTCAAAACTCACACGACTAGGGACCATTTAAGGATATGCTTATAGACTCCCAGCTCCCACTTATATGATCGCCCTCATACTGCTGGTGGTCAAGCAAGAATCCTAGGGGCTCTATCAACGTGTAATAGCGACTTGTCAGGTCACCTAAAGCAGTACACGATGATAAAGGTAAACCAGATGGCATACTATCATCTCGAGTAAGACTGTCCTACCGGGATAGGTCCTCCATCAATCATTGCAATCACGTACCTGTGATCCAATAATTGGCTCTGAGGGCATTATCTCCAACACATAGTAGACTAGTGTATACAGTCGAGACCCCGACGAGGGGCGGTGGCCGGTCTCACAAGCCACTGGTGTCAGTTGGATCACCTAAGATGTATACAGGTGCTCATTGGGTTATGAGTACACCGGACAGGACTCGCCGGGAACATGCTAGTTGGTCATATACCAGACGTCAGATGGCAGTTCCCTGGTGAAATGTGTGCAGGTTAGTTCATCGACCTGGGGATCGTCATTTGTCTCGTGTGAGTTCCCACTGTACTTTGATTATTACCCTACCACGGCTCAAAGGAGTCATGCAAACAGGTTTTAGTTGGGTACAGTCCCGAGCCACATGGAGGCAGTGAGTGCATCTTCAGGGGTTCGTCTCTCCCGGTATTGGGGGTGAGGTTGTGCTGTGTCTAGGAGAGCCATTACACGAAGTCCTTGGCCAAGGCAAGGAGATTTACTGGTAGGTATTCCAGTAGTATCTCAGGGTGTTCTGGGCTACACTCCGACACGACTTGTACCGCTTTTGGGGGTCTGACTTTTACCAACCACCTAGGCCCGCCATGCGATGCTCATAGACGAACGGACCGGACTGCACGGATATTGTCACTGACAGGCTCAGTAGGGTTGTCAGGCTGAGTTCGCTCACAGACGTCCCTTTTAGTCAATACCTAGTAGCCCGTTACGTATTGGCTTATACCTCTGACATGCTAGTGGTTAAATCCACAACCAAGGTGTTGACGAGTCTTTAGAGTCCCCCACATTCAATTACTCAGCTTTCGGGCGAAAGGTTGTAGAGGCCGTATGGAGATATGGCAAGGTACGATCCGATACGTGCAGTATTGCACGCATCAGGATCGGACAGTTTGTACTATAGGCCGTATGGTTATATGGCAGGGTTCGATCAGATACGTGCGGTATTGCATGGATCAGGATCGAACAGATATTACTAGCCGGTTTTGGTATAAGCCGGATCCTAGTATAGTACATTGTAGATTTTGTCTCATTGCATTTGTATTTCGGTCGAAATACAGATGCGGGTGTGTATGCACAGTATTGGGGTTTTCCTGTAATTTATTACGGGACCAGTTTTCTGGAGTTGCCAGTTTGCTTTTAGTTTCGGCCGATTTCCTTTGTATCGTTCATTGGCCGAAGATTGGTGGAGGAGAGTTTATTTGCATTGTTGCAAATAGGCATTAGTGGAGGGGGTTCTTTGCATCTTGTTGCATCATGATGGCTTTCATGATTAGCACCATCACTTGACTTTTTCTTCTCATGATGGCTTGACTTTTTGAAGCAATCATGCATGAGATGATGGTTGCCTTGGAGTGTTGGATTTGTTGTGATCATTCACTATTGCATGATATCCTTTGACTTTCTCTCTCTTGCTTGATATGAGTAAGGCTCCCATTATTTTTGAGCTCCTCTCTCATTCTCACTCTCCTCTCTATTATGGCCGGCCAAGCATGGAGGAGGGGTTGCCCATTTTTGTAGTGGGGATTTTTGCTCTCTAGTTGCTAGAAAAATCCCCAAGTTCCTCCACATAATTCTTGTATCATCCCTCCACCAAAATGGCACCTCCATGAACCCCAAATGAGACACAAGTTCTATTATACATTCTACAGCAAATCTTGGGCACGTCGAGTAGCCGGCTTCGTGCCCGAGTTGCCTCGGCATTGAGGTGGGAGCCCGTAAACGATGTAGGCGATGTGGTGCACTTCCGGCGACGAGGAGGAGACGGGACATTCCGCAGGAGATCGGGACGACGACGAGAAGACCGGAGGACTCGGATCTGTCGGTATACTTCTCTTCCCTTTCTTGTTAGTAGCTTACACTTGTTAATGGTTACGATCCGGATGTTTTGTTCGCGGTGGTGCCGGTTTGCAAAGTCCGCAAAATTAAAGTTTATCACCGCTTCCGCATTCCGGCGTCGGGTTGACGGCCGGGGCGCCGCCGTGCACTTACAGTGGTATCAGAGCCTCGCCATTAACTTAGTCTAGCTTTGTGTAATGTGTTTTTCTGTTTCGATCGATCAAATGTTCCAAAACTGCATTTTAGTTCGCATCAGTTTCTGTTGAAAATTTTTGGTCTCGAAAATTTTTTCAGGTTGTAAAATATTGATGTACTGGAAAATCTAAGAGCTCTGTAAAAATTCGATGAAGTGACTCCACATTTGGAGCGCGGACCCGCCGCGAAAACCCCCTTCCCGCCGCTGTTCCGCCGCGCACTGTGGAGATCACTGCACCAATTTTTTACAGAGGCTTTCTGGGGTGAAAAGTGGGGTTTTGGAATAATAACTTTGGGCCCATTATTTCTGTGAGTGCTACAGTATTGCTTGGGGGCCCACTTGTTAAAGTTTGATTGATCGGATATTTTAAACACATTTTTCACAGTATTTACATTATATCTGCGACCGTGAATGTCACTCGATCGGTAAATCCGGTCTGACTGCTATAGCCCGGTTAGACGGATTTGCGAACGTGACTTTCACGTTGATGTTCTGTTTTTGCTGTGATGTTGTGGATCGGTCGTGGGGGATAGCCTGGATGCAATGCTAGTATAGTTGTGGTTGTATTATGTACATTTGATATTGCGGGGCGAGCGTCCGACATGTGGACTGCCGTCACTGCCTGTTTGTATTATTATTTTAGGGCACGGCCAGGTTGCGGTCGTTGTACCCGGTGTATGTATATTTTACTTTCTGTACTAGGATTACCCCAGGAGGGGTGCACGGATAGCCGGGTTCTGGGGGGAAACAAGCCCGCATCTCATGGCATTGAGACGGAGGGGGCTTCACTCTGGAATTGGCGGGCTATTCGCCGCACTCGTAGGGGGTACAGGTTGACCCAGGAGGGGTGCCCAAGTTGCCGGATTCCGTGAAGTGCTGGGTGGTCCATTCACGGTACTGAAAGGGGCTGCCTCGCTTCAGGTTTTGGCGGGTGACTTGCCGCGCCCGTAGGGGTCTAGGATTTCATTGCGCAGGCTATCCACACGACCAGGGGAACGTCGGGTTTCAGTAGTGGCTCTGTGAAACCCGGGGATCCCAGATATCTGTATTGTTTCTGTGATGCTGTTCATTCTCTGTGATGTTGCATTTCTTTCACGCCTTGAGCGAAATATAATATATTGGTATATATATTAGTAGATGTTGTATATGTTTTACATCCGCGCTAGTCCAGTCCCCGCTCTGTCGTTAGTTAGCTAACCTAACGGGTAATGACGGGACCCAGTGGCAAATGCGGATGGCATATACGTACATCAGTATATTTTCGTTCTTTTTGGTGTGATCAATTGATGGGACTGCATTGATTCGGATCAATGCAAGTTAAAAACAAACCTAATCTGATGTTGTTGGAACACTTTTTCAAAAAGCTGTTATTGCAAGGACGTTCACTTTTGTTTTGCATCGTGATATTCAGTTGGAATATCCTGCTCCTCAGTCGACGAGGCAAGGGCCGAGATCCCTTCACCGGGAGTGACCCCTTGGACAAAAGTTTGCGTCAGGGCATTAACTTCACTATAGCCGATTACTTTTGCTTTGCATCGCGGTATTCATTTGGAATATCCTGCACCCCATTCTACGGGGAAAGAGCCGAGATCCCTTCACCGGGTGTGACCTCTTTAGCAACGGTTTTCGTCACTATATTTTCAAAAAGCTATCCGTTCCTTCGACGATATCAAGTTCTTTACGTTAAAGGTTTTCGCCAGAAACCATTCGTAGCCCTCCGTCGTTTCATATGGGTGGTCAATAGTATTCAAGCTGTGTATGTTGGCCAAAGTCAAGGCACAGTGATTGGTAGCTATTGGGGCATTCATATGCAGCATAGATAGATGCGTTGGTTTGGGACAGTCGTGCTGCCATTTTGGCCAAAGTCAAGGGTATGTACGGGTGGATTCAAATTAACCTGGAGAATGACGGGTAGAACTTGACATGTGACTTATGATATGTTGGCCAAAGTCAAGGTCATAAGAGCATGGGGCAGAAATCACATCGGGAGTTTCAAAAGAACTGAAACTTGCCAGATATGCGCATACCTTCTGGAGTGTGATGACGTGAGCGGATCCCGTCACGTTATCATGCGATGAGAGTTGGATCCCGATTCCCACTGATGAGTTGGTATACTCCTCGGGTGATCCCGACTAATTCTTCTTTCAGGTTTGGAGGAGAATTTGACGGTACAGTGGGAGGATTCCAGATTAGATAAATTGGTAACCATTCTGATCTAGGTTAGAGTGCACGCTGAGTGTTTCTTTTCTCTCTCTCTTTGGCCGCGACCATTGACCCGACCCTAAGACTATGACTCAGTGACCAAGTTGACCGAACCTTTTTAAACACTGGCTTTTGGATTGTCAGAGTTGCAGACCTCATTGCCACTCCTACTTTTACCCTTTTCTCCAGGACACCCCGTATTACTACGAACGTCCACTTCCATTGGACAAAACCATCGTATGGTTAGATACGAACTCGAAAGAATTTATTCGAGGATGGTTTCAGGTTCTGGAGAAAACGGATAGGATTATTCAGTTGTCTTTTCCTTTTACCCTCTCTCAGGTTACGAGTACTCCTTCGTTTAGGGGTAGTACACCTATTACGCAAATTGGATTGTCTTCTTCCAAACCTTAGGCTGGTGCCGACCGGTAGGGAATGAAGAAAACCAATTAGCATAACGATGGTGTGCAGAAGGTATTAAGTTAAGACAAAGCAAGGGATTGTAAGAGGGCAAAGTAAATTGCAACAGATATTCACGACCAAACCAAGTATTCCTTCGCCAATCCTAAATCACCTTTGTATTTCTCCAGAACACTCCGTATCACTACGAAGATCCTCAGTTTATTGGATACTCCATCGTATGGTTATATACGAACTCGAAGGGAACTTGTTCCAGTTCGGGGATGGATTCTGGTTCAGGAGAAATAGGAATAAGATTTATTCAGGTGTCTTTTATCTTCACCTTCTCTCGCATTGCGAGTGTTCCTAGGATTGGGACAGTACACCCATTATGCTTATTGGATAGTCTTCTTCCAAACCATAGGCTGGTGCCGAACGGTAGGGAAGGAAGAAAACCATTTGGCCTAAAGGGGTGTGCAGAAGGTAATGACTAATGACATATGAAAGGATTTAGAAAGGTGGCAAAGAATTACACGGTTACAGTTGTGAATCTGGATACTGGAAGAGGCATTACTAGGAATACCAGGATACCCTATCGAAATATTTCGATGTTTCAGTTTCACTGTGTAATGTTAAAAGAAAACTGATTTCCCGATTAGATACTTACTCCAGGGTATGTATTTACCAAGTATGATTCTCACATCTGTATGGTTTTACAGATGATGAGTGGGAGTAGGTTATTGGGAATTGGGTGATCAACCTCATTATATCGGGATTCGTTGTAATCGGTGATATTTGAGGAAATCACCTGGGTTGTTTGCCGGTCGGCAAATATTTGGTTTTGAATATCCGCTTTTATGCACCAATTTCAAATTGATATATCTGTACGTCTATTTTCATAGAGTGAGATATACCTTTCTGAAATTATGTCTACGACATTTACCTATATCAGTGGATGGTTAGGTAAGGAGCATTAAACAGCGGTGTAATTCTTCTTAACCATAAGTACAGTTTTCAACCTACGACACACAGTGAATGAGTTATCAGACTCAAGGGACTTATACAGAGTATTGTATGTTGTCCAGGGTCCATCAGGACAGAGGGGTTGGTCCTCGTACTATATTCGGTTTACTTATGACTTCTCTGGTTTTTAAACAGGTGTTTCGTGGAAACACAGGGTCCGAATTTTGAGAAGTTATAGGTATTTGAATAGAGTAGAGAACCAGGTGTAGCAAGTATCGGGATACTTCAAAGAGATCGAAGATGTAGATACTTGTGTATGGTGTTCAGTTGATAGTAATGACTAAGAGAACTTGCTTCTCTTTCAGGTTACTCATAATTGGATGCATTCCTAAGTTGAGTAACGCTGATCGGCCTCCTTCCATTTAGTTGACATGCACTGGAGACAGTTGCATGATTTGGATCTGGTTCAGTTAAATCAGTGCCTCTGGTCCTATATGGGATATAGAACAGTTCGTATCTTGACGTTGTTAAGGTACGGGGAGTTGTCCGGCTTATGATTAAAACCAGACTCTGGATGACTCGAGGCACGTTTCTGTAATGGCTGTTTGTGGGTTGACCCAGGCTATGACGAGGGTTGACTTTCTACCATATGGATGAACAATAGCAATATTGTTCTAGACTCGCCACAGTTTTATTAAAAATGGATTTTTTTCAGAAAACAGTAGTGGGAGTATGGTAGAACTGGAAGTGATTCCAGAACCACAAACGATTACTGAAGATTTGACAAAGAACCTAAAGATTCAATCTGGATTGACATTCCATTGGCCACTCCGCAGTTTTGGTGGATAACTTCAGGCACCCGAGAGGTACTACGGTAGCCTCAAGGACGGTGACAGGGAAGTTCTTGTTTACCCACAATTACCATTGCTGTTGTTCCAGGGTGCGAGTCCCGGCGGGAGGATGAGTATAGCGTCGTTCTAAACTTTCTTTAGAAGTGTACGTCTATATGACTCTGCCAGAGGGTTGTCGTAGTCAGTGGGAGCAGCGGAAGCATTGGTGGACAGGTGGCTTATGTCTATTTATAGACTAAAGCAGTTATAGCGGAGATAGATCATCTATTTCTGACGTGACAGTCATGGGTTTGACTTTATCATAATAGGGGATGGATCTGTTGAGAAGGTAGTAGGGTGTGATGTCATGGTATTTGGATAACATACACAAAGTAGGAAAGGAAACTCCTATACCACGATCGGTTATACTTTGGTCATCACACAGTGGTTTCTCCACAAAGGAAATGGATCTTATATCAGACATACTGGTTACTAGATCGATGGTTTTAGATCTAGATTTGGGTGGTTTCCCGATCAGGGTACTTGACAACATTCTAAGAGTATTTAGAATGGACGACTCCTGGCTCGGTAGTGTACCTGCAGGTAATGGAGTCACCCTCTCTAAAGGTGTCTTACAGACTAAAGGGGAGAGGGACGTGCATGATTGGCAGATCACTTGCTCAGGCAATTGAGTCAATCATGAGATGTCAAGTACCACACCAGATGTTGTTCTTGCACTAGATGCAATAAGTTGACTTTAATCCAATCCTGGAGAAACGGTCGGAAGCAGTTTTAGAACATAAGTGAATGTTCTAGGGATATGATAACGACAGCCTTATCCAGGAGACAGTTATCATTCCAGGCTTCCAAGGTGACATGGACGACAAGGAGGTTGTCAGAGTTATAGTTTTCCTTCTGACGAGGGGCAGTATTTTGGACAGGTGGTCCAAGGTAATACTGAGGGTGGCATGGCGCAGGATACTGATTAAGTTCAGTTGATGATACAGTCTAAGAAGTTTGGATTTGGAGTTCATTTATGAGCTATGTCCCATCAGACATCCAGACACATTCTAAGACAGGTATTGCTCATTTCGGGAGATGGGTTTCTCCGCGAACTTGAGATATAGAGAGACATGGAAAGAAACAACAAAGCGGATCCACTCACTGAGGCTATTCCTCGAACGCAATAGTTTTGCAAACGAGCTTTGTGAGACTGACTAGTAGATGAGTTGGGTGTTCGGTATCACACGGGCTGTGAGTATGCGACATCGCAATAATTAGCCTTGAGTGCAAGTGGGAGATTGTTGGAGATAATGCCCTCAGAGTCAATTATTGGATCACAGGTACGTGATTGCAATGATTGATGGAGGACCTATCCCGGTAGGACAGTCTTACTCGAGATGATAGTATGCTATCTGGTTTACCTTTATCATCGTGTACTGTTTAAGGTGACCTGACACGTCGTGATTACACGTTGATAGAGCCCCTAGGATTCTATGCTTGACCACCAGTAGTATGAGGGCGATCATATACGTGGGAGCTGGTAGTCTATAAGCATATCCTTAAATGGTCCCTAGTCGTGTGAGTTTCGAGACAGGGCATCGATACTCCATAGTAGACTAGTGTATACAGTCGAGACCCCGATGAGGGGCGGTGGCCGGTCTCACAAGCCACTGGTGTCAGTTGGATCACCTAAGATGTATACAGGTGCTCATTGGGTTATGAGTACACCGGACAGGACTCGCCGGGAACATGCTAGTTGGTCATATACCAGACGTCAGATGGCAGTTCCCTGGTGACATGTGTGCAGGTTAGTTCATCGACCTGGGGATCGTCATTTGTCTCGTGTGAGTTCCCACTGTACTTTGATTACTACCCTACCACGGCTCAAAGGAGTCGTGCAAACAGGTTTTAGTTGGGTACAGTCCCGAGCCACATGGAGGCAGTGAGCGCATCTTCAGGGGTTCGTCTCTCCCGGTATTGGGGGTGAGGTCGTGCTGTGTCTAGGAGAGCCATTACACGAAGTCCTTGGCCAAGGCAAGGAGATTTACTGGTAGGTATTCCAGTAGTATCTCAGGGTGTTCTGGGCTACACTCCGACACGACTTGTACCGCTTTTGGGGGTCTGACTTTTACCAACCCCCTAGGCCCGCCATGCGATGCTCATAGACGTACGGACCGGACTGCACGGATATTGTCACTGACAGGCTCAGTAGGGTTGTCAGGCTGAGTTCGCTCACAGACGTCCCTTTTAGTCAATACCTGGTAGCCCGTTACGTATTGGCTTATACCTCTGACGTGCTAGTGGTTAAATCCACAACCAAGGTGTTGACGAGTCTTTAGAGTCCCCCACATTCAGTTACTCAGCTTTCGGGCGAAAGGTTGTAGAGGCCGTATGGAGATATGGCAAGGTACGATCCGATACGTGCGGTATTGCACGCATCAGGATCGGACAGTTTGTACTATAGGCCGTATGGTTATATGTCAGGGTTCGATCAGATACGTGCGGTATTGCATGGATCAGGATCGAACAGATATTACTAGCCGGTTTTGGTATAAGCCGGATCCTAGTATAGTACATTGTAGATTTTGTCTCATTGCATTTGTATTTCGGTCGAAATACAGATGCGGGTGTGTATGCACAGTATTGGGGTTTTCCTGTAATTTATTACGGGACCAGTTTTCTGGAGTTGCCAGTTTGCTTTTAGTTTCGGCCGATTTCCTTTATATCGTTCATTGGCCGAAGATTGGTGGAGGAGGGTTTATTTGCATTGTTGCAAATAGGCATTAGTGGAGGGGGTTCTTTGCATCTTGTTGCATCATGATGGCTTTCATGATTAGCACCATCACTTGACTTTTTCTTCTCATGATGGCTTGACTTTTTGAAGCCATCATGCATGAGATGATGGTTGCCTTGGAGTGTTGGATTTGTTGTGATCATTCACTTTTGCATGATATCCTTTGACTTTCTCTCTCTTGCTTGATATGAGTAAGGCTCCCATTATTTTTGAGCTCCTCTCTCATTCTCACTCTCCTCTCTATTATGGCCGGCCAAGCATGGAGGAGGGGTTGCCCATTTTTGTAGTGGGGATTTTTGCTCTCTAGTTGCTAGAAAAATCCCCAAGTTCCTCCACATAATTCTTGTATCATCCCTCCACCAAAATGGCACCTCCATGAACCCCAAATGAGACACAAGTTCTATTATACATTCTACAGCAAATCTTGGGCACGTCGAGTAGCCGGCTTCGTGCCCGAGTTGCCTCGGCATTGAGGTGGGAGCCCGTAAACGATGTAGGCGATGTGGTGCACTTCCGGCGACGAGGAGGAGACGGGACATTCCGCAGGAGATCAGGACGACGACGAGAAGACCGGAGGACTCGGATCTATCGGTATACTTCTCTTCCCTTTCTTGTTAGTAGCTTAGACTTGTTAATGGTTACGATCCGGATGTTTTGTGCGCGGTGGTGCCGGTTTGCAAAGTCCGCAAAATTAAAGTTTATCACCGCTTCCGCATTCCGGCGTCGGGTTGACGGCCGGGGCGCCGCCGTGCACTTACAATTGATTCTCTACTTCTAACTTATATTCTGTGAATATCTCAAAAGGTTCGGACTTGTGTTTCAACAGGAACATATGTCTGAATCTTGAGAGATTATCAGAGAATGTAATAAAGTACAAAGAACCTGTCTTGGCATATGTAGACAGGGGACCTTACATACATCAACATGTATCAATCCCAAGAGTTCACTAACTCTTTCTCTGTTTCCATTAAACAGAGCTATGGTCATCTTATCCCTGTGACATGACTGGCAAGTTACAGAAGATGTAAATTCAAACAGATTTAAATATGCATCTATGTGCAACTTAGCTAGTCGGGTCGCGTTGATATGACCTAGTCTACAATACCTCAAGAAGGATTCGTTCATTTCTGAACTCTTCCTCTTGTGTGTGTTCTATATACTAAGAACCATAGTTTGATTTAGAACATCAATGCTTTTAGATAACATGCCTGAACCGCTCAACTTTTGATATAGGAAATGTTCAAAACATTGTCCAACAATACAAAATTTTATCATTTCTTTACTAATAAAGAGACTGATATGATTTTGTATATCAGGTTCGGTATCTTATAACATTCATTCAGAATCAATGTATTTGTAATACAGGGTGACAGTGACCAACAGACTTGGCTGCAACACTTGCCCCGTTTTTTGCCTCATGAAACTTATCACCCGTTCTCAGTTCTTTACCTATCTGTAGCCCATGTAACAGATTACATATGCGGGATCCTGATCCGGTATTACATACCCAGGACGTAAAGGATATTTGAGAAACAGTTCTCTGTAAAACGAACACACCCGAAGAAGATGCATCATATGCACTTTCTTCGTTTGGGCGGCATGGGAAATCTGGTATTCCCCAATTTCCTGCTCTGTCTTATAACAATTGTAAGTTGGAGCGGGACCAACGTTCCCCAGCTCAATATGGCTCCTACTGGTTTTATCAAATCTTCCTTCAAACCCTAAAAGGAAAGACTAGCCGGGATTAATTACATACTACAAGTTCGCCAATCTTTCAGCCAGGCCAGTGTCGGTACTTTGAGGGAGGTCCCCCGTGCTTTCGCACGAACCTAATTAATGTAAACCTCGTTTTCCCAGAGGCGTAACCTCGTTAACACCTTTCTAGACACCTACTTGATCGGCTAATTGTAATGTGTAAAACTCTCCCAGGAGTAACAATTACTCGCAGCGGGTATCGGGATCCAACTATCTCATAGAAGGTATGCAATCTCATTGCAAATTTCAACACTTGAAATTGTTAGTTATATGTATGCCCTAGAGGCCATTACTGTACATAGGATGTATATTGTAGTGGATGCTGGGACATATATAGGGAGGACTTTCTTGCTCGACATGATAGTATGCTATCTGGTTACTCTTTACCTTAACGTGTATACTGATTGTCTCTCTGTTACATGTTGGTAAATCCCTTAGGATGTGTACTTGACTACCTGGACTATGATGCGGATCATACTAGTGGGGACATGGTAGTCTATAAGTACATCCTTCACGGTCCCTAGTCGAGGGTGTATCGAGACGGGGCATCGATATACCAAAGTAGACTAGCGTATACCTTCTCGACCCATACAGATGGGCGATGGATGTGTTAGTGTTACCTAGCACCCTATGATAGATTTGGAGGCATCACATGTCACAAAGATCAAATTTTTATGGTGCTAAGTAAGCATACAAAGGATCTTATCCTAGAAAATTAGGGTTTCATGATTTTACAAGCGACAAAGGATAGGGTTTCGAGACTACAACCTTTGTAGGTCCCTTCGCTGAACTCTTTGGCCTCTTGAGTGTTGGAGGAAGGTTCTCTTGAAGTCCTCTAGCGTCCACGACGATCCACCCGAAGCTCCTAGTCCAAGCTTGCAACTTCACCTTTCCGGAGGAGAAATGAAGATAACACTCTACACAAGTGGGCTAAACTTGTGTAGAATGATGTTGTGGTTCTAATTATCACTTCAAAAACCATTCTTGATGTATGTTTAGCTCACTAGAAGAAAACTAGAGAGCTAAGGAAGAAGAAGAAGAAGGAGGAAGATGATGGCTTTTCTTCTTGAAGAAAAGAAAAGATTCTTCTTGGAAAAGAAATAAAAATATATCTATATATATGTTTATTTCTTCTCATCCCCAACCATGGTTAGGATATGAAGATATTATTGTATCATAGTTAAAAACACCTAAGGAAAAATAACCAAGGGTTAAATAGTGGGTGAGCATGGTAAGATGAAGAAGAGTGTAGAAACAATCCAATATTTAACCCTTTTTCTTTCCCTTTTGTTTTAGTATAAGTACAATAATAATTCATATTAAAAACCATGGTGTGAGTCTAATATTGCCATCATATTCCATGTATAAGCAACCATGAAGGATTATGTATGTATGTATGTGTGTATGCACATCCATATGTGCATGAAACTAAAAGAAAGAAATCATACATGCATGCATACATCCATCATGTACTAGGAAAAGTTTCAAGTGAGAAAACTAATGGTTAAATGATAAATCAACATTTGATTTATCAATCCGGCCATATCACATATGACCCCACCAAAAGCAAGCTGCCCGATCAATATACGGTATCCCATACGCGCATTTTAATCGGGTCCATGCACATATCGCATACGCGCACCACAACGTTTCGCCTGGACTAGGTAGCTCCTTTGTGGGACTCTAAGACTAGTCAATACGCCGGCAGTGGGTGATGATCATATCAAGCACCCCCAAGCCGCAAGCGGTCAGCTAAAGGTAATGGCCACCCGGGTATTGAGCGATCAGAAGAAAACAAGCGAACCTGCTACAACTCCCGTCAAGCCAACCGGCAACACTACCGTACAGTCCGGTCTCTTCGTCAGATATGCTGCATATCGAGTCTAGGGATGGTAACGTCGACCCCAATAACTCAATAAGTCGTGCCGGTGAATGGTCTATAACAGATCGAGAAACTACTGATAACACTTATCAGCAAATCTCAGCAGCCCTGGCCAGGGACTTACTGATATAACCAGTCGAGCACAGTACCGCATCAACTCCCAATACCGGGAGAGACGAAACCCTTCCAATCGCTCATTGCCTTCGTGTGTCTCGGCACTGTACCCAACGGCCACCTGTTTGCACGACTCAGTAGAGCCGTGGTAGGGTGGTAATCAAAGTACAGTGGGAGGGCACACAAGACTCCATGACGATCTGGGTATACAGACTAACCTGTACCAGTGTCACCTGAGAACTGCTATCCGACGATAGATATAATTCCATATAGGAGTTCTCGGTGAGTCCGTCCAGTGTACCCAGTCACCACTGAGCACCCGTATATGATCTTGATGTCAAACATCGATGAATGTGGTAACATTCATCGCCTATCGAATGGGTCTAATATCATATACGCTAGTCTACTCTGGTATATCAATGCCCCGTCTCGATATACCTACGACTAGAGACATTCCAGGATATGGTTACAAACTACAGATGTCCCACTAGTATGATCTCTATCATAATCATTGTAGTCAAGCCAATATCCTTAGGGCCTTTCCAACATGTATGAATGAGTAAAAGCATGATCAAATCAACATGTTAGATAAAGAAGAACCAGATAACATACTATCATGTCGAGCAAGAATGTATACTGAATATATATATATATATATATATATATATATATATATATATATATATATGTACATGTATAAATACATCCACTATCACATAATGGTCTCTAGGGCATACATATATCCAACAATCTCCCACTTGCACTAAGGCCAGTTATTGGCGTATCTCATACCCAACATCTCAAAAAGTCGCTCATGCTGTGGCCGAGGGAGGGCCTTGGTGAGTGGATCCGCGGCGTTATTCTTTGTGTCTACTCTCTTAATCTCGATCTCGCGGCGATCTACAATCTCCCGGATCAACTGAAAGCGCCTGAGGATGTGTCTGGATCGCTGATGGGACTTGGGCTCCTTGTCTAATGCTATAGCCCTATTATTATCACAATACAATGGTATTGGATCAATAATGGTTGGAACTACTCCTAGCTCCGAGACGAACTTATTCATCCAGACGGCTTCCTTGGCGGCATCATTTGCAGCAATGTACTCAGCCTCCATCGTGGAGTCTGCAACGGTATCCTGTTTGGAACTCTTCCAACTAACCGCTCCTCCATTGAGGGTAAATACAAACCCTGAGATAGATTTGCTGTCATCCTTATCGCTCTGGAAGCTCGAATCGGTAAAGGCCTCCATTTGGAGATCTGTATTACCATACACCAAGAACAATTCTTTAGTCCTTCGTAAGTACTTAAGAATGTTCTTCACAGCTGTCCAGTGGTTCTCCCCTGGGTTGGATTGATACCTGCTTACAACACTGAGTGCATAAGCTACATCTGGGCGTGTACATAGCATCGCATACATTATAGATCCTACTGCCGAAGCATAGGGTATAATGCTCATGCGAGCTCTCTCTTCATCGGTCTTTGGACAAGAATCCTTGGAGAGAGTGACTCCATGGCAAGCGGGTAAGGCACCCCGCTTGGAGTCTTCCATACTAAACCTTTTTAGGATGTTGTTGATGTACTTGGTTTGGGACAATCCCAATATCTTTTTGGATCTATCCCTATAGATCCTTATGCCCAGGATGTATGTGGCATCACCCAGGTCCTTCATGGAGAACTTTAGTGATAAGAATGATTTGACCGACTGCAGCATAGGAATATCATTTCCTATCAGAAGAATGTCATCTATGTACAATACGAGGAATGTGACAGCTCTTCCTACAGCCTTCTTATAAACACAAGGTTCATCTGGATTTTTGATGAAATCAAACTCTTTGATAACATCATCGAAACAGATGTTCCAACTCCGAGATGCCTGCTTTAACCCATATATGGATTTAAGCAGTCTACATGCTTTCCCGCTGCTCCCACTGTCGATGAAGCCCTCTGGCTGATCCATATAAACACATTCTTCTAAATCTCCATTTAGAAATGTTGTTTTAACGTCCATATGCCAGATTTCATAGTCGTAGTGAGCAGCAATAGCAAGTAGGATCCGAATGGATTTAAGCATGGCTACGGGAGAAAAAGTTTCGTCATAGTCCAAACCTGGTCTTTGACGAAAACCTTTCGCCACAAGTCTTGCCTTATAGGTCTCTACCTGCCCATCTACACCAATCTTTCTTTTAAAGATCCATTTGCATCCCACAGGTTTTACCCCAGGGGGTACAATGTCCAAAGTCCATACTTTGTTGGTGTACATAGACTCCATTTCGGATCTCATGGCATCCAGCCATTTCACAGAGTCTCCACTTGTGATAGCTTGCTGAAAACTGGTAGGATCATCATCATCCATGATGCAATCTTCTCCGTTACCATCAATGAGGAAACCGTAGTACCTCTCTGGTGGGCGAGAAGTCCTACCAGACCTTCGGAGTGGCCGAGGTTCCTCAGTTTCTGTTGCAACAGCCGGTTCAACCAAATCGTCATTTGTAGTTTGTGTCTCTAGAACCTCTTCTAGATCCACCACCTTGCCATCATCTTTATCTGTGAAAAAATCTTTTTCCAAGAATGTGGCATACTGAGAAACAAACACCTTTTGTTCCTCTTTGTGGTAGAATAGATATCCATAAGAATTCTTTGGATACCCCACAAAATTACACATGACTGACCGTGACTCGAGTTTGTCCGGATTCTGCTTTTTAACATAGGCCGGGCAACCCCAAATCTTTATTCTCTTAAGAGATGGTCTCTTCCCATGCCATATCTCATATGGCGTGGTAGACACGGTTTTGGTTGGAACCCTATTCAGTAGAAACGTTGCAGTCTCCAATGCATGCCCCCAAAATGAGACGGGTAATTCAGCATCACTCATCATGGATCGGACCATATCTAATAGGGTCATATTCCGTCGTTCAGACACACCGTTGTGCTGTGGTGTGCAAGGAGGTGTGAGCTGAGAGAGAATCCCAATCTCTTTTAGGAAGTTTGCAAATTCTGTACTAAGGTACTCACCACCTCGATCTGATCGAAGCATCTTGATACTCAAGCCGGTTTGTTTTTCTACTTCTTGTTTATATTCATTGAATTTCTCAAAAGCTTCGGACTTGTGTTTTAACAAAAATACATGACCGAATCTTGAGAAATCGTCAGTGAATGTAATGAAGTAGGAAAAACCGCCTCTAGCCTGTGTAGACATTGGCCGACATACATCACTATGTATGAGGCCTAGGAGCTCAGTAGCCCTTTCTCCGTGTCCGGTAAACGGAGTTTTGGTCATTTTACCCTTGATACAAGACTGGCAAGTCGTATAAGATTTATATTCAAAAGAGTTTAAATATCCATCTTTGTGTAACTTGTTTAGTCTTGTTTCGTTAATATGACCAAGTCTACAGTGCCAAAGAAAAGCTTCATTGTTAGTGTTTATGCCCTAGAAGGCCATTACTGTATCATACTAGCTTGTATATTACTTAATGGAAGCTTGGGATATTCACATGTATATAACAGTCTTGCTAAACATGGTAGTATGCTACTTGGTTTTTCTATCTTAATATGTGAGTGTACGTATTGATAGAGCTCTTAGGATCTTGCTTGTCTACCAGCGTTGTGATGGCAGTCACACTAGTGGGGGCTGGGTAGTCTACAAGCACATCCTCATTCTGGTCCCTGGTCGTTGGATTATCGAGACAGAGTATCGATACTCCGGAGTAGACTAGTGTGTACGCTTCTCATCCCAGTTGGGGAGATGGTCTGTCCCACAGCCGTCAGTACGTCGTACTGGAGATAGTATACAGGTGCTCGTTAGGTTACGGGTACACCGGACAGGACTCACAGGGAACTGTTGGTTGGTTTGATACCAGTCGTCAGTGAACAGTTCCCAGGTGACATGAGTACAGCGTAGTCCACTGACTTGACACTGCTACTTCGCCTCGAGTGTGTCCCACTGTTCTTAGATTGCTACCCTACCACGGCTCAAAGGAGTCGTGCAAACAGGTAGCAGTTGGGTGCAGTCCCGAGCACTTGGAGGCAGTGGCGGTTAGACAGGATTCGTCCCTCCCGGTATTGGGAGTAGATATCGTGCTGTGTCAGAGAGCCATTACGCAAAGTCCCTGGCCAGGGCAAGCGAGATTTGCTGGTAGGTTCCAGTAGTTTCTCAGGGTGTAATGGGCTTCCCTCCGACACGACTTATACCGCTATTAGGGGACTGACGCTTGCCGCCCCCCTAGGCCCGAGATGCGATAGTCTTGGACGAACGGATCGGACTGTATGGAGATTGTCACATCAGACTCAGTAGGAGTTCGGATGGGTTTTCTCATCGGCCTTCTTATCGACAACTACCTGGGGACCGTTACGTACAGCTAGTGCCGCTTGCGGTCTGTGGTTAAACCCACTGCCAGCGTAGTAGTCGAGTCTCTAGAGTCCTACACAGAGAGTTTCCTACTCCAGGCGAAACGATATAGTGGTTGCATGGTTTTGCGACAAAGGGTTCGGACGCATACGTGCGTTTACGCACGTACGACTTTCGGACAGTTTTTACCAGTCGGCTTTGGTTTAAGCCAGTTACTGGTATCCGGTTATTGGATTTTTACAGTCTAAAGTTTTTCCGTATTTTTGCGGATTGGAGGGGCGTTCTCGTAATTGTACGAGAAGCTTCTAGAAGATGTGACTAAGGAGGTTACTTTGGATGAGATTGTGAGTCATGGTAGTGATTCATTCATTTCATTAATGCACATTTATTGCTTAATGACTCATGCTAATGAATCACCACTAGATATTTTATGAAGCATGATTTATCATCACTCTTTATTCTTTTCTCATTATTAGAAAATGCTTCATAATATATTATGATACACTCTCTCTCTTCTCATTATCTTATCTCATATTCTCTCTCCTCAAGCTCTCATCTTCAAGATACTAATCCTTAATCCTCATGTGTTGAGATCAAAGGTTCAGTTAGACTTAAGCATCCATTACCTTCACTCTATATCATCCTTTCATCTTTGATTAGCAATCAAAGTTGATTAGTTACCTCAAGTTAGAGGTGTAGCTTGGTGTCTTGCTCTCGGGTGGATCGTCTACTACCTAGAGAAGGTCGAGGAGAACAAAGGAGGACACAAAGACGAAGGACCGTTTTCATTAGGTATAATCCCTTAACACTATAGTTTAGTATAGCTATGTGTTCGGTTATTATTTGTTTAGCTTCGATTCAAGCGGTTAGTCGATGTTCGTTCTTTAAACTTGATCGTTTTTGAAAATTCCGCCTCCCCATAAGTACTGGGGTGTACTACATCGACTTACATTCATTTAATTCTGAAAGCTTTCTTTTATTGGTGTTTTGTATACTGAAAACTGTGTGTTGATTTAGGACATATATTCCGTTATTAAGCGTACCATACCCAACCAACATTTGATTCAGGTAAATGTTCATAATATTGTTCTGCAATACAAAATTATATCCTTCATTGTCCAACAAAGAGACGGATATTATATTACAAAGCATACTGGGTACAAAATAACAAGGATTCAAAACCAAAATACATCCAGATGGCAACCCCAAGTGATACTCTCCCACTGCGACCGTATGTACATTGGAACCATTTCCAACGCGGAGAGTATGGTCACCTGTCTTCAAAACTTTGCTATTTCTCAGCCCCTGCATAGAATTGCAAATGTGAGAACCCGAACCGGTATCTAATACCCAGGAAGCAGAGTTTATTGAAAAACAGTTTTCTGTCACAAACGCACCTGAAGCAGAAGCATCCCCATGCTTCTTCTTGAGATTCAAGTACTCCGTACAATTTCGCTTCCAATGTCCTGTTTTGTGGCAATGAAAACATTCACCTTTCCCCGAGTCTCCAGCTTTGGACTTTTCCTTTCCCTTCACCTTTCTAACTCCACCCTTAGGATTGGTGGGCTTCTTCTTTTTCTTTCCTTTGGCCTTAGCTTTTGGGCGAGAAGAAGAAGATTGCCCAATAGTCATAACGGGAGTTTTCATTGATTTCATAGTGCTCTCTGCACTCCTTAACATATTAAGGAGTTCAGGTAGCTCCTTCTCCATGCCGTGCATATTGAAGTTAACTATGAACTGTGCAAAGGTGGAGGGGAGGGACTACAGAATAATATCCGTATATTGTTCATTGTCCATTGTCCATCCAAGGTCCTCAAGCTCTTCTATAAGAGCTATCATCTTCAGAACATGGTCTCCTACTGGTGTGCCAGGGGCCATTCGCATCTGAAACAGTTTCTTTGATGCTTCGTATCGTAATACGCGAGATTGCTCTCCATACAACTCCTTTGTATGGAGGAAACTAGTTTGAATGTCCATATTCTCGTGCTGCTTTTGATGTGTATTGTCCATTGATGCAAGCGCGAGGCATTTGGCCGTGGCACAGTCAGTGGCCTATGTCTTGCGGACTTCAATGTCCGCAACTGAGGATTTTGGACCTGGGGTGGGCGGGGCTGAAGCCGTGAGGACATATGATACTTTATCATAAGTCAAGGCTATTTTCAGATTCCTCAGCCAGTCTTTATAATTGGTCCCATTCAGTTTGTTTTTATCTAGTAAAAGCTTGAGTCCAGTCATTGGTATCTGCCATTAAGAGAGAGAAAAGAATACACTCAGCGAAAGCTCTTGCATAGATCAGATTGGTTATTATCTTGTCTAATCGATGTCTCCCACTGCTTTAATCAAGTTTTTCTTTCAAACCTTAAAAAGAAAACTAGCCAGGATTAATTACAGTCTACAACTTCGCTAACCATTCAGCCAGGCCAGTGTCGGTACTTGAGGGAGGTTCCCCGTGCTTTCGCACGGACCTAATTAAAGTAAACCTCGTTTTCCCAGAGGCGGAGCCCCGTTAACACCTTTCTAGTCACCTAATGAGTTAGCTAATTGTAAACTGCAAAACTCTCCCAGGAGCAACTATTGCCCACAGTGGGATCGGGATCCAACCATCACATGGAAGGTATGCAATCTCATTGCAAATCTCAACACTTGAAATTCCCGATATAATTTTTACCCCTAGTACTTATAACCTTAACTATAGTCAACAAATCATAAGTACCAGTCACGTTCTACCCGTCATTTCTTGATCAATTAGACCCACCCATATGACCCTTAACTATGGTCAACAAAGTCGCATGAATGTCCTAATTAATCTGCTTCATATGCAGTGTAGAAAGACATCACTTAGCTACCGTACACTACGCCTTAACTAAAGTCAACAAATGTAGCACGAATACTAAGTGCTCTACTTCCTAAAATGACGGAGAGTTGCGAATGATTTTTAAGAAAATCTTTGACGCTTTGAACTTGAAATCGTTGTATAATCAAACGGTTTTCAATAAGGAGTGGCTTGAGCTCCGCAGTTTTGAAACATAGCTTTTTCATAAAGAGCCGAGTGGTTTTCAAATCTGATTCTACAACATTCTTTTAGGTTTATTTTCTTTACATTAATCATATTAATGTAATCCCATCATTTAAGTCCTTAAGCCAATCACAGAAAAGAAACGAAAATAACACGTACGCTTATGCCATCCGCATTCGCCGCAATGTTCCGTTATGCACCGTTAGGTTAGTTAACTAACGGCATACCGGGACGGGACTAGCGCGGGTGTAAAACATAAGCAACGTCTACTATATATCATATATATAATATGTCATTCATCTCAGATATCTCAGAACACAGGCAGCAGAAACATATATATAATGTGGGATATACTAGGACGTCCGTATTTAGTATTTAGCCAACAATAGAAAATACGGATTCCACAGTCGCGATGAATAGCCAAGCCCACACCCTTAGACCCCTACGAGAGCGGCAAGCGACCCTACCAATCCTGGAGTTTAGGAGACCCGGTCTCGACTCCTCGAGATGGCCTCCCACTGAACCCCAGAACCCGGTCACTTGTGCTCCCCACCTTGGGTCTATCCTATTGCGGAAAAGTAAATAATATACTACATCGGTGACACAACCTCAACCTGGAAGTGTCCCAAATAAAAGAATATTACATTACATTTGAATTTACATGAATGAAAATTTAAAACTCTCATCTTACATAAAACCCCCCCGGCTATTCAATCGCGACAATCCTGCATATCATATCTCAGCAACACATAATATCTCATATCATCAACGTAAGTAAGTATGCGTACCCCAATTGTCGTTGATGTATAGCAACGAAACCGGCGATATCGACATACTACACTTACGATCACAGAAAAGAAAGTGTAAAACTACAATATTTGGAATCCACATTCCTTGTAGACATCATAAATGCGAAATATCACATACTTCGTATTTCATGCCTAAATTATATGAATTCCACATATTGTATCACATTACAGATAAATATACAGTATTAAAGTCTTTGAGCGAATGATCAAATACCCAAAATTCCCTAAAGCTCAACACTTGAGAGGAGTTCAAATAATCCGGAGTGTGACACAGTAGTAGCGGTCCAGCCGTAGAAAGGTCAAGCCAACGCCTCACATGTGGCACGCCGTACTGCCCCAAACCCTAAGGTTCAAAGGACAGTTCAAGACGGTCACATAATCGAGTTAAGGTTTGTTGTCTTCTAGAGGGTCCACCACATGACTTGCACATATATCCGAAAGACTTAAACCCCGTGAAGAGTGAGCAAATGATACTCGTTCAAATACTTCAATACATTCTAATTATCCGAAAAGACAAGAAGTTAAAATTCAGATCGAATCGACGAGTCCAAATACATCTCCAGAATTTATAGTAGTAAATTCAGATTAAAAATACTCCAAAACAATATTCAAGCAGTGAAATGAGTTACTATACAAAAATGACATCATGAAGCAACAGAACGGCCGCGGAACCGCGGCCTAAGGAGGCTTTTGCCGCGCTTCCGCGCTCAAATATACTGTTCATGGTCTCAGTTTTCACAGTAACTCTTAGATTTACCTGCTTAATTTTTTGCATATTTTTAATTATGAAAATAAACAGTTTCAAAAAAATGTCCAGAGAGCGTCCCATAATCCCGTATTTCGGTTCGATTGGAGTTTATACATCACAAGAGTAACGCCTAATGTTCCAGGTCGGCTCTGATACCAATGTTAGTGTTACCTAGCACCCTATGATAGATTTGGAGGCATCACATGTCACAAAGATCAAATTTTTATGGTGCTAAGTAAGCATACAAAGGATCTTATCCTAGAAAATTAGGGTTTCATGATTTTACAAGTGACAAAGGATAGGGTTTCGAGACTACAACCTTTGTAGGTCCCTTCGCTGAACTCTTTGGCCTCTTGAGTGTTGGAGGAAGGTTCTCTTGAAGTCCTCTAGCGTCCACGACGATCCACCCGAAGCTCCTAGTCCAAGCTTGCAACTTCACCTTTCCGGAGGAGAAATGAAGATAACACTCTACACAGGTGGGCTAAACTTGTGTAGAATGATGTTGTGGTTCTAATTCTCACTTCAAAAACCTTTCTTGATGTATGTTTAGCTCACTAGAAGAAAACTAGAGAGCTAAGGAAGAAGAAGAAGAAGGAGGAAGATGATGGCTTTTCTTCTTGAAGAAAAGAAAAGATTCTTCTTGGAAAAGAAATAAAAATATATCTATATATATGTTTATTTCTTCTCATCCCCAACCATGGTTAGGATATGAAGATATTATTGTATCATAGTTAAAAACACCTAAGGAAAAATAACCAAGGGTTAAATAGTGGGTGAGCATGGTAAGATGAAGAAGAGTGTAGAAACAATCCAATATTTAACCCTTTTTCTTTCCCTTTTGTTTTAGCATAAGTACAATAATAATTCATATTAAAAACCATGGTGTGAGTCTAATATTGCCATCATATTCCATGTATAAGCAACCATGAAGGATTATGTATGTATGTATGTGTGTATGCACATCCATATGTGCATGAAACTAAAAGAAAGAAATCATACATGCATGCATACATCCATCATGTACTAGGAAAAGTTTCAAGTGAGAAAAATAATGGTTAAATGATAAATCAACATTTGATTTATCAATCCGGCCATATCACATATGACCCCACCAAAAGCAAGCTGCCCGATCAATATACGGTATCCCATACGCGCATTTTAATCGGGTCCATGCACATATCGCATACGCGCACCACAACGTTTCTCCTGGACTAGGTAGCTCCTTTGTGGGACTCTAAGACTCTTCAATACGCCGGCAGTGGGTGATGATCATATCAAGCACCCCCAAGCCGCAAGCGGTCAGCTAAACGTAACGGCCACCCGGGTATTGAGCGATCAGAAGAAAACAAGCGAATCTGCTACAACTCCCGTCAAGCCAACCGGCAACACTACCGTACAGTCCGGTCTCTTCGTCAGATATGCTGCATATCGAGTCTAGGGATGGTAACGCCGACCCCAATAACTCAATAAGTCGTGCCGGTGAATGGTCTATAACAGATCGAGAAACTACTGATAACACTTATCAGCAAATCTCAGCAGCCCTGGCCAGGGACTTACTGATATAACCAGTCGAGCACAGTACAGCATCAACTCCCAATACCGGGAGAGACAAAACCCCTCCAATCGCTCATTGCCTTCGTGTGTCTCGGGACTGTACCCAACGGCCACCTGTTTGCACGACTCAGTAGAGCCGTGATAGGGTGGTAATCAAAGTACAGTAGGAGGGCACACAAGACTCCATGACGATCTGGGTATACAGACTAACCTGGATCAGTGTCACCTGAGAACTGCTATCCGACGATAGATATAATTCCATATAGGAGTTCTCGGTGAGTCCGTCCAGTGTACCCAGTCACCACTGAGCACCCGTATATGATCTTGATGTCAAACATCGATGAATGTGGGAACATTCATCGCCCATCGAATGGGTCTAATATCATATACGCTAGTCTACTCTGGTATATCAATGCCCCGTCTCGATATACCTACGACTAGGGACATTCCAGGATATGGTTACAAACTACAGATGTCCCACTAGTATGATTTCTATCATAATCATTGTAGTCAAGCCAATATCCTTAGGGCCTTTCCAACATGTATGAATGAGTAAAAGCATGATCAAATCAACATTTTAGATAAAGAAGAACCAGATAGCATACTATCATGTCGAGCAAGAATGTATACTGAATATATATATATATATATATATATATATGTACATGTATAAATACATCCACTATCACATAATGGCCTCTAGGGCATACAAATATCCAACAGGATGATCCCATATCCATTGGTGTTTGACATCAGAGATGATATACGGGTGCTCAGTGGAGACTGGGTACACTGGACGGACTCGCCGAGAACTCCCAGATGGTATTATACCTCACGTCAGATAGCAGTTCTCTGGTGACACTGGTGCAGAGTAGTTTGTTGACCCGAGATCGTCATAGAGTCTTGTGTGGTTCCCACTGTGCTTTGATTTCCACCTTACCACGTCCAAGAGGGCGTGCAAAACGGTGGCTTTTGGGTACAGTCCCGAATCACATGGAGGCAATGAGCGATAGGAGGGGATTCGTCTCTCCCGGTATAGGGAGTTGATGTTGCGCTGTGTCCGATTGGCTATAACCGGAAATCCCTGGCCAGGGTTGCTGAGATTTACTGGTAAGTGTTACCAGTAGTTTCTCAAACTGTTATAGACCTCATATCGACATGACTTATCGAGCTATTGGGGTCTGACGTTTACCACCCCTAGGCGAGATATGCGACATATCAGACGAACAGTCCGGACTGTACGGTAAGTGTTACTGGTTGGATTCACAGGAGTGTGAGCTGGCTTGCTCGTCGATCTTCTGATCGCTCAATACCCGGGTGGCCGTTACGTTTAGCAGACCGCTTGCGGCTTATGGGTGTTTGATATGATCATCACCTGCTGCCGGCGTATTGACGAGTCTTTAGAGTCCTACACGGAGGTTTCCTGGCTCAAGCGAAACGAAATAGGAGCGCATACGAGATATGTGCGGGACCGAGAATAATGCGTGTATGTGATACCGTATTCCATTCTCGCGATGAATGTATCGATTGGTTGTATGCGATATAACCTAGTTATCGATTCAAGGATTGATTCGATAAACCGATACATTGGATATTAGTCGGTTATATGAGATATGACCGGATCGTTAAATCAAGTGTTGATTTAATGATTTAATGCATAATTATATATTTGATATATTACTTTGCATTAACTAGTATAGGTTCACTTTAAATGGATTTTCTCACTTGATGTGCACATTGTATATGTGATATATTTTTGTACATTTGATTGTATCATGTTTGATGATACATGATAGTATGGGTGTATGATAAGATTGAACCATGGTTATGTAATGGTTAGGGTTTTGATTATAATTATTTATTCATTTATTTATTTATTTCTTTTTGGCAAAAGAAAAGAAAATGGTGGCTTATTTTGTATTGTAGTTGAAGCTTCATGAAGCTTTGACTAAGTGACCATTTTGTCTTCATGCTTAACCCTAACCATTCACACTAATCATGGTTTATTCTCTACATCTAACTATGGTTGCTATATGATAAATATTCATTTTATTTTCTTTTTAAATGAGAACTTATCATATTATCTTCTTCTTCTTCATCATCAACAAGAAGAAAAGCTTGCCTCCATCAATGGCAACTTTAGAAAAAGAGTGAGAAATCCAATTCTAAAGTGAACCCACTTCCTATTTCTTCATCCTCTACCACTTGCCAAGTAGTATAGGGTGTTTTCTTCACAAGTTTCTTGACTTGGTGAAGTTGGAGCTTGATCTTGTGTTGCCTCGACGTAGATCATCTTCGGCATCGAAGTCGATGACCTAGCCCGCCCATTTCTCCGATGAAGCCGACTCTAGAGCCCGGGATCCGATGATCGCAGCGAGGAGACATCATCACGGAGCTATGGAGGTGGAGGACCGGATCTACAAAGGTTGTATTTCCATTCACTTCTTAGTTAAGCAGTTAACTAGTTGCTAGTTTCGCATAAAATTCTAGTTAACGATCGCATTAGGGTTTCTCGGCACTTGTAAAATTTGAAATTGGCATGGTTGATGCCTTGTGAGACCTCATTAGTGTGCCTAGGAACCCTACAGTGGTATCAGAGCCTAGATAGAGCCTTAGGCGATGCGTAGACGATGTTAGAAACCCGATCGAACCCGAAACCCTAACTCCAAATCACTCTCTGGAAATTTTCTGAAAATTTGGATTTTTGTGAATTAAAAATTACTAAAAAATACAGCAGGGTTTTCTAAGAGTTACTGTAAAGCACGTGCACCTAACTCAACTAAAGCGCCGCGGAACCGCGGCCCCACCCTAGCATGTGCGGCGGTTCCGCGGCCAAAATGTTGCTTCTGGGCTCGTGAATTGCACAGTAATGTCCTACGTTGATTGCTGTATTTTAAGGGAATTTTTAAAGTTTACTCAACAGTTGAGTTTTCTGGGTTGTATTGGGAACTCCGTTTTTCGATCGGGAAGTTTAACTTCGTCTGTGTTTTTCCGGGTAATTTTAGAATATGTTAAAAAGTTCGACCGGATATAAATACCCACTTTTTCCCCTGTCGAGAAATTTCCAAGTGTTGGATCTTTCTGTGGTTTAATAACGTTCCAAGTAGTGCAAGTAACGCGATGGTCCCTCTAGAAGACAACAAACCTTAACTCGATTATGTGACCATCTTGAACTGCCCTTTGAACCTTCGGGTTTGGGGCAGTACGGCGTGCCACATGTGAGGCGTTGGCTTGACCCTTCTACGGCTGGACCGTTGGTACTGAGGCACGAAGTGAATGTTTTTAAACCTATTTCATGTGTTGAGCTGTATCGGGAAAACTTGGGTGTTTGAATGTTCGATCGGAAAGTTTAACATTTTCTGTTTATCTGGAATGGGATACAATATTTGGAATCCACAAGCAGTTATGCGATAACTGATTTGAATGTTATAAACATAGCACTTTAGTCTCATTTGATCGGTTGCCACGGAATTTTGATGTGATCAAAAGTCCGTCGCAATCACGTAGCGTACGCGGATACTCGTCGGATAAACTTAATAGACAGCCTCACCCCATACACCCGACCAAGTGACTGTAGGAGAACCCCGTAGCCGAAAGCATCCGTCCGGGTGCTCGCGGCAGCGGTGTTCCGCCTTGGTGCACTTCGTCGACGGTATCAGGGGTGCGGCCGTCCACTAAAGTTTGCGACGAGAATTCGATCAGGATATCGGGAATCTTGTTAAATTGCCCGACTTTGTATTGAAAAGTGTTTTCGATTTTGAGACTAAAATGCGGAGTTTATAATTGTTAGGCATGCGATGTCTAAGGGATTCATTTGACTAGACATGCGATGTCTAAGGAGGTTGCGGATTCCAACTGTTGTAGTTTTACACTTTCTTTTCTGTGACCGGAAGTGTAATATGTGATATCGCCGATTTCGTTGCTATATGTCAACGACAATTGGGATACGCATGTTTACTTACGTTGATGACATGTGATGTTATGTGTTGCTGGATATGTTATATTGGATCGTCGTGTTTGAATAGCCGGGTTTTTTTTTATGTGAGATGAGTGTTTTTCATTTTCATTCATGTAAAAACTTGTATGTAATATTCTTTTATTGGGGCTCTTCCAGGTTGCGGAAGATGTCACCTTTTGTATATTATTTACTTTTCCGCACTAAGATAGATCCAAGGAGGAGGGCACAAGTAACCGGGTTCTGGAGTCCAGTGGGAGACCAACTCGAGGAGTCGAGTCCGTGTCTCCTAACTCTAGAATTGGTAGGGTTGCTTGCCGCTCTCGTAGGGGTCTAGGGGTGTGGGTTTGGCTATTCATCGCGACCGTGGAATCCGTGTTTTATACTGGCTCGTATTGAAAACACGGACGTCCTAGTATATCCAATATTTCATATGTTTCTTCTGCTGCGATATCTGTGATGCGATCATTTGATGTTCTGTGATAAATGCTGTATATAGTATATATGATATATTATATAGGCGTTACTTATGTTTTACACCCGTGCTAGCCCTTCCCCGCTCTGACGTTAGTCACCTAACCTAACGGTGCACGAGGGGATATCGAGGCGAATGCGGATGGCATAAGTGTACGTCGTATTTATCTGTAATGTTTAGGTACTTAAATGATGGTAATTCATTAATGAGATTAATGAAATAAAAGAAACCTAAGATGTTGTGGAATCGAATTTCTAAATAAAACAGGTAGCTACAGTTCTTGCTTTGCATCGCGGTGTTCCTTGCAGAACATCCTGCACCTTATTCGATGAGGAAAGGACCGAGATCCTTTCACCGGGAGTGACTCGTTTAGCAATAACTGGCAGATGCTACACACTCGGTTTGTCTTTTGATAGCTTCTATAGTTTTTGCTTTGCACAGTGATATATGTGACATATCCCGCACCTCATTCGACGAGGAAAGGACCGACGATCCCTTCACCGGGAGTGACTCCTTTAGCAAAACTAGAAATGCCTCAAAAACACTCCATTTCAAAATTCATTCGATCCTACAAACGATATCAAGTTCATTACGCAATAGGTTTTCAGAAAAACCTGTCGTAGCCCTCCGTCATTTCAGAGAAGTACTAGTTAGTATTCGTGCTGCGATTGTTTGGCCTCCGTCAAGGCGTAGTGTACGGTAGCTAACTAGTGCTTATCTGCTAGCATATGATGAGATTGGATTAGGGTATTCGTACGGCGTTGTTTGGCCTCCGTCAAGGGTCGTGCGGGTGGGTTTAATTCAATCAAGAAATGACGGGTTGAACTTGACTAGCGGACTATAGGTTGTTTGACCTCCGTCAAGGTCATAGGACGCTAGGGGCAAAATATTATTGGGAATTTCAAGTGTTGAAATTTGCAATGAGATTGCATACCTTCTATGAGATAGTTGGATCCCGATACCCGCTGCGAGTAAGAGTTACTCCTGGGAGAGTTTTACACATTACAATTAGCCGATCAAGTAGGTGTTAACGAGGTTACGCCTCTGGGAAAACGAGGTTTATATTAATTAGGTTCGTACGAAAGCGCGGGGGACCTCCCTCAAAGTACCGACACTGGCCTGGCTGAAAGATTGGCGAACTTGTAGTGTGTAATTAATCCCGGCTAGTCTTTCCTTTTAGGGTTTGAAGGAAGATTTGATAAAAACAGTGGGAGCCATCCTGATTAGATAAAATAATAACCAATCTGATCTTGCAAGAGCATACGCTGAGTGTTTTCTTCTCTCTCTCTCCGGTAGCGACCATATCACGCCTTAATCAAGATAATAAAACGGATATATTGACCAAACCCGCTTGTTATACTGAGCTGGGGAACGTTGGTCCCGCTCCAACTTATAATTGTTATAAGACAGAGCAGGAAATTGGGGAATACCAGATTTCCCATGACGCCCAAACGAAGAAAGTATGAAATATGACCGGCACTTAAACTACGAACGTCTCAAGGCGTACGTATTCTAAGTAAGCCGAAAACCCAGAAATCCAAACCAAGAAAAGTAGTAGAGTGTAGGAAAACCATTTTAAATCAAACAGTTTGCAACAAATGCCGAAGTATGCATTAAAAATCCTAAGTCTTTTCTAAAAATTTGGGCAGAGTTTCCTTTATAAAAACTGACCCCAAACGGGTACAAAACCTGATAAAACATATATAATGGAAAAAATGCATCCCCAAGCGAGAGCTAGCTCTTCGTCAATCGACGGTCACAACCACGCAAGCAATATAATATACAACGCCGAAAGGCGAGGATCACAACAGAAAGGAAACTCAAAACAGCAAGAAATCCGTATAAATACAAAGCGCGACTCTAAGGTCGATAGAATAAACAACACTGGTCTCTATCTCTGAAATAAAAACATGTTTGGTTGATGGAACTTCTAGATACAACTGAATCCTAATATACAAATATACTGATTGTCACGATACAAGTGAACCCACCTACCAGCAAATCACCCGAACGAAACTGTGCCCGCAAAGCCGTAATGAAACCTGTACGGCCAAACCTGCAAGAAACTGTGGCACAACGGGGGTGAGTTGACAACTCATGAATAGAAAAACATCTATGAATAGAAATCACATGTATGACGCAATCCTAGGTCATACGATCAATATACTTCCTCAAATATATAACCAGCAGCCTATATCAATGGCTAGGGTATACCTCTAAACGACAGTAATACCAAGTGCTCGTATCAGTGCCTCAGATAGCAATATATCATATGGATGATGTATGAATGCATGAAAACAGAATACATATACTGAAGAAACTGCTTTCATAACTTAGTGAGATTTCTGCATTTTTAAAATGAGGTAACATAAATGAAATCAGCATAAACAGTGTCAAGCATCGACACAAAACATAAATCCCAATATCTCAATATCTCAGGCTCCGGCTATCCGGACTGGCCTGTATCATCAAATATCAGTACCTCAATATCTCGAAATCTCAATGTCTTAGTCTCAATATCCAGGGCGCCGTCAGTCCATACCGGCCCCTACCATCAATCTCAAGACCACGACGGTATCCTCCGGATATCCGACGCGTCGGTAAAATCACCGGTAGGTTGTTCTCCCCTGCCAGGCTCACATCGTCATCATCACGCGCTTCTTGCCTCGGGGTACCTTACCGGGTCCACCATATACCCGAAACGGTTCATCCGTCTCCTCGAATCGGGTCTCGAAATCCATCAACAAACTCATGGTGGACGACTCATACATCATGGGAAAACCGTACTTTTTATTTTAAAGTGAGAAAAGAAGTTATAAAAGTTTTGCGGTTTTCCCCCAAATCCAGAAAATCTCATGGAAATCCGAATCCAATCCTCAATAGCATGTAAACAGTGCAAATAGGCATAAAAATCCATGAATGCGGCATAACAATGAATAATAACATGCATGATGTAACAAGTAATAATTACAATGTCTAATCTAGCATATAAGACAAGTACACTAATATTATATCTAAATTATTAGCTAACAACCTATGTCAATGCAATAGTATTTCTAAAGTGTACGTGGCATGGCAATTACCGATGAAGATGTGTGTGAGCCGGCAGTAAGTGTACGTGGTACATACGCATCATCGGTAATGGTGCTGGTGTCCTAACAGCATGATACCAACAATGCAAATAGGAATCACAATATAAGTATGCAATGCGGAGCGAACAGTAAAAATGTGCGGGAGCTGAATACTAGACACAACGATAACTATAAGTCAACAATGGTGCCTTTTAAAAATAACACGAATCGCGGTGTTTTGAAAATAAGGGTTACGGTGTTTTTTTTAGAAAAGATACGTCTTTTGAAATATCCGTAGAATCCCTTGACCTGTCTTTTAAAATACCCACGATTCGTTATGCTTTTGAAATAGGTAGGAGTCGAATAAAGTCTACCAACTATACTAAACTATAGGGCTAAGCTAACAGCCTAACTAAAGGTAAGGAAACCGCCTAACATCTGAGTCGATACATATATATATATATATATATATATATATATATATATATATATATATATATATATATATATATATATATATTAGTCGGTGATCCCGCCTCGATAGTATCACATCCGATACCATATCTCTATAATCAAATATTCCCAAGTCAAGAGTGTGGATCAATCATCAGTATATAGCTCATACGTAAATCCGTCGTACGGCTTCCCAAATCGGGGTACGGGTCAAAGTCACATCAATCACCCTATTCATCTGGTATCTACTTTATCAAATATCATGATCCGGGATAATGACCTACGTCTAGTACAATATTGATACCATCTATGTATGCATGCAGGTGTAAGAATCACTACGTCAAAAGACCCGCTAAAACATCATGTCGTATCTCAATACGAACCAAATCACATCACCGATCTCCTGGCCTCAAGCCCAATCTCATCGACTCATCTCAAATCCCAAATACTATCCTAAAATCCAGTATATGAACACATAGTCCTATACTTATGTGAACACATAAATATATATTCCCATATACGCACATATGAAAGAAAGAATGTATGCAAGTATGTGTGTGCGTGCGCGTGTGAGTGCGACCACTACTCTAGGGTTTCGCAACTACACTAAAGCAATCCAAAAATACCAAGTATCCATCTTTATCATCAATAATCTCAACAACATACAATCAATATATGTGTGTATACGTATTCGTATACATCACCACGAACTGCAGGGGTGCTATACGCCATCCACCCGACTTCTCCCCGTAGATATAAATCTACTCACCTGTATCCTGCGTGTCGGTGTCGATAACGCCATGCTCCGTCACCTCGGAATCCACGTGAAGTACCTACAATGATCAACCATAGCAATGCGTATGAAAATCAAGGCGGAAAACCGATACGGCACACGGTACGCTCATAGGTTAGAACCTATGGCCTACACGTGCAAAAACAATCAAACAACCCCTGTTGTCGATGTACAAACATCCAACAACCAAATACAAATCTAAATATCAAGAATTAATATTTCAAAATACGGAAACATAGCCAAAAACCACACTAAACTGCTCCCAGATTTTGACTCAGGTCAAATTTAGCCAAGCAAACAAGTCCAGGGTGATGTATATGATGTATTTGAGCTACTGGACCAACCCCGACAGCTCATGTCACCATATGGCCGGCCACATCCTTGCCAAAACCGGCCACCTCTGGTCTCCCAGCTCAGGTTGGGTCCGTTTCGTCATGGTGGTCTCCTAGTACCCTAATTTGGCCCCTAGAGTTGTTTGTTTGTCTCAGAAACTCCCCGGGTCATCCCAGATTCACCTGCACACCCTAATCACTCACAAACCGATATGAAAGTCCCGTAATTCCGTATTTTTGGGTTTCAGGTTGTGCTAGGCCAGGGTCTTAGTCAATATAGGGTCTAAGGTCACCATTTAAGTCCAATTGCAAAGCAACAACTCAAGTTTACCCTAACCCTCTCTAGGGTTTTCCAAAGTGTATAAAACCTCGACAAAACGACACTAAACTTTAAAAGAGACTAAATCACTTGAAATACTACAATATTTGTGAAGGAATTACCTCAATAGAGACTCATGAATCTTCCTACAGCACCAAAACATCAACTTTCTTGGTCCATTCTATAGCTTGTGAGCTTGTGCACACTTTTTGTGAAAGGGGGGTTGAGGTTTTGAGTTGATTTTTGAGATGAAGTGGGGTGATTTGTGGAGGGGAGAATGGGGGCAGTAGCAGCAGCAACACTAAGGGGGAGAGGAGAGAGAAATGAGAGAAATGATGAAGGGGAGAGGCTCAAAACCTAAGTTGACTCTCACCCACTCTTTCTCTCTCTTAACCATAACTCCATATAATACTCTTTCCCTTTTCTTTTCTTTTTCTTTTCCAAAACCTTCTCTCCCAAATAGTAGAGCCAAAACACCCATGATAGGAAAAATGTAACACAAGTCCAAAAAATGATATGTGCATGTTTTGCACAAAAAGCCAAAAATCCGATTAGCGATTTTTAATCGCGATTAGCACTAAATTAGCATATAAATGATCATAAAAACTTTAAAATGGCATAATTCCATAGAATACACTATTTTAGAATTTTCCATAATTTTTTTCAAATTTTTTTCCCATTTATCGGTATTTAATTATAAATTTAGTATTAAAATAATCAATAAAATAATATTAAATTATAAAAATTCCCAAAATAATATTTTATTATTTTGAAATGTTACAATCTTCCCCCCTTAAAGAAATTCGGTCCCCGAATTTAAATTTAAACCCCCAATTTCTAAAACATTTCAATAGAATGTCCAAGTCGTCGGGGCTCCAAAATCATCAATACATAAAACGCATCATAGCGCAATGCATGCGCATGAGTAATGAGCAGATAACTCAAAATCGAAACTCCGTCAAGCATCCCACAATCATTGGAGTCAAGGTAAGTACACGAATGCCAAATCCAAAACAAAACCAATATGATATAACTCGAAACTATGCATGTAAATATCAAATCTATATGTGTAAATATCAAAAGGAAGTGCATGCCAAATCTTTTAAAGTCGATGTGCAATGCGCGTAACACTGCACAGTGGCGGACGTCTCTATAAGAAAATAGCCATATACGTATATATCCTTTGTTTAATATGTACGTTCCGCCGTTTTGAACACAATTTAGAAGGGTTTCCTTGTTTTAAACGTTTCATGTCATGTCAGACACGTAGGTAAATACTGATACTATAGCTCGCTTTTGGAAATCCCTTCAAAATCTATCAATGCATGCAAAATATACTCAGGTACTGTCCTCTGACTAGTCCTGCTCAGTATAAAAACATATAGCAATCATCATAAAAACGTACCGCTCCATAAGAAATCAATCCCAAAATATACATATGAATACTACGTGCGTCTGGTGCGCACGGAAATCAAGATCCATAAATGTGCCATACATGTGCACAGAAACAACATCTAAGTGCATCGGGTGTGCACGAAGCATCTGTCATGGGCCAAGTGTGTGCCTGACAGTAAAAACAGGTGCATCTCATGCACGAAGAATCTCGATTTAGTGCATCTGGTGTGCACTAAATCGCATCTCATATCATGCGCCCAACATGCGCTAAAATCCGAATCAGGTGCATAGGGTGCACAAAATAAATATCAAACATCACTATCGAAATCGAAGTCCAGTGCAACTAAGTGCACAAAATGCGAATCACTGCACTGCAAGCATATGTGAACTATACCGAGTCCAAAAACCAAATCGTGTGCGTGCATAAACGCAAAATCAACTCAACTGTATGAAACCCATGAAATCATAAATATGGGAAACCAAGGTTCAAAAACGATATCAAGTGCAACAACTGTGCAAAAATCGTAAATACTCAGCAAGTGCCACCATTGTGCATGAAAACAAATATCATGAGACCCAATCATCAAAATCAAATCAAGCGAATAAATCGCCCAACAATACTGAAAACAAGCATGGCGAGATAGTCCCGCTCAAGCACATCCTCCAAGAATCTCTGGCCAACTGTCGTGGTCACTCATAGCATGTCTCATCGACGATCCTGAACTCTGGCCTGCTGGTGTGCGTAACATGACCACTCCTGGGTCCAAGTCTTCTCTGTAGATTACCAATCTCACGATCTATCGGCTCATCGGCCCTGTCAGGTGTGCTAACGGGGATGATCCCGTTCTGGCACGTCTCTTGTCATCTCCCGGTCAATCATCACGACCACTCGTAAGACAACATATCACTGGCGTCGGCCTCTGGCTCTCTGAATGTACGTGACACATCTGATCCTGGGTGCAAGTATCATTGCAGCAGTGTCCTGGAAGGAATCCTGCTCACGGTCTCTTCCATGTCTCGTCTCTGCCAACTGTCCGGAAGTCATCGTCCTTTCCTATATCTGCATCTTGCTCTGGAACGGCTGCATATCCATCGCGACTCCTTCTGGAAGGTATATCTAGTGCTCTGCCTCGGCATGCGCATCGTATCTCTGATGTCGGCGGAGTGGAACGCCATCTTATCAAGATCTCGTACGAACCGCTTACTCCACATTTCTCTAATCTCGACTGCTTCGGACTCGTCTCGTCGTGGCTGCATGGACTGAGCTCCAACGGCTATCCTCATATCTGTTGTCTCCCAAGAAATGCATCTCACCACCTAGCGTCCAAATTAAGTCGAGCCATCTGATCGATTTGTCAAAACCTCATAATCCCCCAAGAGCTCAACATCTTGGGTACAGTATAATAGTATCGAGTACGTACCACAGCATCGATGGTCCAGCCGTAGAAGGGCAAACCCAAGCCTCACTAATGGCGCCACAGAACTGCCGCAAACCCTAAGGTTCAAAGGCTTTCACACGGTCATTAAGTCGAGTTAGGGTTTCATTCTTCTAGAGGGTCCATAGAATTGCCTGCATGTTTTTCCGAATACTTTAAACTTGGAATAATGGGTTTCTGACATTCGATCGTCCCTGTCGACTCTCGACGTCTCCGCGTGAAGTCGTCTCTAGCTGGAATCAATCTATCTGATGACCTCGCATCGGGGTAGCGAACGATCCACATGTCCTAGTCATTCATCTTCGGTGACTTCTATCATCTTTTAGTACTACTCGTACTGCAATAGCTCCAACATCTGGGGCGATATCTCGTCGTTCGCAGCAACAACTAGCTCACTCGTCTGCACACTGAACCGTGCCTCAATCATCATGAGCAAGAAATACGCCAACGGTCAACATAGTCTGGCTGGCCTCTACCGGTGGCTCAATCCTCTGGTGCTAATCTGCATGTCCGAGTAATCTCATACGGCGATCCATCCAACGCTCGTGGCGCAAAACACAATCAAAAGACACATTTCTGCAATCGTGTGTCGCCGGAATCACGCCCTGGTCAGTCCTCGTTCGTAACGAGCTCATGCTGACCGCAACTCCAGCCGTAGCTCTCCCTGCCCGTAATCGTGGCAGCAAAACCGTACTGGTACTGATGAGGCTAGATCAGGAATGAATATGATACTGAACAAAGAAATGTACATCCTAAGGCATCTTAAGTGGAGTGGCGTGTCGTAAGTATACCGGGAAACATACCATCGGTACGCCACTCTACTTTAGTCACATATTCCATCAACCAAGGGTCATCCTACGCTCCGAAGGTAAAACCTAATGCTCTGATACCAACTTTGTCACGTCCCGAAAGTATGAAATATGACCGGCACTTAAACTACGAACGTCTCAAGGCGTACGTATTCTAAGTAAGCCGAAAACCCAGAAATCCAAACCAAGAAAAGTAGTAGAGTGTAGGAAAACCATTTTTAAATCAAACAGTTTGCAACAAATGACGAAGTATGCATTAAAAATCCCAAGTCTTTTCTAAAAATTTCGGCAGAGTTTCCTTTATAAAAACTGACCCCAAACGGGTACAAAACCTTATAAAACATATATAATGGAAAAAATGCATCCCCAACCGAGAGCTAACTCTTCGTCAATCGACGGTCACAACCACGCAAGCAATATAATATACAACGCCGAAAGGCGAGGATCACAACAGAAAGGAAACTCAAAACAGCAAGAAATCCGTATAAATACAAAGCACGACTCTAAGGTCGATAGAATAAACAACACTGGTTTCTATCTCTGAAATAAAAACATGTTTGGTTGATGGAACTTCTAGATACAACTGAATACTAATATACAAATATACTGATGGTCACGATACAAGTGAACCCACCTACCAGCAAATCATCCGAACGAAACTGTGCCCGTAAAGCCGTAATGAAACCTGTACGGCCAAACCTGCAAGAAACTGTGGCACAGCAGGGTTGAGTTGCCAACTCGTGAATAGAAAAACATCTACGAATAGAAATCGCATGTATGACGCAATCCTAGGTCATACGATCAATATATATCCTCAAATATATAACCAGCAGCCTATATCAATGGCTAGGGTATACCTCTAAACGACAGTAATACCAAGTGCTCGTATCAGTGCCTCAGATAGCAATATATCATATGGATGATGTATGAATGCATGAAAACAGAATACATATACTGAAGAAACTGCTTTCATAACTTAGTGAGATTTCTGCATTTTTAAAATGAGGTAACATAAATGAAATCAGCATAAACAGTGTCTAGCATCGACACAAAACATAAATCCCAATATCTCAATATCTCAGGCTTCGGCTATCCGGACTGGCCTGTATCATCAAATATCAGTACCTCAATATCTCAAAATCTCAATGTCTCAGTCTCAATATCCAGGGCGCCGTCAGTCCAGACCGGCCCCTACCATCAATCTCAAGACCACGACGGTATCCTCCGGATATCCGACGCGTCGGGTAAAATCACCGGTAGGTAGTTCTCCCCAGCCAGGCTCACATCGTCATCATCACGCGCTTCTTGCCCCAGGGTACCTTACCGGGTCCACCATGTACCCGAAACGGTTCATCCGTCTCCTCGAATCGGGTCTCGAAATCCATCAACAAACTCATGGTGGACGACTCATACATCATGGGAAAACCACACTTTTTATTTTAAAGAGAGAAAAGAAGTTATATAAGTTTTGCGGTTTTCCCCCAAATCCAGAAAATCTCATGGAAATCCGAATCCAATCCACAATAGCATGTAAACAGTGCATATAGGCATAAAAATCCATGAATGCGGCATAACAATGAATAATAACATTCTTGATGTAACAAGTAATAATTACAATGTCTAATCTAGCATATAAGACAAGTACACTAATATTATATCTAAATTATTAGCTAACAACCTATGTCAATGCAATAGTATTTCTAAAGTGTACGTGGCATGGCAATTACCGATGAAGATGTGTGTGAGCCGGCAGTAAGTGTACGTGGTACATACGCATCATCGGTAATGGTGCTGGTATCCTAACAGCATGATACCAACAATGCAAATAGGAATCACAATATAAGTATGCAATGCGGAGCAAACAGTAAAAATGTGCGGGAGCAGAATACTAGACACAACGATAACTATAAGTCAACAATGGTGCCTTTTAAAAATAACACGAATCGCGGTGTTTTGAAAATAAGGGTTACGGTGTTTTTTTTAGAAAAGATACGTCTTTTGAAATATCCGTAGAATCCCTTGACCTGTCTTTTAAAATACCCACGATTCGTTATGCTTTTGAAATAGGTAGGAGTCGAATAAAGTCTACCAACTATACTAAACTATAGGGCTAAGCTAACAGCCTAACTAAAGGTAAGAAAACCGCCTAACATCTGAGTCGATATATATATATATATATATATATATATATATATATATATATATATATATATATATATTAGTCGGTGATCCCGCCTCGATAGTATCACATCCGATACCATATCTCTATAATCAAATATTCCCAAGTCAAGAGTGCGGATCAATCATCAGTATATAGCTCGTACGTAAATCCGTCGTACGGCTTCCCAAATCGGGGTACGGGTCAAAGTCACATCAATCACCCTATTCATCTGGTATCTTCTTTATCAAATATCATGATCCGCGATAATGACCTACGTCTAGTACAATATTGATACCATCTATGTATGCATGCAGGTGTAAGAATCACTACGTCAAAAGACCCGCTAAAACATCATGTCGAATCTCAATACGAACCAAATCACATCACCGATCTCCTGGCCTCAAGCCCAATCTCATCGACTCATCTCAAATCCCAAATACTATCCTCAAATCCAGTATATGAACACATAGTCCCATACCCATGTGAACACATAAATATATATTTCCATATACGCACATATGAAAGAAAGAATGTATGCAAGTATGTGCGTGCGTGCGTGTGTGAGTGCGACCACTACTCTAGGGTTTTGCAACTACACTAAACCAATCCAAAAATACCAAGTATCCATCTTTATCATCAATAATCTCAACAACATACAATCAATATATGTGTGTATACGTATTCGTATACATCACCACGAACTGCGGGGGTGCTATACGCCATCCACCCGACTTCTCCCCGTAGATATAAATCTACTCACCTGTATCCTGCGTGTCGGTGTCGATAACGCCATGCTCCGTCGCTTCGGAATCCACGTGAAGTACCTACAATGATCAACCATAGCAATGCGTATGAAAATCAAGACGGAAAACCGATACGGCACACGGTACGCTCATAGGTTAGAACCTATGGCCTACACATGCAAAAACAATCAAACAACCCCTGTTGTCGATGTACAAACATCCAACAACCAAATACAAATCTAAATATCAAGAATTAATATTTCAAAATACGGAAACATAGCCAAAAACCACACTAAACTGTTCCCAGATTTTGACTCAGGTCAAATTTAGCAAAGCAAACAAGTCCAGGGTGATGTATATGATGTATTTGAGCTACTGGACCAACCCCGACACCTCATGTCACCATGTGGCCGGCCACATCCTTGCCAAAACCGGCCACCTCTGGTCTCCCAGCTCAGGTTGGGTCCATTTGGTCATGGTGGTCTCCTAGTACCCTAATTTGGCCCCTAGAGTTGTTTGTTTGTCTCAGAAACTCCCCGGGTCATCCCAGATTCACCTGCACACCCTAATCACTCACAAACCGATATGAAAGTCCCGTAATTCCGTATTTTTGGGTTTCAGGTTGTGCTAGGCCAGGGTCTTAGTCAATATAGGGTCTAAGGTCACCATTTAAGTCCAATTGCAAAGCAACAACCCAAGTTTACCCTAACGCTCTCTAGGGTTTTCCAAAGTGTATAAAACCTCGACAAAACGACACTATACTTTAAAAGAGGCTAAATCACTTGAAATACTACAATATTTGTGAAGGAATTACCTCAATAGAGACTCATGAATCTTCCTACAGCACCAAAACATCAACTTTCTTGGTCCATTCTTTAGCTTGTGAGCTTGTGCACACTTTTTGTGAAAGGGGGGGGTTGAGATTTTGAGTTGATTTTTGAGATGAAGTGAGGTGATTTGTGGAGGGGAGAATGGGGGTAGTAGCAGCAGCAGCACTAAGGGGGAGAGGAGAGAGAAATGAGAGAAATGATGAAGGGGAAAGGCTCAAAACCTAAGTTGACTCTCACCCACTCTTTCTCTCTCTTAACCATAACTCCATATAATACTCTTTCCCTTTTCTTTTCTTTTTCTTTTCCAAAACCTTCTCTCCCAAATAGTAGAGCCAAAACACCCATGATAGGAAAAATGTAACACAAGTCCAAAAAATGATATGTGCATGTTTTGCACAAAAAGCCAAAAATCCGATTAGCGATTTTTAATCGCGATTAGCACTAAATTAGCAAATAAATGATCATAAAAACTTTAAAATGGCATAATTCCATAGAATACCCTATTTTAGAATTTTCCATAATTTTTTTCAAATTTTTTCCCCATTTATCTGTATTTAATTATAAATTTAGTATTAAAATAATCAATAAAATAATATTAAATTATAAAAATTCCCAAAATAATATTTTATTATTTTGAAATGTTACAATACTTGAGCATGGAATTCCTGGACTATTCTAAGAATGAGATTCCCTCTCAGCAATACTCCTCCGTATGCACCATAGCACGATGGTATATCGGAGCGGAGCAGATACACCCTATTTGATATGGTGTGCTCTATGATGAGTACTGCTGAGTTGCCTATTTCCTTTAGTGAGTTATGCACTTGGGAAGTTTCATACTTATCGAATAGGGTTCAAATCAAATCAGTTGCCTACCACTTCATATGTGATATGGAAAGGGAAGAGCCCATATCTTAAGTTAGTTAAGATTTGGGGTTGTCCGGCCTATGTCTAAAAGAAAAATCCGGACAAGATCGAGGCAAGGTCTGTTATGTAGAACTGGAAATGTTCCAGCTATACAAACTGCAGCTGATGATTTGGTAAAACCGAAGGATTCAATAGTAACCAACGAACCTCAGCCTCTCCGCCGATCTAGTAGGGTTCCTCACCCACCTGAGAGTTACTTCGGTTTCTCTATGACAGTGGGAGCGAGGATTGCATCATGAGATGATGACCCAACTAGTTTCGAGCTGGCCATCAGGAGTGAAACTCTGTAAGAATGGCTGGATGTTTATCGATCTGAGATGGAATCCTTATACACCAGCAAAGTATGGACTTTGGTTGCTATATCTGAAGGGTTAAATCCCCATCAGGAGCAAGTATATCTTGCGAAGATTACTTGGTGTAGATGGAAAAGTTGAGACTTTCAAAGCTAGACTTGTTAAAAGTTTGCATCATTTACCAGGCATGGATTATGATGAAACCTTTTTCCAAGTAACCAAGCTTAAGTCCATCCAGATCCTACTTGCCACGGCTACATACCATGACTACGATATCTGGCGGTTGGGTGCCATGACTGCTTTTCTAAATCATGATTTAGAAGAGAACGTCTATAAGTACACAGTCAGAAGGCTTCGTAGACAGTGGGAGCAGCGGAAACGTGTGCAAGATGTTTTATGTGATAAAGCAGGCATCGCGGAGTTGGAACGTCTGTTTTGATGTCTTAGTCAAAGAGTTTGACATCATCAAAATGGTAGATGAACCTTGTATATACGAAAAGGTAGTAGGGAGTATGGTAGTGATCCTCGTAGAGTACGTGGATGACATACGCTTGATAGGGAAGGAGTTTCCTATGCTATGCTCGGTCAATCTCCGCTTATCACAAGGATTCTCCATGTAAGATCAAAGTGATACCTTCTAAATCCTGGGTTTTGGATCTATGAGATAGATCTAAATGGATATTAGGATACTCACTAGTTGTAGTGAGATGGTATCAATTGGTCCTGGGGAGAATCACTGGAAGGGTTCCAGGGTGATAAGGACGACTGAATGTCAGTCACAGGCATTGTCTTTACCCTCAGTAAAGGGACGGTATGTTGGAAGAGTTCCAAGCTAGATACCGTGGAATACTAGACGATAAAGGCTGGATACATCACTACTTAAGATTCTACCAAAGAGGAAGTCTGGGTGTATATTAGTTCATGAGATGAACTTAGTTCCCCCCATTGTGTGACAATGGAGTTGTGTCTTTTGCCAAGGAACGTCCGTCCCATCAGTGATCCAGACATATTCTAAGGCAGTATCACCTGATCATGGAGATAGTTGATCTCCAGGGTGATCGAGGTTAGGAGAGCAGACTTAGAGGACAACACGGCGGATCCACTCACGAAGGCCTATTCCCAGAGAGAGACTTTTATGGGATGGTTGAGTATGAGATACTGCAACCACTGCTGCAGATGGCCCTAGTGCAAGTGGGAGATTGTTAGTTATATGTATGTCCTAGAGGCCATTACTGTACATAGGATGTATATTGTAGTGGATGCTGGGACATATATAGGGAGGACTTTCTTGCTCGACATGATAGTATGCTATCTCGTTACTCTTTACCTTAACGTGTATACTGATGGTCTCTTTGTTACATGTTGGTAAAGCCCTTAGGATGTGTACTTGACTACCTGGACTATGATGCGGATCATACTAGTGTGGACATGGTAGTATATAAGTACATCCTTCACGGTTCCTAGTCGAGGGTGTATCCAGACGGGGCATCGATATACCAGAGTAGACTAGCGTATACCTTCTCGACCCATACAGATGGGCGATGGATGATCCCATATCCATTGGTGTTTGACATCAGAGATGATATACGGGTGCTCAGTGGAGACTGGGTACACTGGACGGACTCGCTGAGAACTCCCAGATGGTATTATACCTCACGTCAGATGGCAGTTCTCTGGTGACACTGGTACAGAGTAGTCTGTTGACCCGAGATCGTCATAGAGTCTTGTGTGGTTCCCACTGTGCTTTGATTTCCACCTTACCACGTCCAAGAGGGCGTGCAAAACGGTGGCTTTTGGGTACAGTTGTCACGACCCGAAAATACGGAACATGACCGGCACTTTAACTACGAACGTCTCAAGGCGTACGTAATCTAAGTAAACCGAAAACCCAGAAATCCAAACCAAGAAAATAGTAGAGTGCAGGAAAAACCAACTTAAAGCAAGTAATTTCAATAGCATAAGCCGAATTATGCGGTTTTAAAAACATCAAAAATTTACTGAAAATTTCGGCAGAGTCTCCTTTGTAAATACTGGCCCCCAAACGGGATACAACATGAATAGTATACGAAATCAAGAAAAAGGCATCCCCAAGCGGGAGCTAGCTCTTCGTCAATCGACGGCCACAACCACACAAACAATATAATATACAACGCCAACGGCGAGGATCAAAACTCAAAAGGAAACTCAAAACCACCAGAAATATAACGAGCGACTCTAAGGTCGAAAGAATAACCAACACTGGTCTCTATCTCAATAAATACATGTTTGGTTGATGGAACTTCTAGATACAACTGAATAATAATATACAAGATATAAGGATGGGTAAGATACAAATAACCCACCTACTAGCAAGCCACCCGGAATGGAAATAATGCCAGCAAAGCCGTAATGAAACCTGTACGGCAAACCTGCAAGAAACTGGGGCACAACGGGGGTGAGTTGCCAACTCGTGAATAGAAAAACATCTACGCACAGAAATCGCATAAATAACGCAATCCTAGGTCAATGATCATAATATATCCTCAAATATATGTATAACAGACAGCCTATGACAATGTCTAGGGTAATATCTAACCCGAGTGTAATCACATGTGCCCGTGTCAGTGCCTTAGGTAGCAATATATCATATGAGTGAAGTATGAATGAATGAAAACAACATACATGTAAATGAAGAAACTGTTTTCATAAATTAGTGAGATTTCCTTTGTATTTTTTTCAAATGAGGTATCATAACTGAAATCAGCACCAACGGTGTCTAGCATCGACACAAAACATAAATCTCAATGTCTCAAAATCTTAATATCTAAATCACAATATCTAGGGCGCCGCTAGTCCAGACCGGCCCCTACCATCCATCTCAAGACCACGACGGTATCCTCCGGATATCCGACGCGTCGGGTAATATCACCGGTAGGTAGTCTCCCCCTGCCAGGCTCATCGTCATCACCACGAGCTTCTTGCCCCGGGGTACCTTACCGGGTCCACCATGTACCCGAAACGGTTCCTCCACTCCTCGAACTCGGGTCTCACATGTCGCTCTCAGCACCGAGAAAACACATGGTGGACGCACTGAAATATCATATACAGGGTAACCGGGTTTTTAAAACAATTACATATTCTCTTTTGAAATCTCCACGGTTCCCAAGTCCAGAAATATCAAGGAAATCCGAGTCCAAAACCTCAATAGCACATAAACTAGTGAATAAAGGCATGGGAATCCATGCGTGCGGTATAACAATGAATAACAATATGCATGAAGTAGCAAGTAATAACTGAAATGTCTAATGTGGCATATAAGGAAAGTACACTAATATCATGTCAAAACTACTAGCTAACAAGCTAAGTCAAGCAAATATATTCTCTAAAGTGTACGTGACATGGTAATTACGGATGAAGATGTGTGTGAGCCGGCAAGTAGGTGTACGTGGTACATACGCATCATCGTTAATGGTGCTGGTGTCCTAACAGCATGATATCAATAATGGAATATGCAGCACAATAAGTATGCGAGGCAGAGCGAACAGCAATAATGTGCGGGAGCTGAATACTAGACACAACGATAACTAATCTGCAATAATCTAATATAAGTCCTACAAATGGGGCCTTTTGAAATAACACGAATCATGGGGTTTTGAAAATAGGGGCTACGGTGTTTTTATGAAAAGATACGTCGTTTTTGAAATATCCGTAGATTCCCTTGAGCTGTCTTTAAAAATGCCCACGATTCGTTAGTTTTTGAAATAGGTAAGAAGTCTAATCTAATCTAACAACTACGCTAAACTATACGGCTGAACTAACAAGCTGAACTACAGGTAAGGAAACCGCCTATCATCTGAGTCGATACATATACATACCTGTATATGTATAGTCGGTGATCCCGCCTCAATAATATCATATCCGATACCATATCTATAATCAGGCATCCCAAGTCAAGAGTGCGGATCAATCATCAATATAGCTCGTACGTAAATCCGTCGTACGGCATCCCAATCTGGGTACGGGTCAAAGTCACATCAATCACACTATTCATTTGGTATCTTCTTTATCAAATATCATGATCCGGAATAATGTCCTACGTCTAGTACAATATTGATGCCATCTATGTATGCATGCGGGTGTAAGAATTACTACGTCAGAAGACCCGCTAAAACATCATGTCGTATCTCAATACGAAACAAATCACGTCACCGATCTCCTGGCCTCAAGCCCAATCTCATCGACTCATCTCAAATTCCAAATACTATCCTCAAATCCAGTATATGAACACATAGTCCCATACCCATGTGAACACATAAATATATATTCACATACACGCAGATATGAAATAAGGAATGTATGCAAGTATGTATGTGTGTATGTGTAGTGCAACACTACCCTAGGGTTCGCAACACTAAAGTAATCCAACACGCCAATATCCATCCTAAGCATCGTTATTAATCCCAAATAACATATAATAAAAGTTGGTGTGTATACGCATCCGTATACACCACCACGGACTGCGGGGGTGCTATACGCCATCCACCCGACTTCTCCCCGTAGATATAAATCTACTCACCTGGTCCTCGCTAGCCGGTGCCTACGTTGCCACGCGCTTGTTTGTCGTCTCGAAGTCAACATGGGGGTACCTACATATCATAACGCACCATATCTCATTAAAATCCGACTCATGACCAAAACGACGCACGAATCCCACATAGGTCAAAACCTATGGTTGCTTTCACAAATCAACCCAAAAACCCTCGACGTCGGCGTACAAACGCCAAACCATCGAGAAAAACCCAAATACACTCATTTGCACATTCACGAACACAAATTTTAATATAAACTAGGTTGAAACTCTCAAAAACGCCAATTTCACTCAAAAAGTCATTTTTCCGAAAATCTAGCAAGCACAATTCGCCGTTTTTGTACAAAACACGATGTTTAAATGAATGTAGCGGCCAATATATTTATTAAATATCTTAAATAAGTCATAAAAACCATCTCCATAATTTAAACTCATAAATTTGCATAATTTCCAAAATCCTAGTTTGCAAAATATCAAATTTAACACCCTTTAAAGCAAAATTCACAATTCATCAATTAAGCTTCGTTTTGCATGAACCAAAGTCTTTAAACCACTCATTATAATAGTTATAATGACATGAACACTTAATTATATTTTAATCTAAGCATTTGATAAATTTTCAAAAACTCTAGTTAGCAAAAACAAAACTTAATTTAGACATTTCCATGCAACAATATGAAATTTAACTACTAAATTACTTTCTACAAATTCTAAGATGGTAAGCTACCCATCACAACCATACACCAATTCACAATAACCTAACTTGCATTCAAACCCTTTTCTTGAATTCCAAAACATGCAATTAAACTCACATATCCAAATAACACTTAAATAAATTAGCTTAAGAAATTAGTAACAATTTAAGCAACAAAAATGTTTAGAAATATACCCAAAAGCATATGAAGATCCACAAGCATCCATGGCACTTCAAAATGCTCTCTTTTCACAAGGATCCATGCTTGAAATGCTAAGGAATAATGGGTAAGTGTTGGATTTGGAAAAAAGCTTTGAAATTGTATGGATTTTGAAGCTTTTTATGGATTTTTGAAGCAAAAAATGGAGTGAGAACTTGGGGGAGGGGGCTGCTGCTCTATGGATCAGTTTTGGCCAGATTTGAGGGGGGGTGGGTGAGTGAGGAGAGAGAGTGAGGTGGGGAAAGTTGTTTCAAGTCAAAGTCAACTCAAAATATATCATTTTCTACTCTTTTCTTTTCTTTTCTTTTCCTTTTCTTTCCTTTGCAAACCAAGTGGGGAAAAACTGAGGGCTGCTGAATTTGGCTAAGGGGAGGAGTAAGTGGGGGGGTGTGGGTGTGGGCACGGGTGTGGGGTGATGAAAAATGATAAATACAATACCCCAAACATCCATTTACGCTAAAAAAAAGCCTTTTTTCTTCAATAATTTCTAAACCGTTTTGGCAAATGATTTCGTTCCAAAAACTACATGATAAATTTTTATTTAATGTTTTATGATGCACAAAATTTGTTTCAACTCATTCCAATTTGTAATTTTCCCTAATTAAATGTATTAGTGACGGCTTAAAATAATAATAAAATAATATTTTTTTTCAGAAAATTTGAAATTTCACCAGCGGCTCAATAAACACCAAATAATAGCAATTACATAGCTAGAATATGTATATTTAATTTTTATAATAAGATATTTGTATTTTGACTTTTTATAGAAAACCCTTTATTTTACCGATTTTTCGAAATTTCACCGAAACGATTTTCAAAACGCTACAATCTTCCCCCCTTAAAGAAATTTGGTCCCCGAATTTAAATTCAAACTCCCCCAAATACTAAAACATCTTAGAAAAACCATCAAGTCGTCGGGGCTCCGAAATTGTAACTACATAAAACAAATCGTAGCGCAGCGCATGCGCTTGAAAAATGAGCATATAACTCAAATCAAAACTCCGTCAAGCATCCCGCAATCATCGAAGTCATGGAGAAGACATCAATGCCAAATCCAAATCAAAACCAATATGACATAACTCGAAACTATACATGTAAATATCGAATCTATATATGTAAGTATCTGAAGGAAATGCATGCCAAATCTCTTTAAGTCGCTGTGCACGCGTATAACACTGCACAGTGGCGGATGTCTATCATAAGGAAATAACTATATACATATATACCTTTGTTTGAAATGTACGTTCCGCCGTTTTGGAAACAATTTAGAAGGGTCTCCTTGTTTTAAACATTTCGTGTCATATCAGACACGTAGGTAAATACTGAGGCTATAGCTCGCTTTTTGGAAATCCCTTCAATAACTATCAATGCATGCAAAATATATTCAGGTACTGTCCTCTGACTAGTCCTCCTCAGTACGAAAACACATAGCAATATCATAAAAACGTACTGCTCTATACGAAATAAATCCCAAAATATGCATATGAATGCTACGTGCGTCTGGTGCGCACGGAAATCAAAATCCATGAATGTGCCATACATGCGCACAGAAACAACATCTAAGTGCATCGGGTGTGCACGAAACATCTGTCGTAGGCAACATGTTTACCTGACAGCAAAATCAGGTGCATCTATCGTGCACGAAATCATGAAATCCAATATCAAGCGCCGAACGTGCGCAAAATCAATCAGGTGCACAAAACAAGTATCGGGTATCACAATCGAAATCGAAATCCAGTGCATCTAAGTGCACAAAAGGCGTATCACTGCACTGCAAGCATATATAAACTATACCGAGTGCAGGAACGAAATCGTGTGCATGCATACGCAGAAAACCAACTCAACTGTTTAAAATCGTAAAATCACAAACATGTGAAACTGAAGCACGAAAACGATATCAAGTGCAACACTGTGCAAAGATCATAAATCCTCAATCATCAAAATTAAATCATACGAATAAATCACCCAAAACATCGGAATCAATAATGGCGGAATAGTACTGCTCCAGCGCATCCTCTAAGAATCTCGGCCAACTGTCCCGGTCACTAGTGGGACGTCTCGTCGATGATCATGAACTCTGTCCTGCTGGGGTACGTAACCATGACCACTCCTGGGTCAAAGTCTTCACTGTGGATTACCAATCTTTCGGTCCATCGGCTCATTGGCCCTGTCGGGTGTGCTAACGGGGATGATCCAGTTCTGGCACGTCTCTTGTCATCTCCCGGTCAACCATCGCGACCACTCGTAAGACAGCATATCACTGGCGTCGGCCTCTGGCTCTCTGAATGTACATGACACCTCTGATCCTGGGTGCAAGTATCATTGCAGCAGTGTCCTGGAAGGAATCCTGCTCACGGTCTCTTCCATGTCTCGTCTCTGCCAACTGTCCGGAAGTCATTGTCCTTTCCTATATCTGCATCTTGCTCTGGAACGACTGCATACTCATCGCGACTCCTTCTGGAAGGTAAGTCCAAGTACCATGCCTCGGCATGCGCATCGCATCTCTGATGTCGGCGGAGTGGAACGTCATCTCATCTAGATCTGGTACGAACCTCTTACTCCACTTTTCTCTAATGTCGTCTGCTTTGGACTCGTCTCGTCGCGGCTACATGGACTGTGCTCCAACGACTATCCTCGTATCTGGAGTCTCCTAAGAATGCATCTCACCACCTAGCATCCGAATTAAGTCGAGCCATCCAATCGATTCGTCAAAACCTCATAATCCCCCAAGAGCTCAACATCTTGGGTACAGTTTAATAGTATCGAGTACATACCACAGCATCGGTGGTCCAGCCGTAGAAGGGCAAACCCAAGCCTCACTAATGGCGCCGCAGAACTGCCGCAAACCCTAAGGTTCAAAGGCTTTCACACGGTCATTAAGTCGAGTTAGGGTTTCATTCTTCTAGAGGGACCATAGAATTGCCTGCATGTCTTTCCGACTATCTTAAACTTGGAATAATAGGTTTCTGACATTCGATCGTCTCTGTCGACTCCCAACGTCTCCGCGTGAAGTCGTCTCTAGCTGGAATCAATCTATCTGATGACCTCGCATCGGGGTAGGCGGACGATCCACATGTTCTAGTCATTCATCCTCGATGACTAGCGACCTTCTATCATCTCTTAGTACAACTTATACTGCAATAGCTCCAACATCTGGGGCGATATCTCGTCGTTCGCAGCAATAACTGGCTCACTCGTCTGCATGCTGAACCGTGCCTCAATCATCAGGAGTAAGCAACACACCAACGGTCATCAAAATCTGGCTGGCCTCCATCATTGGCTCAATTCTCTATTGTCGATCAGCACCTCCGAGTAACCTCATGAAGGCGATCCGCCAAACGCTCGTGGCGCGGAAACACAGTAAAAAGACACATCTCTGCAATCGTGTGTCGCCGGAATTTCGCCCTGGTCAGTCCTCGTTCGTGACGAGCTTATGCTGACCGCAACTCTAGCCGTAGCTCTCCCTGCCCGTAACCGTAGCAGCAAAACCAAACTGGTACCGATGAGGCTAGATCAGGAAGGAATATAATACTGAACAAGGAAATGTACATCCTAAGGCTTCTTAAGTGGAGTGGCGTGTCGTAAATATGCCGCGGAACATACCAACGGTACGTCACTCTACTTTAGTCACCTATTCCATCAACCAAGGGTCATCCTACGCTCCGAAGGTTAAAACCTAACGCTCTGATACCAACTTTGTCACGACCCGAAAATACGGAACATGACCGGCACTTAAACTACGAACGTCTCGAGGCGTACGTAATCTAAGTAAACCGAAAACCCAGAAATCCAAACCAAGAAAATAGTAGAGTGCAGGAAAAACCAACTTAAAGCAAGTAATTTCAATAGCATAAGCCGAATTATGCGGTTTTAAAAACATCAAAAATTTACTGAAAATTTCGGCAGAGTCTCCTTTGTAAATACTGGCCCCCAAACGGGATACAACATGAATAGTATACGAAATCAAGAAAAAGGCATCCCCAAACGGGAGCTAGCTCTTCGTCAATCGACAGCCACAACCATACAAACAATATAATATACAACGCCAACGGCGAGGATCAAAACTCAAAAGGAAACTCAAAACCACCAGAAATATAACGAGCGACTCTAAGGTCGAAAGAATAACCAACACTGGTCTCTATCTCAATAAATACATGTTTGGTTGATGGAACTTCTAGATACAACTGAATAATAATATACAAGATATAAGGATGGGTAAGATACAAATAACCCACCTAATAGCAAGCCACCCGGAATGGAAATAATGCCAGCAAAGCCGTAATGAAACCTGTACGGCAAACCTGCAAGAAACTGGGGCACAACGGGGGTGAGTTGCCAACTCATGAATAGAAAAACATCTACGCACAGAAATCGCATAAATAACGCAATCCTAGGTCAATGATAATAATATATCCTCAAATATATGTATAACAGGCAGCCTATGATAATGTCTAAGGTAATATCTAACCCGAGTGTAATCACATGTGCCCGTGTCAGTGCCTCAGGTAGCAATATATCATATGAGTGAGGTATGAATGCATGAAAACAACATACATGTAAATGAAGAAACTGTTTTCATAAATTAGTGAGATTTCCTTTGTATTTTTTTCAAATGAGGTATCATAACTGAAATCAGCACCAACGGTGTCTAGCATCGACACAAAACATAAATCTCAATGTCTCAAAATCTCAATATCTAAATCACAATATCTAGGGCGCCGCCAGTCCAGACCGGCCCCTACCATCCATCTCAAGACCACGACGGTATCCTCCGGATATCCGACGCGTCGGGTAATATCACCGGTAGGTAGTCTCCCCCTGCCAGGCTCATCGTCATCATCACGAGCTTCTTGCCCCGGGGTACCTTACCGGGTCCACCATGTACCCGAAACGGTTCCTCCACTCCTCGAACTCGGGTCTCACATGTCGCTCTCAGCACCGAGAAAACACATGGTGGACGCACTGAAATATCATAACCAGGATAACCGGGTTTTTAAAACAATTACATATTCTCTTTTGAAATCTCCACGGTTCCCAAGTCCAGAAATATCAAGGAAATCCGAGTCCAAAACCTCAATAGCACATAAACTAGTGAATAAAGGCATGAGAATCCATGCGTGCGGTATAACAATGAATAACAATATGCATGAAGTAGCAAGTAATAACTGAAATGTCTAATGTGGCATATAAGGAAAGTACACTAATATCATGTCAAAACTACTAGCTAACAAGCTAAGTCAAGCAAATATATTCTCTAAAGTGTACGTGACATGGCAATTACCGATGAAGATGTGTGTGAGCCGGCAAGTAGGTGTACGTGATACATACGCATCATCGGTAATGGTGCTGGTGTCCTAACAGCATGATATTAATAATGGAATATGCAGCACAATAAGTATGCGAAGCAGAGCGAACAACAATAATGTGCGGGAGCTGAATACTAGACACAACGATAACTAATCTGCAATAATCTAATATAAGTCCTACAAATGGTGCCTTTTGAAATAACACGAATCATGGGGTTTTGAAAATAGGGGCTACGGTGTTTTTATGAAAAGATACGTCGTTTTTGAAATATCCGTAGATTCCCTTGAGCTGTCTTTAAAAATGCCCACGATTCGTTAGTTTTTGAAATAGGTAAGAAGTCTAATCTAATCTAACAACTACACTAAACTATACGGCTGAACTAACAAGCTGAACTACAGGTAAGGAAACCGCCTATCATCTGAGTCGATACATATACATACCTGAATATGTATAGTCGGTGATCCCGCCTCAATAATATCATATCCGATACCATATCTATAATCAGTCATCCCAAGTCAAGAGTGCGGATCAATCATCAATATAGCTCGTACGTAAATCCGTCGTACGGCATCCCAATCTGGGTACGGGTCAAAGTCACATCAATCACACTATTCATTTGGTATCTTCTTTATCAAATATCATGATCCGGAATAATGTCCTACGTCTAGTACAATATTGATGCCATCTATGTATGCATGCGGGTGTAAGAATTACTACGTCAGAAGACCCGCTAAAACATCATGTCGTATCTCAATACGAACCAAATCACGTCACCGATCTCCTGGCCTCAAGCCCAATCTCATCGACTCATCTCAAATTCCAAATACTATCCTCAAATCCAGTATATGAACACATAGTCCCATACCCATGTGAACACATAACTATATATTCACATACACGCACATATGAAATAAGAAATGTATGCAAGTATGTATGTGTGTATGTGTAGTGCAACACTACCCTAGGGTTCGCAACACTAAAGTAATCCAACACGCCAATATCCATCCTAAGCATCGTTATTAATCCCAAATAACATATAATAAAAGTTGGTGTGTATACGCATCCGTATACACCACCACGGACTGCGGGGGTGCTATACGCCATCCACCCGACTTCTCCCCGTAGATATAAATCTACTCACCTGGTCCTCGCTAGCCGGTGCCTACGTTGCCACGCGCTTGTTTGTCGTCTCGAAGTCCACATGGGGGTACCTACATATCATAACGCACCATATCTCATTAAAATCCGACTCATGACCAAAACGACGCACGAATCCCACATAGGTCAAAACCTATGGTTGCTTTCACAAATCAACCCAAAAACCCTCGACGTCGGCGTACAAACGCCAAACCATCGAGAAAAACCCAAATACACTCATTTGCACATTCACGAACACAAATTTTAATATAAACTAGGTTGAAACTCACAAAAACGCCAATTTCACTCAAAAAGTCATTTTTCCGTAAATCTAGCAAGCACAATTCGCCGTTTTTGTACAAAACACGATGTTCAAATGAATGTAGCGGCCAATATATTTATTAAATATCTTAAATAAGTCATAAAAACCATCTCCATAATTTAAACTCATAAATTTGCATAATTTCCAAAATCCTAGTTTGCAAAATATCAAATTTAACACCCTTTAAAGCAAAATTCACAATTCATTAATTAAGCTTCGTTTTGCATGAACCAAAGTCTTTAAACCACTCATTATAATAGTTATAATGACATGAACACTTAATTATATTTTAATCTAAGCATTTGATAATTTTTCAAAAACTCTAGTTAGCAAAAACAAAACTTAATTTAGACATTTCCATGCAACAATATGAAATTTAACTACTAAATTACTTTCTACAAATTCTAAGATGGTAAGCTACCCATCACAACCATACACCAATTCACAATAACCTAACTTGCATTCAAACCCTTTTCTTGAATTCCAAAACGTGCAATTAAACTCACATATCCAAATAACACTTAAATAAATTAGCTTAAGAAATTAGTAACAATTTAAACAACAAAAATGTTTAGAAATATACCCAAAAGCATATGAAGATCCACAAGCATCCATGGCACTCCAAAATGCTCTCTTTTCACAAGGATCCATGCTTGAAATGCTAAGGAATAATGGGTAAGTGTTGGATTTGGAAAAAAGCTTTGAAATTGTATGGATTTTGAAGCTTTTTATGGATTTTTGAAGCAAAAAATGGAGTGAGAACTTGGGGGAGGGGGGCTGCTGCACTATGGATCAGTTTCGGCCAGATTTGAGGGGGGGTGGGTGAGTGAGGAGAGAGAGTGAGGTGGGGAAAGTTGTTTCAAGTCAAAGTCAACTCAAAATATATCATTTTCTACTCTTTTCTTTTCTTTTCTTTTCCTTTTCTTTCCTTTGCAAACCAAGTGGGGAAAAAGTGAGGGCTGCTGAATTTGGCTAAGGGGAGGAGTAAGTGGGGGTGTGTGGGTGTGGGCACGGGTGTGGGGTGATGAAAAATGATAAATACAATACCCCAAACATCCATTTACGCTAAAAAAAAAAGCCTTTTTTCTTCAATAATTTCTAAACCGTTTTGGCAAATGATTTCGTTCCAAAAACCACATGATAAATTTTTATTTAATGTTTTATGATGCACAAAATTTGTTTCAACTCATTCCAATTTGTAATTTTCCCTAATTAAATGTATTAGTGACGGCTTAAAATAATAATAAAATAATATTTTTTTTCAGAAAATTTGAAATTTCACCAGCGGCTCAATAAACACCAAATAATAGCAATTACATAGCTAGAATATGTATATTTAATTTTTATAATAAGATATTTGTATTTTGACTTTTTACAGAAAACCCCTTTATTTTACCGATTTTTCGAAATTTCACCGAAACGATTTTCAAAACGCTACAACAGTCCCGAATCACTTGGAGGCAATGAGCGATAGGAGGGGATTCGTCTCTCCCGGTATAGGGAGTTGATGTTGCGCTGTGTCCGATTGGCTATAACCGGAAATCCCTGGCCAGGGTTGCTGAGATTTACTGGTAAGTGTTACCAGTAGTTTCTCAAACTGTTATAGACCTCATATCGACACGACTTATCGAGCTATTGGGGTCTGACGTTTACCACCCCTAGGCGAGATATGGGACATATCAGACGAACAGACCGGACTGTACGGTAAGTGTTACTGGTTGGATTCACAGGAGTGTGAGCGGGCTTGCTCGTCGATCTTCTGATCGCTCAATACCCGGGTGGCCGTTACGTTTAGCAGACCGCTTGCGGCTTTTGGGTGTTTGATATGATCATCACCTGCTGCCGGCGTATTGACGAGTCTTTAGAGTCCTACACAGAGGTTTCCTGGCTCAAGCGAAACGAAATAGGAGCGCATATGAGATATGTGCGGGACCGAGAATAATGCGTGTATATTGTTACCGTATTCCATTCTCGCGATGAATGTATCGATTGGTTGTATGCGATATAACCTAGTTATCGATTCATGGATTGATTCGATAAGCCGATACATTGGATATTAGTCGGTTATATGAGATATGACCGGATCGTTAAATCAAGTGTTGATTTAATGATTTAATGCATAATTATATATTTGATATATTACTTTGCATTAAGTAGTATTGGTTCACTTTAAATGGATTTTCTCACTTGATGTGCACATTGTATATGTGATATATTTTGTACATTTGATTGTATCATGTTTGATGATACATGATAGTATGGGTGTATGATAATATTGAACCATGGTTATGTAATGGTTAGGGTTTTGATTATATTTATTTATTCATTTATTTATTTATTTCTTTTTGGCAAAAGAAAAGAAAATGGTGGCTTATTTTGTATTGTAGTTGAAGCTTCATGAAGCTTTGACTAAGTGACCATTTTGTCTTCATGCTTAACCCTAACCATTCACACTAACCATGGTTTATTCTCTACACCTAACTATGGTTGCTATATGATAAATATTCATTTTATTTTCTTTTTAAATGAGAACTTATCATATTATCTTCTTCTTCTTCATCATCAACAAGAAGAAAAGCTTGCTTCCATCAATGGCAACTTGAGAAAAAGAGTGAGAAATCCAATTCTAAAGTGAACCCACTTGCTATTTCTTCATCCTCTACCACTTGCCAAGTAGTATAGGGTGTTTTCTTCACAAGTTTCTTGACTTGGTGAAGTTGGAGCTTGATCTTGTGTTGCCTCGACGTAGATCATCTTCGGCATCGAAGTCGATGACCTAGCCCGCCCATTTCTCCGATGAAGCCGACGCTAGAGCCCGGGATCCGATGATCGCAGCGAGGAGACATCATCACGGAGCTATGGAGGTGGAGGACCGGATCTACAAAGGTTGTATTTCCGTTCACTTCTTAGTTAAGCAGTTAACTAGTTTCTAGTTTCGCCTAAAATTCTAGTTAACGATCGCATTAGGGTTTCTCGGCACTTGTAAAATTTGAAATTGGCATGATTGATGCCTTGTGAGACCTCATTAGTGTGCCTAGGAACCCTACAGAAATTCCCGATAATATTTTGCCCCTAGCGTGCTATGACCTTGACGCATACCAAACAACCCATAGTCCGCTAGTCAAGTTCAACCCGTACATTTCTTGATTGAATTAAACCCACCCGCACGACCCTTGACGCATGCCAAACAACGCCGTACGAATACCCTAATCCAATCGCATCGTATGCTAGCAGATATGCACTAGTTAGCTACCGTACACTACGCCTTGACGCATGCCAAACAACCGCAGCACGAATACTAACCAGTACTTATCTGAAATGACGGAGGGCTACGACAGGTTTTTCTGAAAACCTATTGCGTAATGAACTTGATATCGTTGTAGGATCGAATGAATTTTGAAATGGAGTGTTTTTGAGGCTTTTCTAGTTTTGCTAAAGGAGTCACTCCCGGTGAAGGGATCGTCGGTCCTTTCCGCGTCGAATGAGGTGCGGGATATATCATATATATCACTGTGCAAAGCAGAAACTATAGAAGAATCAAAAGACAAACCGAGGGTTGTAGCATCTGCCAGTTATTGCTAAATGAGTCACTCCCGGTGAAGGGATCTCGGTCCTTTCCTTATCGAATAAGGTGCAGGATGTTCTACAAGGAACACCGCGATGCAAAGCAAGAACTGTAGCTACCTGTTTTTGAAAATTCGATTCCACAACATCTTAGGTTTCTTTTCTTTCATTAATCATATTAATGAAGTCCCATCATTTAAGTACCTAATCATCACAGATAAATACGACGTACAATTATGCCATCCGTGTTCACCTCGATGTCCCCTCGTGCACCATTAGGTTAGGTAACTAACGGCAGAGCAGGGCAGGGCTAACGCGGGTGTAAAACATAAGTAACGTCTATATAATATATCATATATACTATATACTGTATCTATCACAGAACATCACATGATCACATAACAGATATCGCATCAGAAGAAACATATGAAATATTGGATATACTAGGACGTCCGTGTTTTCAATACGAGCCAGTATAAAACACGGATTCCACGGTCGCGATGAATAGCCAATCCCACACCCCTAGACCCCTACGAGAGCGGCAAGCAACCCTACCAATTCTAGAGTTAGGAGACCCGGACTCGACTCCTCGAGTTGGTCTCCCACTGGACTCCAGAACCCGGTTACTTGTGCCCTCCTCCTTGGGTCTATCCTAGTGCGGAAAAGTAAATAATATACAACAACGGTGACAACTTCCGCAACCTGGAAGTGCCCCAATAAAAGAATATTACATACAAGTTCTTACATGAATGAAAATGAAAAACACTCATCTCACATAAAAAACCCCGGCTATTCAAACGCGACGATCCAATAAAACATATCCAGCAACACATAACATCACATGTCATCAACGTAAGTAAATATGCGCATCCCAATTGTCGTTGACATATAGCAACGAAACCGGCGATATCACATATTACACTTACGGTCACAGAAAAGAAAGTGTAAAACTACAACAGTTGGAATCCGCAACATTCTTAGACATCGCATGCCTAATCAAATGAATTCTTTAGACATCACATGCCTAACAATTATAAACCCCGCATTTTAGTCTCAAAATCGAAAACACTTTTCAATACAAAGTCGGGCAATTCAACAAGATTCCCGGCATCCAGATCGAATGCTCGTCGCAAACTTTAGTAGACGGCCGCACCCCCGAAACCGTCGATGAAGTGCACCAAGGCGGAACACCGCTGCCACGAGCACCCGGACGGATGCTTTCGGCGACGGGGTTCTCCTACAATCACTTGGTCGGGGCTATGGGGTGTAGCTGTCTATTAAGTTTACCCGGCGAGTATCCGCGTACGCTACGTGATTGCGACGGACTTTTGATCACATCAAAATTCCGTGGCAACCGATCAAATGAGACTAAAGTGCTATGTTTATAACATCCATTCAGTTATCTCATAACAACTTGTGAATTCCAATTATTGTATCTCATTCCAGATAAACAGAAAATGTTAAACTTTCCGATCGAACATTCAAACACCCAAGTTTTCCCGATACAGCTCAACACATGAAATAGGTTTAAAAACATTCACTTCGTGCTTCAGTACCAACGGTCTAGCCGTAGAAGGGTCAAGCCAACGCCTCACATGTGGCACGCCGTACTGCCCCAAACCCGAAAGTTCAAAGGGCAGTTCAAGACGGTCACATAATCGAGTTAAGGTTTGGTGTCTTCTAGAGGGACCATCGCGTTACTTGCACTACTTAGAACGTTATTAAACCACGGAAAGATCCAACAATTGGAAATTTCCCGGCAGGGGAAAAAGTGGGTATTTATATCCGGTCGAACTTTTTAACATATTCAATAATTATCCGGAAAACACATAGACAAAATTAGATAATCCGATTGAATCTACGAAGTCCCAATACTACCCCAGAAAACTCAACTGTTGAGTGAATATTAAAAATTCCCATAAAATACAGCACATTCAGCAACTAATTACTGTGCAAACCACGTGCATTGATTCTGCACTTTGGCCGCGGAACCGCCGCACAAGCCAGGGTGGGGCCGCGGTTCCGCGGCGCATCTATCAAATCAATGGCACGTACTTCACAGTAATTCATAATATTCCCTGCTGAATTTTTTAGCAATTTTTAATTCACAAAAATCCAAATTTTCAGAAAATTTCCAGAGAGTGATTTGGAGTTAGGGTTTCGGGTTCGATCGGATTTCTAACATCGTCTACGCATCGCCTAAGGCTCTAGTTAGGCTCTGATACCACTGTAGGGTTCCTAGGCACACTAAGGAGGTCTCACAAGGCATCAACCATGCCAATTTCTAACTTTACAAGTACCGAGAAACCCTAATACGGATCGTTGACTAGAATTTTAGGCGAAACAAGAACTAGTAAACTGCTTTACTGCTATGTGAACGAAAATACAACCTTTGTAGATCCGGTCCTCCACCTCCATAGCTCCATGATGAAGTTCCCTCGCTGCGATCATCGGATCCCGGGCTCTAGCGTCAGCTTCATCGGAGAAATGGGCGAGCTAGGTCGTCGACTTCGATGCCGAAGATGATCTACGTCGAGGCAACACAAGATCAAGCTCCAACTTCACCAAGTCAAGAAACTTGTGAAGAAAACACCCTATACTACTTGGCAAGTGGTAGAGGATGAAGAAATAGGAAGTGGGTTCACTTTAGAATTGGATTTCTCACTCTTTTTCTCAAGTTGCCATTGATGGAGGCAAGCTTCTTCATCTTGAAGAAGAAGATGATGATAATATGATAAGTATATTTTAAAAGGAAAATAATATGATACTTATTATATTTTCAACCATGGTTTAGTGTAGAGAACTAACTAAGGTTTAGTAGAATGGTTAGGTTTTGGAGATGAAGACAAAATGGTCACTTGGTCAAAGCTTCATGAAGCTTCAACAAGCTTCATGTTTTAAAGCAACCATTTTGTTTTTCTTTTATCTTTTAACCAAAAAGAATAGATAAATAAATAAATGAAATGAAACCCTAACCATTCACTAAACATGGTTTAAGTCTTTACAAAAATCCAAGTTTTGCATGTATCATCAAACATGATGCAAACAAGTGCACAAAACTATATCATATATACAATGTGCACATGCGAGTGAGAAAATCAATCTTAAGTGAACCGATACTAGTTAATGCAAAGTAATATATCAAATATATAATTATGCATTAAATCATTAAATCAACACTTGATTTAACGATCCGGTCATATCGCATATAACCGACTAATATCAAGTGTATCAATGTATCGAATCAACACTCGATTCGGTAACCCGGCTATATCACATATAACCTGCCGATGATACAAATCGCGAGAATAGAATACGGTATCACATACACGCATTATTCTCGGTCCTGCACATATCTCATATGCGCTCCTATTTCGTTTCGCTTGAGCCAGGAAACCTCTTTGTAGGACTCTAAAGACTCGTCAATACGCCGGCAGCAGGTGATGATCATATCAAACACCCACAAGCCGCAAGCGGTCTGCTAAACGTAACGGCCACCCGGGTATTGAGCGATCAGAAGATCGACGAGCAAGCCCGCTCACACTCCTGTGAATCCAACCAGTAACACTTACCGTACAGTCCGGTCTGTTCGTTTGATATGTCGCATATCTCGCCTAGGGGTGGTAAACGTCAGACCCCAATAGCTCGATAAGTCGTGTCGATATGAGGTCTATAACAGTTCGAGAAACTACTGATAACACTTACCAGTAAATCTCAGCAACCCTGGCCAGGGATTTCCGGTTATAGCCAATCGAACACAGCGCAACATCAACTCCCTATACCGGGAGAGACGAATCCCCTCCTATCGCTCATTGCCTCCATGTGATTCGGGACTGTACCCAAAAGCCTCCGTTTTGCATGCCCTCTTGGACGTGGTAAGGTGGAAATCAAAGCACAGTGGGAATCACACAAGACTCTATGACGATCTCGGGTCTATAGACTAACCTGTACCAGTGTCACCAGAGAACTGCCATCTGACGTGAGGTATAATACCATCTGGGAGTTCTCGGCGAGTCCGTCCAGTGTACCCAGTCTCCACTGAGCACCCGTATATAATCTCTGATGTCAAACTCCAATGGATATGGGATCATCCATCGCCCATCTGCATGGGTCGCGAAGGTATACGCTAGTCTATTCTGGTATATCGATGCCCCGTCTCGATACACCCACGACTAGGGACCTTGAAGGATGTACTTATGGACTACCATGTCCCCACTAGTATGATCCGCATCATAGTCTAGGTAGTCAAGTACACATCCTAAGTGCTTTACCAACATGTAACAGAGAGACAATTAGTATACACGTTAAGGTAAAGAGTAACCAGACAGCATACTATCATGTCGAGCAAGAAAGTCCTCCCTATATATGTCCCAGCATCCACTACAATATACATCCTATGTACAGTAATGGCCTCTAGGGCATACATATAACTAACACACGGAGCATATCCTCCAAAGTCTGAATTGTCCGCTCCGTCTGACCATCGGTCTGCGGATGAAAAGCGGTGCTAAAACTCAACCGGGTACCCAAAGCTTCCTGAAGCTTCTTCCATAGACGGTGTAGCATTTTGAAAATCGTTTCGGTGAAATTTCGGAAAACCGGTAAAATGAGGGGGTTTTCTGTAAAAAGTCAAAATACAAATATCTTATTATAAAACTTAAATATACATATTCTAGCTATGTAATTGCTATTATTTGGTGTTTATTGAGCCGCTGGTGAAATTTCAAATTTTCTGAAAAAAATATTATTTTATTATTATTTAAGCCGTCACTAATACATTTAATTAGGGAAAATTACAAATTGGAATGAGTTGAAACAAATTTTATGCATCATAAAACATTAAATAAAAATTTATCATGTGGTTTTTGGAACGAAATCATTTGCCAAAACGGTTTAGAAATTATTGAAGAAAAAAGGCTTTTTTTTAGCGTAAATGGATGTTTGGGGTACTGTATTTATCATTTTTCATCACCACACACCCGTACCCACACCCACACACACCCACTTACTCCTCCCCATGGCTGAATTCAGCAGCCCCCCTATTTTTTCCCCACTTGATTTTCAAATGAAAGGAAATGAAAGAAAAGAAAAGAAAATGGATAATTGTGTTGGACTTTGACCTTGTGTTGACTTGGACTTCTTTACTTGCAACTTTCCTCACCTCACTCTCTCTCCAATCACCCTCTAGTGGCCGACCCTCCCCATTTCCTACACACAACAGCCCCTCCTCTTTTCTCATCACATTTCTCTTCAAAAAACTCATCAAAATTGCCTCACAAATCAACACAAAACCTCACAAATCCCAAATCCATTTCCTACCCATTTTTCCTTAGCCCTTATAGCATGGATCTTGATGCAAAGATCTCAATTTGGAGGTCAAGTTCCATATTTGATCTCATGGGTTGTGAAGGTATAACTCTAACCCTTTTGCTTAATTTATGTTAGATACTTTAAATCAACTTAATTAGGCGTTTAATTTAGGTTTTAAATTGCAAGTTTAAATTCAAGAGAAGGGTTAAATTAAAGTTATGGTTGTGTTAATTTGTTCATGGTAGTGTGATGTATTTTAGCATCTTAAGTTATGCAAAACCAAATCTTGTAGCTAATTTGCATATTGTTATATTTAATTTGCCCAAATTGTGATAATTATGCTAATTTGCTAACTAGGTTTTAGAAATTTTATGAAAATGTGGGATTAAAATCTAGTTAGGGTTTTTAGCATATCATTAAGGTTTCCATGAGTGGTTTAACCATTTAAAATATGCAAAGCCAAGATAAATTGTTAAATTGTGAAATTTTGCGTTAAAAAGTGTTAAATTGGATATTTTTGCAAAACTAGAATTTTGGAATTTATACAAGTTGATGAGAATAAATTATTGATATGGTTTCTATAACTTGGTTATGATAATTGGTGGATATTGTGGCCATTAGTTTCGTTTAAACATCATGTTTTGTACAAACGGCGAATTGTGCTTGCTAGATTTTCGGAAAAACGACTTTTTAAGTGAAATTGGGGTTTTTGGGAATTTTAAGCTATTTTATATTAAAATTAGTGTTTGTGAATGTGCAAATGAGTGTGATTGGATTTTCTCGATGGTTTGACGTTCGTACATCGACATCGAGGGTTGGTTTAACTATTCCTGCATGCGTGGGCGATAGGTTTGGACCTATGCGTGATACGCGTGCCGATTTGATTTTCGTATGCCGTTTCGATTTCGAATTTAGTTTTAATGCGATATGGTACGTTATGATATGTAGGTACCCCCATGTGGACTTCGAGACGACAAGCAAGCGCGTGGCGACGTCGGCACCGGCTAGCGAGGACCAGGTGAGTAGATTTATATCTACGGGGAGAAGTCGGGTGGATGGCGTATAGCACCCCCGCAGTCCGTGGTGGTGTATACGGATGCGTATACACACCAACAATTATTATATGTTATTTAGGATTAATAACGATGCTTAGAATGGATATTGGTGTGTTGGATTACTTTAGTGTTGCGAACCCTAGGGTAGTGTTACACACACATACACACATTCATACTTGCATACATTCCTATTGATATGTGCTCATGGGATTCATTATAGTTATGTGTTCACATGGGTATGGGACTATGTGTTCACATACGGACTGAGGATGATACTTGGGATTGAGCTGAGTCGATGAGATTTGATTTGAGGCCGTGAGATCGGTGATATAGCAGGGTTCGTATATTAGATACGACATGACGTTGTAGCGGGTCCTTGACGTAGTGTTTCACACACGTCCATGCATACGTAGGCGGTATCAGTATGGTACTTGACGTAGATCGGTACCCCCGATCATGATATTTGATAAAGAGGATACCAGGTGAATAGTATGATGAATGTGATATTGACCCGTACCCAGATTGGGATGCCGTACGACGGATTTACGTACGAGCTATATTGATGATTGATCCGCACTCTTGACTTGGGATGCCTGATTATAGATATGGTATCGGACATGATATTATTGAGGCGGGATCACCGACTGTACATATACAAGTATGTATATGTATCGACTCAGATGATAGGCGGTTTCCTTACCTGTAGTTCAGCTTGTTAGTCCAGCCGTATAGTTTAGTGTAGTTGTTAGATTAGACTAGACTTCTTACCTATTTCAAAAACTAACGAATCGTGGGCATTTTTAAAGACAGCTCAAGGGAATCTACGGATATTTCAAAAACGACGTATCTTTTCATAAAAACACCGTAGCCCCTATTTTCAAAACCCCACGATTCGTGTTATTTCAAAAGGCACCATTTGTAGGACTTATATTAGATTATTGCAGATTAGTTATCGTTGTGTCTAGTATTCAGCTCCCGCACATTATTGTTGTTCGCTCTGCCTCGCATATTTATTTTGCTGCATATTCCATTATTGATATCATGCTGTTAGGACACCAGCACCATTACCGATGATGCGTATGTACCACGTACACCTACTTGCCGGCTCACACACATCTTCATCGGTAATTGCCATGTCACGTACACTTTAGAGAATATAATTGCTTGACTTAGATTCTTAGCTAGTAGTGTTGACATGATATTAGTGTACTTCCCTTATATGTCATATTAGACATTGTAGTTATTACCTACCACTTCATGCATACTGTTATTCAGTGGTTCATGCCTAGTTCATTATCATTGACATATGCACTTGTGATGATTTCTTGAGATTTATGATATTTCTGGATTTCGGGGAAAGCCGCAAAATTTACAACTTATGATCTTTTAAAATATAAAATGTTGCGGTTTTCTACTGATGTAAAGTGTCGTCCACCATGAGTTTGCTGTGGTTTTGGAGATCCGTGTCGAGGAGTGGAGGAACCGTCACGGGTACATGGTGGGCCCGGTATGGTACCCCGGGGCAAGAGGAATGTGGTGTTGACGTTGAGCCTGGCTGGGGAGCACTACCTACCGGTGATATTACCCGACGCGTCGGATATCCGGAGGATACCGTCGTGGTCTTGAGATGGATGGTAGGGGCCGGTCTGGACTGACGGTGCCCTAGATATTGAGATTGAGACATTGATATTTCGAGACAGTGAGATTTATGTTTTGTGTCGATGCTAGACACTGTTGATGCTGATTTCATTTTTGATACCTCAGTTTAAAAATACGAAGGAAATCTCACTAATTTATGAAAACAGTTTCTTCATTTACATGTATTCTGTTTCATGCATTCATACCTCATTCATATGATATATTGCTACCTGAGGCACTGACACGGGCACATGAAATTATACTCGGGTTAGATATTACCCTAGCCATTGTTATAGGCTGCCTGTTATACTTATATTTGAGGATATATTATGATCATTGACCTAGGTTGCGTTATTTATGCGATTTCTGTGCGTAGATGTTTTTCTATTCACGAGTTGGCAACTCACCCCCGTTGTGCCCCAGTTTCTTGCAGGTTTGCCGTACAGGTTTCATTACGGCTTTGCTGGCATTATTTCCATTCCGGGTGGCTTGCTAGTAGGTGGGTTTTTCTTGTATCGTACCCATCATATTACCTTGTATGATATTATTCAGTTGTATCTAGTAAATTCCATCAACCAAACATGTATCTATTGAGATAGAGACCAGTGTTGTTTATTCTTTCGACCTTAGAGTCGCTTGTTATATTTCTGGTGGTTTTGAGTTCCCTTTTGAGTTTTTGATCCTCGCCGTTGGCGTTGTATATTATATTGCTTGTGTGGTTGTGACCGTCGATTGACGAAGAGCTAGCTCCCGCTTGGGGATGCCTTTTATTGATTTCGTATACTATTCATGTTGTATCCCGTTTGGGAGCCAGTATTTACAAAGGAGACTCTGCCGAAATTTTCAGTAAATTTTTGATGTTTTTAGAAACCCGCATAATTCGGCTTATGCTATTAAAACTACTTGATTTAAATTGGTTTTTCCTACTCTCTACTACTTTTCTTGGTTTGGATTTCTGGGTTTTCGGTTTACTTAGATTACGTACGCCTCGAGACGTTCGTAGTTTAAGTGCCGGTCATGTTCCGTACTTTCGGGTCGTGACAAAGTTGGTATCAGAGCGTTAGGTTTTAACCTTCGGAGCGTAGGATGACCTTTGGTTGATGGAATAGGTGACTAAAGTAGAGTGACGTACCGTTGGTATGTTCCGCGGCATATTTACGACACGCCACTCCACTTATGAAGCCTTAGGATGTACATTTCATTGTTCAGTATTATATTCCTTCCTGATCTAGCCTCATCGGTACCAGTTTGGTTTTGCTGCTACGGTTACCGGTAGGGAGAGCTACGGCTAGAGTTGCGGTCAGCACAAGCTCGTCATGAACGAGGACTGACCAGGACGAAATTCCGGCGACACACGATTGCAGAGATGTGTCTTTTTACTGTGTTTCCGCGCCGCGAGCGTTTGGCGGATCGCCTTTATGAGGTTACTCGGATGTGCTGATCGACACTAGAGGATTGAGCCACTGACAGAGGCCAGCCAGATTTTGATGACCGTTGGTGTGTTGCTTACTCCTGATGATTGAGGCACTGTTCAGCGTGCAGACGAGCGAGCCAGTTGTTGCTGCGAGCGACGAGATATCGCCCCATATGTTGGAACTATGGCGGGGCGAGTTGTACGAATAGATGATAGAAGGTCGCTAGTCACCCGATGATGAATGACTAGGACAGGTGGTTCGTTCGCTTACCCCGATGCGAGGTCATCGGATAGATTGATTCCAGCTAGAGACGACTTCACGCGGAGACGTTGGGAGTCGACAGAGACGATCGAATGTCAGAAACCTATTATTCCAAGTTTAAAGTATTCGGAAAGACATGCAGGCAATTCTATGGTCCCTCTAGAAGAATGAAACCCTAACTCGACTTAATGACCGTGTGAAAGTCTTTGAACCTTCGGGTTTGCGGCAGTTCTACGGCGCCATTAGTGAGGCTTGGGTTTGCCCTTCTACGGCTGGACCACCGATGCTGTGGTATGTACTCGATACTATTAAACTGTGCCAAAGATGTGAGCTCTTGGGGGATTATGAGGTTTTGACGACTCGATCGGATGGCTCGACTTAATTCGGATGCTAAGTGGTGAGATGCATTTCTTGGGAGACTCCCGATACGAGGATAGCCGTTGGAGCTCAGTCCATGCAGCCGCGACGAGACGAGTCCAAAGCAGAAGACATTAGAGAAAAGTGGAGTAAGAGGTTCGCACCAGATCTAGATGAGATGACGTCCCACTCCGCCGACATCAGAGATGCGATACGCATGCCGAGGCAGAGTACTGGATATACCTTCCAGAAGAGGTCGCGATGGGTATGCAGCCATTCCGGAGCAAGATGCAGATATAAGAAAGGACGATGACTTCCGGACAGTTGGCAGAGACGAGACATGGAAGAGACCGTGAGCAGGATTTCTTCCAGGACACTGCTGCAATGATACTTGCACCCAGGATCAGATGTGTCACGTACATTCAGAGAGCCAGAGGCCGACGCTAGTGATATGCTGTCTTACGAGTGGTCGCGATGATTGACCAAGAGATGACCAGAGAAGTGCCAGAACGGAATCGTCCCCGTTAGCACACCTGACAGGGCCGATGAGCCGATGGACCGAAAGATTGGTAATTCACAGTGAAGACCTTGACCCAGGAGTGGTCATAGTTACGCACACCAGCAGGACATAGTTCATGATCATCGACGAGACGTCCCACTAGTGACCGCGACAGTTGGCCGAGATTCTTAGAGAATGCACTTGAGCGGTACTGTTCCGCCATTATTGATTTCGATGTTTTGGGTGATTTATTCGTATGATTTGATTTTGATGATTGAGGATTTACGATCTTTGCACAGTGTTGCACTTGATATCGTTTTCGTGCTTTAGTTTCACATGTTTGTGATTTTACGGTTTTAAACAGTTGAGTTGATTTTGTGCGTATGCACGCACGTGATTTGGTTCCTACACTCTGTATAGTTTATATATGCTGGCAGTGCAGTGACATATATTTTGTGCACTTGGATACACTGGATTTCGATTTCAAGGGTGATGCTCGACATTTGTTTTGTGCATTTTATGCACCGGATTGGATTTTTAGCGCCTGTTGGGCGCCTGTTACGAGATGCGATTTGGTGCACACCAGATGCACTAAATCGAGAATTTTTTTTGTGTGCATGTCAGATGCACCTGATTTTGCTGTCAGGCACACCTGTTGCCTACGACAGATGTTTCGTGCACACCCGATGCACTTAGATGTTGTTTCTGTGCGCATGTATGGCACATTCATAGATTTTGATTTCCGTGCGCACCAGACGCACGTAGTATTCATGTGCATATTTTGGGATTGATTTCTTATAGAGCAGTACGTTTTTATGATATTGCTATGCGTTTTCGTACTGAGCGGGACTAGTCAGAGGACAGTACCTGAATATATTTTGCATGCATTGATAGTTATGGAAGGGATTTCCAAAAAGCGAGCTATAGCCTCAGTATTTACCTACGTGTCTGATATGACACGAAATGTTTAAAATAAGGAGACCCTTCTAAATTGTTTCCAAAACGGCGGAACGTACATTTCAAACAATGGTATATATGTATATAGTTTTTTTCTTATGATAGACGTCCGCCACCGTGCAGTGTAATACGCGTTGCACAACGACTTAAAGGGGTTTGGCATGCATTTCCTTCAGATACTTACAGATATAGATTCGATATTTACATGTATAGTTTCGAGTTATATCATATTGGTTTTGATTTGGATTTGGCATTGATGTCTTCTCCATGACTCCGATGGTTGCGGGATGCTTGACGGAGTTTTGATTTGAGTTATATACTCATTTTTCAAGCGCATGCGCTGCGCTACGATTTGTTTTATGTATTTACAATTTCGGAGCCCCGACGACTTGATGGTTTTACTTAGATGTTTTAGTATTTGGGGGAGTTTGAATTTAAATTCGGGGACCGAATTTCTTTAAGGGGGGAAGATTGTAGAATTTTGAAAATCGTTTCGGTGAAATTTCGGAAAATCGGTAAAATGAGGGGGTTTTCTGTAAAAAGTCAAAATACAAATATCTTATTATAAAACTTAAATATACATATTCTAGCTATGTAATTGCTATTATTTGGTGTTTATTGAGCCGCTGGTGAAATTTCAAATTTTCTGAAAAAAATATTATTTTATTATTATTTAAGCCGTCACTAATACATTTAATTAGGGAAAATTACAAATTGGAATGAGTTGAAACAAATTTTGTGCATCATAAAACATTAAATAAAAATTTATCATGTGGTCTTTAGAACGAAATCATTTGCCAAAACGGTTTAGAAATTATTGAAGAAAAAAAGCTTTTTTTAGCGTAAATGGATGTTTGGGGTACTGTATTTATCATTTTGCATCACCCCACACCCGTACCCACACCCACACACACCCACTTACTCCTCCCCATGGCTGAATTCAGCAGTCCCCCTAGTTTTTCCCCACTTGATTTTCAAATGAAAGGAAATGAAAGAAAAGAAAAGAAAATGGATAATTGTGTTGGACTTTGACCTTGTGTTGACTTGGACTTCTTTACTTGCTACTTTCCTCACCTCACACTCTCTCCAATCACCCTCTAGGGGCCGACCCTCCCCATTTCCTGCACACAACAGCCCCTCCTCTTTTCTCATCACATTTCTCTTCAAAAAACTCATCAAAATTGCCTCACAAATCAACACAAAACCTCACAAATCCCAAATCCATTCCCTACCCATTTTTCCTTAGCCCTTATAGCATGGATCTTGATGCAAAGATCTCAATTTGGAGGTCAAGTTCCATATTTGATCTCATGGGTTGTGAAGGTATAACTCTAACCCTTTTGCTTAATTTATGTTAGATACTTTAAATCAACTTAATTAGGTGTTTAATTTAGGTTTTAAATTGCAAGTTTAAATTCAAGAGAAGGGTTAAATTAAAGTTATGGTTGTGTTAATTTGTTCATGGTAGTGTGATGTATTTTAGCATCTTAAGTTATGCAAAACCAAATCTTGTAGCTAATTTGCATATTGTTATATTTAATTTGCCCAAATTGTGATAATTATGCTAATTTGCTAACTAGGTTTTAGAAATTTTATTAAAATGTGGGATTAAAATCTAGTTAGGGTTTTTAGCATATCATTAAGGTTTCCATGAGTGGTTTAACCATTTAAAATATGCAAAGCCAAGCTAAATTGTTAAATTGTGAAATTTTGCGTTAAAAAGTGTTAAATTGGATATTTTTGCAAAACTAGAATTTTGGAATTTATACAAGTTGATGAGAATAAATTATTGATATGGTTTCTATAACTTGGTTATGATAATTGGTGGATATTGTGGCCATTAGTTTCGTTTAAACATCATGTTTTGTACAAACGGCGAATTGTGCTTGCTAGATTTTCGGAAAAACGACTTTTTAAGTGAAATTGGGGTTTTTGGGAATTTTAAGATATTTTATATTAAAATTAGTGTTCGTGAATGTGCAAATGAGTGTGATTGGATTTTCTCGATGGTTTGACGTTCGTACATCGACATCGAGGGTTGGTTTGACTATTCCTGCATGCGTGGGCGATAGGTTTGGACCTATGCGTGATACGCGTGCCGATTTGATTTTCGTATGCCGTTTCGATTTCTAATTTAGTTTTAATGCGATATGGTACGTTATGATATGTAGGTACCCCCATGTGGACTTCGAGACGACAAGCAAGCGCGTGGCGACGTCGGCACCGGCTAGCGAGGACCAGGTGAGTAGATTTATATCTACGGGGAGAAGTCGGGTGGATGGCGTATAGCACCCCCGCAGTCCGTGGTGGTGTATACGGATGCGTATACACACCAACAATTATTATATGTTATTTAGGATTAATAACGATGCTTAGGATGGATATTGGTGTGTTGGATTACTTTAGTGTTGCGAACCCTAGGGTAGTGTTACACACACATACACACATTCATACTTGCATACATTCCTATTGATATGTGCTCATGGGATTCATTATAGTTATGTGTTCACATGGGTATGGGACTATGTGTTCACATACGGACTGAGGATGATACTTGGGATTGAGCTGAGTCGATGAGATTTGATTTGAGGCCGTGAGATCGGTGATATAGCAGGGTTCGTATCTTAGATACGACATGACGTTGTAGCGGGTCCTTGACGTAGTGTTTCACACACGTCCATGCATAGGTAGGCGGTATCAGTATGGTACTAGACGTAGATCGGTACCCCGATCATGATATTTGATAAAGAGGATACCAGGTGAATAGTATGATGAATGTGATATTGACCCGTACCCAGATTGGGATGCCGTACGACGGATTTACGTACGAGCTATATTGATGATTGATCCGCACTCTTGACTTGGGATGCCTGATTATAGATATGGTATCGGACATGATATTATTGAGGCGGGATCACCGACTGTACATATACAAGTATGTATATGTATCGACTCAGATGATAGGCGGTTTCCTTACCTGTAGTTCAGCTTGTTAGTCCAGCCGTATAGTTTAGTGTAGTTGTTAGATTAGATTAGACTTCTTACCTATTTCAAAAACTAACGAATCGTGGGCATTTTTAAAGACAGCTCAAGGGAATCTACGGATATTTCAAAAACGACGTATCTTTTCATAAAAACACCGTAGCCCCTATTTTCAAAACCCCACGATTCGTGTTATTTCAAAAGGCACCATTTGTAGGACTTATATTAGATTATTGCAGATTAGTTATCGTTGTGTCTAGTATTCAGCTCCCGCACATTATTGTTGTTCGCTCTGCCTCGCATATTTATTTTGCTGCATATTCCATTATTGATATCATGCTGTTAGGACACCAGCACCATTACCGATGATGCGTATGTACCACGTACACCTACTTGCCGGCTCACACACATCTTCATCGGTAATTGCCATGTCACGTACACTTTAGAGAATATAATTGATTGACTTAGATTGTTAGCTAGTAGTGTTGACATGATATTAGTGTACTTCCCTTATATGTCATATTAGACATTGTAGTTATTACCTACCACTTCATGCATACTGTTATTCAGTGGTTCATGCCTAGTTCATTATCATTGACATATGCACTTGTGATGATTTCTTGAGATTTATAATATTTCTGGATTTCGGGGAAAGCCGCAAAATTTACAACTTATGATCTTTTAAAATATAAAATGTTGCGGTTTTCTAGTGATGTAAAGTGTCGTCCACCATGAGTTTGTTGTGGTTTTGGAGATCCGTGTCGAGGAGTGGAGGAACCGTCACGGGTACATGGTGGTCCCGGTATGGTACCCCGGGGAAAGAGGAATGTGGTGTTGACGTTGAGCCTGGCTGGGGAGAACTACCTACCGGTGATATTACCCGACGCGTCGGATATCCGGAGGATACCGTCGTGGTCTTGAGATGGATGGTAGGGGCCGGTCTGGACTGACGGTGCCCTAGATATTGAGATTGAGACATTGATATTTCGAGACAGTGAGATTTATGTTTTGTGTCGATGCTAGACACTGTTGATGCTGATTTCATTTTTGATACCTCAGTTTAAAAATACGAAGGAAATCTCACTAATTTATGAAAACAGTTTCTTCATTTACATGTATTCTGTTTCATGCATTCATACCTCATTCATATGATATATTGCTACCTGAGGCACTGACACGGGCACATGAAATTATACTCGGGTTAGATATTACCCTAGCCATTGTTATAGGCTGCCTGTTATACTTATATTTGAGGATATATTATGATCATTGACCTAGGTTGCGTTATTTATGCGATTTCTGTGCGTAGATGTTTTTCTATTCACGAGTTGGCAACTCACCCCCGTTGTGCCCCAGTTTCTTGCAGGTTTGCCGTACAGGTTTCATTACGGCTTGCGGGCTCAGATTCATTCGGGTGACTTGCTAGTAGGTGGGTTTTTCTTGTATCGTACCCATCATATTACCTTGTATGATATTATTCAGTTGTATCTAGTAAATTCCATCAACCAAACATGTATCTATTGAGATAGAGACCAGTGTTGTTTATTATTTCGACCTTAGAGTCGCTCGTTATATTTCTGGTGGTTTTGAGTTCCCTTTTGAGTTTTTGATCCTCGCCGTTGGCGTTGTATATTATATTGCTTGTGTGGTTGTGACCGTCGATTGACGAAGAGCTAGCTCCCGCTTGGGGATGCCTTTTATTGATTTCGTATACTATTCATGTTGTATCCCGTTTGGGAGCCAGTATTTACAAAGGAGACTCTGCCGAAATTTTCAGTAAATTTTTGATGTTTTTAGAAACCCGCATAATTCGGCTTATGCTATTAAAACTACTTGATTTAAATTGGTTTTTCCTACTCTCTACTACTTTTCTTGGTTTGGATTTCTGGGTTTTCGGTTTACTTAGATTACGTACGCCTCGAGACGTTCGTAGTTTAAGTGCCGGTCATGTTCCGTACTTTCGGGTCGTGACAGACGGCTAGTAAACTGGGTGCCTCTGTCGGATACTATGCATGTGGGAACACCGTGCAAATGCACAATCTCATCTATATAAAGCTGAGCGTACTGAGCATAGCCGAAAGCGGTCTTCACTGGAAGGAAGTGAGCCGCTTTCGTCAACCGGTCTACAATAACCCAAATGGAGTCATACCCTCTACTGGTCCTGGGTAGGCCCACAATGAAGTCCATGGAAATCTGCTCCCATTTCCACTCCAGAATGGTTAAAGGTTGTAACTCTCCAGCCGGTCTCTGATGCTCAGCCTTGACTTGCTGACAAGTCAGGCACCTCGAAACGAAGTCCGAAATATCGCGTTTCATCCCTTCCCACCAGTAGAAGTCTCTGAAGTCACGGTACATCTTGGTGGAACCTGGATGAACACTAAAGGCCGACTGATGTGCCTGCTCTAGGATCTCGCGTCTCAACCCATCAGCATCTGGTACACACAAGCGAGTCCCGCAACGTAGAACACCATGGTCATCAATCATGAACTCCGAAACCGTACCTTGTCTAACAAGCTTAAGAATCTCAGTCAAACGGGCATCACTGGGTTGCGCCTCATGGATACGATCAAAAAGTAGTGGACGGGCGCGGACATGAGCAAACTGTCCCCCAGTGGAGGTGAACTCGAACTGCACTCTACTATCACACAAGAGCTGCCAATCTACAGAAGACTGACACTGAACTGTGCTCAACTGGGACAAGCTACCCACGGGCCTACGACTCAAAGCATCAGCTACCACATTCGCCCAACCCGGGTGATAAAGGATCTCACAATCATAATCCTTCACTAGCTCCATCCATCGGCGCTGTCTCAGGTTCAGATCTCTCTGCTAGAAGATATACTTCAAACTCTTGTGATTCGTGAAGATCTGACACGACTCTCCGTATAAGTAGTGTCTCCAAATCTTCAACGCAAAGACTACTGCTGCCATCTCAAGATCGTGAGTGGGGAAATTCTGCTCGTGCTTCTTCAGCTGCCTAGAAGCATATGCAATCACCCTATCATACTGCATCAAAACACAGCCGAGCCCCACTCGAGAAGCATCACAATACACAACGTAGCCGCCCGATCCAGAAGGTAAAGAAAGAACTGGTGCTGCCGTCAACCGAGTCTTCAACTGCTGAAAACTCTGCTCGCACGCATCAGTCCAGAGAAAAGGAATTCCCTTCCGGGTCAGTCCAGTCAGCGGTGCAGCGATACTCGAAAAATCCTGCACAAAACGGCGATAATAACCAGCTAAGCCCAAAAAGCTGCGGACCTCGGTCACCGATACAGGTCTGGGCCAAAGCTGTACAGCCTCAATCTTCGTCGGGTCCACAAGAATACCATCACCAGTCACCACATGACCCAGGAAGTCAACTCTATCAAGCCAAAATGCGCATTTTGAGAATTTAGCATACAGCTGGTGCTCTCTCAATATCTGCAAAGTAATCCTCAAGTGCTGCTCATGCTCCTCACGACTCCTAGAGTAAACCAGTATGTCATCAATAAACACTATAATGAACTAGTCGAGGAACGGCCTGAAAATCCAGTTCATCAGATCCATGAACGCTGCTGGCGCATTGGTGAGTCCTAACGACATCACCAAAAACTCATAATGCCCATAGCGCGTACGAAAAGCAGTCTTCAGAATGTCATCATTCCGAACCCGCAACCGATGATAACCCGAACGCAAATCAATCTTCGAAAAATATTTCGCACCCTGGAGCTGATCAAATAAATCGTCAATGCGGGGTAAAGGATACCTGTTCCGCACCGTAACACGGTTCAACTGACGATAATCCACACATAGCCTCAAATTGCCGTCCTTCTTCTTGACGAACAGAACAGGAGCTCCCCACGGAGAAACACTCGGACGCACAAGTCCCAAATCAAGCAACTCTTGCAATTGATCTTTAAGCTCTCTAAGCTCTGCCGGAGCCATCTGATAAGGCGGTATAGAAATAGGCTCCGTGCCAGGAATTTGATCAATACAAAACTCAATATCGCGCTCTAGCGGCAACCCAGGTAACTCATCGGGAAAGACATCGGGAAACTCTCGCACGGTAGAGACCTGGTCCAACAACTCCACTGTGGCTCCAGTATCATGAATGAACGCCAAGAATCCCCGACATCCCCTTCTCAAAAGCCGACTAGCGCACAGAACAGAAATCAAACTGTGAGGGGTGACACTACGGTCCCCCTGTACAACAAACACTGACTCGCCAGGAAAACAAAATCTAACTGTCTTCTCACGGCAGTCTACGGACGCATAGCAAGTAGCTAGCCAATCCATGCCCAGCAGAACGTCGAAGTCCAACATCTCTAGAAGGATCAAGTCGACGGACAGATCTCTGTCACCAATATGGATAACACAAGATCGGAACATATAACGCGCAACAAACGACTCTCCCACAGGAGTAGTCACGACCAACGGCTGATCCAGCAAACATGATTCTCGGCCTAACCTCGGCACGAAGTGCTTGGAAACATACGAATGCGTAGATCCCGGATCAAAAAGAACATGCGCATCATAAGAACATACAGAAAGGGTACCTGAAACCACTGCATTGGACGCCTGAGCGTCCTGGTGAGTCAAGGCAAAATTTTAGCCTGTCCTCTACCGGCTACTGGCTGTCTTCTGCCTCCGCCACCTCGACCTCTCGGTACAAAACCTCCGCGACCACGACCTCTCTGAACAGGAGTCTGACGCGGCGCAACTACAGGAATAAGAGGCAACGCTCTCTGAGGCGGAGAAGGTGGTAAGGTAACCTGCGGTACAGCTGCCTCGCTCACAACCGACTCAGCACAATCTCGAACCCGATGACCCGTACTCCCGCACCGGTAACATCCAGAAACAAACTGCCGACCCTCCTGAGGGTAAGAACTAAAAAGCCGACCTCATCCCGAACCTCCACTATCAGAACGGAAACTGTCACGACGTCTAAACGCCCGCCTCGCTGCCGGATCACCAATACGAACCCTCTTCGGTTCCGGAGCAACCGATGACTCAGCTAGACGCTCCTCCACCAATAGAGCTGCATCGACAGCTGCCGCATACGTGTCGCAATGCTGAATGCTGATGGCTAGGAACAACTGGGTAAGCAGGCCTCGAACAAACCTCTTCACCCTCATCTCCTCAGTCGCCACTGGGTACGGAGCATACACCGACAGCTCAGTAAACAATACATCATACTCCGACACCGTCATCCCCGGCGTCTGACGTAACGACTCAAATCTGCGCGCTCGCGAATCCCTGACGCTCGGTGGAAGAAAACGGGCAAGAAACGACGTCACAAACTCAGCCCAGGTCATAGGATCAAGACCAGCGGCTCTGCCCCTCTCCAACGACTCACACCACTTCTGGGCCATACCCTCCAGTCGGAAACTCGCAAACTCTACCCATCTCTCGTCGGAACATCGGAGTGAGCGACAAATCCTGGCCATCCGGTCGATGAACGACTGCGGATCCTCAGTAACATCTGTGCCAGTAAACACCGGAGGCCTCAGCCTCATGAAATCTGTCAGCGACACAGCAATAACCTCCGGAGCTGTAACTGCGACTACCGGAACTGTAGGTACCATCGTGGTCCCCGCAGCGGGTGGAACAACGGCCTGCCCCTGCGATCGGATGGTCTCTACCAACGTCCCCACTATCTGGCGCAGATCTTGCATACCAGCTCCAATCATAGCAATTTGCTCCGGTACAACAGGCATACTGCCCTAGTCAGTCCTCGCCTCAGACGAGTCAACTCTGACCTCGGCCCTCGCGGCCGCTCTCAGTGCCCTCGTAGTCTTTGGCGGCATATAGGCTGGAAATTGATACAAGATTCGATAAGGAAACGGAAATCGAATCACAAAGATGTATATCAATCACGGAGGAATATCAATCAATAAGTCCTAAGGTCACTTAGGCGGAGTACCGTGTCGTAAGTATGCCGTGGAACATACACACGCTACATCACTCTGCTTAAGCTACCTACTCCATCATACCAAGGTCATCCTACACTCCGAAAGGTAAAACCTAACGCTCTGATACCAACTTTGTCACGACCCGAAATTTGGCCCGTAACCGGCACTTAAACTACGTAACGTCAACAGGCGTACGCAACTTAAGCAAGCCGAAAACCCAGAAATCTAAACCACCCAAAACTGGATCAACGGAGAAAACATAGTTTAAAACATTTAGAAATCACAATTAAAAATCTCTAACTCTAGTTTTCCTTCTTAAAAAAATTTCGGCAGCACCTCCTTTGTAAAAACTAGCCCCGAAACGGGTAGAGCACAGATAATATATAAAGCATCCCAAGTGGGAGCAAAAATCACGCCCAACGGCGGAAACAGAACACCACAACAAGTATACGATGCCAAAGCAAAGAAATAACAAAGAAACGGCTAATATAAGAAGTAAACTTTCCACATAACCGGCTTCTACGAGCACGGCACCCAAAATCACCAATATAATACAACACCGAAATCTCACAAGTCGTCTCTAAGTCATATACAACAGTGGTAGATGGAGAATACTAGATCCAACAAAAATATATACAATATACAAACGGATAACCGCAAAACCACCTAAAAGCAAAGGCCTCACTGCCTATAGTAGCGGTATCCGCAAAAGTAGTGATGATAAGATGCCCTGCCGCAACAACTCTGAGGGAAAGTCCTGCAAAACACTGTGGCACAACAGGGGTGAGTTGCCAACTCGTGAATAGTAAATAACATCATACTAAAATCACAAGTATGCACTAACAGAAATGATCAATAACATGAAAACTGGTAGCATGAGTATGACAATATGAATATGCAACTATCATGATCAAGGTATACCACCGGGTACTATATCTACATGAATCATATGCATATCAACTGAATGCTGAGTGCGGGATAGTAAATAATCTCATGCACAAATCATAAGCATGGAAAAATACGGTGTAACTTGACAACACCCCAAATCCCAAAATACTCAGATCGGCCCTCAAATCCTGTACGTCTCATGGAACCTGAGTGTCAAACATCGACACTCGAAAACATCATGAAAACCAGTGCCTAACATCGACACGTAAATACTCGTATCCATACGTTCCTCGAAACCCAAGTATCCCACTTCGACACTTGTGTTCAACGTAGCGGTCTTTCTGATATCCATACGTTCCTCAAAACCCAAGTATCCCATCTCGACACTTATGTTCCACGTATCGGTCTGTCAAACTCCATATATCTCTCGGAATGTAAGGGCCAAACATCGACACTTGAAATTCCCATATCGCATGAAAACATATCTCAAACGCGTAAATCCATATAAAATAGCATATGCAACATAAAACATCAATATGAGCATATCACGGGAAAAGTTCGCTAATTAATGTATCAAGTCATTAAATATATCTCGCGGTTCCCAAAAATCCAAATCCAGAATACATATATATACAGCGTCCCATACCATCGATATATATGCTATAAAAACTGATCATGTAATAATAGCAAGGTATATGTGAGAACAAGTAGGTATAGTATGGCATATATGTAAGTATGTAGGTATACAGGTATGCTATATGTCATATGCGCTATCGCATAAGTATAACTGTTTCAATGTCGCTAACCAATAGCAAGGTATATAAATGAGCATTTCTGTTGTGCGTATCATGGCAATTACCGAAAGTGTGTGTGTAGCATATCATTGGTGCTCGTGCAACATGGACTGTCAATGATAGTGCAGTGTACATAAGATATAGTATCAGGCACAACAAGTAACTATCCGCAATGTGAATCATGCAATATCTCTATATGAGCAAATAAACATACAGCTATTATTATATCATATCTAGCCCTGATGCTTAGCGCCATACGGGCGATTTCCCCGTAGATATTAAATCTACTCACATGTGGTCGCCAGCTATGAAAATCCGACCACCTACTTCCCCTTATTCGCAGCGTCTGAAGTCCCCGCTTGCGACGCTATAATTTCACAACACAAGAAATAAAGCGAATATCTCAGAATCGATCAAAATAACGCAAAACTACGTATTTAAAAATGCACCAACACACTAAACTAACTCACGAGTGTACGTCTAGTGTCTAACACACGCAACAAAACCTCAAAACCAAATTGAGTACACAGCAGCGCAAACACACGACTCGTGTCGCAACACGTATCACACGGACTCAAAACACTAGGTTTTAGGTAACCGATCCCAGATTTTGCATACTGAATTTACTAAAAAAGTAAACAGTACCAAACACCCCAAAACAACAGCAGACAACAACCCACAGAAGTACAACCCAAGTATCCCCCTACTCCGCCGGCGTCGCCGGTCCTCGCCTTAGGGGTCGCCGGGCCCGACCGGTGGGGTGGCTCCCGTCTCTCAGGTGGTGTCTCAGGTCCACTAGTACATCTCTCTAACTTTGTTTGCTCACTCAGTAAAATTCCCAGATCACAGCAGGTATTAAAAGCTCTAAAATGACTTAAAAACCCGATATCGCCTCAATCGATATAAAAAGCGTTCTACGCATCAACCAACGAGCAAAACAACAAGAAAACTTTAATTTAACAGTAAAGGGGTTATACTTAACAACTTTGCTCACAAGCTCCTAGCTTTCCCTAGTTCCAAGTGATCAAAGAAGCAAGAACAAGGCTTTGGTGCAAAATTTGTGATATGTTTTGAATTTTGGAGAATTTGTGAGTTTAGATTGATAAAATATGAGAAGAAAAAGAGCAAAGGCAGTGGAGGGAGAGGGAATCTCGGCCAAGGGGATAAGGGAGTGTTTTGTGAGGAATTTCCAAGCAATTTCCCATTCAATGCATAGTTAATGCATTCACACACATACACACACATGCATGCATCTACTCATTCTCTTTTCTTTTCTTTTTTTTCTTTAAAATCCTAACTTAAATCCTAGTCCACACAAAAATCTAGGTAAAGTGAGAAGGTAAAGTGAGAAGGGTTTGGGTTAACTCAACTTAATATAAAGAAAAGATCGCTTAGCGAAATTTTCCCAAAATGTGAATACCGCATTAAAATAACATTAAAATTGGGTAAAATTCAAATTGAACCAAAACGTCCCATATACCCCCAAAGCTTGCACACTAGCTTTATTTTAGCTAATCTAGGTGCTGACAAGTCTATATGGTCGTTCGTTCACAGTCGGGTTAAAACGGAAAATATCAACAAACTTACCCTAAAACGGACAAATTCTCATAACGATTTCTAAAACGTTACAATGGCAATTACCGATGATGATGTGTGTGAGCCTGCAAGTAAGTGTTCGTAGATATACGCATCATCGGTAATGGTGCTGGTGTCCTGATAACATGGGTTCAATATAACAATAAACATATTTAAACATGCAATGCACCACGAGTAGCAAGAATATACGGAAAAATGAATAATACACACAACAATAAGGGATCTACATCAATATATGTGAGTCACACGGTTTTGACATTTCAAATAACACGAATCGTGGTGTTTTTGGTAAATAGGGACTACGGTGTTTTTTTAAGAAAAGGTACGTCCTTTGAAATATCCGTAGAATCCCTTGTCCTGTCTTTAAAATACTCACGATTCGTTAGTTTTGAAATAGGTATGACTCGAGTCTAGTCTAACATCTACAAGTAACTACAGGACTAAACCTACAGGCTAATCGAAAAGGTACGGAAACCACCTAAATCTGAGTCGATACATATAAATATAATAGTCGGTGATCCCGTCTCAATAGTATCACATACGATACAATATATAACATGATATCCTTGAGTCAAGAGTGCGGATCTATCATCAGTATAAAGCTCGTACGGTAAATCCAACGTACGGCATCCCAATCTGGGTACGGTCGAATATCACATTTATCTGGTATCCTTATCATCATATCCTGTATTAGGGGTACTGATCTAAGTCTAGTACATACTGATACCATCTACATATATATGTGCGTGTGTATGAAAACACATCGTCTAAGGACCCGCTATAACATCATGTTGTATCAAATAATACGAACCATATCATATCACCGATCTCATGGCACCATGCCCAATCTCATCGACTCAACTCCAAATATCGTATACTATCCTCATCATCCATGTATATGTATACGTATATATATATATATATACATAGTCCCATACTCATGTGTGTATATATATATATATACATATCCCCATATATGCACAAGTAATAAAATGTATGCAAGTGTGTATGTGTGCGTGTAGGTGTAAACCTTATTCTAAGTTTTCGCGACTAACACTAGACTATCGCAATAACTACCAAATACGCTTACACTAACCCAAAGTCCACTAAAGCATTCCTAGCAATGTATACGTCTCTTATAATAACATATAAATATATATATATAACATAACGCATTCGCGATCTATACTACGATACTGCGGGGGTGCTACACGCCATCCACCCGACTTCCCCTGTATATATATATCTACTCACTTTGCTCTTTCTTGCTGATGTCGATGTCGCCACGCCCTTTCTCGTCATCCCGAAGCTCGCACGAAGGAACCTACATGTCACAACGTATCGTATCGCATTAATAACCGACTTGAAATCAAAACGACACACGTATCGTACATAGGTTAAAACCTATGTCTACGCATGCAAGAATAACCAACAACTCTCGACGATTGACGTATAAACGTGAATCGACCGATAAAAACACAAATATCAAAACGTCAATTCATTAAAAGCCGCAAAATGAATTCAGAAACTTTGTAAAACACCTCCATATTTTACCCTAGCTGAAATTAGTCAATTTTGCATACATGGAGGGTCTAGTTTACATGTAATAAAACCATGGACCAAACACGATGCCCTACCCCCTATTCTGGCCGCAAATTGCGGCCAGAAAGGATTAATCTGCGGCCTGAGATTGGTTCTGGGGGCTGGGGTCTCAGGGGTAGTCTTCTGGTCACCTGCACAACTCTCAGTCTTCGCTAAATAATTTTTCAGGTCCCCGAGTCACACCAGATTCCTAAATACCATCACAATTCTCACAATTTCCTGATATCTGGGTTTCTAAGTTCGTGTTCCGGGGTTTTAGTCTCAGGTTTAATCCAATATATCATCACTACAGGGGTTGTATGGTCTCCACTAACCTCAATTACACCATCCTAACTCAATTAGATCCCTAACCTTCATCTAGGAAATTTCAAAACTCACTAAACAACACAAAAACGATTCTAAACTAACATAGATGCAAAAGGAAATGGAATACTATTCTAATGGTGCAAGAATTACCTCATTTGGCAACTCAAGAATTTTCTTGAGTTGCCCCAAGTCTTCAAAATCCGATTTTTCTTGGTCCAAAGTGTTTGTGGTGGGCTTGTGCACATTTTTAATGAAATGGAAATGATGTTTTCAGTTGATTTTGGTGGTGTTGTAAGGGTTGAAGAGTAGGTGAAGAGGGTTTCCATGAGAGATGAGAAATGGAGAGAAAAGGATAAGGATGACGATGAGAACAATGAGCCATGACCAAGGTTTGACCTCTCACCCTCTCTCTCTCTCTTGCCCATACCCTTTATTTTATTCCATTTTCTTTTCTTTAACTTTTCTTTTCTTCTCTCATTTAAAATTAATCATGCTTGGAAAACAAAAATGAAGAATCCAAAGTAGAAAAATGCAACAAGTGCTAAAAATGTGACATGGTGCATATCATGTGCACAAATTGAGCTTAATGCACGATTAGTGATATTTAATCGCGATTAGCATAAAAATGGAATATAATTAGTTATAAAAATTCATAATTTGCCTAAATCACATAAAACACCTTCATTTCCGTAATTCCAATAATTTTCCAATTATTTCCCAATTTATCGGTATTTAATTATACCGCATATTCAAAATATTCACAATATTTATTATTTAATTATATAAATTCCTAAAATAATATTTTATTTTTCTGAAATGTTACAGTCTTCCCCTTAAAGAAATTCGGTCCCCGAATTTAAATTTAAACCCCTCAAATACTAAAACCTTTCAGTAAAAAGATCTAGTCGTCGGGGCTCCGAAATCATAAATACATAAAACACATCGTAGCGCAATGCATGTGCGTGAAAATGAGTATATAAACCAAAATCCAAACTCCGTCAAGCATCCCACAATCATTGGAGTTATGGTGAAGACACCAATGTCTAAATCCAATACGAAAACCAACATGATATACATCAAAACTATACATATACTCATCGTTGTACTTCGTCAAAACATCTGAAATAAATGCATGCCAACCTTTCTCAAATCACAATGCGATGCACGTATCACAGCACAGTGGCGGACGTTTATTGTAAGAAAATAACTATATATATATATATATATATATCCATTGTTTAACGTACGTTCCGCCGTTTTGAAAATAATTTAGAAGGGTTTTCTTTGTAAAATGTCTCATGTCATCTCGGACACGTAGGTAAATACTGAGACTATAGCTCCCTTTTTTGGAAATCCCTTCGCTAACTATCAATGCATGCAAAAATGTATTCAGGTACTATCCTCTGACTAGTCCTGCTCAGCTACTATACTAAATAGTAAATATCATAAAACATCAACTCAAGGGAAAATCAATCCCAGAATGTATATAAGAATACCACGTACGTCTGGTGCGCACGGAAATCGAAATCCATGAATGTGCTATACATGTGCACAGAAACAAAATCTAAGTGCAATGGGCGTGCACGAAAACACCTGTCAAGGGCAACGTGTGTGCCTGACAGCCATATCAACTGTGTTGATATGCATGAAGAATCTCGATTTATTGAATCTAGTGTGCACCAAAATCGCATCAAGCGTGTCAAGTCTGCGCAAAATCCAACTCAAGTACACAAGGTGCACGGAAATAAATATCGAGTATCATAATCAAAATCGACGGTATACAACACATCTCAATCCAAATCCAAATCAGGTATACCATAGTATATAATCTTACAACCATGTGCATCAGTGTGCACAAAATCGCATCAAAATACTAAAGTGCATGAAAACTATGCGGAAGCATAAGTCAAAACACATGCATACCATAGGTATGAAATCAAAATCAACATCTCGAATGACATCAAATCGAAGTCAAGTGCAACTGTAGTGCAAAAAATCTCATTCATGCAAATAAATCGCCCAAAATACCAAAATCAAATATGGCGGAAACAGTCTCGCTCTGGCACATCCCCTAAAGATCTGTGGCCAATTGTCATGGTCACTCATAACATATCTCGTCGACGATCCCGAACTCTGGCCTGCTGGGTGTGCGCAATATGACCTCTCCTGGGTCCAAGTCTTCTCGTATAGTATTCCAGAAAGGTTCTGTCGAAGTCTCCCCCAAATCTCGTTTCTGCCGAACTGCCCAGAAGTTATCACCTTTTACTAAGTCTATTTCTTGTTGCGGAACGGTTGCATATATAGGGTTCCTAGGCACACTCAAGAGGTTCCACAACTGATCAACCATGGCAAAATAAAATTTTCCGAGTGCCGAGAAACCCTAATGCTAGATCGTTAACTAGAGGCAAAGGCGAAACATGCAAATAAACAACTTTATTGCTAAGTGAATGGAAATAAAACCTTTGTAGATCCAGTCCTCCACTTCCTTTGCTCCGAGATGACGTCCCTCCGCTGCAACCATCGGAATCCTGGACTCTCGCGGTGGTTTCATCGGAGAAAAGATCGGGCTAGGTCGTTGACTTTGATGCCGAAGATGATCTACGTCGAGGCAACTCTAACTCGAGCTCCATCTTCACCAAGTCATGAAACTTGTGAAGAAAACACCCTATACTACTTGGCAAGTGGTAGAGGATGAAGAAATAGGAAGTGGGTTCACTTTGGATTTGGATTTCTCACTTGGAATCATCACTTGGAAATTTTCAAGCAAGCTTTCATTTTCTTCATCACTTGAAGAAGAAGATGAAGAAGAAGAAAAAGAATAATCAATTAAAATAATTCAAGTGAATCTTATCATTTAGCAACCATGGGTGAGTTAACTTGTGCAGAGAATAAACTAGGGTTTAGGTTTAATGGTTAGGTTAAGGCAAAAGACAAAATAGTAAAGACTTTCAAAGCTTCATGAAGCTTCATGGATAAAACAAAGCATGCCTCCATTTTATTCTTTGCCAAAATGAATAAAGTAAATAAATAAATAAATCAAACCTTAACCATTAACTTAATCATAGTTTAAAGTAAACACACACCCAAGTTTGCTTGTATCATCAAACATGATACAAACTAGTGCATAAACATATATCATATATACAATGTGCACATTCAAGTGAGATAATCAATCTTAAGTGAACCAATACTAGTTAATGTAAAGTAATATATCAAATATATATAATTATACATTAAATCATTAAATCAACACTTGATTTAACGATCCGGTCATATCGCATATAACTGACTAATATCAATAGTAACAACTTATCGAATCAACACTTGATCCGATAACCCGGCTATATCGCATATAACCGATCAATGTCACAAATCGCGAGAATCGAATACAGTATCACATACTGGTATCATTCTCGGTCCCGCACATATCTCATATGCGCTCCTATTTCGTTTCGCTTGAGCCAGGAAACCTCTGTGTAGGACTCTAAAGACTCGTCAATACGCCGGCAGCAGGTGATGATCATATCAAACACCCACAAGCCGCAAGCGGTCTGCTAAACGTAACGGCCACCCGGGTATTGAGCGATCGGAAGATCAACGAGCAAGCCCGCTCACACTCCTGTGAATCCAACCAGAAACACTTACCGTACAGTCCGGTCTGTTCGTCTGATATGTCGCATATCTCGCCTAGGGGTGGTAAACATCAGACACCAGTAGCTCGATAAGTCGTGTCGATATGAGGTCTATAACAGTTCGAGAAACTACTGGTAACACTTACCAGTAAATCTCAGCAACCCTGGTCAGGGATTTCTAGTTATAGCCAATCGAACACAGAGCAACATCAACTCCCTATACCGGGAGAGACGAATCCCCTCCTATCGCCCATTGCCTCCATGTGATTCGGGACAGTACCCAAAAACCACCGTTTTGCACGCCCTCTTGGACGTGGTAAGGTGGAAATCAAAGCATAGTGGGAATCATACAAGACTCTATGACGATCTCGGGTCTACATACTAACCTGTACCAGTGTCACTAGAGAACTGCCATCTGACGTAAGGTATAATACCATCTTGGAGTTCTCGGCGAGTCCATCCAGTGTACCCAGTCTCCACTGAGCACCCGTATATCATCTCTGATGTCAAACACCAATGGATATGGGATCATCCATCGCCCATCTGTATGGGTCGGGAAGGTATACGCTAGTCTACTTTGGTATATCGATGCCCCGTCTCGATACACACACGACTAGGGACCTTGAAGGATGTACTTATAGACTACCATGTCCCCACTAGTATGATCCGCATCATAGTCCAGGTAGTCAAGTACACATCCTAAGGGCTTTACCAACATGTAACAGAGAGACAATCAGTGTACACGTTAAGGTAAAGAGTAACCAGATAGCATACTATCATGTCGAGCAAGAAAGTCCTTCCTATATATGTCCAAGCATCCACTACATTATACATCCTATGTATAGTAATGGCCTCTAGGGCATACATATAACTAACAATCTCTCACTTGCACTAGGGCCATCTGTAGCAGTGGTTGCAGTATCTCATACTCAACCATCCCATAAAAGTCTCTCTCTGGGAAAAGGCCTTTGTGAGTGGATCCCCCGTGTTGTCCTCTTAGTCTACTCTCCTAACCTCGATCACCCTGGAGATCAACCATCTCCATGATCAGGTGACACTGCCTTAGAATATGTCTGGATCACTGATGGGACGGGCGTTCCTTGGCATAAGCTACAACTCCATTGTCACACAATGGGAGGAACGAAGTTCATCTCATGAACTAATATACACCTAGACAGCCACTTTGGTAGCATCTTAAGTAGCGATGTATCCAGCCTTTATCGTCTAGTATGCCACGGTATCTAGCTCGAAACTCTTCCAACATACCGTCCCTTTAGTGAGGGTAAAGACAATGCCTGTGACTGACTTTCAGTCATCCTTATCACCCTGGAACCTTTCCAGTGATTCTCCCCAGGATCAACTGATACCATCTCACTACAACTAGTAAGTATCCTAACATCCAATTAGATCTATCTCATAGATCCAAAACCCAGGATTTAGGAGGTATCACTTTGATCCTATATGGAGAATCATTGTGATAAGCGGAGATTGACCGAGCGTAGCATAGGAAACTCCTTTCTTATCAAGAGTATGTCATCCACGTACTCTACGAGGATCACCACCATACTCCCTACTACCCTTTTGTTTATACAAAGTTCATCTACCATTTTGATGATGTCAAACTCTTTGACTAACACATCAAAACAGACGCTCCAACTCCGCGATGCCTGCTTTATCACATAAAACATCTTGCTCGCGTTTCCGCTGCTCCCACTGTCTACGAGGCCCTCTGGCTGTGTACTTATAGACGCACTCTTCTAAAACATCACTTAGAAAAGCAGTCATGGCACCCAACCGCCAGATATCGTAGTCATGGTATGTAGCCGTGGCAAGTAGGATCTGGATGGACTTAAGATAGCTACTTAGAAAAGGTTTCATCATAATCCATACCTGGTCAATGATGCAAACTTTTAACAAGTCTAGCTTTGAAAGTCTCAACTTTTCCATGTACACCAAGTAATCTTCTCAAGATATACTTTCTCCTGATGGGGATTTAACCCTTCAGATAAAGCAACTAAAGTCCATACTTTGTTGGTGTATAAGGATTCCATCTCAGATCGCTAAGCATCTAGCCATTCTTATAGAGTCCCACTCCTGATGGCCAGTTCAAAACTAGTTGGGTCATCATCTCATGATGCAATCCTCGCTCCCACTGTCATAGAGAAATAGAAGTATCTCTCAGGTGGGTGAGGAACCCTACTAGATCGGCGGAGAGGCTGAGGTTCGTTGGTAACTATTGAATCCTTTGGTTCTTCCAAATCATCAGCTGCAGTTTGTATAGCTGGAACCTTTCCAGTTCTACAGAATTGACCTTGCCTCGATCTTGTCCGGATTTTGCTTTTGACATAGGCCGGACAATCCCAAATCTTAACTAACTTAAGAAATGGGCTCTTCCCTTTCCATATCACATATGAAGTGGTAGGCAATTGATTTGATATGAACCTTATTTAATAGGTATGCAACTTCTCAAGTGCATAACTCCCAAAAGGAAATATGAAACTCAGTAGTACTCATCATAGAGCACACCATATCACATAGGGTGCTATTGCTCCGCCCCGATATACCATCGTGCTATGGTGTATTCGGAGGAGTAATGCTGAGAGAGAATCTCATTCTTAGAATAGTCCAGGAATCATGTGCTCAAGTATTCTCCTCCCTGATCTTATCATAGGACATAATACTTATACCCGTATTTTGGTTCTCTACTTCTAACTTACATTCTGTGAATATCTCAAAAGGTTCGGACTTATGTTTCAACAGGAACAAATGACTGAATCTTGAGAGATCATCAGAGAATGTAATGAAGTATAAAAAGCCGGTCTTGGCATGTGTAGACAGGGGACCTTCATACATCAACATGTATCATCCCAAGAGTTCACTAACTCTTTCTCTGTTTCCAGTAAACGGAACTATGGTCATCTTATCTCTGTGACATGACTGGCAAGTTTCACAAGATGTAAATTCAAACTAATTTAAATATGCATCTAAATGTAACTTCAGCCAGTCGGGTCACATTGATATAACCTAGTCTACAATGCCTCAAGAAGGATTCGTTCATTTCTGAACTCTTCCTCTTGTGTGTGTTCTATATACTAAGAACTGTAGTTTGATTTAGAACATCAATGCTTTTAGATAACGTGCGTGAACCGATCAACTTTTGATATAGGAAATGTTCAAAACATTATCCAACAATACAAAATTTTATCATTTCTTTACTGATAAAGAGATTGATATGATTTTGTATATCAGGTTCGGTATCTAATAACATTCATTCAGAATCAGTGTATTTGGAATACAGTGTGACAGTGACCAACAGACTTGGCTGCAACACTTGCACCGTTTTCTGTCTCATGAAACTGATCATCCGTTCTGAGTTCTCTACATTTCAGTAGCCCTATGTAACAGATTACATATCTGGGATCCTGATCCGGTATCAAATACCTGTAAGTCCATGCTACCTCTCCTGGTACTTCGGGCATGCGGAATATGGTGAAAAACAATTTTCTAGAGGTGGTAACATGGACTCAAAACCGGATCTTTGTTAAACATCTAACTAACAACCTAACTAGGAGTTGTTAACTACTCGGTTAGGGGGTTATACCTTTCTTTCTTGAACTCCTTCGTCTTCAAGCCTCGATGGTTGTCCGGATCGGCTTCACCCCGTCGTCTCCTTGCGCCGAAGATCGATCCACCTGAAAGCTTCTACCTTTGGCTTCTTCTTCGGTCTTTGAAGAAACTAGTTCACTTGGTTTGCTAAACCTTATGAACTAGAGTGAGTAGAGAAGAGTGTGTTGGGATTTTCTCTATGGTTCTTGGTTCTCAACACATGAGACAAGTGAACCATAGACTAAAAATGGTAGAATGAGAAAGGCTTTTCTCTCTTGGCTCTCATAATCCAAACCCATCATCACAAAAATAGTAATCAAGTATTGTGTAAATGGTTTAAGTCAAAATGGCTATATCATTTCATGAACTCATATTGCACAAGAGAACAAGCAAGTGAAAAGTCTTTGCCATGAAATGATAGCCATTGTCATCATGATGGTCAACTAGTCCAACCTAGTCAACCGGTCAACAAAGTCAACAAGTCAACAAAGTCAACCCCTCAACAACCATGTCACCACAATACTTAATTAATATTATTGTTAATCATATATCATATTCTCATTAGGGTTGAGCAAAAAGTCAATAGTCAACAGTCAACGGTCAACAACCCTAATGAGAATCCTCTGTCTCTGTCTCTCCGTCAACTGTGCATACACACCCGCATCCGCGTTCCGAGGAACACGAATACATACTGGATAAAACCAATCCCAAAACGTACACTAGGATCTGGCTTAAACCAAAGCCCGCTAGTGTTAACTGTCCGGACACTGTACGTGCACAAGTGCATGGATGTGACCGAACCCTGTCGCAAAACCATGCGACCTGTCGCAAAACAATGCGACCTGTCGCAAAACCATGCGACCTCTACTCTTTTGCCTAAAGGCGAATAGCTTTCTGTGTGGGACTCTAAAGACTCGACACTACGCTGGCAGTGGGTTTAACCACAGACTGTAAGCGGCACTAGCTGTGCGTAACGGTCCCCAGGTAGATGCCGACAAGAAGACTGACGAGGTGAAACCCACCTGAACTCCTACTGAGTCTGACTGTGACAATCTCCGTACAGTCCGGTCTGTTCGTCTGATACATCGCATGGCGGGCCTAGGGGGCGGTAAACGTCAGTCCCCTAATAGCGGTACAAGTCGTGTCGGAGTGAAGCCCAAAACACCCTGAGATAACACTGGAAACCTACCAGTATATCTCGCTTGCCCTGGCCAGGGACTACTCGTGTAATGGCTCTCCTAGACACAGCGCGATGTCAACCCCCAATACCGGGAGAGACGAATCCTGTCTAACCGTCACTGCCTCCAAGTGCTTCGGGACTGCACCCAACTACTACCTGTTTGCACGACTCCTTTGAGCCGTGGTAGGGTAGTAATCAAAGTGCAGTGGGAACACACTCGAGGCGAAGTGACAGTGTCAAGTCAGCGGACTAAGCTGTACTCATGTCACCTGGGAACTGATAACTGACGATAGGTATAATACCAACCGGTCAGTTCCCGACGAGTCCTGTCCAGTGTACTCGTAACCTAACGAGCACCCGCATACTATCTCCAGTACGACGTACTGATGGCTGTGGGAAAGACCATCTCCCACTCTGGGATGAGAAGCGCATACGCTAGTCTACTCCGGAGTATCGATGACCTGTCTCGATAGTCCTGCGACTAGGGACCTGCATAAGGATGAGCTTATAGATTACCCAGCCCCCACTAGTGTGACTGCCATCACAACGCTGGTAATCAAGCAAAGATCCTAAGGGCTCCACTAATGTTTATAGGTGATATACTAAAATAAACACATGTACACATTGAAGTAGAAACAAACCAAGTAGCATACTACTATTTTGAGCAAGATTGTTTATACAACTGTGAATATCCCAAGCTTCCATTAAGTAATATACAAACTAGTATGATACAGTAATGGCCTCTAGGGCATATACACTAACAATCTCCCACTTTCACTAAGGCCATGTACTGGCGTATCGAAGACCTATCATCTCAATCAGCCGCTCGAACTGAGTATGGGGCAAGGCCTTGGTGAATGGATCTGCAGTGTTATCTTCTGAAGCGACCCTCCGAACCTCGATCTCCTGGCGATCCACGATCTCCCTGATCAGGTGATACCGCCTCAAGATGTGTCTGGATCTCTGATAGGACCTGCGTTCCTTCGCTAAAGCTATAGCCCCGTTGTTGTCGCAATACAGAGGTATTGGATCAACAATGGACGGAACCACCCGAAGTTCTTTCAAGAACTTCCTCATCCAGACAGCTTCTTTTGCGGCATCAGATGCAGCGATGTATTCCGCTTTCATCGTCGAGTCTGCAACGGTTTCCTCTTTGGAACTCTTCCAACACACCGCCCCTCCATTGAGGGTAAAGACAAAACCTGACATGGACTTGGAATCATCCTTGTCACTCTGGAAGCTGGAGTAAGTAAAGGCCTCGATCTGGAGGTCTTTTCCTCCATACACCAAGAACATCTCCTTAGTCCTTCTTAGGTACTTGAGAATGTTCTTTACCGCTATCTAGTGTTTCTCCCCAGGTTTTGACTGATACCGGCTTACCACACTCAGTGCATAAGCTACATCCGGTCTGGTACACAACATCGCATACATTATAGAGCCTACCGCAGAAGCGTAGGGTATAATAGACATGCGATCCCTCTCCAAATCAGTCTTGGGAGACATCTCTTTAGAGAGGGTGATCCCGTGACAAGCCGATAGATTACCGCGCTTGGAATCTTCTATACTGAATCTTTTCAGTATGGTGTCGATGTACCTGGACTGCGAAAGTCCTAATATCCTCTTGGATCTATCACGATGGATCCGGATCCCCATGATGTATGAGGCATCACCCAGGTCTTTCATAGAGAACCTGTGTGACAAGAACCCCTTGACAGATTGTAGCATAGGAATGTCATTTCCTATTAAGAGAATGTCATCCACGTATAAAACGAGGAATACTACAGTTCTCGCTACAAATCTACTATAGATGCATGGTTCATCTGGATTTTTAATAAAGCCAAATTCCTTGACCGTCTCATCAAAACAGATGTTCCAACTCCGCGATGCCTGCTTTATTCCGTAAATGGACTTAAGCAACTTGCACACCTTTCCGCTGCTCCCACTCTGAATGAAACCCTCTGGCTGGTCCATATAGACAAACTCCTCTAAATTTCCATTTAGAAAGCGGTCTTTACGTCCATCTGCCAAATCTCATAATCGTGGAAGGCAGCAATGGCAAGAAGGATCCGAATGGATTTCAGCATAGCTACTGGAGAAAAGGTCTCGTCATAGTCCAAACCAGGTCTTTGACGAAAACCCTTTTCTACCAGTCTAGCTTTATAGGTCTCAACCTGTCCATCTACACCAATCTTCCTTTTGAAGATCCTCTTGCATCCTACGGGTTTTACCCCGTCTGGAGCAATGTCCAACGTCCATACTTTGTTGGTGTACATGGACTCCATTTCGGTCCGCATTGCATCCAGCCATTTTACCGAGTCAACGCTCTGAACGGCCTGCTGGAAGCTAGTAGGCTCATCATAATCTATGATGCGATCCTCTCTATCCCCGTCTATGAGAAAACCGTAGTATCTCTCGGGCGGATGAGACTGCCTACTACTCCTGCGGAGCGGCGTAGGAATGTCCTGTTCTTTTGAACCCTCTGGTTCCACTAAGCTTTCAGTAATAGTCTGTGGTTCTGAAATTTCTTCCAGTTCTACTGCGCTCCCACTAATATCTTTTTCTAAGAACTGGTGTTCTAGAAAGTGGGCATGACGAGAAACAAAAACCTTTTGTTCCTCTTCGCAGTAGAAGAAATATCCCTTGGAATTCTTTGGATATCCCACAAACTTGCACTGTACTGAGCGTGCCTCGAGCTTGTTCGCATGCTGCTTTTTAACAAAAGCTGGACTTCCCCATGTCTTAATGTGATTAAGATAGGGTCTCTTCCCACACCACATCTCATATAGTGTAGTAGGCACAGTCTTAGTAGGAACTCGGTTCAAAAGGTATGCAGCTGATTCTATCGCATACCCCCAGAATGATCGCGGTAACTCAGCGTTACTCATCATGGACCGTACCATATCCAATAGGGTTCGGTTCCGTCTCTCCGATACACCGTTATGTTGCGGAGTGTATGGAGGAGTAAGCTGAGAGAGAATTCCGTTCTCTTTTAAATAATCCAGGAACTCGGCACTTAAGTATTCTCCACCTCGATCCGTTCATAGAATCTTGATACTTTTGCCGGTTTGTTTTTCTACTTCATTCTTATATTCCTGGAATTTTCCAAAGGCTTCGGAGTTATGTTTCATTAAGAAGACATAACCGTATCTTGAAAAGTCATCCGTAAAAGTAATGAAGTAAGAATAATCGCTTCGCGCATGTGTAGACATTGGACCGCACACGTCGCTGTGTACGAGTCCCAAGAGCTCGCTCGCTCTTACTCCGTGTCCAGTGAACGGAGTCTTTGTCATCTTTCCTTTGAGACAGGATTGACAAGTGGCATACGATTGATATTCGAACGGATTCAAATATCCTTTTGTATGTAACTTCGTCAACCTTCTCTCATTGATGTGACCTAGTCTACAATGCCATAAGAAAGTCTGATTTATTTTCGGAGACTTTCTTTTGTGTGTATTCTGGACATTGAAAATCTGTGGTTGGTTTAATACGTATATACCATTGCTCAATGTACCTGACCCAATCAGAACTTGATTAAGGTGAATGTTTACAACATTTCTTACAAACGCAAATTCATAACCTTCTTTAGAAACCAAAGATACAGAAATGATATTACAAGTTGCGTTGGGTACAAAAAAGCAATTACGCAAAACCAAAACATGTCCATCTGACATTCCCAGGTGATTGTCCCCCACGGCCTTAGCATCCATGCTAGCTCCGTTTGCAACTTTGAGGGTCATGTCACCTGCCTTCAAAACCCTACGGCTTCTCAACGCCTGCAAAGAATTACATATATGAGATCCTGATCCGGTATCCAATACCCAGGAAGTAGAGTTTATTGAAAGACAGTTTTCAATAACATACACACCTGAAGCTGAAGCCGCAACCTGCTTCAATTCCTGTGTCCTGGCTTTCCAAGCCCTGCAATCATTCTTCCAGTGTCCCTTCTTATGACAATAGAAGCATTCTTCTTTATCCACAAGCCGCCCCGCTTTCTTTGTTGCCTTTGCCTTTCCCTTCGTATCCACTTTACTAACACCGCCCCTTGGTTTGGCGGGGGCTTTCTTCTTCTTTCCCTTGGCTTTCGCCTTGGACCTAGAAGAGGAAGATCCTCCTACAAACAAAGTGGATGTTTCCCTACCTTTCTGTTGTGTGCCCTCTGCACTCCTCAGCATGTTGAGGAATTCTGAAAGTTCAACTTCTTTTTCTTGTAAGTTGAAGTTCAGGATAAACTGGGCGTAAGTGGAAGGAAGGGACTGGAGAATCAAGTCCGTATAGAGCTCGTTCTCTAACGTGGTCCCAAGTTCCGCGAGCTCCTCAATGAAGCCAATCATCTTAAGCACGTGTTCCTCTACCGATGATCCGATGGCCAACCTTGCCGAAAATAACTTCTTCGACACTTCGTATCTTGCGATACGAGATTGCTCTCCATACAGTTCTTTTGTATGGAGAAATATGGATTCGAGGTCCATATTCTCGTGCCTCCTCTGATGTTCGTTGTCCATAGAGGCAAGTACGAGGCACTTGGCCTTCGCGCTATCAATCTCCCAAGTCTTACGGATTTCCTTATCCGCGACGCTGGAGGTGGGACCTGGGACAGGGGGAGCTTTGGTGGTAAGAAGATACCCCAGCTTGTCGTAAGTGATTGCCATTTTGACATTCCTGAGCCAATCTTTGTAGTTTGGCCCTGTCAGTATGTTTTTATCTAGAAGTAACTTAAGTCCAGTCATGTCGATTGGTCGCTGCAATTAGGAGAGAGAAGAAACACTCAGCATGACGCTCTTGCAAGTTTAGAGTGGTTTTTAGTTTGTCTAAACAGGATGGCTCCCACTGTTTCTCGAATCCCTCCTCAAACCAAAAAGGAAGAATTAGTCAGGATCAATCTCACCGTACAATACTTGCTTAACCGTTCGGCCAGGCTGGTGTTGGTACTTCGAGGGAGGTTTTCCAACGCTTTCGCGAAGTTCCTTAATTTAAGAACCACTTTTCCCTGGGGGCGTAGCCCCGCTAACACCTTTCTAGACACCTACTAGGTTTATAGCATTGATCGTTAAGTGAGAAATTTCCCGAGGAGTAGCATATACTCACAGTAGGATCGGGATCCAAATATCATCGCGTGACGAAACTGAAGGAATCCTACCAGAATCATCACACTCCAAATGGTATGCAACACTAGCAAGTTTCAGTTCTTTTGAAACTCCCGATGTGGATTTTTGCCCCATGCTCTTATGACCTTGACTTTGGCCAAAATATCATAAGTCACATGTCAAGTTCTACCCGTCATTCTCCAGGTTAATTTGGATCCACCCGTACCTACCCTTGACTTTGGCCAAAATGACAGCACGACTGTCCCAGACCAACGCATCTATCTATGCTACACATGAATACCCAATAGCTACCAATCACTATGCCTTGACTTTGGCCAACATACATAGCTTGAATACTATTGACTATTTATGTGAAACGACGGAGGGCTACGAATGGTTTTGGCGAAACCGTGAACGTAGTGAACTTGATATAGTCGATGGAACGAGATAGCTTTTAAAAGGAGTGGCTCAAACTCCGCATTTTAAAAGTTGGTTTTGAAAAGAACCGAGTGGTTTTTCGAAAGTGTTCCAACGAATTTTACTTGGTTTATTTTCTTGCATTAGTTCTTTTAATGCGTGTTATTCTTGCATTAGTTCTTTTAATGCGTCCCATCATTTAATCCTACCATTGCAGAAAACAACCAAAATATGACGTACGCTTATGCCATTCGCATTCGCCACGGGGCCCCGTTATTACCCGTTAGGTTACTTAACTAACAACAGAGCGGGGGCTGGGCTAGCGCAGTTGTAAAACATAAGCAACGCGTAAATAATATCATATATAGATATATTGCAATGATAGCCATTTCAGATCATAGATGAACACATTGGATATACTAGGAATCCACAATCGTACGAGCCTGTAACGAAAAGCAGATTACACGGTCGCGGTGAGTAGCCAAAACCCCACCCAAGACCCCTACGGGTGCGACAAACTACCCGCCAAGTACCCGAAGCGAAGCAACCTCCCTCAATCCCGTGAGTAGGCCACTCGGCACTTCGGCATACCCGGTAGTTTGTGCACCCCCTCCATGGGTCTATCCTAGGAGCAAAAAACAGTAAAAAGAAATTATACAATGACGGCTACAACCCCGACCCGGTTGTGCGGCCATACAAATAATTATTACATCAATTTACAAATTTACATGAATTGAAAGAAAAGAAAACTCTCGTCTCACAACCCCCGGCTATTCACCCGCGACAATCCAATGAATTCATATACACATTCCAATGACATTACAGATCACAGATTTGTATAACCCCCACTAATCGACATATAGCGATTAGCAGACGTTCAATACAAATATCACATCACAGATAAAACCCGTCAGCTTAAGTCTTTAGAAGTTCGATAAAAAATATGGATTTTTAGGCCCTAAACACAAAATTTTCGTTCTGGAAAATCTGGGCAGAAAATACATATTCCAAAAATCCTAAAACAACCCCAGAAAAACACTGCACAAAATTTGGACCTCGGCCGAGTCAACTCGGCCGCGGAACCGCGGCGGGAGCGTGCTCCCGCCGCGTTTCCGCGGCGCTTTGACCGGTTCGTGGGGCCAAATTTCGTGGGTGTTTAATAAAAACCCTGAGCCGATTTTTAAGATGAAATTTATCATTTTTACAGAACTTTAAAAATCGACAGAAACTTTGAATTTCGGGTTTATTTCGGGACTTTTTCTCCGATCGAATTTGTAGCTACTATGCTAACATGTTAGATAGAGTTTAACTAGGCTCTGATACCACTGTAAGTCCATGCTACCTCTCCCGGTACTTTCGGGCATGCGGAATTTGGTGAAAAACAATTTTCTAGAGGTGGTAACATGGACTCAAAACCGGATCTTTGTTAAACATCTAACTAACAACCTAACTAGGAGTTGTTAACTACTCGGTTAGGGGGTTATACCTTTCTTTCTTGAACTCCTTCGTCTTCAAGCCTCGATGGTTGTCCGGATCGGCTTCACCCCGTCGTCTGCTTGCGCCGAAGATCGATCCACCTGAAAGCTTCTACCTTTGGCTTCTTCTTCGGTCTTTGAAGAAACTAGTTCACTTGGTTTGCTAAACCTTATGAACTAGAGTGAGTAGAGAAGAGTGTGTTGGGATTTTCCTTATGGTTCTTGGTTCTCAACACATGAGACAAGTGAACCATAGACTAAAGAGAGGGAGAGCAAGAGGAAGAAGATGAGAGCTCAAGAACACAAGAGAGAGAATGAAAATGATAGAATGAGAAAGGCTTTTCTCTCTTGGCTCTCATAATCCAAAGCCATCATCACAAAAATAGTAATCAAGTATTGTGTAAATGGTTTAAGTCAAAATGGCTATATCATTTCCTGCACTCATATTGCACAAGAGAACAAGCAAGTGAAAAGTCTTTGCCATGAAATGATAGCCATTGTCATCATGATGGTCAACTAGTCCAACCTAGTCAACCGGTCAACAAAGTCAACAAGTCAACAAAGTCAACCCCTCAACAACCATGTCACCACAATACTTAATTAATATTATTGTTAATCATATATCATATTCTCATTAGGGTTGAGCAAAAAGTCAATAGTCAACAGTCAACGGTCAACAACCCTAATGAGAATCCTCTGCCTCTGTCTCTCCGTCAACTGTGCATACACACCCGCATCCGCGTTCCGAGGAACACGGATACATACTGGATAAAACCAATCCCAAAACGTACACTAGGATCTGGCTTAAACCAAAGCCCGCTAGTGTTAACTGTCCGGACACTGTACGTGCACAAGTGCACGGATGTGACAGAACCCTGTCGCAAAACCATGCGACCTGTCGCAAAACCATGCGACCTCTACTCTTTTGCCTAAAGGCGAATAGCTTTCTGTGTGGGACTCTAAAGACTCGACACTACGCTGGCAGTGGGTTTAACCACAGACCGCAAGCGGCACTAGCTGTGCGTAACGGTCCCCAGGTAGATGCCGACAAGAAGACTGACGAGGTGAAACCCACCTGAACTCCTACTGAGTCTGACTGTGACAATCTCCGTACAGTCCGGTCTGTTCGTCTGATACATCGCATGGCGGGCCTAGGGGGGTGGTAAACGTCAGTCCCCTAATAGCGGTACAAGTCGTGTCGGAGTGAAGCCCAAAACACGCTGAGATAACACTGGAAACCTACCAGTATATCTCGCTTGTCCTGGCCAGGGACTACTCGTGTAATGGCTCTCCTAGACACAGCGCGATGTCAACCCCCAATACCGGGAGAGAGGAATCCTGTCTAATCGTCACTGCCTCCAAGTGCTTCGGGACTGCACCCAACTACTACCCGTTTGCATGACTCCTTTGAGCCGTGGTACGGTAGTAATCAAAGTGCAGTGGGAACACACTCGAGGCGAAGTGACAGTGTCAAGTCAGCGGACTAAGCTGTACTCATGTCACCTGGGAACTGATAACTGACGATAGGTATAATACCAACCGGTCAGTTCCCGACGAGTCCTATCTAGTGTACTCGTAACCTAACGAGCACCCGCATACTATCTCCAGTACGACGTACTGATGGCTGTGGGACAGATCATCTGCTACTCTGGGATGAGAAGCGCATACGCTAGTCTACTCTGGAGTATCGATGCCCTGTCTCGATAGTCCTGCGACTAGGGACCTGCATAAGGATGAGCTTATAGATTACCCAGCCCCCACTAGTGTGACTTCCATCACAACGCTGGTAATCAAGTAAAGATCCTAAGGGCTCCACTAATGTGTATAGGTGATATACTAAAATAAACACATGTACACATTGAAGTAGAAACAAACCAAGTAGCATACTACTATTTTGAGCAAGATTGTTTATACAACTGTGAATATCCCAAGCTTCCATTAAGTATATACAAACTAGTATGATACAGTAATGGCCTCTAGGGCATATACACTAACAATACCCAGGACGTAGAGGATACAGAGAAACAGTTCTTTGTAATGAACACACCCGAAGGAGATGCATCATATGCACTTTCTTCGTTTGGGCGGCATAGGAATTCAGGTATTCCTCTATTTCCTGCTCTGTCTTATAGCAATTATAAGTTGGAACGGGACCAACGTTCCCCAGTTCAGTATAACAAGCGGGTTCGGTCAAAACATCCGTATTATTATCTTGATTAAGGCGTGACATGGTCGCTACCTGGAGAGAGAGAAGAAAACACTCAGCGTATGCTCTTGCAAGATCAGATTGGTTATTATTTTATCTAATCAGGATGGCTCCCACTGTTTTTATCAAATCTTCCTTCAAACCCTAAAATGAAAGACTAGCCGGGATTAATTACACTTTACAAGTTCGCCAATCTTTCAGCCAGGCCAGTGTCGGTACTTTGAGGGAGGTTCCCCGTGCTTTCGCACGGACCTAATTACAGTAAACCTCGTTTTCCAAGAGGCGTACCCCGTTGACACTTTTCTAGACACCTACTTGATCGGCTAATTGCAAAGTGTAAAACTCTCCCAGGAGTAACAATTACTCGCAGTGGGTATCGGGATCCAACTATCTCATAGAAGGTATGCAATCTCATTGCAAATTTCAACACTTGAAATTCCCGATAATTTTGCCCCTAGCGTGCTATGACCTTGACGCAGGCCAACAAACCATAGTGCGCTAGTCAAGTTCAACCCGTCATTTCCAGATTGAATTAAACCCACCCGCACTACCCTTGACGCAGGCCAACAAAATCGCACGACTACCCTAATCCAATCTGCATCATATGCATAAGCAGATAAATACTAGTTAGCTATCGCACACTACGCCTTGACGCAGGCCAACAAACGTAGCACGAATACTAACTACTACTTATCTGAAATGACGGAGGGCTACGACAAGTTTTTAAGAAAACCTATTGCGTAATGAACTTGATATCGTTGTAGAATCAAATGATTTTAAAATGGAGTGTTTTTTTAGGCTTTTCTAGTTTTACTAAAGGGGTCAATCCCGGTGAAGGGATCGTCGGCCCTTTCCTCATCGAATAAGGTGCAGGATATATCAAATATATCGCTGTGCAAAGCAGAAACTATAGAAGCAATCAAAAGACAAACCGAGAGTTGTAGCATCTGCCAGTTATTGCTAAAGGGGTCACTCCCGGTGAAGGGATCTCGGCCCTTTCCTTATCGAATAAGGTGCAGGATGTTCTACAAGGAACACCGCGATGCAAAGCAAGAACTGTAGCTACCTGTTTTTGAAAATTCGATCCCACAACATCTTAGGTTTCTTTTCTTTCAATAATCATATTAATGAAGTCCCATCATTTAAGTTACCTAAACATCACAGATAAATACGACGTACACTTATGCCATCCACATTCGCCTCGATGTCCCCTCGTGCACCGTTAGGTTAGGTAACTAACAGCAGAGCGGGGCAGGGCTAGCGTGGGTGTAAAAGATAAGTAACGTCAATATAATATATCATATATACTATATACAGTATCTATCACAGAACATCAAATGATCACAACACAGATATTGCAGCAGAAGTAACATATGAAACATTGGATATACTAGGACATCCGTGTTTTTAATACGAGCCAGTATAAAACACGGATTCCACGGTCGCGATGAATAGCCAAACCCACACCCCTAGACCCCTACGAGAGCGGAAAGCAACCCTACCAATTCTAGAGTTAGGAGACCCGGACTCGACTCCTCGAGTTGGTCTCCCACTGGACTCCAGAACCTGGTTACTTGTGCCCTCCTCCTTGGGTCTATCCTGGTGCGGAAAAGTAAATAATATACAAATGGTGACAACTTCCGCAACCTGGAAGTGCCCCAATAAAAGAATATTACATACAAGTTTTTACATGAATGAAAATGAAAAACACTCATCTCACATAAAAAATGTTAGTTATATGTAAGCCCTAGAGACCATTACTGTACATTGGATGTATATTGTAGTGGATGCTGGGACATATATAGGTATGACTTTCTTGCTCAACATGATAGTACGCTATCTGGTTGCTCTTTATCTTAACATCTATACTTTCTGTCTCTCTGATTACATGTTGATAAAGCCCTTAGGATGTGTACTCGACATCCAGGACTATGATGAAGATCATACTAGTGGGGCCTGGGTAGTCCATGAGTACATCCTTCAATGTTCCTAGTCGTAGGAATATCGAGACGGGGCATCGATATTCCAGAGTAGACTAGCGTATATCTTCTCGACCCATGTGATGGGCGATGGATGATCCCATATCCATTGGTGTTTGACATCAGAGATGGTATGCGGGTGCTCAGTGGAGACTGGGTACACTGAACGGACTCGCCGAGAACTCCTAGATGGTATTATACCTCACGTCAGATGGCAGTTCTCTGGTGACACTGGTACAGCTTAGTCTGTTGACCCGAGATCGTCATAGAGTCTTGTGTGTCTCCCACTGTGCTTTGATTTCCACCCTACCACGGCTCTACTGAGTCATGCAAACAGGTGGTTTTTGGGTACAGTCCCGATTCACATGGAGGCAATGAGCGATAGGAGGGGATTCGTCTCTCCCGGTATTGGAGGTGGATGTTGCGCTATGCTCGACTGGCCATAACAGGAAATCCCTGGCCAGGGTTGCAGTGATATACTGGTAAGAGTTATCAGTAGTTTCACGAATGTTATGGACCTTACGTCGGCATGACTTATCAAGCTACTGGGGTCTGACGTTTACCACCCCTAGGCGAGATATGCGACATATCAGACGAACAGACCGGACTATACGGTAAGTGTTACTGGTTGGATTCACAGGAGTGTGAGCGGGCTTGCTCGTCGATCTTCTGATCGCTCAATACCCGGGTGGCCGTTACGTTTAGCAGACCGCTTGCGGCTTGTAGGTGTTTGATATGATCATCACCTGCTGCCGGCGTATTGACGAGTCTTTAGAGTCCTACACAGAGGTTTCCTGGCTCAAGCGAAACGAAATAGGAGCGCATATGAGATATGTGCGGGACCGAGAATAATGCGTGTATGTGATACCGTATTCCATTCTCGCGATGAATGTATCGATTGGTTGTATGCGATATAACCTAGTTATCGAATCAATGATTGATTCGATAAGCCGATACATTGGATATTAGTCGGTTGTATGCGACATGACCGGATCGATAAATCAAGTGTTGATTTAATGATTTAATGCATAATTATATATTTGATATATTACTTTGCATTAACTAGTATTGGTTCACTTTAAATGGATTTTCTCACTTGAAATGCACATTGTATATGTGATATATTTTTGTGCACTTGCTTGTATCATGTTTGATGATACTTGCTCACTAGGGTTTGTGTAAAGATTAAACCATGGTTATATGAATGGTTAGGGTTTTGTTTATCTATCTATTTATTTATTATTCTTTTTGAAATGATAAAGAAAAGAATGGTGGCTTATTTTGTTTGTTTGTTGAAGCTTCATGAAGCTTTGAACAAGTCCACCATTCTTGTCTCATGCTTAACCCTAACCAATCAAACTAAACATAGTCTATTCTCTACACCTAACCATGGTTGGTATATGATAAGTATTCCTTTTATTTTCTATTTTAAAAAAGACTTATCATATTCTTTATTCATCATCTTCTTCTTCTTCTTCAAGAAGAAACCTTGCCTTCATCAATGGTAACTTGAGCAAATGAGTGAGAAATCCAATTCCAAAGAGAACGCACTTCCTATTTCTTCATCCTCTACCTCTTGCCAAGTAGTATAAGGTGTTTTCTTCACAAGTTTTAAGACTTGGTGAAGTTGGAGCTTGATCTTGTGTTGCCTCGACGTAGATCATCTTCGGCATCGAAGCCGACGACCTAGCCCGCCCATTTCTCCGATGAAGCTGATGCTTAAGTCCGGGATTCGATTTGGACAGCGGAGGGACGTCATCACGGAGCTTAGGAGGTGGAGGACCGGATCTACAAAGGTTGTAGCCTCTTTCCTTTTAAGTTAAAGTTGTTTACTTGCATCGCATCACCTATACATCTAGTTAACGATCCGTATTAGGGTTTCTCGGCACTTCTAAAATATTAATTGGCCATGTTTGATCACTTGTGAGACTTCATTAGTGTGCCTAGGAACCCTACAGTGGTATCAGAGCCTAGCTAGAACCTTAGGCGATGCGTAGACGGAGTTTGAAGTCCGATCGACCCGAAACCCTAACTCAAAACGGCTCTCTGGACATTTTCTGGATTTTTGGATTTTTTAAAATTAAAAATATGCTGAAATATAAGCAGGCAATTATAAGAAATACTGTGAAATTCGAGCGGCCAAATCGGTCAAACCGCCACGGTTCCGCGGCACGAACATGGCTCGTGCGGCGGTTCCGCGGCCGTACTACAGCATCATTCATTTTAAATTGCACAGTAATTCCTATATTTTTGTGCTGTATTTTCTGGAAATTTTTAAAATATACTCAAGAGTTGAGTTTACTGGATTGTTTTGGGGAATCGATAGTTCGATCGGATTGTTTAGCTTGGTCTATGTGTTTTTCCGGATAATTTTAGAATATGTTAAAAAGTTCGACCGGATATAAATACCCATTTTTTCCCCTGCCGGGAAATTTCCAATTGTTGGACTTTTCCGTAGTTTAATGACGTTCTAAGTAGTGCAAGTAACGCGATGGTCCCTCTAGAAGACAACAAACCTTAACTCGATTATGTGACCGCCTTGAACTGCCCTTTGAACCTTAGGGTTTGGGGCAGTACGGCGTGCCATATGTGAGGCGTTGGCTTGACCCTTCTATGGCTGGACCATTGGTACTGAGGCACGAACTGAATGTTTTTAGGCTTATTTCATGTGTTGAGCTGTATCGGGAAAATTTGGGTGTTCGATTGTTCGATCGGAAAGTTTAACATTTTTCCTATTTATCCGGAATGTGATACAATAATTGGAATTCACAAGCAGTTATGAGATAACTGAATGAATGTTATAAATCTAGCGGTTTAGTCTCACTTGATCGGTTGCCACGGAATTTTGATGTGATCAAAAGTCCGTCGCAATCACGTAGCGTACGCGGATACTCGCCGGGTAAACTTAATAGACAGCCTCACCCCATAGCCCCGACGAAGTGACTGTAGGAGAACCCCGTCGCTGAAAGCATCCGTCAGGGTGCTCGCGGCAGCGGTGTTCTGCCTTAGTGCACTTCGTCGACGGTATCGGGGGTGCGGCCGTCCACTAAAGTTTGCGACGAGCATTCGTTCTGGATGTCGGGAATCCTGTTGAATTGCCCGACTTGATATTGAAAAGTGTTTTCGATAATGAGACTAAAATGCGGGGTTTATAATTGTTAGGCATGCGATGTCTAAGTATTTCATTTGGCTAGGCATGCGATGTCTAAAGAGATTGCGGATTCCAACTGTTGTAGTTTTACACTTTCTTTTCTGTGACCGTAAGTGTAATATGTGATATCGCCGGTTTCGTTGCTATATGTCAACGACAATTGGGAAGCGCATATTTACTTACGTTGATGACATGTGATGTTATGTGTTGCTGGATATGTTATATTGGATCGTCGTGTTCGAATAGCCGGGGTTTTTTTTATGTGAGATGAGTGTTTTTTCATTTTCATTCATGTAAAAACTTGTATGTAATATTCTTTTATTGGGGCACTTCCAGGTTGCGGAAGATGTCACCGTTGATGTATATTATTTACTTTTCCGCATTAGGATAGACCCAAGGAGGGGAGCACAAGTAACCGGGTTCTAGGGTCCAGTGGGAGACCATCTCGAGGAGTCGAGTTCGGGTCTCCAAACCCTAGAATTGGTAGGGTTGCTTGCCGCTCTCATAGGGGTCTAGGGGTGTGGGATTGGCTATTCATCGCGACCGTGGAATCCGTGTTTTATACTGGCTCGTATTGAAAACACGGACGTCCTAGTATATCCAATATTTCATATGATATTTTCTGCTGCGTTATCTGTGATGTGATCATGTGATGTTCTGTGATAGATATAATATATAGTATATATGATATATTATATAGACGTTGCTTATGTTTTACACCCGCACTAGCCCTGCCTCGCTCTGCCGTTAGTTACCTAACCTAACGGTGCGACGGGACATCGAGGCGAATGCGGATGGCATAAGCGTACGTTATATTTATCTGTGATGATTTGGTGGACTTAAATGATGGGATATTCATTAATGAGATTAATGAAAGAAAATAAACCTAATTGATGTTGTGGAATCGAATTTCAAAATAAAAACAGGTAGCTACAGTTCTTGCTTTGCATCGCGGTGTTCCTTGTAGAACATCCTGCACTTTATTCGATAAGGAAAGGACCGAGATCCCTTCACCGGGAGTGACTCCTTTAGCAATAACTCACAGATGATACAACCCTCGGTTTGTCTTTTGATTGCTTCTATAGTTTCCGCTTTGTACAGTGATATATATGATATATCCCGCACCTCATTCGATGAGGAAAGGGCCGACGATCCCTTCACCGGGAGTGACCCCTTTAGCAAAACTAGAAAAGCCTAAAAAACATTCCATTTAAAAACCATTTGATTCCGCAACGAGATCAAGTTCAAAGCGTTAAAGGTTTTTTTAAAAAACCAACCGCAACCCTCCGTCATTTTAGGAAGTAGAGTACTTAGTATTCGTGCCGTGTTTGTTGACTTTAGTTAAGGCACAGTGTACGGTAGCTAAGTGATGTCTTCCTACACCGCATATGATGCGATTAGTTAGGACAGTCGCGTGACTTTGTTGACCTTAGTTAAGGGTCATGTGGGTGGGTCTAATTAATCACGAAATGACGGGTAGAACTTGACTAGTACTTATGATTTGTTGACCATACTTAAGGTCATAGGTGCTAGGGGTAAAAATCTTTATCGGAAGTTTCAAGTGTTGAAACTTGCAATGAGATTGCATACCTTCTATGTGATAGTTGGATCCCGATACCCACTGCGAGTAATTGTTACTCCTGGGAGAGTTTTGCACTTTGCAATTAGCCGATCAAGTAGGTGTCTAGAAAGGTGTCAACGGGGTTGCGCCTCTGGGAAAACGAGGTTTACTGTAATTAGGTCCGTGCGAAAACACGGGCAACCTCCCTCAAAGTACCGACACTGGCCTGGCTGAAAGATTGGCGAACTTGTAGAGTGTAATTAATCTCGGCTAGTCTTTCCTTTTAAGGTTTGAAGGAAGATTTGATAAAAACAGTCGGAGCCATCCTGATTAGATAAAATATATAACCAATCTAATCTTGCAAGAGCGCACGCAGAGTGTTTTCTTCTCTCTCTCTCCAGGTAGCGACCATATCACGCCTTAATCAAGATAATAATATGGATGTATTGACCGAACCCGCTTGTTATACTGAGCCGGGGAACGTTAGTCCCGCTCCAACTTATAATTGTTATAAGACAGAGCAGGAAATAGAGGAATACCAGAATTCCTATGCCGCCCAAACGAAGAAAGTGCATATGATGCATCTCCTTCGGGTGTGTTCATTACAAAGAACTGTTTCTCAGTATCCTCTGCATCCTGGGTATTTGATACCGGATCAGGATCCCAGATATGTAATCTGTTACATAGGGCTACAAAAAGGTTGAAAAACTGAGAAAAGGTGATAAGTTTCATAAGACAGAAAACGGGGCAAGTGTTGCAGCCAAGTCTGTTGGTCACTGTCACCCTGTATTACCAATACATTGATTCTGAACAAATGCTATTAGATACCGAACCTGATATACAAAATCATATCAATCTCTTTATTTATTAAAGTAATGATAAAATTTTGTATTAATGGATAATGTTTTGAACATTTCATATATCAAAAGTTGATCGGTTCAGGCACGTTATCTAAAAGCATTGATGTTCTAAATCAAACTACAGTTCCTAGTATACAGAACACACACAAGAGGAAGAGTTCAGAAATGAACGAATCCTTCTTGAGGCATTGTAGACTAGGTCATATCAATGCGACCCGACTGGCTGAAGTTACATTTTAGATGCATATTTAAATCAGTTTGAATTTACATCTTGTGAAACTTGCCAGTCATGTCACAAAGATTAGATGACCATAGCCCCGTTTACTGAAAACAGAGAAAGAGTTAGTAAACTCGTGGGACTGATACATGATGATGTATGTAAGGTCTCCTGTCTACACATGCCAAGACTGGTTCTTTATATTTCATTACATTCTCTGATAATCTCTCAAGATTCAGACATATGTTCCTGCTGAAACACAAGTCCGAAGCTTTTGAGATATTCACAGAATATAAGTTAGAAGTAGAGAACCAATAACCAGGTATAAGTATGATGTCCTATGATAAGATCAGGGAGGAGAATACTTATGCATGGCATTCCTGGACCATTCTAAAGGAGAATGAGATTCTCTCTCAGTGTTACTCCTCTGAATGCACCACAACACAATGGTGTATCGGGGTGGAGCAATCGCACCATATTGGATATAGTGTGCTCTATGATGAGTACTACTGAGTTACCTATTTCCTTTTGGGAGTTATGCGCTTGAGAAGCTGCATACCTATTGAATTAGGTTCGAATCAGATCACTGCCTACCATTCCATATGAGATATGGTATGGAAATAGCCTATCTCTTAAGTAAGTTAAGATTTGGGATTGTCCGGCCTATGTCTAAAGCAAAATCCGGACAAGATCGAGGCAAGGTCAGTTCTGTAGAACTGGAAAAGTTCCATCTATACAAAACTGCAACTGATGATTTGACAGAACCAAAGGATTCAATTGTTTCCGATGATCCTCAGCCTCTCCGCCGATCTAGTAGGGTTCCTCATCCGCCTGAGAGATACCTCGGTTTCTCGATGACAGTGGGAGCGAGGAATGCATCATGAGATGATGACCCATCTAGTATCGAGCCGGCCATCGAGAGTAGGGACTCTGTAAGAATGGCTGGATGCTTTGCGATCTGAGATGGAATCTATATACACCAACAAAGTATAGACTTTGGTTGCGATATCTGAAGGGTTAAATCCCCATCAGGAGCATGTATATCTTAAGAAGATTACTTGGTGTAGATGGAAAAGTTGAGACTTTCAAAGCTAGACTTGTTAAAGGTTTTCGTCATCGACCAAGAGTGGAAAATGATGAAACCTTTTCCAGGGACTATACTTAAGTCCATCCAGATCCTACTTACCATTGCTACATACCATGACTGCGATATCTGGTGGTTGGGTGTCATGACTGCTTTTCTAAATAATGATTTAGAATAGAAAGTCTATAAGTACACAGCCAGAGGGCTTCGTAAACAGTGGGAGCAGCGGAAACATGTGCAAGTTGCTTTACAGGATAAAGCAGGCATCGCGGAGTTGGAACATCTGTTTTGATGTGGTAGTCAAAGAGTTTGACTTCATCAAAATGGTAGATGAACCTTGTATGTACAAATGGGTAGTATGGAGTATGGTAATGATCCTCGTAGAGTACGTGGATGACATACTCTTGATAGGAAAGGAATTTCCTATGCTACGATCGGTCGATCTCCTCTTATCACATAGATTCTCCATATAGGATCAAAGTGATACCTCCTAAATCCTGAGATTTGGGTCTATGAGATAGATCTAAATGGAAGTTAGGATTCTCACTAATTGCAGTGAGATGGTATCAGTTGATCCTGGGGAGAATCACTGGAAAGGTTCCAGGATGATAAGGACGACTGAATGTCATTCGCGGGCATTGTCTTTACCCTCAGTGGAGGGACAGTATGTTGGAAGAGTTCCAAGTTAGATACCGTGGCAAACTAGACGATAAAGGCTGGTAACATCGCTATTATAGATACTACCAAAGAGGCAGTTTGGGTGTATATTGGTTCATAAGATGAACTAGGTTCCAACCATTGTATGACAATGGAAGTGTGGCTTTGGCCCAGGAACCCCAATCCCATCAGTGACCCAGACATATTCTGAGGAAGCATCACCTGATCATGGAGATAGTTGATCTCCAGGGTGATCGAGGTAAGGAGAGTAGACTCAGAGGACAACACGGCGGATCCACTCACAAAGGCCTTTTCCCAAAGAGAGACTTTTATGGGATGGTTGAGTATGTGATACTGCAACCACTGCTACAGATGGCCCTAGTGGAAGTGGGAGATTGTTAGTTATATGTATGCCCTAGAGGCCATTACTGTACATTGGATGTATATTGTAGGGGATGTTGGGACATATATAGGTATGACTTTCTTGCTCAACATGATAGTACGCTATCTGGTTGCTCTTTATCTTAACATGTATACTTTATGTCTCACTGATTACATGTTGATAAAGCCCTTAGGATGTGTACTCGACTTCCAGGACTATGATGAAGATCATACTAGTGGGGCCTGGGTAGTCCATGAGTACATCCTTCAATGTTCCTAGTCGTGGGAATATCGAGATGGGGCATCGATATTCCACAGTAGACTAGCGTATATCATCTCGACCCATGTGATGGGCGACGGATGATCCCATATCCATTGGTGTTTGACATCAGAGATGGTATGCGGGTGCTCAGTGGAGACTGGGTACACTGAACAGACTCGCCGAGAACTCCCAGATGGTATTATACCTCACGTCAGATGGCAGTTCTCTGGTGACACTGGTACAGCTTAGTCTGTTGACCCGAGATCGTCATAGAGTCTTGTGTGTCTCCCACTGTGCTTTGATTTCCACCCTACCACGGCTCTACTGAGTCGTGCAAACAGGTGGTTTTTGGGTACAGTCCCGATTCACATAGAGGCAATGAGCGATAGGAGGGGATTCGTCTCTCCCGGTATTGGGGGTGGATGTTGCGCTATGCTCGACTGGCCATAACAGGAAATCCCTGGCCAGGGTTGCAGTGATATACTGGTAAGAGTTATCAGTAGTTTCACGAATGTTATGGACCTTACGTCAGCAGGACTTATCAAGCTACTGGGGTCTGACGTTTACCACCCCTAGGAGAGATATGCGACATATCAGACGAACAGACCGGACTATACGGTAAGTGTTACTGGTTGGATTCACAGGAGTGTGAGCGGGCTTGCTCGTCGATCTTCTGATCGCTCAATACCCGGGTGGCCATTACGTTTAGCAGACCGCTTGCGGCTTGTGGGTGTTTGATATGATCATCACCTGCTGCCGGCGTATTGACGAGTCTTTAGAGTCCTACACAGAGGTTTCCTGGCTCAAGCGAAACGAAATAGGAGCGCATATGAGATATGTGCGGGACCAAGAATATTGCGTGTATGTGATACCGTATTCCATTCTCGCGATGAATGTATCGATTGGTTGTATGCGATATAACCTAGTTATCGAATCAAGGATTGATTCGATAAGCCGATACATTGGATATTAGTCGGTTGTATGCGACATGACCGGATCGATAAATCAAGTGTTGATTTAATGATTTAATGCATAATTATATATTTGATATATTACATTGCATTAACTAGTATTGGTTCACTTTAAATGGATTTTCTCACTTGAAATGCACATTGTATATGTGATATATTTTTTTGCACTTGTTTGTATCATGTTTGATGATACTTGCTCACTAGGGTTTGTGTAAAGATTAAACCATGGTTATATGAATGGTTAGGGTTTTGTTTATCTATTTATTTATTTATTATTCTTTTTGAAATGATAAAGAAAAGAATGGTGGCGTATTTTGTTTGTTTGTTGAAGCTTCATGAAGCTTTGAACAAGTCCACCATTCTTGTCTCATGCTTAACCCTAACCAATCAAACTAACCATAGTCTATTCTCTACACCTAACCATGGTTGGTATATGATAAGTATTCCTTTTATTTTCTATTTTAAAAAAGACTTATCATATTCTTTCTTCATCTTCTTCTTCTTCTTCTTCAAGAAGAAACCTTGCCTTCATCAATGGCAACTTGAGCAAATGAGTGAGAAATCCAATTCCAAAGTGAACCCACTTCCTATTTCTTCATCCTCTACCTCTTGCCAAGTAGTATAGGGTGTTTTCTTCACATGTTTTAAGACTTGGTGAAGTTGGAGCTTGATCTTGTGTTGCCTCGACGTAGATCATCTTCGGCATCAAAGCCGACGACCTAGCCCGCCCATTTCTCCGATGAAGCTGATCCTAGAGTCCGGGATTCGTTTTGGACAGTGGAGTGACGTCATCATGGAGCCTAGTAGGTGGAGGACCGGATCTACAAAGGTTGTAGCCTCTTTCCTTTTAAGTTAAAGTTGTTTACTTGCATCGCATAACCTATACATCTAGTTAACGATCCGTATTAGGGTTTCTCGGCACTTCTAAAATATTAATTGGCCATGTTTGATCACTTGTGAGACTTCATTAGTGTGCCTAGGAACCCTACAAAAAAAACCACGGCAATTCAAAAACGACGATCCAATATAACATATCCAGCAACACATAACATTACATGTCATCAACGTAAGTAAACATGCCCATCCCAATTGTCGTTGACATATAGCAACGAAACCGGCGATATCACATATTACACTTACGGTCGCAGAAAAGAAAGTGTAAAACTACAACAGTTGGAATCCGCAACCACCTTAGACATCGCATGCCTAACCATCTGAATTTCTTATACATCACATGCCTGACAATTATAAACCCCGCATTTTAGTCTCATTATCGAAAACACTTTTCAATATCTAGTCGGGCAATTCAACAAGATTCTCGACAAACTGATCGAATGCTCGTCGCAAACTTTAGTAGACGGCCGCACCCCCGATACCGACGACGAAGTGCACCAAGGCAGAACACCGCTACCGCGAGCACCCGAACGGATGCTTTCGGCGTCGGGGTTCTCCTACAGTCACTTGGTCGGGGCTAAGGGGTGTAGCTGTCTATTAAGTTTATCGGCGAATATCCGCGTACGCTACGTGATTGCGACGGACTTCTGATCGCATCAAAATTCCGTGGCAACCGATCATTTGAGACTAAAGTGCTATGTTTATAACATTCATATTAGTTATCACATAACTACTTGTGAATTCCAAATATTGTATCACATTCCAGATAAATAGAAAATGTTAAACTTTCCGATCGAACAATCAAACACCCAAGTTTTCCCGAAACAGCTCAACACATGAAATAAGTTTAAAAACATCCAGTTCATGCCTCAGTACCAACGATCCAGCCGTAGAAGGGTTAAGCCAACGCCTCACATGTGGCACGCCGTACTGCACCAAACCCTAAGGTTCAAAGGGCAGTTCAAGATGGTCACATAATCGAGTTAAGGTTTGTTGTCTTCTAGAGGAACCATCGCGTTACTTGCACTACTCAGAACGTCCTTAAACCACGGGAAAATCCAACACTTGGAAATTTTCTGGCAGGGGAAAAAGTGGGTATTTATATCCGGTCGAACCTTTTAACATGTTCTAAAGATACCCGGAAAAACACAGTAAACAAAGCTAAATAATCCGATCGAATCATCGAGTCCCCAATACAACCCCAGAACACTCAACTCTTGAGTCATAATAAAAATACCCATAAAATATAAATCACAGAAATAGGAATTATGGTGCAAAAATGATAACCTATCTCCTCTGTACGGCCGCGGCACCGCGGCCCAAGCAGGGTATTGCCGCGGTTCCACGGTGGAATATACGGATTAAGCTATCGTTTTTCACCACAATTCTTATATTTCTCTGCTGAATTTTTCAGGTATTTTTAATTCAGAAAAATCCACATTTTCAGAAAAAGTCTAGAGAGGGTTGAAAATTAGGGTTTCGGGTTCGATCGGACTTCTAACATCGTCTACGCATCGCCTAAGGCTCTAGCTAGGCTCTGATACCACTGTAGGGTTCCTAGGCACACTCAAGAGGTTCCACAACTGATCAACCATGGCAAAATCAAATTTTACGAGTGCCGAGAAACCCTAATGCTAGATCGTTAACTAGAGGCAAAGGCGAAACCTGCAAATAAACAACTTTATTGCTAAGTGAATGGAAATACAACCTTTGTAGATCTGGTCCTCCACTTCCTTGGCCCCGTGATGACCACCCTCCGCTGCAACCATCGGAATCCTGGACTCTCGCGGTGGTTTCATCGGAGAAAAGATCGGGCTAGGTCGTTGACTTCGATGCCGAAGATGATCTACGTCGAGGCAACTCTAACTCGAGCTCCATCTTCACCAAGTCATGAAACTTGTGAAGAAAACACCCTATACTACTTGGCAAGTGGTAGATGATGAAGAAATAGGAAGCGGGTTCACTTTGGATTTGGATTTCTCACTTGGAATCATCACTTGGAAATTTTCAAGCAAGCTTTCATTTTCTTCATCACTTGAAGAAGAAGATGAAGAAGAAGAAAAAGAATAATCAATTAAAATAATTCAAGTGAATCTTATCATTTAGCAACCATGGGTGAGTTAACTTGTGTACATAATAAACTAGGGTTTAGGTTTAATGGTTAGGTTAATGCAAAAGACAAAATGGTAAAGACTTTCAAAGCTTCATGAAGCTTCATGGATAAAACAAAGCATGCCTCCATTTTATTCTTTGACAAAATGAATAAAGTAAATAAATAAATAAATCAAACCCTAACCATTAACTTAATCATAGTTTAAAGTAAACACACACCCAAGTTTGCATGTATCATCAAACATGATACAAACTAGTGCACAAACATATATGATATATACAATGTGCACATTCAAGTGAGATAATCAATCTTAAGTGAACCAATACTAGTTAATGTAAAGTAATATATCAAATATATATAATTATACATCAAATCATTAAATCAACACTTGACTTAACGATCCGGTCATATCGCATATAACCGACTAATATCAATAGCAACAACTTATCGAATCAACACTTGATCCGATAACCCGGCTATATCGCATATAACCGATCAATGTCACAAATCGTGAGAATCGAATACAGTATCACATACTGGTATCATTCTCGGTCCCGTACATATCTCATATGCGCTCCTATTTCGTTTCGCTTGAGCCAGGAAACCTCTGTGTAGGACTCTAAAGACTCGTCAATACGCCGGCAGCAGGTGATGATCATATCAAACACCCACAAGCCGCAAGCGGTCTGCTAAACGTAACGGCCACCCGGGTATTGAGCAATCGGAATATCAACGAGCAAGCCCGCTCACACTCCTGTGAATCCAACTAGCAACACTTACCGTACAGTCCGGTCTGTTCGTTTGATATGTCGTATATGTCGCCTAGGGGTGGTAAACGTCAGACCCCAGTAGCTCGATAAGTCGTGTCGATATGAGGTCTATAACAGTTTGAGAAACTATTGGTATCACTTACCAGTAAATCTCAGCAACCCTGGCCAGGGATTTCCGGTTATAGCCAATCGAACACAGCAGAACATCAACTCCCTATACCGGGAGAGACGAATCCCCTCCTATCGCTCATTGCCTCCATGTGATTCGGGACTGTACCTAAAAACCACCGTTTTCCACGCCCTCTTGGATGTGGTAAGGTCGAAATCAAAGCACAGTGGGAATCACACAAGACTCTATGACGATCTCGGGTCTACAGACTAACCTGTACCAGTGTCACCAGAGAACTGCCATCTGACGTAAGGTATAATACCATCTGGGAGTTCTCGGCGAGTCCATCCAGTGTACCCAGTCTCCACTGAGCACCCGTATATCATCTTTGATGTCAAACACCAATGGATATGGGATCATCCATCGCCCATCTGTATGGGTCGAGAAGGTATACGCTAGTCTACTCCGGTATATCGATGCCCCGTCTCGATACACCCACGACTAGGGACCTTGAAGGATGTACTTATAGACTACCATGTCCCCACTAGTATGATCCGCATCATAGTCCAGGTTGTCAAGTACACATCCTAAGGGCTTTACCAACATGTAACAGAGAGACAATCAGTGTACACGTTAAGGTAAAGAGTAACCAGATAGCATACTATCATGTCGAGCAAGAAAGTCCTCCCTATATATGTCCAAGCATCCACTACATTATACATCCTATGTATAGTAATGGCCTCTAGGGCATACATATAACTAACAGCATACTCATCGTGACTACTTCTGGAAGATATATCCATATACAATGCCTCTGCATGCGTATTACATCTCTGATGGCAGCGGAGTGGACCGTCATCTCATCAAGATCTCGCACGAACCTCTTACTCCACTTCTCTCCAATGTCGACTGATTCGGACTCGTGTCTTCGTGGCTGCATGGACTGCGCTCCAACGACTATACTCGTATCTGGAGTCTCCCAAGCAATGTATCCCATCACATGATATCCGAACGACGCCGAACCTTCCGATAGATTCATCAAAGTTCCATAATCCTCCAAGAGCTCAACATCTTGGGTACAGTTTAATAATATCGAGTACATGCCACAGTATCTATGGACCATCCGTAGAAGGGCAAACCCAAGCCTCATTATTGGCACCGCTGAACTGGTGTAAACCCTAGGGTTTCAGAGCGTTCTCATGGTCATTATATCGAGTTAGGGTTTCATTCTTCTAGAGGGTCCACGGAAATACTTGCATGTTTTTCCGAATACTTTAAACATGGAAAATGGGTTTCTAACATTCGATCGTCTTCTATCGACTCCCAACATACCTGCGTGAAGTCGTCTCTAGCTGGAATCAATCAATCTGATGACCTCGCATCAGGGTAGGCAACGAATCACATGTCCTAGTCATTCCTCCTTGGGTGACTAGCGATCTTCTATCATATCTCTATGTACAACTCGTGCGGCAATAGCTCTAAACATCTGGGGCGATATCTCATCATTCGCAGAAACATCTGACTTATTCGTCCGCATGCTGAACAGTGCCTCAATCATCAAATAATCGGTGCATTGACGGTCATCACATTCTGGCTAGTCTCTAGCAGTGGCCCAATCCTCTGGTGCTAATCTGCACGTCCAAGAAATCTTGTAAAAGTGATCCATCAAACGCTCATGGCGCGAAAATACAATAAAACGATGCCTCTATGCAATCGTATGTCCCTGGAATCACGCCCTGGTCAGTCCTCGTTCGTGACAAGCTCATGCTAACGCAACTCTAGCCGTAGCTCTCTCTGCCTGTCTAATCGTGGTAGCAAAAACCATAAACCGATAACGATGAGGATAGACCATATGAGTGAATATAATAATGTGCAAGGAAATGTACATCCTAAGGCTTCTTAAGAGGAGTAGCATATTGTAAGTATGCCACGGAACATACACACGGTACGTCACTCTCCTTAAGTCACCTACTCCATCAACCAAGGACAACCTACGCGATGAAAGTTCGGGTCTAATACCCCCTCGAGTAAGTCTAAGTCCCGTAAGGTCAAGCCTAGATTCCGTATATATACAACGCCCTAGGCTCCGCATAGTCAAATATAAACTCAAACCAAGGTTAACCTAGCGCTCTGATATCAACTTTGTCATGACCTGAAATGGCACGTGACTAGCACTTGAATCATATGAAGTCTATAAGACCCCATCTAATTCAAGTAAGCCAAAACCCCAGAAATCTAAACCATTTTAAAGAAGAAGTGAGGAAAACTTATCTTTAAAGCAAGTGGTTTTAAATAACATAAGCCGAAGTATTGCATTTTTAAAATATCAAGTCTTTTCGGAAAATTTCGGCAGAGTTTCCTTTGTAAATACTGGCCCCAAAAGGGTACAACATGCATAATATGAATAAAGGCATCCATAAGCAGGAGCTAGCTTTTCGTCAATTGACGGTCACAACCACGCAAGAAATATAAAATACAACGCCAAGGGCGAGGTTCAAAACTCAAAAGGAAAATCAAAAACATCAAGAAAACCATAATAATACAACGCGCGACTCTACGGTCGAAATAATACACACTGGTCTTCTAAGGTTATCAAATAAATACAAGTCTGGTTGATGGAGTTTACTAGATACAACTGAATAAAATAAGGTACAAAGGTGGTCACAATGCAAGTGAACGCACCTACCAAAGCAATCACCCGGAATGAAAGCAGTGTGCCAGCAAAGCCGCAACGAATCCTGTACGGCAAAACCTGCAAGAAATGTGGCACAACGGGGGTGAGTTGCCAACTCGTGAGTAGAAAACATCACAGAGCAGAAATTGTATGTATGACTCAATTCTAGGTCAATACGATCATAATATGTATATCCTCAAAATGATAAAGTCTGAAGCATGATAAGTTGGCAAAGGTAAACATCTATACATAAGTGTAATACCATGTGCTCGTGTCAGTGCCTCAGATAACAACATATCATAAGTATGAGGTATGATCAATGTAATCAACATGAAATCAGTGTCAACAATATACTCAAGTCTATAAGTATGTGGATATCATCCAACTATGTAATCAATGCCTGTATGCATGTGGATCTCGTCTACGTGTCAACCAATGACGCAATAACTTCATGCATGTAAATGTCATAAAAGCATATGCATGAAAGTATGAGGATATAAATCAACGTGTGTCCCTCGCGACACATCAAAATCATGGAACCTGAGTGCCCAGCATCGACACTCGAAACATCATGAAACCCGTGTCCAGCATCGACACGTAAATCCTCATATCTCGGCCTCCGTCAGTCCGGATCGGCCCTCGGGCTCAGTCAGTCCGGATCGGCCCATATCATCTCTCGACTCCAGTCGGTATCCTACGGATATCCGCCGAGCCCAAATGCTATCACCGGTAGGTAGTAATCCCTCTACCAGGCTCATCGTCATCCCCACGATCTTCTCGTCCCATGGTACCGTACCGGGTCCACCATGAACCCGCAAACGGATCATTCAACTCCTCGAATTGGGTTTCATATATCACACGTCTTAGAACCGAGAAAAAGCATGGTGGACGCGCTGAAATATCATATCAAGAGAAACCGGGTTTTTAGAACAATACTTACTTTCTTTGAAATACCCACGGTTCTCAAATCCAGAAATCTCATGGAAACAACATATCTCAATGCGTATAATCATAAAGCATGATGTATGCGACATATAACAGAACTGTATGCATATCCGTATATCATGCAACATGGAACGGTAATATGCACATATCAAGGGAAAACCGCTCTTTCAAATGAATCCAGTTTTAAAATATATCTTGCGGTTCCCAACTTTTCCAAAGTCAAATGCAGCATCGTAAAATGGTGCATATGTAACTATAGAAAGTAAATTCAGCAAGGACTCATATCATGATGCAGCAATCCTACTATGTAGTGACATGGCAATTACCGATGATGATGTGTGTGAGCCGGCAAGTAAGTGTTCGTAGACATACACATCATCGGTAATGGTGCTGGTGTCCTGATAACATGGGTTCAATATAATAATAAACACATTTAAACATGCAATGCACCACGAGTAGCAAGAATATACGGAAAAATGAATAATACACACAACAATAAGGGATCTACATCAATATATATGAGTCACCCGGTTTTGACATTTGAAATAACACGAATCGTGGTGTTTTTGGTAAATAAGGACTACGGTGTTTTTTTAAGAAAATGTACGTCCTTTGAAATATCCGTAGAATCCCTTGTCCTGTCCTTAAAATACTTACGATTCGTCAGTTTTGAAATAGGTATGACTCGAGTCTAGTCTAACATCTACAAGTAACTACAGGACTAAACCTACAGACTAATCGAAAAGGTACGGAAACCACCTAAATCTGAGTCGATACATATAAATATAATAGTCGGTGATCCCGCCTCAGTAGTATCATATACAATACAATATATAACATGACATCCTCGAGTCGAGAGTGCGGATCTATCATCAGTATAAATCTCAAACGGTAAATCCAACGTACGGCATCCCAATCTGGGTACGGGTCGAATATCACATTTATCTCATCATTCATCTGGTATCCTTATCATCATATCCTGTATTAGGGGTACTGATCTAAGTCTAGTACATACTGATACCATCTACATATATATATGCGTGTGTATGAAAACACATCGCCTAAGGACCCGCTATAACATCATGTCGTATCTTATAATACGAACCATATCATATCACCGATCTCATGGCACCATGACCAATCTCATCGACTCAACTCCAAATATCGTATACTATCCTCATCATCCATGTACATGTATACGTATTATACACATAGTCCCATACTTAAGTGTATATATATATATATACATATCCCCATATACGCACAACTAATAAAATGTATGCAAGTGTGTGTGTGTGTGCGTGTAAGTGTAAACCATATTCTAGGGTTTCGCGACTAACACTAGACTATAGCAATAACTACCAAATACGCTTACACTAACCCAAAGTCCACTAAATCATTTCTAGCAATGTATACGTCTCTTATAATAACATATAAATATATATATAACAAAACGCATTCGCGTTCTGTACTACGAAACTACGGGGGTGCTATACACCATCCATCCGACTTCCCCCGTAGATATATATCTACTCACTTTGCTCTTTCTTGCCGATGTCGATGTCGTCACGCCTTTGCTCGTCATCCCGAAGCTCGCACGGAGGTACCTACATGTCACAACGTATCGTATCGCATTAATAACCGACTCGAAATCAAAACGAAACACGAATCGTACATAGGTTAAAACCTATGTCTACGCATGCAAGAATAACCAACAACTCTCGACGATTGACATATAAACGTGAATAGACCGATAAAAACACAAATATCAAAACTTCAATTCATTAAAAGCCATAAAATGAATTCAGAAACTTCGTAAAACACCTCCAGATTTTACCCTAGCTGAAATTAGTCAATTTTGTATACATGGAGGGTCTAGTTTACAGGTAATAAAGCCATGGACCAAACACGATGCCCTGCCCCCTGCTATGGCTGCAAATTGCGTCCAGAAAGGATTAATCTGTGGCCTGGGATTGGTTCTGGGGGCTGGGGTCTCAGGGGTAGTCTTCTGGTCACTTGCACAACTCTCAGTCTTCGCTAAATAATTTTCCAGGTCCCCGGGTCACTCCAGATTCCTAAATACCATCACAATTCTCACAAATTCCAGATGTCGGAGTTTCTAAGTTCATGTTCCGGGGTTTAAGTCTCAGGTTTAATCCAATATATCATCAATACAGGGGTTGTATGGTCTCTACTAACCTCAATTACACCATCCTAACTCAATTAGATCCCTAACTTTCATCTAGGAAATTTCAAAGCTCATTAAACAACACAAAAACGATTCTAAACTAACATCGATGCAAAAGGAAATGGAATACTATTCTAATGGTGCAAGAATTACCTCATTTGGCAACTCAAGAATTTTCTTGAGTTGCCCCAAGTCTTCAAAATCCGATTTTTCTTGGTCCAAAGTGTTTGTAGTGGGCTTGTGCATATTTTTAATGAAATGGAGATGATGTTTTGAGTTGATTTTGGTGGTGTTGTGAGGGTTGAAGAGGAGGTGAAGAGGGTTGCCATGAGAGATGAGAAGAGGAGAGAAAAAGATAAGAATGAAGATGAGAACAATGAGCCATGACCAAGGTTTGATCCCTCGCCCTCTCTCTCTCTCTTGCCCATACCCTTTATTTTATTCCATTTTCTTTTCTTTTCTTTTCTTTATCTTTTCTTTTCTTCTCTCATTTAAAATCAACAATGCTTGAAAAACAAAAATGAAGAAGCCAAAGTAGAAAAATGCAACAAGTGCTAAAAATATGACATGGTGCATGTCATGTGCACAAATTGAGCTTAATGCGCGATTAGTGATATTTTATCGCGATTAGCATAAAAATGGAAAATAATTAGTTATAAAAATTCATAATTTTCCTAAATCACATAAAACACCTTCATTTCCGTAATTCTTATAATTTTCCAATTATTTTCCAATTTATCGGTATTTAATTATACTGCATATTCAAAATATTCACAATATTTATTATTTAATTATATAAATTCCCAAAATACTATTTTATTTTTCTGAATTGTTACGTCTGTAGACCCGAGATCGTCATAGAGTCTTGTGTGATTCCCACTGTGCTTTGATTTCCACCTTACCACGTTCAAGAGAACGTGCAAAACGGTGGCTTTTGGGTACAGTCCCGAGTCGCATGGAGGCAATGAGCGATAGGACAGAATCTGTCTTTCTTGGTATTGGGGGTTGATGTTGCGTTGTGCTCGATTGGCTATAACATGAAGTCCCTGGCCAGTGCTGATTCGGAAATTTACTGATAAGTGTTATCAGTAGTTTCTCAACCCGTTATGAGCCTCACATCGGCACGACTTATCGGTTACCGGGGTCTGACGTTTACCACCCCTAGACCGGATATGCGACATATCGGATGAAGAGACCGGACTGTACGGTAGTGTTACTGACAGGCTTTACAGGAGTATGAGCAATCTTGCTTGTTGATTTTCTGATCGCTCAATATCCGGGTTGCCATTACGTCCAGCTAGTACCGCTGACGGTTTGTGGGTGACTGATATGATCATCACCTACTGCCGGCGTATTGACGAGTCTTTAGAGTCCTACACAGAGGTTTCCTAGTTCAGGCAAAAATAAGTAGGAGCATATATATGGTTTGTGCGGGATCGAGATTAATACGTGTATGTGATACCATATTCTGTTCTCGCGATATGTGATATCGGTCGGTTTTATGTGATATAGCCGGGTTATTGAATCTAGTGTTGATACGATAAGTGGATACATATGATATTATTTGGTTATATATGATATAGACGGATTATTGAATCAAGTGTAGATTTAATAATTTAATGTATAATTATATATTTGATATATTTGCATTAACTAATATTAGCCTACTTGTGAATTTCTTTTTCTCACAAGTGCATACTTAATATATATGTGATATATATTAATTGTGTTTCTTTTTTGTGTCATGCTTGATTATACATGCAACATGGGTGTATGAGACTTACACCATTCCATAAGATAATTGGGGTTTTATTTATTTAAAGTAAATACAAAATTGGTGGGAATTTGTCATGGTTGAAGCTTAGTGGAAGCTTGTAGAAACCTTTGACTTAGTCCACTAACTTTATCTTACCATATATATTTATTAACCCAACCATTATCTTAAACCATGGTCAAGTCTCTACATGAGTTATATGAGATATTTCTCACCCATGTTTGCCACTCTCTCATGATTCATTATTCACAGCATTATTTTCTTCATCTTCTTCTTCATCAAGAGATCTTTTTAGGTTTTGGAGAGGTGAAGAAAATTAGTGAGAAAATTAATTCTAAAGTGAGCAAAAAATCCTACTTCATCATTCTCTACTAGATTAGCCATTTAGTTTAGGTGTTAGCTTCACTAATCCCTAATTAGTGAAGTGGTAGATTGGGTTGGTGTCTCCTCGACGTAGATCATCTTCGGCCTCGAAGACTTCATGCAAGCTTGTTCCTTTCATCTTGTGGAGCCATTCTTGAGTCCGGAAGATCACTACTTGGAGCGAAGGGACTACTACACGGAGCTATTGAAGTGAAGGACCGGTCTACAAAGGTTGTATTCCATATTCACTTAGATGTAAAGTTGTTTACATGTTTGTATTGTTTGATTCTCTAGTTAAGATTCTAGGGTTAGTGTTGTTTAGCATGGCAATTTTTTGAAAATGGCATGGACGATGCCTTCCGAAACCTTGCTGTCTTGCTAGGCATTCCTACAATGGTATCAGAGCTAAGCTAGAGAATTAGACAATGTTTGTAGAATTACAAAACTGAAACAACTCCAAAACAATCGAAACAAAAACCGAGTTTCTATCAAATTTTTAAAAGCCTCTAAAATTTTTTTAAGCAACTGCAGAATGTTACATGAGATGTTACATGAAACCACAGGAAAACGAAACCCTCTCACCGGAAAATGACCGGCGACATTCTCAAATAATCCGGCCTGGACAGTTTTCCATCATGCTTTAGGCTTCGTTTTGGTGTGGTGTTCCAGTCTCTGGGTTTTTGTGTTTCAGGTGTTGCTTGTTTTTACTGAAATTGCATGTGATGTTAACTTTCTGTAAAGGCAATTCGGAGTATTTCGTAGTCGTAATTCTAACATCATTTCGGGTAATTTAGATGACGTTAAAAAGTTCGAACGAATGTCAAATACCCAAATTGTCTCCCATGCTGGAAATTTTCCAAAAGTTGGATTTTCTCCAGGTTAAAAACATTCAAAAATCATGCAAGTATATCTATGGACCCTCTAGAAGAACGAAACCCTAACTCGATTCTATGATCGTTAGAACCGCCACTAAACCCCAGGGTTTATGGTAGTTCCGCGGCGCCATAGGTGAGGCAAGGGTTGGCCCTTCTACGGTTGGTCCATAGGTACTGTGGCATGTTCTGAGTATTTTTAAACTGTGCTCAAGTGTTGAGCTCTTTAGGAAATTTTGGGTGTTTGTTGATTCGATCAGAATGTTTAACATCGTCTAGCTATCTATAGAATGTGATACAATATTTAGAATTCATTTAGTTAGGGATGAAATCCGAAGTATGTGATATTTCGCGTTTATGATGTATAAGGAGGTTGCAGATTCCAAATGTTGTAGTTTGACATTTTCTTTTCTGCGACCGTAAGTGTAATATGTGGTGTATCGCCGATTTCGTTGCTATACGTCAACGACAATTGGGATACGCATATTTACTTAAGTTGATGACATATGATGTTATGTGTTGCTTGGATATGTTATATTGGATCGTCGTTTTTTGAATAGCCGGGGGTTTTGTGTGAGATGAGAGTTTTTTCATTTTCATTCATGTAAAAACTTTTACGTAATATTCTTTTATTGGGTCACTTCCGGGTTGAGTACGATGTCACCATTGTTGTATATTATTTACTTTTCCGCATTAGGATAGACCCAAGGTGGGGAGCACAGGTAACCGGGTTCTAGAGTTCAGTGGGAGACCATCTCGAGGAGTCGAGTTTGGGTCTCCGAACTCTAGAATTGGTAGGGTTGCTTGCCGCTCTCGTAGGGGTCTAGGGATGTGGGTTTGGCTATTCATCGCGACCGTGGAATCCGTGTTTTTTACAGGCTTAATATAAAACACGGACCTCCTAGTATATCCAATATTTCATATGTTGACTGCTGCTGCTGATATTATGTGATGTGATCACTTTATATGCTTGAGACCAATGCTTTATTATTATATATATAATATATAATAAACGTTAATTATGTTTTGCACTTGCGCTAGTCCCGCCTCGATATGCCGTTAGTTAAGTAACCTAACGGTGCATAACGGGACACTGTGGCAAATGCGGATGGCTTAAGCGTACATTGTATTTTCGTTTCTTCTGTGATACTTAGGAAGCATAATTGATGGGAATTCATTAATGAGATTAATGAAAAAGAAAGAAACCTAAAAAGATGTTGTGGAATCAAATTTTCAAAAAGGGTAGCTCTAGTTTTTGCTTTGCATAGCGGTATTCCTTGTAGAATATCCAGCAGCTCATTCGATGAGGAAAGAGCCGAGATCCCTTCACCGGGAGTGACCTCTTTAGCGAAACTAGAAGATGCTACAACCCACTCGGTTTTGTCTTTTGATTGCTTGTTTAGTTCTTTCTCTGCATAGTGGTATTTGTGAAATATCCCGCACCTTATTCGAAAAGGAAAGAGTCGAGATCCCTTCACCGGGAGTGACCTCTTTAGCAAAACTAGCACAAGCCTAAAAAAACACTCCTTTTCAAAAATCACTAGATTCTACAACGATATCAAGTTCATTACGCAAAAGGTTTTCTTAAAAACCTGTCGTAGCCCTCCGTCATTTCAGATAAGTACTGATTAGTATTCGTGCTACGTTTGTTGACCTTAGCCAAGGCGTATTGTGCGGTAGCTAATTAGTGCTTATCTACTGCATATGATGTGATTGAGTTAGGGTAGTCGTGCGACTTTGTTGACCTTTGCCAAGGGTCATACGGGTGGGTTTAATTCAAGCAAGAAATGACGGGTTGAACTTAGCTAGCGCTTATGATTTGTTGACCACGAAGGTCATAAGTTGCTAAGGGCAAAATATTATCAGGAATTTCAAGTGTTGAAATTTGCAATGAGATTGCATACCTTCTATGAGAAAGTTGGATCCCGATACCCACTGCGAGTAAGAGTTACTCCTGGGAGAGTTTTATACATCGCAATTAGACGATCAAGTAGGTGTCTAGAAAGGTGTTAACGGGGTTACACCCCTGGGAAAACGAGGTTTATTTTAATTAGGTACATGCGAAAGCACGGGGAACCTCCCTCAAAGTACCGACACTGACCTGACTGAAAGATTGGCGAACTTTTAGGGTGTAATTAATCCCGGATAGTCTTACCTTTTTGGGTTTGAAGGAAGATTTGATAAAAACAGTAGGAGCCATCCTGATTAGATAAGATAGTAACCAATCTAATCTTGCAAGAGTATACACTAAGTGTTTTCTGTAGGGATTCTTTAGCACCATGCCTAGGGTTAGGGTTGCATCACACATGCTATATTAAAAATTTTAGGGTGCTAAACAATTCCAACCATGAATCGAACTAGAAATCTAGGGTAACAACATAAAGTATCACATACTATGTTGTGTCTAACACTAAGTGGGGAGAAGTACAACCTTTGTAGACTTCCCTCCTTGACTCCTTGGATCAACAATGGTTTGAACCAGCTCGCTAGAATCCTTCAAAGTCCACGACGATCCACCCGGAGTCCCTTTGCTCAAGCTCCTAGCTTCACTTGATCTTTGATGAACTGGAGAAAACAACCTACACTAATGGGCTAGAGTAGTATAGATTGGTGATGTGATTTTTATTCTCACTTAAAAACCCATTCTTTTTATATTCCTCACTCAAGAGAGCATGAAGAAGGAAGAAGAAGGAGATGGAAAGCTTGAGCTCTTTTGTGATAATTATAATTCTTAAGACAAATGAGAAAAGAAAATATATGTATTGTAGGGTTACTAGGCACACTAACAAGGCTCTACAAGGCATCGACCATGCCAAAATTAAATTTTTGTGTGCCGAATAACTCTAAGCAAGATCGTATACTAGAGTTTAGGCGAAACTAAGAGCAAGTAAACAACTTTACAACTAAGGGTATGCGAAATACAACCTTTGTAGATCGGTCCTTCACTTCTAGAGCTCCTTGTCGTAGTCCCTTCGCTGCGATCAAAGTTCCCTCGGGCTCTTGCATGGCTTCACGAGGCAAAAGATGCGACCTTTGCTTGAAGTCTCCGAGGTCGAAGATGATCTACGTCGAGGGAATTCCGATTCAAGCTTCTACTTCACTAACTAGAGAATTAGTGAAGTAAACACCCTAAACTAAAGTGCTAATCTAGTAGAGGATGGAGAAATAGTAAGTGGGTTCTCTTTGGAATTTTATTTCTCACAATGATTCTCACTTTGGATCAAACCCTAGCAAGCCTTTTCTTTTGAACCAAGAAGAAGTTGAACAAAAGAAAAATGAAGAGGATAAAGATCAAGTGTGTAGGATAACCATGGTGAGTGAGTATCATATACTAACCCTTGTAGAGACTTAACCCTAGGCTAATCTTTATGGTTGGGTTAAGAAATATCCATAGTAAAAACAAAACCAAGTTGAATTAGTCAATGCATCCACAAGCTTCCACAAGCTTCATGCATTTTCTAATCCTCCACTTGATTTTGTAATTACTTTAGATATTAAAAACCTAAAATAAAAATTAGCATAGTGTAAGTCTCATACACCCATGTATAGTGTATCATCAACCAAGATACAAAAATACAACACATTTTCATATATATCATATATAGTAAAAATGTGTACATGTGAGAAATAACCCTAAGTGAACATGTGTTAGTAAATGTAAACTAGTATATCTAATATACAATTATACACTTAATTATTAAATCAACACTTGACTTAATAATCCGGTCATATCTCATATAACCGACTAACATTCATCGTATTGACTTATCGAATCAACACTTGATTCGATAACCCGGTCATATCATATATAACCGACCGATACAAAAAGTCGCGGGAATGGAATACGGTATCGCATACACGCATTATTCTTGGTCCTGCACATATCACATATGCGCTCCTATTTCGTTTTGCCTGAGCCAGTAAAACCACTATGTAGTACTCTAAAGACTCGTCAATACGCCGGCAGTAGGTGATGATCACATCAAGCACCCACAAGCCGTCAGCGGTACTAGCTAGACGTAACGGCTACCCGGGTATTGAGCGATCAGAAGATCAGCAAGCAAGCCGCTCTAACTCCTGTAAAAGCTTGCCGGTAACACTTCCCGTACAGTCCGGTCTCCTCGTCTGATATGTCGCATATCAAGTCTAGGGGTGGTAAACGTCAGACCCCAATAACCGATAAGTCATGCCAATGTGAGGCTCATAACGGGTCAAGAAACTATTGGTAGCACTTACCAGTAAGTCTCTGAATCAGCCCTGGCCAGGGACTTCCCTGTTACGGCCAATCGAGCACAGCGCAACATCAACCCCCAATACCGGGAGAGACGAAACCCCTCCTATCGCCCATTGCCTCCATGTTACTCGGGACTGTACCCAAAAACCACCGTTTTTGACGCCCTCATGGAAGTGGTAAGGTGGAAATCAAAGCACAGTGGGAATCACACAAGACTCTATGACGATCTCGGGTCTACAGACTAACCTGCACAAGTGTCACCAGAGAACTGCCATCTGACGTGAGGTATAATACCATCTGGGAGTTCTCGGCGAGTCTGTCCAGTGTACCCAGTCTCCACTGAGCACCCGTATACCATCTCTGATGTCAAACATCAATGGATATGGGATCATCCATCGCCCATCTCATGGGTCGAGAAGCGTATACGCTAGTCTACACTGGTATATCGATGCCCCGTCTCGATACACCCACGACTAGGGACCTTGAAGGATGTACTTATGGACTACCATGTCCCCACTAGTATGATCCGCAACATAGTCCAGGTAGTCAAGTACACATCCTAAGGGCTTTACCAACATGTAACGATAAGGCAATATAAAGAGACTAGTATACATGTTAAAATAAAGAGCAACCAGATAGCATACTATCATATCGAGCAAGAAAGTCCTCTCTATATATGTCTAAGCATCCAATATAATATACATCATCTGTACAATACTGGCCTCTAGGGCATACATACAACTAACAATCTCCCACTTGCACTAGGGCCAGCTGCTGTAGTATTGCATACCGAGCATCCCAAAGAGTCTCTCAAACTGTATCTGGGGAATAGCCTTCGTGAGTGGATCCGCAGTATTGTTCTTCGTGTCAACCCTCCTGACCTCGATCTCCCGGCGATCAACTATCTCCCGGATCAGGTGATACCGACTCAGCTGGATCGCTGATGGGACCTGGGTTCCTTGGCCAAAGCCACAGCTCCATTGTTATCGCATTACAAAGGTATTGGATGCTCAACGGATGGAACCACTCCAAGTTCAGTAATGAACTTCTTGATCCAGACAGCCTCTTTGGCAGCATCGTATGAAGCGATGTATTCAGCCTCCATCGTCGAGTCTGCCACGGTTTCCTGCTTGGAACTCTTCCAGCTAACCGCCCCTCCGTAAAGGGTAAAGACAAATCCTGACTGCGACTTAGAGTCGTCCTTATCACTCTGGAAGCTCGAATCGGTAAAGGACTCCACTTGGAGTTCTCCGTTACCATACACCAAGAGCATCTCTTTAGTCCTTCGCAAGTACTTGAGAATGCTCTTCACAGCTGTCTAGTGACTCTCTCCAGGATCAGCTTGATACCTACTCACTACACTTAGTGAGTATGCTACATCGGGTTTAGTACATAGCATCGCGTACATGATAGAGCCTACAGCCGAAGCATAGGGTATCCCTTGCATGCGAGCTCTCTCCAAATTAGTCTTGGGAGACATCTCTTTGGAGAGAGTGAGCCCTGAGATCGTGGGTAAAAACCCACGTTTGGACTCTTCCATACTAAACCTCTTTAGTATGGTGTCAATGTACCTGGATTGGGACAATCCCAATATCCTTTTAGATCTATCTCTATAGATCCTAATTCCCAATATGCAGGAGGCATCACCAAGATCTTTCATTGAGAATCTTTGTGATAAGAAGAGCTTGACCGATTGCAGCATAGGAATGTCATTTCCTATCAAGAGTATGTCGTCTACGTACAATACGAGGAAGACAACTTTACTCTCTGCCACCTTCTTTTAGATACAAGGTTCATCTACGTTTTTGACGAAATCAAACTCTTTGATAACGACGTCAAAGCAGATGTTCCAACTCCGCGATGCTTGCTTTAATCCATAAATGGATTTAAGCAGCTTGCACACCTTCCCGCTGCTCCCACTATCTACGAAGCCCTCTGGTTGAGTCATGTACACCCACTCTTCTAAATCACCGTTTAGAAAGGCGGTCTTAATATCCATTTGCCAGATTTCGTAGTCTTGATATGCAGCGATGGCAAGCATGATCCGGATGGATTTAAGAATAGCCACTGGAGAAAAGTTTTCGTCATAGTCCACACCTGGTCTTTGACGAAAACCCTTTGCAACAAGTCTAGCTTTGAAAGTCTCCACTTTCACATCTACACCAAGTTTTTTCTTGAAGATCCACTTGCTTCCAATGGGTTTTACCCCTTCAGGAGCATCTTCCAAAGTCCATACTTTGTTGGTGTACATGGATTCCATCTCGGACCGCATTGCATCTAGCCATTTCACTGACTCCCCACTTGTGATGGCCTTCTCAAAGCTAGTTGGGTCATCATCAACCATGATGCAATCCTCGCTCCCACCATCTATGAGAAAACCGCCGTATCTCTCAGGTGGGTGAGGAACCCTACTAGATCGGCGGAGTAGCTGGGGTTCATCGGGAACTACCGAATCCTCTGGTTCTTCCAAATCTTCTGTTGTGGTTTGTACAGCTGGAACCTCTTCCAGTTCTACCTCAGAGCCATTAATCTCTTTTGCAAGAAATTCCTTTTCTAAAAAGGTGGCGTGTTGAGCAACAAACACCCTTTGTTCCTCACTGTGGTAGAAGATATACCCTCGCGAATGCTTAGGATATCCAACAAACTTACACAAAACAGACCTTGCCTCGAGTTTTTCCGGTTTTTGTCTTTTGACATATGCCGGGCAACCCCATATCTTAATAAAATTAAGATATGGTCTCTTCCCCTCCCATATCTCATATGGGGTGGTAGGCACAGATTTGGTAGGAACCCTATTCAGTAGGTATGCTGCTGTCTCCAGTGCATATCCCCAGAAGGAAATAGGTAACTCAGCTATACTCATCATAGAGCGCACCATATCTAATAGGGTGCGGTTCCTCCGTTCCGATACACCGTTGTGCTATGGTGTATATGGAGGAGTTAGCTGAGAGAGAATCTCATTCTCTTTTAGGAAGTCCAGGAATTCATTGCTCAAGTATTCACCTCCTTGATCCGATCGAAGGATTTTAATACTTTTCCCGGTTTGGTTCTCGACTTCTTGTTTATATTCTCTAAATTTCTCAAAAGCTTCTGATTTGTGTTTCATCAGGAACACATATCCGAATCTAGAGAGATCGTCAGTGAATGTAATGAAGTACGAAGAACCATCCCTGGCATGTGTAGATATGAGACCGCATACATCACTATGTATTAGTCCTAAGAGTTCGGTAACTCTTTCTCCGTGTCCCGTAAATGGAGTTTTGGTCATCTTGCCTTTGAGACATGACTGGCAAGTGTCATAAGATGAAAATTCAAACGGATTTAAATATCCATCCTTATGCGACTTAGCTAGTCGTGTCGCATTGATGTGACCCAGTCTACAATGCCACAAGAACGATTCGTTCATTTCTGAACTCTTCCTCTTGTGTGTGTTTGTTATGCTCAGAACCGTTGATTGATTTAGAACATAAATGCCATTGCACAACGTGTCTGATCCAACCAACTTTTGGTTAAGGAAAAGGTTCATAACATTATCCTGCAATACAAAATTATATCCCTCTTTACTCAACAAAGAAACCGATATAATGTTGCATATCAGGTTCGGCATGTAATAGCATTCATTCAGAATCAATGTATTACCAGTTGGCAATACAAGGAGATATTCCCCGACGGTTTTAGCTGCAACAATTGCACCATTTCCAACCCTTATGTCTTTATCACCTTCTCCAAGTTCTCTACCTTTCCTAAGCCCATGTAACTGATTACATATATGGGATCATGACCCGGTATCTAATACCCAGGACGTAGAGCAAATGGAGAAACAGTTCTCTGTAACGAACACACCCGAAGAAAATGCATCAACATGTACTTTCTTCATTCGGGTGGCATGGGAATCCTGGTATTCCCCTATATCCTGTTCAGTCTTATAACTCTTATAAGAAAGAACGGAACCAACGTTCCCCAGCACAGTATAACATGCGGGTTCGGTCAATACATCCATATTATTATCTTGATTAAGGCATGATATGGTCGCTACCTGGAGAGAGAGAGAAGAAAACACTTTAGCGTATGCTCTTGCAAGATCAGATTGGTTATTATTTTATCTAATCAGGATGGCTCCCACTGTTTTTATCAAATCTTCCTTCAAACCCTAAAAGGAAAGAATAACCGGGATTAATTACACACTACAATTTCGCCAATCTTTCAGCCAGACCAGTGTCGGTACTTTGAGGGAGGTTCCCCGTGCTTTCGCACGGACCTAATTAAAGTAAACCTCGTTTTCCAATAGACGTAACCCCATTGACACCTTTCTAGACACCTACTTGATCGGCTAATTGTCCTGTGTAAAACTCTCCCAAGAGTAACAATTACTCGCAGTGGGTATCGGAATCCAACTATCTCATAGAAGGTATGCAATCTCATTGCAAATCTCAACACTTGAAATTCCCGATAATATTGTAACGTTTCCAAAATAATAAAATATTATTTTTGGGAATTTTTATAATTTAATATTATTTTAATAAATATTTTAATATTTAGGTATAATTAAATACAGAAAAATTTGGGAAAATTATGGAAAATTCTAAAATAGGGTAAATTAGAGAATTATGCCATTTCTAAGTCAAATTGATTAGTTATATGCTAAATTAGTGCTAATCGCGATTAAAAATCGCTAATCGGTTTTTAGCTTTTTTTTGCAAAACATGCACATATCACTTTTTTCACACTTGTGCATTTTCTTGCCATGGTTCACTTTGGATTTACTATTCTTGGGAGAAGGATTTTGAGAGAATAAGAAAAAGAAAAGGAAAAGAAATGGGAAAAGAATAAAGAATGAGGTTTGGTGAGAAAGAGAGGTATGGGCACCTTTGACTAAACACTTAGCCATTTTTCCTTCCCTCATTTTCCTCCCTCTACTCCTTTCTCCTGCTGCTGCTGCTCCTCCATATCCCTCCCCTCTTCAAAGCCCCAAATCATCTCAAATACAATCCCAAAACCCCACTCTCATTTCATTAAAAGTGTGCACAATCTCAAGATCTACACATTGGACTAGAGAAGCAAGGATTTTGGCTACTAGGGGCAACTCAAGAAAATTCTTGAGTTGCCAAATGAGGTATTTACTGAACCCTTAGATTAGTTTTAGCATTACTTTCACCCCCATGTTGTGATAGAACCGATATTGTTTGATATTGTGGATTTGAGGATAACCAAGTTAAGGTTTGAGGGAAACTTGTGTTGTATTGTGAAATTGAGCTCAGTTGAGGTTATATAAACACCCTAGTGCATGAATTGAGACCTAAACTTGAGAGTTGAAACCCGAAATACGGATTTAGAAACCGATATCGGAGAATTTGTGAAATCTGTGAAGGTTTTATTGAATCTGCTATCACCCGAGACATCCTAAATTAAAATTGATTGGACAGTGAGATGTGCAGGTACCCAGGAAGCTAACCCCAAAGCCCTAGCCCCCACTTCCTTTTCCAGGCCACAGATTTAATCTGTTTGGCCGCAATTTGCGGCCTGGGTCCCACCATTTTGTCTCGTGTTTGTTCTGTAGCTCCTACATGTATATTTTAGACCCCTGGTATATATAGATTTGTCTAATTTGCCCTAGGGTGAAATCTGGAGCCTATTTCCTAAGTTGCTGTTTTGGATTCGTGTTTTCGTATTCCGTATTTCTAATTCTGGAATTGTGTATCCGTGTTTTACCTTGACTATTTGGCGTTTATACGACTATATCGAGGATTTGTTAATGGTTTTGAAGGCGTGCCATAGGTTCTAACCTATAGGTCCCTTATCGTATCGTTTTGGGGTTTCGTGTGCCATGTTAGCTTTGAATTGGTTTTAATGCGCATATACGACACTTTGATGTGTAGGTACCCCATGAAGACTTCGGGATGACAAGCAAACGCGTGGTGGCATCGAAAGATAAAGACGCAAGGTGAGTAGATTATATCTACAGGGGGAAGTCGGGTGGATGGCGTATAGCACCCCCACAGTCCGTAGTTGTGATATTATATATATGATAGTTAGGTGTACTATGGATAGTGTAGGGTTAGAAGTGACTAGTGTAGTTCATAGTCGCGAACCCTAGAATAGATTTACACCTACACGCACACCCTTGCATATTCATTATACTTGCACTGTGTTGATGATATGGGATGACATTGGAGATGAGTCTATGATGTTGGGCTTTGCGCCGCGAGATCGGTGATTTGATGTGATTCGTATTTGGGATACGATACGTGATCTCTAGTGGGCCTTGGGACGTGTGCTTGCACACGCCGTACATTGATGGTATCAGTTGTACTTGTAGGGTTGCTAGGCACGCGCACAAGGGTCTACGAGGTATGAACCATGCCCGATTAAAAAATTAGCCGTGCCGAACAACCCGAATACGGATCTTTAAACTAGAGATTAGGCGAAAACTAACATGTTAAACATTTTAACACTAAGTGAGAGGGATTACAACCTTTGTAGATCCGGTCCTTCCATTCATAAGCTCCGTGTTGAAGTCCCTTCGCTGCGATCATCATGCTCCGGACTCTCGAGAGGCTCCACGAAGAGAAAAATGCAGTCTTGCTTCCGATCTTCGATACAAAGATGATCTACCTTGAAGTTTCGTTAACACAAGCTAACACTCACTAAAATTGAGTGAACACTCTCATCTAAAGGGCAAGAGAAGATGAGGATGATGAAGTAGGATTTTTACTCTCTTTATTTATCTTTTTCTCACATATTTTCATCACAAATATCAAAGCAAGAAAGCTTTGAATGAAGAACTCAAGGAAGAAGAAGAATAGTGATCCATTTCTTTTGTGTTGAATAATGAAAGGATTAATATGATAAATAATGCAACCATGGTCAACTAAACTCATGTAGAGAATTAACTAGGGTTAGGGTTTGGGTTGAGTTAAGTATGAGTCATAGAAAAAAATCAACACAGATATCTTTATCATGACAAAAGAAAAGCTTCTAGAATCAACTAGAAGTCTTAACCCTAATCCAAACCCTAATCATGTTTAAAATCCACTAAACATGTTGCATTAGTTATCATATCATGTTACAATATTATATATCACATATATAATATTTATCGTAACAAAATAAAATAATACAATTAACATATATCGCATATATATCAATGTATTACCCGAGTGAGAAAAAGAATCTTTTAGTGAGCTAATATTAGTTAATGTAATTTAATATATCATATATATTATTATACATTAAATTATCGAATCAACACTTGATCCGACAATCCGGCTATATCGCATATAACCGACCAATATTGATCCGTACCGATTCATGGAATCAACACTTGATTCGATGACCCGGCTGATATCAAATATCGCGAGAATAGAATACGGTATCTCATATCGTATTATCCTCGGTCCCGCAAATATCACATATGTGCCCCTACTCCGTTTTGCCTGAGCCAAGAAACCTCTGTGTAGGACTCTAAAGAATCGTCAATACGCCGGCAGTAGGTGATGGTCATATCAAACACCCACAAGCTGCAAGCGGTCAGCTAAACGTAACAGCTACCCAGGTATTGAGCGCTCAGAAGATCAATAAGCAAGCCTGTACATTCTCCTGTGAATCCAAAAAGTAACACTGCCGTACAATCCGGTCTCGTCGTCTGATATGTCGCATATCTCGCCTAGGGGTGGTAAACGTCAGACCCCAGTAGCTCGATAAGTCGTGTCGATATGAGGTCTATAACAGTTTGAGAAACTACTGATAACACTTACCAGTAAATCTCAGCAACCCCGGCCAGGGATTTCCGGTTATAGCCAATCGAACACAACACAACATCAACTCCCTATACCGGGAGAGACGAATCCCCTCCTATCGCTCATTGCCTCCATGTGATTCGGGACTGTACCCAAAAGCCACCTTTTTGCACGCCCTCTTGGACGTGGTATGATGGAAATCAAAGCACAGTGGGAATCACACAAGACTCTATGACGATCTCGGGTCAACAGACTACTCTGTACCAGTGTCACCGGAGAACTGCCATCTGACGTGAGGTATAATACCATCTGGGAGTTCTCGACGAGTCCGTCCAGTGTACCCAGTCTCCACTGAGCACCCGTACACCATCCTTGATGTCAAACACCGATGGATATGGGATCATCCATCGCCCATCGTATGGGTCAAGATGCGTATACGCTAGTCTACTCTGGTGTATCGATGCCCTGTCTCGATACACCCTCGACTAGGAACAGTTATAGGATGTACTCGTCGACTACCGTGGCCCCACTAGTATGATATCATCATAGTCCCAGTAGTCGAGTACATATCCTAAGGGCTTTATCAACATGTAACATAGAGACAATCAGAGTACATGTTAAGATAAAGGGTAACCAGATATCGTACTATCATGTCGAGCAAGAAAGTCCTCCCTATATATGTCCAAGCATCCACTACAATATACATCGTATGTACAGTAATGGCCTCTAGGGCATACATATAACTAACAATCTCCCACTTGCACTAGGGCCATCTGTTGTGGTATCACATACCCAACAATTAGCTGCGGTTGAAGTATCTCATACTCAACCATCCCATAAAAGTCTCTACTGGGAAAAAACCTTTGTGAGTGGATCCGCGCTGTCGTCCTCTGTGTCTGCTCTCCTAACCTCGATCTCTCTGGAGATCAACCATCTCCATGATCAGGTGATACTGCCTAAGAATTATATCTGGATTTCTGATGGGACGGGGTTCCTTGGCATAAACCACAATTCCATTGTCACACAATGGTAGGAACGAAGTTCATCTCATGAACTTATATATATCCAGACTGCCTCTTTGGTAGCATCCTTGGTAACGATGTATCTTGCCTTTAATCGTCTAGTATGTCACGGTATCTAGCTTGGAACTCTTCCAACATACCGTCCCTCCACTGAGGGTATAGACAATGCCTGCTACTGACATTCAGTCGTTCTTATCACCCTGGAATCTTTCCAGTGATTCTCCCCAGGATCAATTGATACCATCTCACTACAACTAGTGAGTATCCTAACATCTAATTAGATCTATCTCATAGATCCAAAACCCAGGATTTAGGAGGTATCACCTTGATCCTATATGGAGAATCCTTGTGATAAGCGGAGATTGACCGAGCGTAGCATAGGAAACTCCTTCCCTATCAAGAGTATGTCATCCACGTACTCTACGAGGATCACCACCATACTCCCTACTACCTTTTTGTATATACAAGGTTCATCTACCATTTTGATGAAGTCAAACTCTTTGACCACCACATCAAAACAGATGTTCCAACTCCGCGATGCCTGTTTTATCATATAAAACATCTTGCACACGATTCCGCTGCTCACACTGTCTACGAAGCCCTTTGGCTGTGTACTTATAGACGCTATCTTCTAAATCATCATTTAGAAAAGCAGTCATGACACTCAACCACCAGATATCGTAGTCATGGTATGTAGCCGTGGGAAGTAGGATCTGGATGGACTTAAGCATAGCTTCGAAAGTCTCAACTTTTCCATGTACACCAAGTAATCTTCTCAAGATATACTTGCTCCTGATGGGGATTTAACCCTTCATATAAAGCAACCAAAGTCCATACTTTGTCGGTGTATAAGGATTCCAACTCAGATCGCTAAGCATCCAGCCATTCTTACAGAGTCCCACTCCTGATGGCCTGCTCGAAACTAGTTGGGTCATCATCTCATAATGCAATCCTCGCTCCCACTGTCATAAAGAAACCGAAGTATCTCTCAGGTGGATGAGGAACCCTGCTAGATCGGCGGAGAGGCTGAGGTTCGGTGGAAACTATTGAATCCTTTGGTTCTACCAAATCATCAGCTGCAGTTTGTATAGCTGGAACCATTCCAGTTCTACATAACAGACCTTGCCTCGAGCTTGTCCGGATTTTGCTTTTAGACATAGGCCGGACAACCCCAAATCTTAACAAACTTAAGATATGGGCTCTTCCCTTTCCATATCACATATGAAGTGGTAGGCAACTAATTTGATTTGAACCCTATTCAATAGGTATGCAACTTCACAAGTGCATAACGCCCTAAAGGAAATAGAAAACTCAGTAGTACTCATCATAGAGCACACCATATCACATAGGGTGCTATTGCTCCACCCCGATACACCGACGTGCTGTGGTGTATACGGAGGAGTAATGCTGAGAGAGAATCTCATTCTCCTTTAGAATAGTCTAGGAATTCCGTGCTCAAGTATTCTCCTCCTTGATCACATCAAAGGACATAATACTTTTACCCGTATTTTTGGTTCTCTACTTCTAACTCATATTCTGTGAATATCTCAAAAGGTTCGGACTTGTGTTTCAACAGGAACATATGTCTGAATCTTGAGAGATCATCAGAGAATGTAATGAAGTACAAAGAACCGGTCTTGGGATGTGTAGACAGGGGACTTTCATACATCAGCATGTATCAATCCCAAGAGTTCACTAACTCTTTCTCTGTTTCCAATAAACAGAGATGTGGTCATTTTATCTTTGTGACATGACTGGCAAGTTTCACAAGATGTAAATTCAAACAAATTTAAATATGCATCTATATGTAACTTTGCTAGTCGGGTAGCATTGATATGACCTAGTCTACAATGCCTCAAGAAGGATTCGTTCATTTCTGAACTCTTCCTCTCGTGTGTGTTCTTTATACTAAGAACTTTAGTTTGATTTAGAACGTCAATGCTTTTAGATAACGTGCCTGAACCGATCAACTCTTGATATAGGAAATGTTCAAAACATTATCCAACAATACAAAATTATATCACTTCTTTACTAATAAAGAAACTGATATGATGTTGTATATCAGGTTCGGTATCTAATAACATTCGTTCAGAATCAATGTATTCTGGTAATACAGGGTGATAGTGACCAACAGACTTGGCTGCAATACTTGCACCATTTTCTATCTCATGAAACTTATCACCCGTTCTCAGTTCTCTACCTATCTGTAGCCCATGTAACAGATTACATATGCGGGAACCGGATCCGGTATCACATACCCAGGACGTAAAGGATACTGAGAAACAGTTCTCTGTAATGAACACACCCGAAGATGATGCATCAACATGCACTTTCTTCGTTTGGGCGGCACGGGAAATCTGGTATTCCCCAATTTTCTGCTCTGTCTTATAACAATTATAAGTTGGAGCGGGACCAACGTTCCCCAGCTCAGTATAACAAGCGGCTTCGGTCAATATATCCGTATTATTATCTTGATTAAGGCGTGATATGGTCGCTACCTGGAGAGAGAGAGAAGAAAACACTCAGCGTGCGCTTTTACAAGATTAGATTGGTTATCAATTTATCTAATCAGGATGTCTCCCACTGTTTTAATCAAATCTTCCTTCAAACCCTAAAAGGAAAGACTACACGGGATTAATTACATGCTACAAGTTCGCCAATCTTTCAGCCAGGCCAGTGTCGGTACTTTGAGGGAGGTTCCCCGTGCTTTCGCACGAACCTAATTAAAGTAAACCTCGTTTTCCCAGAGGCATAACCCCGTTAACACCTTTCTAGACACCTACTTGATCGGCTAATTGTAATGTGTAAAACTCTCCCAGGAGTAACTCTTACTCGCAGCGGGTATCGGGATCCAACTATCTCATAGAATGTATGCAATCTCATTGCAAATTTCAACACTTGAAATTCCCAATAATATTTTACCCCTAGCTTCCTATGACCTTGACGGAGGTCAACAAACCATAGGCTACTAGTCAAGTTCAACCCGTCATTTCCTGATTGAATTAAACCCACCCGCACGACCCTTGACGGAGGTCAACAAGGCCGCACGACTACCCTAATCCAATCTGCATCATATGCATAAGCAGAAAAATACTAGTCAGCTACCGCACACTACGCCTTGACGGAGGTCAACAAACGTAGGACGAATACTAAGTAGGACTTATCTGAAATGACGGAGGGCTACGACAGGTTTTTAAGAAAACCTATTGCGTAATGAACTTGATATCATCGTAGAATCGAGTGATTTTAAATGGAGTGTTTTTTAGGCTTTTCTAGTTTTGCTAAAGGGGTCACTCCCGGTGAAGGGATCGTCGGCCCTTTCCTCATCGAATAAGGTGCAGGATATTTCACAAATACCACTATGCAAAGCAAGAACTATAGATGCAATCAAAAGACAAACCGAGTTTGTAGCATATGCTAGTTTCACTAAAGAGGTCAGTCCCGGTGAAGGGATCTCGGCTCTTTCCTTATCGAATAAGGTGCTGCATGTTCTACAAGGAACACCGCTATGCAAAGCAAGAATTAGAGCTACCAGTTTTTAAACAAGTTTCTACAACATCTTAGGTTTCTTTTAGTTTCATTAATCTCATTAATGAAGTCCCATTTTATTATGCTTCGCAAGCATCACATTTGAAAACGAAATCTGCAATATAACATATATCTCAGATATATAATATAAACATTCGTCTCAGGCAGTAATATGATCTCATCACAGACCATTGCAGCAAAAGAACATATATGAAATATTGGATATACTAGGACGTCCGTGTTTTCAATACGAGCCTGTATAAAACACGGATTCCACGGTCGCGATGAATAGCCAAACCCACATCCCCAGACCCCTACGAGAGCGGCAAGTAACACTGCCAATTCTAGGGTTAGGAGACCCGGTCTCGACTCCTCGAGATGGTCTCCTACTGGACCCTAGAACCCGGTTACTTGTGCTCCCCGCCTTGGGTCTACCTAATGCGGAAAAGTAAATAATATACAACAATAGTGACATCTTCCGCAACCTGGAAGTGTCCCAATAAAAGAATATTACATACATGTTTTTACATGATTGAAAAAGAAAAAACTCCCATCTCACATAAAAACCCCCGGCTATTCAAAACGCGACGATCCAATATAACATATCACAGCAACACATAATATCCTATATCATCAACGTAAGCAAGTATGCGTATCCCGATTGTCGTTGATGTATAGCAACGAAGCCGGCGATACACCACATACTACGCTTACGGTCACAGAAAAGAAAGTGTAAAACTACAACAGTTAGAATCCGCAACCTGCATAGACATCGCATGCCTAAACAAATGAATTTCTTAGACATCACATTCCTAACAATTATAAACCCCGCATTTTAGTCTCATTTATCGAAAAATCTTTTCAATATCTAGTCGGGCAATTCAACAAGATTCCCGACATCCTGATCGAATGCTCGTCGCAAACTTTAGTAGATGGCCGCACCCCCGGATGCCGTCGACGAAGTGCACTAAGGCGGAACACCGCTGCCGCGAGCACCCGAACGGATGCTTTCGGCGACGGGGTTCTCCTACAGTCACTTGGTCGGGGCTATGGGGCGTAGCTGTCTATTAAATTTACCCGGCGAGTATCCGCGTACGCTACGTGATTGCGACGGACTTTTGATCACATCAAAATTCCGTGGCAACCGATCATCAGAGACTAAAGTGCTATGTTTATAACATCCAAATTAGTTATCTCATAACTACCTGTGGATTCCAAATATTGTATCACAATCCAGATAAATAGACAATGTTAAACTTTCCGATCGAATAATCAAACACCCAAGATTTCCGTAATATATCTCAACACTTGAAATTAGTTTTAAAACATCCATCACATGCCACAGTACCAATGGTCCAACCGTAGAAGGGTCAAGCCAACGCCTCACATGTGGCACGCCGTACTGCCCCAAACGCTAAGGTTCAAAAGGCAGTTCAAGACGGTCACATAATCGAGTTAAGGTTTGTTGTCTTCTAGAGGGTCCACCGCATTACTTGCACGACTTAGAATGTTCTTAAACACGAGGAAAAATCCAACTTTTGAAAAAAATTCCGACAGGGGAAAAAGTGAGTTATCGATATCCGCCCGAACTTTTTAACAATTTCTAAAATTATCCGGACAAACTAAACAAAGTTAAATTATCCGATCGAATCAATGATTCCCCAATACAACCCTTGAAAACTCAACACTTGAGTGGAATTAAAATATTCCCAGAAAAAAATAAGAAGAAAGGGCCTAAAAATTATTACATGAAATTTCAGGGACTAAGTCCAAATTTTGGCCGCGGAACCGCCGCAAAACCAATGGTTTCGCCGCGGTTCCGCGGTCAAATAGTCGACTTAGGGGACCTTACTTCACAGTAATTCGTAGTTTTGCCTGCTTGTTTTTATGAGCATTTTTAATTCAGAAAAAACCACATTTTTGAAAAATGTACAGAGAGGGTTCCGTGTCGGGGTTTCGGTTCGATCGGACTTTAAACTTCGTCTAGACTTCGCCTAAAGCACTAGCTTGGCTCTGATACCACTGTAGGGTTGCTAGGCACGCGCACAAGGGTCTACGAGGTATCAACCATGCCTGATTAAAAAATTAGCCGTGCCGAACAACCCGAATACGGATCTTTAAACTAGAGATTATGCGAAAACTAACATGTTAAACATTTTAACACTAAGTGAGAGGGATTACAACCTTTGTAGATCCGGTCATTCACTTCATAAGCTCCGTGTTGAAGTCCCTTCGCTGCGATCATCATGCTCCGGACTCTCGAGAGGCTCCACGAAGAGAAAAGTGCAGTCTTGCTTCCGATCTTCGATACAAAGATGATCTACCTTGAAGTTTCGTTAACACAAGCTAACACTCACTAAAATTGAGTGAACACTCTCATCTAAAGGGCAAAAGAAGATGAGGATGATGAAGTAGGATTTTTGCTCTCATTATTTATCTTTTTCTCACATATTTTCATCACAAATATCAAAGCAAGAAAGCTTTGCATGAAGAACTCAAGGAAGAAGAAAAATAGTGATCCATTTCTTTTGTGTTGAATAATGAAAGGATTAATATGATAAATAATGCAACCATGGTCAACTAAACTCAGGTAGAGAATTAACTAGGGTTAGGGTTTGGGTTGAGTTAAGTATGAGTCATAGAAAAAAATCAACACAAATATCTTTATCATGACAAAAGAAAAGCTTCTAGAATCAACTAGAAGTCTTAACCCTAATCCAAACCCTAATCATGTTTAAACTCCACTAAACATGTTGCATTAGTTATCATATCATGTTACAATATTATATATCACATATATAATATTTATCGTAACAAAATAAAGTAATACAATTAACATATATCGCATATATATCAATGTATTACCCGAGTGATAAAAAGAATCTTTTAGTGAGCTAATATTAGTTAATGTAATTTAATATATTATATATATTATTATACATTAAATTATCGAATCAACACTTGATCCGACAATCCGGCTATATCGTATATAACCGACTAATATTGATCCGTACCGATTCATCGAATCAACACTTGATTCGATGACCTGGCTGATATCAAATATCGCGAGAATAGAATACGGTATCTCATATCGTATTATCCTCGGTCCCGCACATATCACATATGTGCCCCTACTCCGTTTTGCCTGAGCCAAGAAACCTCTGTGTAGGACTCTAAAGAATCGTCAATACGCCGGCAGTAGGTGATGATCATATCAAACACCCACAAGATGCAAGCGGTCAGCTAAACGTAACAGCTACCCAGGTATTGAGCGCTCAGAAGATCAACAAGCAAGCCTGTACATTCTCCTGTGAATCCAAACAGTAACACTCCCGTACAGTCCGGTCTCGTCGTCTGATATGTCGCATATCTCGCCTAGGGGTGGTAAACGTCAGACCCCAGTAGCTCGATAAGTCGTGTCGATATGAGGTCTATAACAGTTCGAGAAACTACTGATGACACTTACCAGTAAATCTCAGCAACCCTGGCCAGGGATTTCCGGTTATAGCCAATTGAACATAACACAACATCAACTCCCTATACCGGGAGAGACGAATCCCCTCATATCGCTCATTGCCTCCATGTGATTCGGGACTGTACCCAAAAGCCACCTTTTTGCACGCCCTCTTGGACGTGGTATGATGGAAATAAAAGCACAGTGGGAATCACACAAGACTCTATGACGATCTCGGGTCAACAGACTACTCTGTACCAGTGTCACCGGAGAACTGCCATCTGACGTGAGGTATAATACCATCTGAGAGTTCTCGGCGAGTCCGTCCAGTGTACCCAGTCTCCACTGAGCACCCGTACACCATCCTTGATGTCAAACACCGATGGATATGGGATCATCCATCGCCAATCATATGGGTCAAGATGCGTATACGCTAGTCTACTCTGGTGTATCGATGCCCTGTCTCGATACACCCTCGACTAGGAACAGTTATAGGATGTACTCGTCGACTACCGTGGCCCCACTACTATGATCTCATCATAGTCCCAGTAGTCGAGTACATATCCTAAGGGCTTTATCAACATGTAACATAGAGACAATCAGAGTACATGTTAAGATAAAGGGTAACCAGATAGCGTACTATCATGTCGAGCAAGAAAGTCCTCCCTATATATGTCCAAGCATCCACTACAATATACATCGTATGTACAGTAATGGCCTCTAGGGCATACATATAACTAACAGTACTAGACTTAGATCAGTACCCCAGATTATGTGATATGATGATAGTGATACCTAAGATGTTATGAGATAGTGTGATATTGACCCGTACCCAGCTATTGGGATGCCGTACGACGATTTACCGTACGAGCCTATATTGATGATAGATCCGCACTCATGACTCGAGGATGTCTTACGATATACTGTATAGTTCACGATATTATTGAGGCGGGATCACCGACTATTATATCTATATATGTATCGACTCAGATTTAGGTGGTTTCCATACCTCTCCCGATTGACTTGATACTTAGATCTGTAGTTTGCATAGTAGATTCTTCACTGTGGTGTTGATTATTTGATTTCCACATATTCATGCTATTCGCATTGCTTGCATATGTTTATTGCTATATTATCATCTTGCTGTTAGGACACCAGCACAATTATCGATGATGCGTATGTTCCACGTACACTATTTGCCGGATCACACACTTCATCATCGATAATTGCCATGCCACTACACTGTAGTACTGTTGCATTCATGATATGATTCTTGCATGGCATATTGTACACTTATACCTGTACACAAACATAGATGATTCTGACTTGATTAGTGATTTGGGAACCGCATGATGTTCTTCAAAACCGATTCGTTTTAAAATAGCGGTTTCCCTCGACATGTGCACATTACTATTCCATGTTGCATGACTTCTGATATGCTTACCTTTCTTTACATGTCGCATACATTATGTTTTGATTATACGCATTGAGATATGTTGTTTCCATGATATTTCTGGATTTGGGAACCGTGGGTATTTCAAAAGAGAATATATAATTGTGTTAAAAAACCCGATTACCCTTGATGTGATATTTCAGTGCGTCCACCATGTGTTTTCTCGGTGCTGAGAGCGACATGTGAAACCTGATTCGAGGTGGCGGATGAGGCCGATTGCGGGTACATGGTGGACCCGGTATGGTACCCCGGGGCGAGAACGGTTTCGCTGTGTAGTAGACGATGAGCCTGGCAGAGGGACTACTACCTACCGGTGATTGTATTTGAGCTCGGCGGATATCTGGAGGATACCGACCGGAGTTGAGAGATGGATATGGGCTGACCCGTACTGTCGGGGCCGAGCGTCGATACCGCAGACGGAGCCCCATATGAATGAGGATATGGGCTGACCCGTACTGCCGTGGCCGAGGGCCGATACCGCAGACGGAGCCCCATATGGACGAGGTTTTACGTGTCGATACTAAGCACGAGTTTCATGATGTTTTTCAATGATTTTGTTTATATCCTCATATTTGCATACATGATGCTTATTGTCATTGGGTGACGGGTGGACGGGTTCCACGTTTATTGTCATTGGGTGACGGGTGGACGGGTTCCACGTATATACAGACATGGATCATATACAGACTGGATTTACATTGATCATACTTCATTTGTATATATAACAGGGTATGAGGGCGCTGTTATATATACCCTTACACCAATATTAGTGGTATGGGACGCTAATATATGTGTATTGATACTTCATTATTTTTACTTCATGCAGACATACCTTACATCTATGACATGTTATTACCTGAGTACTTGGCACTACATACCTGTTTAGATGTTGCTTTGCCACCTTATCATGTATCAGGCTTATTCCTTGAAGTTTATATACTGATCGTATTAACTTAGGATCATGTCTTGCATTCGATTTCTGCTTGTAGATATTTTCTATTCACGAGTTGGCAACTCACCCCCGTTGTGCCACAGTTCTTGCAGGGCTTGCCGTACAGGTTCCATAGCGGCACTTCTGGCACACTGCTTTCCTTTGCGGGTGATTTGCTTGGTAGGTGGGTTCTTTGTATCAGAACCGCCGTTGTACTTGTATTATTCTTGTATCTAGAAATTCCATCAACCAAACTTGTATATTGTTTCAGACTTAGACTTTTGTGATGTATTATTCGGCCTTAGAGTCGCGCTTAGTAGTATTGCGGTTTTCATGCTTACTGAGTTCTTTTGGATGTGATCCTCGCCTTTCGGCGTTGTATATTATTTTGCATGAGTGGTTGTGACCGTCAATTGACGAAGAGCTAGCTCCCGCTTGGGGATGCCCTTTTTCATTGCATATATTGTTATTCTTGTTGTACCCCATTCGGGGCCAGTTTTTACAAAAGAAACTCTGCCGAAATTTTTAGAAAGGACTTTACTGTTTTTAAAATGCATATTCGGCTTAGTTATTTAAAAACCTTCACTTCTTTAAACCAGTTTCTTTATTTACTCCTTAAATTGGTTTTAGATTTCTGGGCTTTTGGCTTACTTGGATCAGATGGAGTCCTTTAGACTTCATATGGTTCAAGGGCCAGTCATGTGCTCTTTCGAGTCGTGACAAAGTTGGTATCAGAGCGCTAGGTTGACCTTGGGTCGATTCTAAGTTTGACTATGTGGAGCCTAGGGCGTCTATATATATACGGAACTTAGGCTTGACCTTACGGAACTTAGACTTAGTCGAGGGGGTATTAGACCCGAACTTTTGTCGTGTAGGATGACCCTTGGTTGATGGAATAGGTGACTAAAGTAGAGTGACGTACCGTGGGTATGTTCCGCGGCATACTTACGACACGCCACTCCGCTTAAGGAAGCTTAGGATGTACATATTTTCGAGATCAGTGACTCTCTTCATATCCGTGATTATACATCCATTTGAGATCCCCGATTTTATTAGTTTCATGATCATACCTTTATTGATGCTGTTCCTTCTTATGATCATGTATCAACTCTGGATCTGTTGTTCTCTTTCTTTCCATTGATCTGCTCCCTTCGATACTCGATTGAGGTTCCTGTCGCCATGTTTGAGCGCAGTTGGGCTGCTGCTAGGGTTACGGTCGGTGCGAGCTCGTCTGGTATGAGGGCCGACCATTGTGTTTTCTGGTGACATGGGAACATCTCGAGTTCGTATTGATGACTGTGACCTCTAATGGAGGCGAGTGCCTGGTTTTGCACCGGATGATCGGGCCATTGTTAGAGCTGCCAGTTGAGAGAGGACTGTTGATGTACAGCATACCTAAGAGATTATGATGTCGCCTACCGTGCAGACAGATGGACCAGCTGTTGCTGAGATTGACAGGATGTCGTTTCCGGAGCTTACGAGCTGAGATCGAAGCTTCCATGCAGATATGAGACAGATGATAGCTAGTCTACCCGATTTGAGAGACGAAGGTGATTCGGCCGATTTATGCGCCGGAGCTGGCCCATGAGTTGAAGATTTCCAGTGTGGAGAGTCTTACTCAGATCTAGAGCAGACCGATTCAGAGATGACCGCCAATGTATCGCCTTTCCTAGAGGGTGGAGGCGATGTTCGGCGTACAGGTGAATGAGCCAGTTGTTGCTGCAAATGACGAGATATCGCCCAGATGGTTGGAGCTACTGCAGCATGAGCTTATACTTAGAGATATGATGGACGGTCGCTAGTCACCTGAGGATGAATGACTAGGACATGTGGTTCGTTCGTTTACCGATGCGAGGTCATCAGATAGATTGTTTCCAGCTAGAGACGAGTTCACGCAGTTTCGTTGAGAGTCGATAGAGACGATCGAACGTCAGGAGCCCATTTTCCAAGTTTAAAGTATACGGAAAGACATGCAGGTGATTCTATGGACCCTCTAGAAGAATGAAACCCTAACTCGACTTAATGACCGTGTGAAAGCCTTTGAACCTTAGGGTTTGCGGCAGTTCCGCGGCGCCATTAGTGAGGCTTGGGTTTGCCCTTCTACGGCTGGACCACCGACGCTGTGGCATGTACTCGATACTATTAAACTGTACTCAAGATGTTGATCTCTTGGGGGATTATAAGGTTCTGACGAGTCGATCGAATGTTTCGACATCATTCGGATATCATGTGATGGGATGCTTTGCTTGGGAGACTCAAGATACGAGTATAGCCGTTGGAGCACAGTCCATGCAGCCACGATGAGACGAGTCCGAATCAGTCGACATTGAAGCAGAGTGAATAAAAGAGTTCACAAGAGATTTCGACGAGATGACGTCCCACTCCGCTGACATCAGAGATGTGATGCGCACCCAGAAGCGTTGTATATGTATATACCTTACAGAAAGAGGCGCGATGAGTATGCAGCCATTCCGGAACAAGAATTAGCTTCAGCATTGGACGATGACTTCCGGGCAATTCGACAGAAAAGAGATATGCGAGAGACTTCGGATCGACCGTAGCCGAGAGCATTGCAGTGCGCAGATTGAGACGTGACGTCGAAGTGGACGGAAATACAGACAAGCGGACAAAAGGTTCGTGCGAGACGCTGACGAGCTGTCATTACTCCCCGTCGAGGCTAGAGACCTTATATGCTTACAGAGGTGTTGGGATGCGACCAGATTCCGAGAAATATGGTGCTAAGGACGCAGATGTCCATTGAGTGAGAAAAGATTATGCAAGAGTACCAGCCTCCGTACAGTTCGGCATAGGCAAGATCAGAAGAGATCTTGTGCAGGATTCCTTCCAGGACTCTGCTGCAATGATATTTGCACCCAGGATCAGATGTGTGACGTGCATTCAGAGATCCAGAGGCCGACGCCAGTGATATGCAGCTTTATGAGTGGTCGTGAGGATTGACCGAGAGGAGACCAGAGGAGTGCCAGAACGGAATCGTCCCCGTTAGCACACCTGACAGGGCTGATGAGCCGATCGACTGTGAGATTGGTAATCCACAGAGAAGATAAGGACCCAGAGACAGAGGACGCCAGACCATGAGCAAGAGGCAAGTAGATATCCTGCGCTGCTAGCATTGGATGCACCCTTAGTGTTTTGATGTACGATTTTGGGGCACACCAGATGCACTAAATCGGGTTTCCTTATGCATGTCACATGCACCTGATTTTGCGGTCAGGCATACACGTTGCCTATGACAGATGTCTCGTGCACACCAGTGGCACCTAGATGTTGTTTTGTACACCTGTTTGACACATATATGGATTTTGATTCCGTGCGCACCAGACGCACCGGATGTTCTTATATACATTTTTGGGGATTGATTTCTTATAGAGCAGTACACTTTTTTTTTATGATATTCGGTACGTATTAATGTTTTCGGAACCCCGACAAATTGGATATTACTGAAATGTTTTTGGTATTTGGGGGTTTAAATTTAAATTCGGGGACCGAATTTATTTAAGGGGGGGGGGGTAGATTGTAACGTTTCCAAAATAATAAAATATTATTTTTGGGAATTTTTATAATTTAATATTATTTTAATGAATATTTTAATATTTAGGTATAATTAAATACAGAAAAATTTGGGAAAATTATGGAAAATTCTAAAATAGGGTAAATTAGAGAATTATGCCATTTCTAAGTCAAATTGATTAGTTATATGCTAAATTAGTGCTAATCGCGATTAAAAATCGCTAATCGGTTTTTAGCGTTTTTTGTGCAAAACATACACATATCACTTTTTTTCACACTTGTGCATTTTCTTACCATGGTTCACTTTGGGTTTACTATTCTTGGGAGAAGGATTTTGAGAGAATAAGAAAAAGAAAAAGAAAAAGAAAAAGAAATGGGAAAAGAATAAAGAATGAGGTTTGGTGAGAAAGAGAGGTATGGGCACCTTTGACTAAACACTTAGCCATTTTTCCTTCCCTCATTTTCCTCCCTCTCCTCCTTTCTCCTGCTGCTGCTGCTCCTCCATATCCCTCCCCTCTTCAAAGCCCCAAATCATCTCAAATACAATCCCAAAACCCCACTCTCATTTCATTAAAAGTGTGCACAAGCTCAAGATCTACACATTGGACTAGAGAAGCAAGGATTTTGGCCACTAGGGGCAATTCAAGAAAATTCTTGAGTTTCCAAATGAGGTATTTACTGAACCCTTAGCTTAGTTTTAGCATTACTTTCACCCCCATGTTGTGATAGAACCGATATTGTTTGATATTGTGGATTTGAGGATAACCAAGTTAAGGTTTGAGGGAAACTTGTGTTGTATTGTGAAATTGAGCTCAGTTGAGCTTATATAAACACCCTAGTGCATGAATTGAGACCTAAACTTGAGAGTTGAAACCCGAAATACGGATTTAGAAACCGATATCGGAGAATTTGTGAAATCTGTGAAGGTTTTATTGAATCTGCTATCACCCGAGACATCCTAAATTAAAATTGATTGGACAGTGAGATGTGCAGGTACCCAGGAAGCTAACCCCAAAGCCCTAGCCCCCACTTCCTTTTCCAGGCCGCAGATTTAATCTGTTTGGACGCAATTTGCGGCCTGGGTCCCACCATTTTGTCTCGTGTTTGTTCTGTAGCTCCTACATGTATATTTTAGACTCCTGGTATATATAGATTTATCTAATTTGACCTAGGGTGAAATCTGGAGCCTATTTCCTAAGTTGCTGTTTTGGATTCGTGTTTTCGTATTCCGTATTTCTAATTCTGGAATTGTGTATCCGTGTTTTACCTTGACTATTTGGCGTTTATACGACGATATCGAGGATTTGTTAATGGTTTTGAAGGCGTGCCATAGGTTCTAACCTATAGGTCCCTTATCGTATCGTTTTGGGGTTTCGTGTGCCATGTTAGCTTTGAATTGGTTTTAATGCGCATATACGACACTTTGATGTGTAGGTACCCCATGAAGACTTCGGGATGACAAGCAAACGCGTGGTGGCATCGAAAGATAAAGACGCAAGGTGAGTAGATTATATCTACAGGGGGAAGTCGGGTGGATGGCGTATAGCACCCCCGCAGTCCGTAGTTGTGATATTATAAATATGATAGTTAGGTGTACTATGGATAGTGTAGGGTTAGAAGTGACTAGTGTAGTTCATAGTCGCGAACCCTAGAATAGATTTACACCTACACGCACACCCTTGCATATTCATTATACTTGCACTGTGTTGATGATATTGGATGACATTGGAGATGAGTCGATGATGTTCGGCTTTGTGCCGCGAGATCGGTGATTTGATGTGATTCGTATTTGGGATACGATACGTGATCTCTAGCGGTCCTTGGGACGTGTGCTTGCACACGCAGTATATTGATGGTATCAGTTGTACTAGACTTAGATCAGTACCCCAGATTATGTGATATGATGATAGTGATACCTGAGATGTGATGAGATAGTGTGATATTGACCCGTACCCAGCTATTGGGATGCCGTACGACGATTTACCGTACGAGCCTGTATTGATGATAGATCCGCACTCATGACTCGAGCATGTCTTACGATATACTGTATCGTTCACGATATTATTGAGGCGGGATCACCGACTATTATATCTATATATGTATCGACTCAGATTTAGGTGGTTTCCATACCTCTCCCGATTGACTTGATACTTAGATCTGTAGTTTGCATAGTAGATTCTTCACTGTGGTGTTGATTACTTGATTTCCTCATATTCATGCTATTCGCATTGCTTGCATATGTTTATTGCTATATTATCATCTTGCTGTTAGGACACCAGCACAATTATCGATGATGCGTATGTTCCACGTACACTATTTGCCGGCTCACACACTTCATCATCGATAGGTGCCATGCCACTACACTGTAGTACTGTTGCATTCATGATATGATTCTTGCATGGCATATTGTACACTTATACCTGTACACAAACATAGATGATTCTGACTTGATTAGAGATTTGGGAACCGCATGATGTTCTTCAAAACTGATTCGTTTTAAAATAGCGGTTTCCCTCGACATGTGCACATTACTATTTCATTTTGCATGACATCTGATGTGCTTACCTTTCTTTACATGTCGCATACATTATGTTTTGATTATATGCATTGAGATATGTTGTTTCCATGATATTTCTGGATTTGGGAACCGTGGGTATTTAAAAAGAGAATATATAATTGTGTTAAAAAACCCGGTTACCCTTGATATGATATTTTAGTGCGTCCACCATGTGTTTTCTCGGTGCTGAGAGCGACATGTGAAACCCGATTCGAGGAGGCGGATGAGGCCGATTGCGGGTACATGGTGGACCCGGTATGGTACTCCCAGGGGCGAGAACGGTTTCGCTGTGTAGTAGACGGTGAGCCTGGCAGAGGGACTACTACCTACCGGTGATTGTATTTGAGCTCGGCGGATATCTGGAGGATACCGACCGGAGTTGAGAGATGGATATGGGCTGACCCGTACTGTCAGGGCCGAGGGCCGATACCGCAGACGGAGCCCCATATGGATGAGGATATGGGCTGACCCGTACTGCCGGGGCCGAGGGCCGATACCGCAGACGGAGCCCTATATGGACGAGGATTTACGTGTCGATGCTAGGCACGGGTTTCATGATGTTTTTCCATGATTTTGTTTATATCCTCATATTTGCATACATGATGCTTATTGTCATTGGGTGACGGGTGGACGGGTTCCACGTTTATTGTCATTGGGTGACAGGTGGACGGGTTCCACGTATATACAGACATGGATCATATACAGACTGGATTTACATTGATCATACTTCATTTGTATATATAACAGGGTATGAGGGCGCTGTTATATATACCCTTACACCAATATTAGTGGTATGGGACGCTAATATATGTGTATTGATACTTCATCATTTTTACTTCATGCAGACATACCTTACATCTATGACATATTATAAAATGAGTACTTGGCACTACATACCTGTTTAGATGTTGCTTTACCACCTTATCATGTATCAGGCTTATTCCTTGAGGTTTATATACTGATCGTATTGACTTAGGATCATGTCTTGCATTCGATTTCTGCTTGTAGATATTTTCTATTCACGAGTTGGCAACTCACCCCTATTGTGCCACAGTTCTTGCAGGGCTTGCCGTATAGGTTCCATAGCGGCACTTCTGGCACACTGCTTTTCTTTGCGGGTGATTTGCTTGGTAGGTGGGTTCTTTGTATCAGAACCGCCGTTGTACTTGTATTATTCTTGTATCTAGAAATTCCATCAACCAAACTTTTATATTGTTTCATACTTAGACTTTGTGATGTATTATTCGGCCTTAGAGTCGCGCTTAGTAGTATTGCGGTTTTCATGCTTACTAAGTTCTTTTGGATGTGATCCTCGCCTTTCGGCGTTGTATATTATTTTGCATGAGTGGTTGTGACCGTCAATTGACGAAGAGCTAGCTCCCGCTTGGGGATGCCCTTTTTCATTGCATATATTGTTATTCTTGTTGTACCCCATTCGGGGCCAGTTTTTACAAAAGAAACTCTGCCGAAATTTTTAGAAAGGACTTTACTATTTTTAAAATGCATATTCGGCTTAGTTATTTAAAAACCTTCACTTCTTTAAACCAGTTTCTTTATTTACTCCTTAAATTTGTTTTAGATTTCTGGGCTTTTTGTCACGACCCGCAGGGTACGGAACGTGACTGGTACTTAAGTTACGAAACGTCTCAAGACATCCGTAAAATAAGTAAGCCAAAGCCCAGAAACCAAAACCAAATAAGCAAAAGAGTGAAGAAAACCCAATCAATTGAAAGCGAGTTTATCAAATAAGTCATATAAAACCCTTTTTAAAAACAATACCAATTTTTCCGAAAATTTCGGCAGAGTCTCCTTTGTAAATACTGGCCCCCAAAATGGGTTCAACAAGAATTTATATGAATCCAACAAATAAGGCATCCCCAAGCGGGAGCTAGCTCTTCGCCACAAGGCGGTCACAAATCCCATGCAATATAAAGCAACAACATGCGAAATAATCATAATGAAACATAAGAAAAACAGCATGTCGACTCAAGTGAGCTCGACCCCAAAATACAGCATAAAAGTCCACAAACCTCACAGTCTCATCTCTAGGTCAATATACAATAATACTGGTAGGTACAGTAGATGGAGTACTCTAGATACAAAGAATATACAAGGTGGTGCAAAAATAATAATATAACCCACCTAAGAGCAAAACCTCGGGTCCAGGCAAAAGAAGCAAGTGCGCCCGCAGCTACTGTACTGACGGAGCGGACCTGAAAAAGGCTGTGGCACAACGGGGGTGAGTTGCCAACTCGTGAGTAATAAATAACATCTACACAGGCTATCGAAAGCATGCACACAAGTATCCTAGCATCTAAAATACAGGTAAGGCAGGACATAATAGCAGGTAGGTATGCAATATGAATATGCTAGCAGGTATGAATGCAATGCGAATCAACTCGTGATCTGAATGTGTAAGTATAAGAAATCATGTTTTTTCCCTTTAAGAATCTCTTTTGAAATACCAGCACAATACCAATAGAATCAACCAGAACCTGTGCCCAGCAACGACACCTCAAAACTATCACAAATCTCATATATCCATGTCATAGTATCTCTGGCCTCAGCCATCCGGCTGACCCAGCTCAATATCAAAATCTCATCATCTCGCGGCCACGGTCGGTATCCTCTGGATATCCGCCGTGCCAAACAGTCACCGGTAGGTAATCCGTCCCCTGCTAGGCTCAACGTCAACACCACATTCATCTTGCCCCGGGGTACCATACCGGGCCCACCATGTACCCGTGACGGTTCCTCCACTCCTCGACACAGATCTCCAAAACCACAGCAAACTCATGGTGGACGACACTTACATCACTAGAAAACCGCAATTTACATATTTTAAAAATATAATAAGTTTAGAAATTTTGCGGCTTTCCCCCGAAATCCAGAAATCTCATAAAATCTCAAGAAATCCTCATAAGTGCATATGTCAATGATAATGAATGCATATGGTATCAATAATCAAGTTGCGATGTGTGATTAATAGATTAGGCATGAACAAATAATATGATGAAGCACATGCACATGAATAGCAATCCTACGATTTCATTTTAAGGAATTAAAGGCAATAACACAAGTTTAAGTATCATTTATAGTAAAAGGTTTCAATTTAAAGGTTATCTAGTGTGGTGGCATGGCAATTACCAGGGTGTGTGTGTAAGCATGAATAGTGCTTGTGCTGCATATAAAAACCCTGGCAATGGTGCAGGTGTCCTATAGAATGGGTTCGTATATGTATGTCAATATAAGGCATGAATGCAGCAAATAATCATATAAGTATTACACCCCTAATTACTAACATCACTAAGAATCTTTTAAGTTACTAAAACTATTGGGCGACTTGCGCCATCCAACGATAGTCCCCCGTAGATGTTACATCTACTCACAGAAATCCTCAGCTAGCTACGTCCGATCACCGCTTCCCCTTTTCGTGCCGCATCCGAAGCCTCCGCGACCGAACCTGGAATTTACATCAATACAAGACATAAGGTTACAAATCAAGAACGACGCAATTCCCTAACGAAAATACAAACGTTCATAAGCTAGGTACAACGTGCACAAGGTGCGCGGAACACACGCGAAAATCGCAAAAACTGCAAAAATCGCCGATTTGGTCGCCCGGCAAAACTAAAACCCGAACACCCAAAAAACCGCACTCACACATCCTAAATGTCATAGGATATGCCAACAATATAATCTAGATATCGCAATTAATTCGCCACAATAATATAATAAAAACCTAGTAAGCTAGAAGTTTGCAAATTTGGTGCAAATATCGACAATTTGCGACAAAGTGCACATATTATCACACAAATATCCAAATTAAACCATTAGAAAGCCACTACAATTAAATTAACCCCTTTTCCATGCATCAAAACCCACATTCCATACACAAACCTTTTCTTGATTTTGGTAATTTGCAAAGCAAAGAAAATTTCACACAAGTTAACTTAGATTAGCAATACATCAAGTCACTTAAGCAAAGTAACCATATAGGTTGGTTAAGTAAGCCACTAGATTAATTAACTAGATTTAATTAACTAAAACATGGTTTCAAGAAACCCTAGTTAACTCAACCATTAACTTTAAACAAAACTAGAATGAAAATAGCACTAAATTAACACTAAAACAATTTAATTAAAGGATTTTAACCATAAGAAATTAAAAGAGTAGAAATTATACCACTGCAAAATAACAAAAAAGACGGTTTTCGGAAAAATACCGAATTTTCACCGATTTTCAGGAAAACACCAAAACGACTTTTCAAGACGCTACAATCTCCCCCCTTAAAGAAATTCGGTCCCCGAATTTAAAAATATAACTACGCGTACCATCAAAGAGATGGGGATATTTCTTCCTCATCTAGCTTTCGGTCTCCCAGGTAACCTCCTCGCTGCTCGGGCTACGCCAAAGGACCTTGACGGTTGGTATAATCTTCGATCTCAACTTCTTCACCTGCCGATCCAGGATGGCCACCGGCTGCTCTGCAAACGAAAGGTCGCGCTCTAGCTGGACTGTCGGGTGCTGAATCGCATGCGAAGGGTCGTGAAGGTACTTGCGGAGCATCGAAACATGGAAGACGGGGTGAACATCGGGAAAGCTGGAGGAAGAGCCAAACGATATGCAACAGCGCCGACACGCTCGAGGATCTCGAAGGGACCTACGAATCTAGGGCTAAGCTTCCCCTTTCGCCCAAAACGCATCACGCCCTTCATCGGAGAGACCCTCAGAAAAATATGATCGCCAACTGCGAACTCTAACCTGCGACGGCGCCTGTCTGCATAGGATTTCTGTCTGCTCTGAGCTGCCCTCATCCGGTATCGGATCAACTGTATTTTCGCTGTCGTCTCCTCCACAAGCTGCGGCCCCAAAATACTGCTCTCGCTGAGCTCTGTCCAACAGACGGGCGATCTGCATCTCCTCCCATACAATGCCTCGAAAGGTGCCATCTGAATAGTATCCTGGAAGCTGTTGTTGTAGGAGAACTCCACTAGAGGTAAATGACGATCCCAGCTACCGCCGAAGTCTAAAACGCACGCTCTGAGCATGTCCTCGAGAGTCTGAATGGTCCGCTCTGACTGTCCGTCGGTCTGCGGATGAAACGCTGTGCTGAAGCTCAAACGAGTGCCCAAAGCCTCATGAAGCCTCTGCCATAGTCGGCTGGTAAACTGAGTGCCTCGATCTGACACGATACAAGTCGGTACGCCATGTTGTCGTACGATCTCATCAATGTAGAGCTGAGCATACTGAGCGAAGCTGAAAGTCGTCTTCACTGGCAGGAAGTGAGCCGCTTTCGTCAATCGATCTACGATCACCCAGATGGAGTCATACCCTCGACTGGTCCTGGGTAGACCCACAACGAAATCCATCGAAATCTGCTCCCATTTCCACTCCGGAATGGGTAACGGCTGTAGCTCTCCTGCGGGCCTCTGGTGCTCGGCCTTGACTTGCTGACAAGTCAGGCATCTCGATACAAACTCCGCAATGTCCCTCTTCATCCCGTCCCACCAGTAGGTCTCTCTCATATCATGGTACATCTTAGTGGAACCGGGGTGGACACTATACACTGATCGGTGTGCCTCCTCAAGAATGTCGCGCCGCAATCCGTCAGCATCTGGTACGCACAGTCTAGATCCATATCGTAAAATCCCCTGATCGTCAATCACGAACTCGAAAAATATGCCCTGTCCCATCTGTGCCGTGATCTCTGAGGAACGGTCGTCACTGCGCTGTGCCTCATATATACGGTCAAGCAACTGTGGGCGTGCCCGAATATGCGCGACCTGTCCCCCTGTCTGAGTGAACTCGAACTCAACTCGGCTGTCGCATAACATCTTCCAGTCTGCTGACGACTGCCTCTGCACTGCGCGCAAATAGGATAGACTACCCCCGGGCCTCCTGCTCAAAGCATCTGCCACTACATTCGCCTTGCCCGGGTGATATAAGATCTCGCAGTCGTAGTCTTTCACCAACTCCATCCAACGACGCTGTCTAAGGTTCAGGTCTCGCTGCTGAAATATGTACTTTAAGCTCTTGTGATCAGTGAATATCTGACACGACTCGCCGTATAGGTAATGTCGCCAAATCTTCAGTGCAAAGACCACTGCAGCCATCTCCAAATCATGAGTGGGGTAGTTCTGTTCATGCTTCTTCAACTGCCGAGAAGCATAAGCGATCACCCGGCCATGCTGCATCAATACGCATCCTAATCCCACTCGCGAAGCATCACAGTAGACCACAAATCCGCCTGATCCCGAAGGCAAAGATAATACCGGCGCCGTAGTCAAACATGTCCGCAGCTGCTGAAAACTGCGCTCTCACTCCTCCGTCCAGACGAAAGGAACTCCCTTCCGGGTCAAACCGGTCAACGGTGCAGCTATACGGGAGAAGTCCTGAACAAAACGCCTGTAGTAGCCCGCCAGGCCTAGAAAACTACGGATCTCAGTAACCGATGTAGGTCGGGGCCACTGCTGAACAGCCTCAATCTTCTTCGGGTCCACACATATGCCGTCTCTTGTAACCACGTGACCCAAGAATCCGACGCTGTCCAGCCAGAATGCACACTTGGAGAACCTTGCGAACAGCTGGTGCTCCCTCAGAGTCTGTAACGTAATCTGCAAGTGCTGCTCGTGCTCCTCTCTGCTCCGGGAGTACACCAAGATATCGTCGATAAACACGATGATGAACAAGTCAAGATACGGCCTGAATGTACAGTTCATCAAATCCATGAATGCTGCTGGGGCGTTGGTGAGTCCGAACGACATCACCAAAAACTCGTAGTGGCCGTAGCGCGTGCGGAAAGCTGTCCTCGGTATATCCTCCTGTCGAACTCGCAGCTGATGGTATCCTGATCGCAAGTCGATCCTCGAAAAATAACCCGCGCCCTGGAGCTGGTCGAACAAATCATCAATGCGTGGCAACGGATATCTGTTCCGAACGGTAACTTTGTTCAGCTGGCGGTAGTCGATACATAAGCGCAAACCTCCATCCTTCTTCTTGACAAACAGGACCGGAGCACCCTACGGAGAAACACTAGGTCGAATAAGCCCCTTATCTAACAATTCCTGCAACTGATCCTTCAGCTCTCGAAGCTCTGCCGGGGCCATCCGATAAGGCGGTATAGAAATAGGCCCCGAGCCGGGAATCAAATCGATGCAGAACTCAACGTCGCGCTCAGGTGGTAGCCCAGGTAGCTCATCAGGGAACTCACAAACAACCGGGACCCGGTCCAACGGAACCTCTGCAGCTCGAGTATCACAAATATACGCTAAGAATCCCTGACGTCCCTTCCGCAAGAGCTGACCAGCGCGAAGAGAAGAAATCAAGCTGGGAAGGGTGACGCTGCGGTCTCCCTGAACAACAAGGACTGGCTCTCCCGGAAAGCTAAATCTGACTTCCTTCTCACGGCAGTCCACCGAAGCATAACAAGTGGCCAGCCAGTCCATGCCCAGAAGCACATCAAAGTCCAACATATCGAGGAGAATCAAATCAACTGATGAATCCTTCTCCCCGATACGAACGGAACACAATTGAAATACAAAACGAGCGACAAACGACTCGCCTACCGGAGTAACAACAACAAGCGGATGACCTAACGACGACGACTCACAGCCCAACATCGGTGCAAAGTGTGTAGAGACGTACGAATGTGTGGAACCTGGGTCAAATAATACCCGGGCGTCGAAAGAACAAACTGGCAAGGTACCTGTCACAACGGCATTGGATGCCTGCGTATCCTGCGGTGTCAAAGAAAATACTCGGGCCTGTCCTCCACCGATAGCGGGCTGACCTCGACCTCGGCCTCTGCCTCCTCGTCCTCTCTGAACAGGACCGCCGCGTCCACGGCCTCTGGGTGCACCTAACTGGCGTGGAGCATCGCCTGTGGTAGGAAGTAGGGCTCTCTGAGGAGGGGGTGGTGATGGTGGTAGGGTCACATGCGGAACTGTCGCTGCTCCCTATCGTCTCACCGGACAGTCTCTGACAAGATGGTGCGGACTCCCGCACCCAAAACACCCTGGCGACAGCTGCTGCCCCTGGGGATAAGAACCATATAACTGTCCCCGTCCAAATCCTCTGCCCGACCTATCTCTCTGGAAGAATCTGGCGCGCTGCCTCTGAGACGGTACATCGGTGCGAATCCTCTTCGGCCCAGAAACGGCCGAAGTCTGTGATATGCGTGCCTCCATCCGTAATGCCGTATCCATAGCAGCTGAATAAGTGTCGTAGTGCTGGGCGCCAATGGCAAGATATAGCTGGGCATCAAGTCCCTGTACGAACCTCTTCACCATCTTCTCTTCGGTATCCACCAAATACTGAGCATATCGGGATAACTGTGTAAACTGGATGTCATACTCAGACACCGTCATCCCAGGTGTCTTGACTAAGTCCTCGAAGCTACGAGCTCTGGCATCACGAACGCTCTCTGGGAGGAAACGAGCTAGAAAGACCGCTGTAAACTCGGCCCACGTCATAGGCGGTAGACCTACAGCTCGACATCTCAAGACTGACTCCCACCATGTCTGCGCAAGACCCTCTAGTCGGAAACTCACAAGCTCTACCCATTGATCATCCGAACATCTCAGCGAACGGCAGATCCTGGCTAAACTGTCAAGGAACGTCTGTGGGTCCTCCGCTGCCTCGGTGCCGGTGAATACTGGAGGTCTCAGCCTCATGAAATCCTGTAGTGAAACCGGGATGGTCACGGTGGCAGTAGTAGGAGCAGGTATCATGGTCGTCTGTGATGTAGTAGGTACGTCGTCTGGTCTCGGTGTACGACTGGCTGCAACTAGGGATCCTACCATCTGACGTAGCTCCTGCATACCCCCCATCATCTGTCGCAACTCCTCCATACCAGTCTCGAGCCTATCCATACGGCCTGGGGAAGGTGGATCGGTCTGTCCCTGCGGCGTAGGCATACCACCCTGCTCAGTCCTAGTCTCGGACGAGCCAGCTCGAATCTCGTCTCGGGCGGCAGCCCTCTGTGCCCTCGTAGCCTTCGGCGGCATAGTGACTGGTACAGGAACAGGACAATAAGAATGGTGTAGTAGAATCATAGGATACACGGAATTGAAGAAGGAATTTCAAGCAAGTATATCCTAAAGTCACTTAGGCGGAGTACCGTATCGCAAGTATGCCGCGGACATACGCACGCTACGTTACCCTACTTAAGTCACTTACTCCATCTACCAAGGGTCATCCTACACTCAAAAAGGTAAAACCTATCGCTCTGATACCAACTTTGTCACGACCCGCAGGGTACGGAACGTGACTGGCACTTAAGTTACGAAACGTCTCAAGACATCCGTAAAATAAGTAAGCCAAAGCCCAGAAACCAAAACCAAATGAGCAAAAGAGTGAAGAAAACCCAATCAATTGAAAGCGAGTTTATCAAATAAGTCATATAAAACTCTTTTTAAAAACAATACCAATTTTTCCGAAAATTTCGGCAGAGTCTCCTTTGTAAATACTGGCCCCCAAAATGGGTACAACAAGAATTTATATGAATCCAACAAATAAGGCATCCCCAAGCGGGAGCTAGCTCTTCGCCACAAGGCGGTCACAAATCCCACGCAATATAAAGCAACAACATGCGAAATAATCATAATGAAGCATAAGAAAAACAGCATGTCGACTCAAGTGAGCTCGACCCCAAAATACAACATAAAAGTCCACAAACCTCACAGTCTCATCTCTAGGTCAATATACAATAATACTGGTAGGTACAGTAGATGGAGTACTCTAGATACAAAGAATATACAAGGTGGTGCAAAAATAATAATATAACCCACCTAAGAGCAAAACCTCGGATCCAGGCAAAAGAAGCAAGTGCGCCCGCAGCTACTGTACTGACGGAGCGGACCTGAAAAAGGCTGTGGCACAACGGGGGTGAGTTGCCAACTCGTGAGTAATAAATAACATCTACACAGGCTATTGAAAGCATGCACACAAGTATCCTAGCATCTAAAATACAGGTAAGGCAGGACATAATAGCAGGTAGGTATGCAATATGAATATGCTAGCAGGTATGAATGCAATGCGAATCAACTCGTGATCTGAATGTGTAAGTATAAGAAATCATGTTTTTTTCCCTTTAAGAATCTCTTTTGAAATACCAGCACAATACCAATAGAATCAACCAGAACCTGTGCCCAGCAACGACACCTCAAAACTATCACAAATCTCATATATCCATGTCATAGTATCTCTGGCCTCAGCCATCCGGCTGACCCAGCTCAATATCAAAATCTCATCATCTCGCGGCCACGGTCGGTATCCTCTGGATATCCGCCGTGCCAAACAGTCACCGGTAGGTAATCCGTCCCCTGCTAGGCTCAACGTCAACACCACATTCATCTTGCCCCGGGGTACCATACCGGGCCCACCATGTACCCGTGACGGTTCCTCCACTCCTCGACACGGATCTCCAAAACCACAACAAACTCATGGTGGACGACACTTACATCACTAGAAAACCGCAATTTACATATTTTAAAAATATAATAAGTTTAGAAATTTTGCGGCTTTCCCCCGAAATCCAGAAATCTCATAAAATCTCAAGAAATCCTCATAAGTGCATATGTCAATGATAATGAATGCATATGGTATCAATAATCAAGTTGCGATGTGTGATTAATAGATTAGGCATGAACAAATAATATGATGAAGCACATGCACATGAATAGCAATCCTACGATTTCATTTTAAGGAATTAAAGGCAATAACACAAATTTAAGTATCATTTATAGTAAAAGGTTTCAATTTAAAGGTTATCTAATGTGGTGGCATGGCAATTACCAGAGTGTGTGTGTAAGCATGAATAGTGCTCGTGCTGCATATAAAAACCCTGGCAATGGTGCAGGTGTCCTATAGAATGGGTTCGTATATGTATGTCAATATAAGGCATGAATGCAGCAAATAATCATATAAGTATTACACCCCTAATTACTAACATCACTAAGAATCTTTTAAGTTACTAAAACTATCGGGCGACTTGCGCCATCCAACGATAGTCCCCCGTAGATGTTACATCTACTCACAGAAATCCTCAGCTAGCTACGTCTGATCACCGCTTCCCCTTTTCGTGCCGCATCCGAAGCCTCCGCGACCGAACCTGGAATTTACATCAATACAAGACATAAGGTTACAAATCAAGAACGACGCAATTGCCTAACGAAAATACTAACGTTCTCAAGCTATGTACAACGTGCACAAGGTGCGCGGAACACACGCGAAAATCGCAAAAACTGCAAAAATCGCCGATTTGGTCGCCCGGCAAAACTAAAACCCGAACACCCAAAAAACCGCACTCACACATCCTAAATGTCATAGGATATGCCAACAATATAATCTAGATATCGCAATTAATTCGCCACAATAATATAATAAAAACCTAGTAAGCTAGAAGTTTGCAAATTTGGTGCAAACATCGACAATTTGCGACAAAGTGCACATATTATCACACAAATATCCAAATTAAACCATTAGAAAGCCACTACAATTAAATTAACCCCTTTTCCATGCATCAAAACCCACATTCCATACACAAACCTTTTCTTGATTTTGGTAATTAGCAAAGCAAAGAAAATTTCACACAAGTTAACTTAGATTAGCAATACATCAAGTCACTTAAGCAAAGTAACCATATAGGTTGGTTATGTAAGCCACTAGATTAATTAACTAGATTTAATTAACTAAAACATGGTTTCAAGAAACCTTAGTTAACTCAACCATTAACTTTAAACAAAACTAGAATGAAAATAGCACTAAATTAACACTAAAACAATTTAATTAAAAGATTTTAACCATAAGAAATTAAAAGAGTAGAAATTATACCTCAAACCTATGGATCTAGCAAGAAGAAATTTGCCTCAATGATGGCCTCCTAGCACCATGATTCCAAGCAAGAGAGGTGAAGAAAAAAGGGATGAAGAATGGGGTTTAATTTGTGAGTTTTAAATTTGGAATTTTGAAGCAACTTAATGAATTTTTTGAAGAAAATGAAAAGAACAAGGAGATGAAGGGGGGCTGCTGGAATTTGGCCAGAAATGAGGGAGTGGGGATGGTGTGGGGTGTGGGAAAGAGGTCTTGGTCAACTCCTACCAACCACAAAAGACTTTACCCAAAAACAAATTCAAACCTTTCACAAAACAACCATCATTTCCACACAATAAAACAAGTCAAGGAGCATGGAATTTTTCTGGACCTGATGGTGTTGGGGCTGGCCTAGGGCTGAGGGAAGAGAGAGAGGGGTTTTACAAAAGAAATTTTATGCAAAAAGACCCCCTACAAGTCAAAAATTGCAAGTTTAAGCTTAAATTCAATAAATTTCGTTTCTTATAATAAAAATTACTTAAAAATCAAAATAAAATACAAAAAATTTATGTTACGACTAGATTTTAATTAACATGATTTTAAAGCTTAATTTTAGCCCATTTAAATTTGTATTTATCTCTAATTTAATGTATTTTCTTACCGGCTTAAAATAATATTAAAAAATTGAAAAATTAGGGAAAATTTTTAAACGACCAGAATTTCATAATTAACTCATTTTCTACTAAAAACTAGCAATTACCTATCCAAATTAGGTATAATTAGTCCTAAACTGCAAAATAACAAAAAGACGGTTTTCGGAAAAATACCGAATTTTCACCGATTTTCAGGAAAACACCAAAACGACTTTTCAAGACGCTACACTTTTGGCTTACTTGGATCAGATGGAGTCCTTTAGACTTCATATGGTTCAAGGGCCAGTCACGTTCTCTTTCGGGTCGTGACAAATATTTTGCCCCAAGCATCCCATGACCTTGACGGAGGTCAACAAACCATAGGGTGCAAGTCAAGTTCAACCCGTCATTTCTTGATTGAATCAAACCCACCCGCACGATCCTTGACGGAGGTCAACAAAGTCGTACGACTACCCTGATCCAATCTGCATCATATGCATAAGCAGATAAATACTAGTTAGCTACCGCACACTACGCCTTGACGGAGGTCAACAAACGTAGCACGAATACTAAGTAGGACTTTATCTGAAATGACGGAGGGCTACGACAGGTTTTTCTGAAAACCTATTGCGTAATGAACTTGATATCGTTGTAGAATCGAGTGAATTTTGAAATGTAGTTATTTTGAGGCTTTTATTAGTTTTGCTAAAGAGGTCACTCCCGGTGAAGGGATCTCGGCTCTTTCCTTATGGAATAAGGTGCAGGATATATCATATACATCACTATGCAAAGCAAAACTCCAAAAGCAGTCAAAAGCAAACCGAGTGTTGTAGCATCTGCCTGTTTTGCTAAAGAGGTCACTCCCGGTGAAGGGATCTCGGCTCTTTCCTCATCGAATAAGGTGCGGGATATATCATATATATCGCTATGCAAAGCAAAACTGTAGCTACCCTTTCTGAAAAAATTGATTCTACATCATCTTTTAGGTTTCTTTTCTTTCATTAATCACATTAATGAAGTCCGATCATTTAAGTCACCTAAACATCACAGATAAATACGACGTACACTTATGCCATCCGTATTCGCCTCGATGTCCCCTCGTGCACCGTTAGGTTAGTTAACTAACGGCAGATCGGGGCAGGGCTAGCGCGGGTGTAAAACATAAGTAACACCTATATAATATATCATATATACTATATACAGTATCTATCATAGCACATTAAATGATCACATCACAGATATCGCAGCAGAAGAAACATATGAAACATTGGATATACTAGGACGTCCATGTTTTATTTTGAGTCTCTATAAAACACGGATTCCATGGTCGCGATGAATAGCCAAACCCACACCCATAGACCCCTACGAGAGCGGCAAGCAACCCTACCAATTCTAGAGTTAGGAGACCCGGACTCGACTCCTCGAGTTGGTCTCCTACTGGACTCCAGAACCCGGTTACTTGTGCTCTCCTCCTTGGGTCTATCCTAGTGCGGAAAAGTAAATAATATACAAAAGGTGACATCAACCTCATCCCGGAAGTGCCCCAATAAAAGAATATTACATACATTTTATTTTACATGAATGAAAATAAAAACTCTCATCTCACATAAAAAAACCCGGCTATTCAAAACGCGACGATCCAATATAACATATCCACAACACATAACATCACATGTCATCAACGTAAGTAAATATGCGCATCCCAATTGTCGTTGACATATAGCAACGAAACCGGCGATATCACATATTACACTTACGGTCACAGAAAAGAAAGTGTAAAACTACAACATTTGGAATCCACAATCTCTTTAGACATCGTAAATCCGAAATATCACATACTTCGCATTTCATGCCTAACTGTATGAATTCCACATATTGTATCACATTCCAGATAAATAAACTGTATTAAACTTTTCGATCGAATAATCAAATACCCGAGATTTCCAAAATAGCTCAACACTTGAGCGGAGTTCAAAAATCCAGAATACGTCGCAGTAGCAATGGTCCAGCCATAGAAGGGTCAAGCCAACGCCTCACATGTGGCACGCCGTACTGCCTCAAACCCTAAGGTTCAAAAGGTAGTTCAAGACGGTCACATAATCGAGGTAAGGTTTGTTGTCTTCTAGAAGGTCCATCGCGTCACATGCACGTTTTTCCGAAAGATTTAAACCCAAGAAAAATTCAACACTTGAATGTTTTTCGTGCCGGGAAACATTGAGTTAATGATATCCGTTCGAACATTTTAATACTTTCTAAATTATCCGGAATAACAAAACAAAATTAAATTCTCTGATCGAATCGACGATTACAAAATAAACCCCTAAATAATCAACACTTGAGTCAGTTTAAAAATACCCATAAAATAGAACCTTCAGATATAAGAATTACTGTGCAAACCAACAGTCAAACTCTCACAGTACGGCCGCGGTTCCGCGGCATAAGCAGGGTCTTGTCGCGGAACCGCGGTGGTCCATACAGCTTACGTAATAAAATTTGCACCGTAATTCTTAGAAAACCCTGCTGATTTTTTTAGGTATTTTTAATTCTGAAAAATCACAGATTTTGAAAAAAGTCCAGAGAGGGGGTCGTTTTGACGTTTTCGGCTTCGATCGGGGTTTTAACTTCGTTAACACATCGCCTAAAGCTCTAGCTAGGCTCTGATACCACTGTAGGATTACTAGGCACACTAACAAGGCTCTACAAGGCATCGACCATGCCAAAATTAAATTTTTGTGTGCCGAATAACTCTAAGCAAGATCGTATACTAGAGTTTAGGCGAAACTAAAAGCAAGTAAACAACTTTACGACTAAGGGTATGCAAAATACAACCTTTGTAGATCGGTCCTTCACTTCTAGAGCTCCTTGTCGTAGTCCCTACGCTGCGATCAAAGTTCTCATGGGCTCTTGCATGACTTCACGAGGCAAAAGATGCGCCCTTTGCTTGAAGTATCCGAGGTCGAAGATGATCTACGTCGAGGGAATTCCGACTCAAGGTTCTACTTCACTAACTAGAGAATTAGTGAAGTAAACACCCTAAACTAAAGTGCTAATCTAGTAGAGGATGGAAAAATAGGAAGTGGGTTCTCTTTGGAATTTTATTTCTCACAATGATTCTCACTTTGGATCAAACCCTAGCAAGTCTTTTCTTTTGAACCAAGAAGAAGATGAACAAAAGAAAAATGAAGAGGATAATGATCAAGTGTATAGGCTAACCATGGTGAGTGAGTATCATATACTAACCCTTGTAGAGACTTAACCCTAGGCTAATCTTTTTGGTTGGGTTAAGAAATATCCATAATAAAAACAAAACCAAGTTGAATTAGTCAATGCATCCACAAGCTTCCACAAGCTTCATGCATTTTCTAATCCTCCACTTGATTTTGTAATTACTTTAGATATTAAAAACCCAAAATAAAAATTAGCATAGTGTAAGTCTCATACACCCATGTATAGTGTATCATCAACCATGATACAAAAATACAACACATTTTCATATATATCATATATAGTAAAAATGTGTACATGTGAGAAAAAACCCTAAGTGAACATGTGTTAGTAAATGTAAACTAGTATATCTAATATACAATTATACACTTAATTATTAAATCAACACTTGGCTTAATAATCCGGTCATATCTCATATAACCGACTAACATTCATCGTATCGACTTATCGAATCAACACTTGATTCGATAACCCGGTCATATCATATATAACCGACCGATACAAAAAGTCGCGAGAATAGAATACGGTATCACATACGCGCATTATTCTCGGTCCAGCATATATCACATATGCGCTCCTATTTCGTTTTGCCTGAGCCCGTAAAACCTCTATGTAGGACTCTAAAGACTCGTCAATACGCCGGCAGTAGGTGATGATCACATCAAGCACACACAAGCCGTCAGCGGTACTAGCTGGACGTAACGGCTACCCTGGTATTGAGCGATCAAAAGATCAGCAAGCAAGCCCTCTCCAACTCCTGTAAAAGCCTGCCGGTAACACTTCCCGTACAGTCCGGTCTCCTCGTCTGATATGTCGCATATCAAGTCTAGGGGTGGTAAACGTCAGACCCCAATAACCGATAAGTCGTGCCGATGTGAGGCTCATAACGGGTCGAGAAACTACTGGTAACACTTACCAGTAAATCTCTGAATCAGCCCTGGCCAGGGACTTCCCTTTTACGGCCAATTGAGCACAGCACAACATCAACCCCCAATACCGGGAGAGACGAAACCCCTCCTATCGCTCATTGCCTCCATGTGACTCGGGACTGTACCCAAAAACCATCGTTTTGCACGCCCTCATGGACGTGGTAAGGTGGAAATCAAAGCACAGTAGGAATCACACAAGACTCTATGACGATCTCGGGTCTACAGACTAACCTGCACAAGTGTCACCAGAGAACTGCCATCTGACGTGAGGTATAATACCATCTGGGAGTTCTCGGCGAGTCCGTCCAGTGTACCCAGTCTCCACTGAGCACCCGTATACCATCTCTGATGTCAAACATCAATGGATATGGGATCATCCATCGCCCATCTCATGGGTCGAGAAGCGTATACGCTAGTCTACACTGGTATATCGATGCCCCGTCTCGATACACCCACGACTAGGGACCTTGAAGGATGTACTTATGGACTACCATGTCCCCACTAGTATGATCCGCATCATAGTCCAAGTAGTCAAGTACACATCCTAAGGGCTTTACCAACATGTAACGATAAGACAGTATAAAGAGACTAGTATACATGTCAAAGTAAAGAGCAACCAGATAGCATACTATCATATCGAGCAAGAAAGTCCTCTCTATATATGTCCAAGCATCCAATATAATATACATCATCTGTACAATACTGGCCTCTAGGGCATACATACAACTAACATGTATATGAGTCACACTCACATAGAACCATGGTTAATAAATATCTAGATATTTTCATTTGTGAGTTAAAGAACAAAGGAAATTAAACCATGGTCAAAACTTAGGTCAAGTAAAGAATAGTGTAGAAGAATATTCAACCATGATTTAATCATTTTCTTTTTCTAAAAAATGAATATATATACATATACATATATATATATATATACATATACATATATATATATATATACATATATATATATATATACCATGCGAGTCTTGCATTTCCATCTCCTATGTATCAACAACCATGACACATGTATGCATGTATGTGTGCATTCACATCAACATGTATATATGCATACATACATTCATGCACACATCCAAATAGAAAAGGTTTAAACAAGTGAGCTAAAAGTCAATATTAAATCAACACTTGATTTAATAAAACGGTCATATCTCATACGAACCGACTAATAGAAAACGCCCAATTAAAACACGGTATCATATACACGCATCTAATCGAGCTCCTGTGCATATCTCATATGCATACCACATTATTTCGCCTGAGCTAGGAAACTCCTTTGTGGGACTCAAAGACTCGTCAATACGCCGGCAGTAGGTGATGATCATATCAAGCACCCACAAGCCGTCAGTGGTACTAGCTGGACATAACGGCTTCCCGGGTATTGAGCGATCAGAAGATCAACAAGCAAGCCTGCTCATACTCCTGTAAATCCTGTCAGTAACACTACCGTACAGTCCGGTCTGTTCGTCTGATATATCGCATATCCAGTCTAGTGGTGGTAAACGTCAGACCCCAGTAACCGATAAGTCGTGCAGATATGAGGCTCATAATGGGTCGAGAAACTACTGATAACACTTACCAGTAGATCTCCATATCAGCCCTGGCCAAGGACATCCTGTTATAGCCAATCGAACACAGCGCAACATCAACCCCCAATACCGGGAGAGACGAAACCCCCCGTATCGCTCATTTCCTCCATGTGATTCGGGACTGTACCCATAAGCCACCGTTTTGCACATTCTCATGAATGTGGTATGGTGTAAATCAAAGCACAGTGGGAATCACACAAGACTTTATGACGATCTCGGGTCTATAGACTAACCTGTACCGGTGTCACCAGAGAACTACTATCTGACGATAGGTATAATACCAACTAGGAGTTCTCGGCGAGTCCGTTCAGTGTACCTAGTCTCCACTGAGCACCCGTATACTATCTTTGATGTCAAACACCAATGGATGTGGGATCATCCATCGCCCATCATATGGGTCAAGAAGCGTATACGCTAGTCTAGTCTAGAGTATCGATGTCCTGTCTCGATACAACCTCGACTAGGAACTATTATAGGATGTACTTGTGGAATATCGTGGCCCTACTAGTATGATCTCCATCATAGTCCTAGTAGTCAAGTACACATCCTAAGGGCTTTATCAACAGGTGAGAGCAAGACAGTATCACAATACAAATCTACATGTTAAGACAAAGAACAACCATATAGCATACTATTATGTCGAGCAAGAAATTCCCCTCTATATATATCCAAGCATCCACTATAATATACATCATATGTACAATAATGGCCTCTAGGGCATACATATAACTAACAACTCCCAGTTGCACTAAGGCCATGTGTTATAGTATCTCATACCCAACATCCCAAAAAGTCTCTCAAATTGTGTCTGTGGAGTGGATCCGCTACGTTGTCCTTCGTGTCAACTCTCCTGACCTTGATTTCCCGGCAATCAACTATCTCCCGGATCAGGTGATACCGTCTCAGAATATGCCTGGATCGCTGATGGTGTAAGTCCACGTTGCCCACCCCGGTGCTTACGGGGAGGCGGAAAACGGAATAAAAATCGGATTTTTATGAGCTTAGGCAACATGGACTAGACTTTAAAGGATCTTTGCTAAACAAAAACTTGCTAAAGCTAACTAGAAACTAGCTAAGTGCTAGAAAGGTTATACCTTGGGCTTTATGTCCTTCTCTCCTTGCTCCTTGGAGTGGTGGAAGGAGGTCACCTTGGTCGTCTTCTCACGTCGAAGAAAGATCCACCCGAAAGCCTCAACCTTTGGCTTCAACTCCAAGCTAGAAGTAACTAGGGTGCAAGAAGTGCTAATCCTTGAACCCTAGATGAGAGTAGAGATGATCAAGAGAGGGTTTTTCTCAAGCTCAAGTGTTTCTCAACACATGAGAGGGGAGAGCTTGAGGGAGAGGAAGAACAAGAGAGAGAAATGAAATGATAGAATTGAGAATAGAATAAACCATTCTCACTAATATATGTGTATTATTTTAATTAGATAATTAGTAAGATAATTGTCATGGCTTAATCAAGACATGACCATTATCATTTCATTTTTAATGCAAATTGCAAGGATCAAAAAGCATCTTCCAAATGAAATGATGATGGTCAAAGTGTCAACCAAGGTCAACAAGTCAAAAAGGTCAAATGGTCAACAACCATAACCAAGCACAATTATTAAACTAATATCAATTAACCATAATACACACATAAGCATTAGGGTTAATGGAATGACAATAGTCATTAACCCTAATCAAAGTCCTCTCCCTCTGTCTCAAGCAATTGTGCATGCGCACCCGTATTCATGATCCGAGGAACACGAATACAATGAGAAAAACCAATCCCAAATCATATACTAGGATCCGGCTTAAAACAAAGCCCGCTAGTATAAGCTGTCCGGACAGCAAACGTGCACAAGTGCGCGGATGTGAACGAACCCTGTCGCAAAACCATGCGACCTCTACTCATTTTGCCTAAAGGCGAATAGCTCTCTGTGTGGGACTCTAAAGACTCGACACTACGCTGGCAGTGGGTTTAACCACAGACCGCAAGCGGCACTAGCTGTACGTAACGGTCCCCAGGTAGATGTCGATAAGAAGACTGACGAGGTGAACCCCATCTGAACTCCAACTGAGCCTGTATGTGACAATCTCCGTACAGTCCGGTCTGTTCGTCTGATACATCGCATAGAGGGCCTAGGGAGGCGGTGAACGTCAGTCCCCTAAAAGCGGTACAAGTCATGTCGGAGTGTAGCCCAGAACACCCTGAGATAACACTAGAAACCTACCAGTATATCTCGCTTGCCCTGGCCAGGGACTACTCGTGTAATGGCTCTCCTGGACACAGCGCGATGTCAACCCCCAATACCGGGAGAGACGAATCCTGTCTAACCGTCACTGCCTCCAAGTGCTTCGGGACTGCACCCAAAAACTACCTGTTTGCACGACTCCTTTGAGCCGTGGTAGGGTAGTAATCAAAGTGCAGTGGGAACACACTCGAGGCGAAGTGACAGTGTCAAGTCAACGGACTAAGCTGTACTCATGTCACCTGGGAACTGATAACTGACGATAGGTATAATACGAACCAACAGTTCCCGATGAGTCCTGTCCAGTGTACTCATAACCTAACGAGCACCCGTATACTATCTCAAGTACGACGTACTGACGGCTGTGGGACAGACCGTCTCCTACACTGGGATGAGAAGCGCATACGCTAGTCTACTCCGGAGTATCGATGCCCTGTCTCGATAGTCCAACGACTAGGGACCTGTATAAGGATGTGCTTATAGATCACCCAGCTCCCACGAGTGTGAGCGCCATCACAATGCTGGTAATCAAGCAAAGATCCTAAGGGCTCCACTAATATGTATAACAGCGATATGCTAAAAGAAACACATGCACATATTAAAGCAGAGACAAACCAAGTAGCATACTACCATTTCGAGCAAGATTGTATATACATCTGTGAATATCCCAAGCTTCCATTAAGTAATATACAAACTAGTATGATACAGTAATGGCCTCTAGGGCATATACACTAACAATCTCCCACTTGCACTAAGGCCATGTACTGGCGTATCGAAGACCTATCATCTCGATCAGCCGCTCGAACTGAGTCTGGGGCAAGGCCTTGGTGAATGGATCTGCTGTGTTATCTTCTGAAGCAACCCTCCGAACCTCGATCTCCTGGCGATTTACGATCTCCCTGATCAGGTGATACCGCCTTAAGATGTGTCTGGATTTCTGATGGGACTTGGGTTACTTCGCTAAAGCTATAGCCCTGTTGTTGTCGCAATACAGAAGTATTGGGTCAACAATGGACGGAACCACCCGAAGTTCTCTCAAGAACTTCCTCATCCAGACAGCTTCTTTTGCGGCATCAGATGCAGCGATGTATTCCGCTTCCAAAGTCGAGTCCGCAACGGTTTCCTGTTTGGAACTCTTCCAACACACCGCCCCTCCATTGAGGGTGAAGACAAAACCCGACATGGACTTGGAATCATCCTTATCACTCTGAAAGCTGGAGTCAGCAAAGGCCTCAATCTGCAGGTCTTTTCCGCCATACACCAAGAACATCTCCTTAGTCCTTCTCAGGTACTTGAGAATGTTCTTTACTGCTATCCAATGTTTCTCCCCAGGGTTTGACTGATACCTGCTTACCACACTCAGTGCATAAGCCACATCCGGTCTGGTACACAACATCGCATACATTATAGAGCCTGCCGCAGAAGCGTAGGGTATAATAGACATGCGATCCCTCTCCAAATCAGTCTTGGGAGACATCTCTTTGGAGAGGGTGATCCTGTGACAAGCCGGTAGATTACCGCGCTTGGAATCTTCCATACTGAATCTCTTCAGTATGGTGTCGATGTACCTGGACTGTGAAAGTCCTAATATCCTTTTGGATCTGTCACGGTAGATCCGGATACCCAGAATGTATGAGGCATCACCCAGGTCTTTCATGGAGAACCTGTGTGACAAGAACCCCTTGACAGATTGTAGCATAGGAATGTCATTTCCTATCAAGAGAATGTCATCCACGTATAAAACGAGGAATACTACAGTTCTCGCTACAAATCTACAATAGATGCATGGTTCATCTGGATTTTTGATAAAGCCAAATTCCTTGACCGTCTCATCAAAACAGATGTTCCAACTCCGCGATGCCTGCTTTAGTCCATAAATGGACTTAAGCAACTTGCATACCTTTCCGCTGCTCCCACTCTGAATGAAACCCTCTGGCTGATCCATATAGACACACTCCTCTAAATGACCATTTAGAAAAGCTGTCTTTACGTCCATCTGCCAAATCTCATAATCGTGGAAGGCAGCAATGGCAAGAAGGATCCGAATGGATTTCAGCATAGCTACTGGAGAAAAGGTTTCGTCATAGTCCAAACCAGGTCGCTGACGAAAATCCTTTGCTACCAGTCTAGCTTTATAGGTCTCAACCTGTCCATCTACACCAATCTTCCTTTTGAAGATCCACTTGCATCCTACGGGTTTTACCCCATCTGGAGCAATGTCCAACGTCCATACTTTGTTGGTGTACATGGACTCCATCTCGGTCCGCATTGCATCCAGCCATTTTACCGAGTCGATGCTCTGAATGGCTTGCTGGAAGCTAGTAGGCTCATCACAATCTATGATGCAATCCTCTCTATCCCCGTCAATGAGAAAACCGTAGTATCTCTCGGGCGGATGAGACTGCCTACTACTCCTGCGGAGTGGCGTGGGAATGTCCTAATCTTTCGAACCCTCTGGTTCTACTAAGCTTTCAGTAATAGCTTGTGGTTCTGGAATTTCTTCCAGTTCTATTGCGCTCCCACTTATTTCTTTTTCTAAGAACTGATGTTCCAGAAAATGGGCATTACGAGAAACAAGGACTTTTTGTTCCTCTGCGTAATAGAAAAGATACCCCCTGGAGTTCTTTGGGTATCCCACAAACTTGCACAGTACTGAGCGTGCCTCGAGCTTGTCCGTATGCTGCTTTTTGACATAAGCTGGACATCCCCAAATCTTCAGGTATTGAAGATAGGGTTTCTTCCCACTCCATAACTCATATGGTGTGGTAGGCACAGTCTTAGTGGGAACTCGGTTCAAAAGGTATGCAGCTGATTCTAGCGCATATCCCCAGAACGTCGCGGCAACTCAGCGTTACTCATCATGGACCGTACCATATCCAATAGGGTTCGGTTCCGTCTCTCCGATACACCGTTATGTTGCGGAGTGTATGGAGGAGTAAGCTGAGAGAGAATTCCATTCTCTTTTAAGTAACCCAGGAACTCGGCACTCAAGTATTCACCACCTCGATCAGATCTCAGTGCCTTGATACTTTTGCCTTTTTGTTTTTCTACTTCATTCTTATATTCCTGGAACTTATCAAAAGCTTCGGATTTATGCTTCATTAAGAAGACATGTCCGAACCTTGTGAAATCATCCTTAAAAGTAATGAAGTAAGAATAACCGCTTCGCGCATGTGTAGACATTGGACCGCACACGTCGCTGTGTACGAGTCCCAAGAGCTCGCTCGCTCTTACTCCGTGTCCAGTGAACGGAGTCTTTGTCATCTTTCCCTTGAGACAGGATTGACAAGTTGCATACGATTGATATTCGAACGAATCCAAATATCCTTCTGCATGTAACTTAGTCAACCTTTTCTCATTGATGTGACCCAGTCTACAATGCCATAAGAAAGTTTTATTGATTTCTGGAGACTTTCTTTTGTGTGTATTCTGGACATTGAAAATCTGTGGTTGGTTTAATACGTATATACCGTTGTTCAATGTACCTGACCCAATCAAAACTTGATTAAGGTGAATATTCACTACATTACTTACAAATGCAAATTCATAACCTTCTTTAGATAATAAAGATACAGAAATGATATTACAGGTTGCATTTGGTACATAATAACAACTACGCAAAACCAAAAAATGTCCATCCGACAATCCCAGGTGATAGTCCCCCACGGCCTCAGCATCCATGCTAGCACCGTTTGCAACTCTGAGGGTCATGTCACCTGCCTTCAAAACTCTACGCTTTCTCAACGCCTGCAAAGAATTACAGATATGAGATCCTGATCCGGTATCCAATACCCAGGAAGTAGAGTTTATTGATAGACAGTTTTCAATAACATACACACCTGAAGCTGAAGCTGCAACTCGCTTCAAATCCTGTGTTCTGGCTTTCCAAGCATTGCAATCCTGTTTCCAGTGACCACTTTTGTGACAATAGAAGCATTCTTCCTTCCCCACTAGCTTCCCCTCTATCTTTGTTGCTTTTCCTTTTCCCTTCGTATCCAATTTACCGACACCGCCTCTTGGTTTGACGGGGGCTTTCTTCTTCTTACCTTTGGCTTTCGCCCTGAATCTAGAAGAGGAAGATCCTCCTACAAACAAAGTGGATGTCTCCCTACCTTTCTGTAGGGTGCCCTCAGCACTCCTCAACATGTTCAGAAGTTCGGAAAGTTCTACCTCCTTTCCTTGCATGTTGAAGTTAAGAATAAAGTGGGCGTAAGTGGAAGGAAGGGACTGGAGAATCAAATCAGTATAGAGTTCATTCTACAACGTGGTCCCAAGGTCCGCGAGCTCCTCTATGTAGCCAATCATCTTAAGCACGTGTTCCGCTACCGATGATTCGACGGCCAACTTTGCCCAAAATAGCTTCTTCGACACTTCGTATCTTGCGATACGAGACTGCTCTCCATACAGTTCTTTTGTATGGAGAAATATGGACTCTAGGTCCATATTCTCGTGCCTCCTCTGATGTAAATAAGCCCTCCTCCACCAAACTTCGGCCAATGAAAGATACAAAGGAAATTGGCCGAAACGGAAAGCAAACTGGCAACTCCAGAAAACTGGTCCCGTAATAAATTACAGGAAAACCCCGATACTGTGTATACACACCCGCATCTGTATTCCGACCGAAATACAAATGCAATGAGACAAAATCTACACTGTACTATACTAGGATCCGGCTTAAACCAAAGCCGGCTAGTAATATCCGTTCGATCCTGATCCGTGCAATACCGCACGTATCTGATCGAACCCTGCCATATACCCATACGGCCTCTAGTACAAACTGTCCGATCCTAATCCGTGCAATACCGCACGTATCTGATCGGACCTTGCCATATCTCCATACGGCCTCTACAGCGTTTCGCCCGAAAACTTAAGTAACTGAACGTGGGGGACTCTAAAGACTCGTCAACACCTTGGTTGTGGATTTAACCACTAGCACGTCAGAGGTATAAGCCAATACGTAACGGGCTACCAGGTATTGACTAAAAGGGACGTCGATGACCGAACTCATCCTGACACCCTACTGAGCCCGTCAGTGACAATATCCGTACAGTCCGGTCCGTTCGTCTATGAGCATCGCATGGCGGGCCTAGGGGGTTGGTAAAGTCAGACCCCCAAAAGCGGTACAAGTCGTGTCGGATGGTAGCCCAGAACACCCTGAGATACTACTGGAATACCTACCAGTAAATCTCTTGCCTCGGCCGAGGGCTTCATGTAATGGCTCTCCTAGACACAGCGCGACCTCACCCCCAATACCGGGAGAGACGAACCCCTGAAGATCCGCTCACTGCCTCCATGTGGCTCGGGACTGTACCCAACTAAAACCTGTTTGCACGTCTCCTTTGAGCGTGGTAGGGCAGTAATCAAAGTACAGTGGGAACTCACAAGAGACAAATGACGATCCCCTTGTCGATGAACTAACCTGTACACATGTCACCAGGGAACTGCTATCTGAAGTCAGGTATAGGACCAACTAGCATGTTCCCGGCGAGTCCTGTCCGGTGTACTCATAACCTAATGAGCACCTGTATACATCTTAGGTGATCCAACTGAGACCAACGGCTTGTGAGACCGGCTACCGCCCCTCGTCGGGGTCTCGACTGTATACACTAGTCTACTCTGGAGTATCGATGCCCTGTCTCGAAACTCCCACGACTAGGGACCTTTTAAGGATGTGCTTATAGACTACCAGCTCCCACTTATATGATCGCCCTCATACTGCTGGTGGTCAAGCAAGAATCCTAGGGGCTCTATCAGCGTGCAATAGTGACCTGTCAGGTCACCTAAAGCAGTACACGATGATAAAGATAAACCAGATAGCATACTTTCATCTCGAGTAAGACTGTCCTACCGGGATAGATCCTCCCTCAATCATTGCAATCACGTGCCTGTGATCCAATAATTGACTCTGAAGGCACTATCTCCAACAATCTCCCACTTGCACTCAAGGCTAATTATTGCGATGTCGCATACTCACAGCCCGTGTGATACCGAACACCCAACTCCTCTACTAGTCAGTCTCACAAAGCTCGTTTGCGAAACTATTGCGTTCGAGAAATAGCCTCAGTGAGTGGATCCGCTTTGATGTTTCTTTCTATGTCTCTCTATATCTCAAGTTCGCGGAGAAACCCATCTCCCGAAATGAGCAACACCTGTTTTAGAATATGTCTGGATGTCTGATGGGACCTAGCTCATAAATGAACTCCAAATCCAAACTTCTTAGACTGTATCGTCAACCGAACTTAATCAGTATCCTGCGCCATGCCTCCCTCAGTATTGCCTTGGACCACCTGTCCAAAATACTGCCCCTCGTTAGAAAGAAAAACTATAACTCTAACAACTTCCTTGTCGTCTAGGTCACCTTGGAAGCCTGGAATGATAACTGTCTCCCGAATGAGGCTGTCGTTATCATATCCCTAGAACATCCACTGATGTTCTAAAACTGCTTCCGACTGTTTCTCTAGGATTGGATCAATATCAACTTATTGCATCTAGTGCAAGAACAACATCTGGTGTGGTACTTGACATCTCATGATTGACTCAATTGCCTGAGCAAGTGATCTGTCAATCATGCACATCCCTCTCCCCTTCAGTCTGTAAGACACCTTTAGAGAGGGTGACTCCATCACCTGCAGGTTGTAAGTCGATGTTCAACACCCCAATACTTGTGGGGAGGCGGAAATATGAATAACAATCAAGTTCTATGATCAAACATCGATTAACCGTACGAATCGTTTGCAATACAAGTTTTAACAAAAGCTTTAGAGTTTTAATCTACTATGCGAAGAAATTATACCAAACGGTTCTAGTCCTTCGTCTTGATGTTCTCTACGGCCTCTTTGGATCTCCACGTCCTCTTCGGCTTTCTCCCGTGATAGACGATCCACCCGAGAACCCTAATCCAAGCTATAACCTCTAAACTTGAGGTTACTTAGTTTCTCTAGTTGCTAAATAGAGTAGCTAAGGTGATGTAGAGATTGGTTATGGAGTAATTGGTCTTTCCTAATCCTTGTTCTCAACTCATGAGGGTAGGATTAGGGTTTGGTGAAGGAGAGAGAACTTGTAGAGAGAGAGTGAGAAGATGATAATGATAATCTTATATTGAATAAAGCTTCTCACTTGATATATATGAAACATAAAGAATATGAAAGAAAATGAATAATAAGTGAATATTCATCATGTTTCATTTAATCAAGTGGGTGATTCATTATGTGAGTCATTAAGCAATAAATGAAGCTTTAATGACTTGATGAATCACTCACAATGAGTCACTAAATCAATAAATGAAAATGCCACCTCTCTCTTTATGTCACATCCTTCTAGAAGCTTCTCGGAAAATTACGAGAACGCCCCTCTCATCCGTGAAAACACGGAAAAACTTTAGATTGTATAAATCCAATAACCTGATACTAGAATCTGGCTTAAACCAAAGCCGGCTAGTAAAAACTGTCCGAATGTCGTACGTGCGATTAAACACGTATGCGTCCGAACCTTTGTCGTAAAACCATACGACCTCTATATCTTTTCGCCTGGGTTTGGGATATCTCTGTGTGGGACTCTAAAGACTCGACTACTACGCTGGCAGTGGGTTTAACCACAGACCGCAAGCGGTACTAGCTGTACGTAACGGTCCCCAGGTAGTTGTCGATAAGAAAGCTGATGAGGTAACCCATCTGAAATCCTACTGAGCCTGTCTGTGACAATATCCGCGCAGTCCGGTCTGTTCGTCTGAGAGTATCACATGTACGGTCTAGGGAGGTGGTGGACGTCAGACCCCTAATAACCATACAAGTCGTGTCGGTATGGCTCTATCACCATCCGAGAATCTACTGATCAACCTATCAGTAATTCTCAATCAGCCCTGGCCAGGGACTTATGGTAATGACCAACCGATCACTGTGCGATATCAACTCCCTATACCGGGATAGACGACTCCCTAACAGTCACTCACTGCCTCCACATGGCTCGGGACTGTGCCCAACTGAAACCTGTTTGCACGACTCCTTTGAGCCGTGGTAGGGTAACAATCAAAGCACAGTGGGAACTCACACGAGACAAATGATGACCTTAAGTCAACGGACTATCTGCACACATGTCACCTGAGAACTGCTATCTGACGTTAGGTATAATACCATCCAGTCAGTTCTCGACGAGTCCTGTCCGGTGTACTCACATCCAGTGAGCATCTGTATACAATCTTAGGTGAACACCACCAATGGTTGCGGGACCAATCCATCGCCCCTCGTCAGGGTTTAGATATGTATACACTAGTCTACTCCGGAGTATCGATGCCCAATCTCGATACTCCTGCGAACAGGGACATCTAAGGGTGTGCCTATTGACTATCCAGCTCCCACTAGTATGACTGCCATCACAACGCCGGTAGTCAGACAAACACCCTATGGGCTTTATCAACATATATATATAAATACCAAGTAAAATATATTATACGTTAAGACAAAGTCAAACCAAATAGCGTACTATCATATCAAGCAAGACTGTCATGTACATACATATCCCAAGCTTCCTATACAATGTAGGCCTCTAGGGCATATATATCCAACAATCTCCCACTTGCACTAAGGCCTATAATTGGCGCAATGAGTACCCACTGTCTCTACCAGATCCAGTTGCTTGCGTACCGCATGCCCAACATCTCAAAAAGCCTCTCGAACTGTACTTGAGGAATGGCCTTGGTGAATGGATCTGCCGTGTTGTCTTTTGTGTGTACTCTCCGTATCTCGATCTCCCGACGATCCACGATCTCCCTGATCAGGTGAAAACGCCTTAAGATATGCCTGGATTTCTGATGGGACCTTGGTTCCTTTGCTAAAGCTACAGCGCCATTGTTATCGCAATACAAAGGTATTGGATTGGCAATGGTCGGAACCACCTGAAGTTCAGAAATGAACTTCCTTATCCAGACAGCCTCTTTTGCGGCTTCACTAGCAGCTATATACTCAGCCTCCATAGTTGAGTCTGCGACGGTATCTTGTTTGGAACTCTTCCAACTTACCGCCCCACCATTGAGGGTAAACACAAAACCCGAAATAGATTTAGAATCATCCTTGTCACTTTGGAAGCCGGAGTCGGTAAAAGCCTCTACCTGGAGGTCCTTATTGCCGTAAATCAAGAACATCTCCTTAGTCCTTCTCAGGTATTTGAGAATGTTCTTCACCGCTATCCAATGTTTCTCACCTGGGTCCGATTGATACCTGCTTACCACACTAAGTGCGTAAGCTACATCTGGTCTGGTACATAACATCGCATACATTATTGATCCTACCGCCGAAGCGTAGGGTATAATGCCCATGCGAGCCCTCTCTTCATCAGTCTTTGGAGACATGTCTTTGGAGAGGGTGATTCCGTGACAAGCGGGCATATTGCCGCGCTTGGAATCTTCCATACTAAATCTCTTTAGTATAGTGTCTATATACCTGGACTGTGAAAGTCCCAATATTCTATTAGATCTATATCGATGGATCTTAATGCCCAGAATGTATGATGCATCTCCCAAGTCTTTCATAGAGAATTTCTGTGACTAGAAGAGCTTTACTGATTGTAACATAGGGATATCATTCCCTATCAGTAGTATGTCGTCGACGTACAAAACGAGGAAGACTACTGCTCCTTCTACAATCTTTCTATAAACACATGGTTCATCTACATTTTTGATAAAGTCAAACTCCTTGACTGTTTCATCAAAGCAGATGTTCTAACTCCGCGATGCTTGCTTTAAGCCATAAATGGATTTAAGCAATTTGCACACTCTTCCGCTGCTCCCACTGTCTAAGAAACCTTCTGGTTGATCCATGTAAACACTCTCTTCTAGATGTCCATTTAGAAAAGCTGTTTTTACATCCATCTGCCAGATTTCATAGTCATGGAAGGCAGCAATGGCAAGCATGATCTGAATGGATTTAAGCATAGCTACTGGCGAAAAAGTTTCATCGTAGTCCAATCCTGGTCTTTGACGAAAACCTTTTGCTACTAGTCTAGCTTTGTGCGTTTCCACTTGTCCAAATGTACCAATCTTCTTTTTGAAGATCCATTTGCACCCAACTGGTTTTACCCCAGGAGGAGCAACTTCTAAAGTCCATACTTTATTGGTGTACATGGATTCCATTTCGGATCTCATTGCATCCAGCCACTTTACTGAGTCGCTACTTGTGATAGCCTGCTGAAAACTAGTAGGCTCATCATCATCGATGATGCAATCCTCTCGATCCCCATCAAGAAGGAAACCATAGTATCTTTCAGGAGGATGAGAAAGCCTACTAGATCTGCGGAGTGGCGTTGGTTCGTCATGTTCTATTGAAGTCTGAGATTCTTCTAAGTCCTCGGTTACAGTTTGAGGTTCTGGAATTTCTTCCAGTTCTACCGCGCTCCCACTAATTTCTTTTGCAAGAAATTCGCTTTCTAAGAAGACAATGTGACGAGCGACAAACACCTTTTGTTCTTCAGTGTGGTAGACCATGTACCCCCTTGAATGCTTGGGGTATCCTACAAACTTGCACAAAACCGATCGTGCCTCGAGCTTGTCCGGATTATGCTTTTTAACATATGCCGGACACCCCCATATCTTTATATACTTGAGATATGGTCTCTTCCCACACCATATTTCATATGGAGTGGTAGGTACAGACTTAGTTGGAACTCTATTTAATAGATATGCGGCTGATTCTAGAGCAAATCCCCAGAAGGAAAGTGGCAACTCAGCACTACTCATCATTGATCGCACCATATCTAATAGTGTGCGATTCCTTCTTTCTGATACACCATTATGCTGAGGTGTATAAGGAGGAGTAAGCTGAGAGAGTATTCCATTTGCTTTCAAGTATTCAAGGAAACTGGTACTTAAGTATTCTCCACCTCGATAAGATCGAAGTGTCTTGATGCTTTTACCAGTTTGTTTTTCTACTTCATTTTTATACTCCTTAAACTTCTCAAAAGCCTCGGATTTATGCTTTATTAAGAACACATGTCCATACCTAGAGAAGTCATCAGTAAAAGTGATGAAGTAGGAGTGACCACTTCTTGCATGTATAGACATCGGACCACATACATCACTGTGTACTAGTCCCAAGAGTTCGGTGGCTCTTTCTCCGTGTCCGGTGAACGGAGATTTGGTCATTTTTCCTTTGATACATGATTGACAAGTTGCATATGATGAATATTCAAACGAATCTAGATATCCATCTTTATGTAACTTAGTCAACCTTGTTTCATTTATATGACCAAGTCTACAATGCCATAGGAAGGCTTGATTCGAATCTTGAGCCTTTCTTTTACGCGTGTTTTGAATATTGAAAATTTGTGGTTGATTAAGTATGTATATGCCGTTTTCCAGTGTGCCAAACCCAATCAGTTCTTGATTTAGGAGAATGTTCATGACATTTCTTTCAAGCACAAAATTATATCCTTTATTAGACAATAAAGATACTGATATAATATTACACAACATACTGGGAACAGTTATACAATACCAAAATGTTTCCACTATTCAACCCTAGGTGATATTCCCCTATTGCAACTGCATCCACATGCATTCCATTGCCCATCCGGAGAGTCATATCACCTGCCCCCAGTACTCTACTGTTTCTCAGATCCTGCAAAGAATTACAGATGTGAGAACCAGAACCGGTATCAAGTACCCATGAAGTAGAGTTAACTGAAAGACAATTTTCGATTACGAACACACCTGAAGTAGAAGCAACTGCTTGCTTCATGTCCTTGGCTTTGAAGGCCTGACAATCCTTCTTCCAGTGCCCCTGCTTGGGACAATAGAAACACTCGTTCTTTTCTTCCTTCACCCTTCCTGCCTTGTTCGTTCCCTGCACCTTCTTGACCCCACCCTTCGGTTTGGTGACCTTCATCTTCTTCTTCCCTTTAGCTTTCGCTTTAGTTTTGGAAGAAGATGATTGGCCAACATACAGAACGGGGGTCTTCTCCTTTTTCAAGGAGGTCTCTGCTACCCTCAACATATTGAGGAGCTTTGGAAGATCCGCTTCCATTTCGTGCATGTTGAAGTTCAGCACGAACTGAGAGAAGGTGTGGGGAAGGGACTGCAAAATCAAGTCGATGTACAAATCATTCTCTAGCACGCATCCCAGGTTTGCGAGTTCCTCAATGAGGGTGATCATTTTGAGGACGTGCTCTCCAACAGGCGATCCTGGAGCTAACCTCATCTGGAAGAGTTTCCTTGAGGTTTCGTACCTCGCGATACGAGAGTGTTCACCATACAATTCCTTGCAATGGAGGAATATGGATGCAATATCCATACTCTCGTGCTGTTTCTGGAGTTTATTATTCATGGACGCCAGCACGATACACTTAGCTCGCTCACAATCTAGATCCTAGGTTTTACGAACTTCCTTGTCCGCAACTGAGGAATCTGGTCCTGGGATAAGGGGAGGAACAGCGGTGGTAACATATGCAACTTTGTCATAAGTCAGCGCAATATTGACGTTTCTTAGCCAATCTTTATAGTTCTGCCCGGTCAATATATTCTTTTCAAGTAATAGTTTTAGTCCAGTCATGGTAGCTGCCAGAGAGAGAGAAAAGAAAACACTCAGCATATGCTCTTGCAAGTTTAGATTGGTTTATTAATTTATCTAAACAGGATGGCTCCCACTGTTTCCTCAAATCCTTCTTCAAAACCTAAAAGAAGAACTAGTCAGGATTTAATCACACGTCACAATACTTGCTTAACCTTTCAGCCAGGCTGGTGTTGGTACTTCGAGGGAGGTTTTCCAACGCTTTCGCGAAGTTCCTTAATTAAATAACCTCTTTTCCCTGGAGGCGTAGCCCCTCTAACACCTTTCTAGGCACCTACTTGGTTTATAGCATTGATTGTTAAGTGAGAGAAATTCCCGAGAGTAATCCTACTCATCAGTGGGATCGGGATCCAACTATCATTGTATGATGCCCTAGATGGAAGCCACTCTAGTCACCACACTCCAGAAGGTAAGCTAAATCTGCAAGTTTCCTTTATGTTTGAAACTCCCGATGTGATTTTTACCCCAAGCTCTTATAGACCTTGACGTAGGCCAACAAGTCATAAGACGCAAGTCAAGTTCTACCCGTCGTTGTCCTGATCAATTTAAAAACATCGTACAAGCCCTTGACGTAGGCCAACAAGGTGTACGTCTGTATTAAACTAATGCATCTATCTATGCAACAAATAGGCACACACACTGCTACCATACACTATGCCTTGACGTAGGCCAACAAGCATAGCATGAATACGATGTGCTGTCTATCTGAAACGACGGAGGGTTACGGCTGGTTTTTGGCAAAAAAAACCGTTAACGTAATGAACTTGATTTGATCGAAGGAACTATGATAGCTTTTTAAAAGGAGTGGTTTAAGCTCCGCATTTAAAATTTGCTTTTTCAAGAAAACCGAGTGGTTTTTAGAAATTGTTCCAACGATTCAGTTTAGGTTTTATTTTCTTTGCATTAATAATAATGCGTCCCATCTTTAACCTATCATTACAGATAACAACGAAAATATGACGTCCTCTTATGCCATCCGCATTCGCCACTGGGTCCCGTCATCACCCGTTAGGTTACTTAACTAACGACAGAGCGGGGGCTGGGCTAGCGCGGGTGTAAAACATAAGCGACGTCTAAATAGCTATCATATATATAGATATTTTACATTCGTCTGACGCAATGATATACATTCCAGAACACAGATAAACAATATTGGATTTGCAAGCAATCTGTATTTCTTTTGAGCCTGCAAGAAAAGACAGATTACACAGTTGTGATGAATAGCCGTTACCCCACCCAAGATCCCTACGGGTACAGCAAACTACCCGCCCGGCAGTTTGTGTACCCCACCTTGGATCTGTCCTAGGAGCAAAAACAGTAAAAAGAAATAATACAACGGTGGCTACAACCGCAACCTGGATGTGCCCCGCGAAATAATATTACAACTTGTTACAATTACATCAAATGAATTAAAACAATAACCCATCATTAAACCCGGCTAATCACCATAACAGTCCAATACAGTTTATATGCACAAACAGATAAAACCATTACAGAAATGTGCAACCCCCTGCCAACCGACATACTAGCAGTTAGGGGAGGTTTACGAACACATTATACAATCACTGATATAATCCAATATGCAAATACTGTACAATTTCGATCGATTAAACACTTTCAATATTGCTCCAAAATCTGCTCTGTAAAACTGAAACCTGAGCAAAAATTAAATATTCCAGAAAATCCCAAATTAAACAGAGAACCCACCCAAGAAAACTGGGATCATGACTCGGCAACTCGGCCGCGGAAGGGCGGCGGATCGGTGGGATCCGCCGCGGAACCGCGGTCGTTTGGTCGAGTCATGGCCCCAAATTTCTTGGGTGTTCTTCTGGTGTCACAACAAGCTTTCTGAACATCCCTGAACCAATTTTGGACTTCATTTAAAATTCGACAGAAACTTGTAATTTTTAGGGTTTTCCGGCTTCGTTTTTCCGTTCGAAATTCGTACAAATTTGCGATTAAGTTAAAACTTGTTTAGCTAGGCTCTGATACCACTGTAAGTCGATGTTCAACACCCCAATACTTGTGGGGAGGCAGAAATATGAATAACAATCAAGTTCTATGATCAAACATCGATTAACCGTACGAATCGTTTGCTATACAAGTTTTAACAAAAGCTTTAGAGTTTTAATCTACTATGTGAAGAAATTATACCAAACGGTTCTAGTCCTTCGTCTTGATGTTCTCTACGGCCTCTTTGGATCTCCACGTCCTCTTCGGCTTTCTCCCGTGATAGACGATCCACCCGAGAACCCTAATCCAAGCTATAACCTCTAAACTTGAGGTTACTTAGTTTCTCTAGTTGCTAAATAGAGTAGCTAAGGTGATGTAGAGATTGATTATGGAGTAATTAGTCTTTCCTAATCCTTGTTCTCAACTCATGAGGGTAGGATTAGGGTTTGGTGAAGGAGAGAGAACTTGAAGAGAGAGAGTGAGAAGATGATAATGATAATCTTATATTGAATAAAGCTTCTCACTTGATATATATGAAACATAAAGAATATGAAAGAAAATGAATAATAAGTGAATATTCATCATGTTTCATTTAATCAAGTGGGTGATTCATTATGTGAGTCATTAAGCAATAAATGAAGCTTTAATGACATGATGAATCACTCACAATGAGTCACTAAATCAATAAATGAAAATGCCACCTCTCTCTTTATGTCACATCCTTCTAGAAGCTTCTCGGAAAATTACGAGAACAACCCTCTCATCCGTGAAAACACGGAAAAACTTTAGACTGTATAAATCCAATAACCTGATACTAGAATATGGCTTAAACCAAAGCCGGCTAGTAAAAACTGTCCGAATGTCGTACGTGCGATTAAACACGTATGCGTCCGAACCTTTGTCGTAAAACCATACGACCTCTATATCTTTTCGCCTGGGTTTGGGATATCTCTGTGTGGGACTCTAAAGACTCGACTACTACGCTGGCAGTGGGTTTAACCACAGACCGCAAGCGGCACTAGCTGTACGTAACGGTCCCCAGGTAGTTGTCGATAAGAAAGCTGATGAGGTAACCCATCTGAAATCCTACTGAGCCTGTCTGTGACAATATCCGCGCAGTCCGGTCTGTTCGTCTGAGAGTATCACATGTACGGTCTAGGGAGGTGGTGGACGTCAGACCCCTAATAACCATACAAGTCGTGTCGGTATGGCTCTATCACCATCCGAGAATCTACTGATCAACCTATCAGTAATTCTCAATCAGCCCTGGCCAGGGACTTATGGTAATGACCAACCGATCACTGTGCGATATCAACTCCCTATACCGGGATAGACGAATCCCTAACAGTCACTCACTGCCTCCACATGGCTCGGGACTGTGCCCAACTGAAACCTGTTTGCACGACTCCTTTGAGCCGTGGTAGGGTAACAATCAAAGCACAGTGGGAACTCACACGAGACAAATGATGACCTTAAGTCAACGGACTATCTGCACACATGTCACCTGAGAACTGCTATCTGACGTTAGGTATAATACCATCCAGTCAGTTCTCGGCGAGTCCTGTCTGGTGTACTCACATCCAGTGAGCATCTGTATACAATCTTAGGTGAACACCACCAATGGTTGCGGGACCAATCCATCGCCCCTCGTCAGGGTCTAGATATGTATACACTAGTCTACTCCGGAGTATCGATGCCCAATCTCGATACTCCTGCGACCAGGGACATCTAAGGGTGTGCCTATTGACTATCCAGCTCCCACTAGTATGACTGCCATCACAACGCCGGTAGTCAGACAAACACCCTATGGGCTTTATCAACATATATATATAAATACCAAGTAAAATATATTATACGTTAAGACAAAGTCAAACCAAATAGCGTACTATTATATCAAGCAAGACTGTCATGTACATACATATCCCAAGCTTCCTATACAATGTAGGCCTCTAGGGCATATATATCCAACACAGGTACACTACCGTGCCAGGAGTCGTCCATTCTAAATACTCTTAGAATGCTGTCTGAGTACCCTGATTGGGAAACCACCCAAATCTAGATCTAAAGCCATAGATCTAGTAACCAGTATGTCAGATATAAAATCCATTTCCTTTGTGGAGAAACCACTGTGTGACGACCAAAGTGTAACCGACCGTAGTATAGGAATATCACTTCCTACTCTGTGTATGTTATCCAAATACCATGACATCACACCCTACTACCTTCTCAACAGATCCATCCCCTTTTCTGATGAAGTCAAACCTATGACTGTTACGTCAGAAATAGATTATCTTTCTCCGCTACATCTGCTTTAGTCTATGAATAGACTTAAGCAACCTGTCCACCAATGCTTCCGCTGCTCCCACTGACTATGACAACCCTCTGGCAGAGTCATATACGCGTACACTTCTGAAGCCAGTTCAGAACGACGCTATACTCATCCTCCTGCCGGGTCTCGCAGCCTGGAACAACAGCAATGGCAAGTGTGGGTAAACAAGAACCTCCCTGTCACCGTCCTTGAGGCTACCGGAGTACCTTTCGGGTGCCTGAGGTTACCCACCTTATCTGCGGAGTGGCCAATGGAATGTCAAACCAGATTGAATCTTTAGGTTCCTTATCAAATCTTCAGTAATCGTTTGTGGTTCTGGAATCACTTCCAGTTCTACCAAACTCCCACTACTGTTTTCTGAAAAAATCCATTTTTAATAAAACTGTGGCGAGTCTAGAACAATATCACTATTGATCTTCCAGATGGTAGAAAGTCAACCCTCGTCATAGCCTGGGTCAACCCACAAACAGCCATTACAGAAACGTGCCTTAAGTTGTCCAGTGTCTGGTTTTAATCATAAGCCGGACAACTCTCCGTACCTTAACATCGTTAAGATATGAACTGTTCTATATCCAATATAGAACCAGAGGCACTTATTTAATTGAACCAGATTCAAATCATGTAGCTGTCTCCAGTGCATGTCAACTAAATGGAAAGAGGCCGATCAGCGTTACTCAACTTAGGAATGCTTCCAATTATGAGTAACCTGAAAGAGAAGCAAGTTCTCTTAACCATTACCATCAACTGAATACCCTACACAAGTATCTACATCTCCGATCACTTTGAAGAATCCCGATACTTGCAATATCTGGTTCTCTACTTTATTCAAATACCTATAACTTCTCAAAATTCGGACCCTGTGTTTTCACGAAACACTTGTCTAAAAACTAGAGAAGTCATAAGTAAACCGAATATAGTATGAGGACCAACCCCTCTGTCCTGATGGATCCTGGACATTATACAATACTCTGTATAAGTCCCTTGAGTCTGATAACTCATTTACTGTGTGTCGTCGGTTGAAAACTATACTTATGGTTAAGAAGAATTACACCGCTGTTTAATGCTCCTTACCTAACCATCCACTGATATAGGTAAATGTCATAGACATAATTTCAAAAAGGTATATCTCACTCTATGAAAATAGACGTACAGATATATCAATTTGAAATTGGTGCATAATAGCGGATATTCAAAACCATATATTTGCCGACTGGCAAACAGCCCAGGTGATCTCCTCAAATATCACCGATTACAACGAATCCCGATATAATGAGGATGATCACCCAATTCCCAATAACTTACTCCCACTCATCATCTGTAAAACCATACAGATGTGAGAATCATACCTAGTAAATACATACCCTGGAGTAAGTGTCTAATCGGGAAATCAGTTTTCCATTAGCAGTACACAGTGAAACTGAAACATTGAAATGTTTCGATGGGGTATCCCGGTATTCCTAGTAATGCCTCTTCCATTATCCAAATTCACAACTGTAACCCTGTAATTCTTTGCCATCTCTCTAAATCCCATCATATGTCTTTAGTCATTACCTTCTGCACACCCCTTTAGGCCAAATGGTTTTCTTCCTTCCCTACCGTTCGGCACCAGCCTATGGTTTGGAAGAAGACTATCCAATAAGCATAATGGGTGTGCTGTCCTAATCCTAGGAACACTCGCAAAGCGAGAGAAGGTGAAGATAAAAGACAACTGAATAAACCTTATTCCTATTTCTCCTGAACCAGAATCCATCCCCGAACTGGAACAAGTGCCTTTCGAGTTCGTATATAACCATATGATGGAATATCCAATAAAATGTGGATCTTCGTAGTGATACGGAGTGTCCTGGAGAAATACTAAGGTGATTTAGGATTGGCGAAGAAATACTTGGTTTGGTCGTGAATAGCAGTCGCAATTTACTTTGCCCTCTTACTAATCCCTTACTTTGTCTTAACTTAATACCTTCTGCACACCATCGTTATGCTAATTGGATTTCTTCATTCCCCACCGTTCGGCACCAGCCTAAGGTTTGGAAGAAGACTATCCAATTTGCGTAATAGGTGTACTACTCCTAAACCAAGGAGTACTCGCAACCTGAGAGAAGGTAAAAGGAAAAAACAACTGAATAATCCTATCCGTTTTCTCCAGAACCGGAAACCATCCTCGAATAAATTCCTTCGAGTTCGTATCTAACCATACGATGGTTTTGTCCAATGGAAGTGGACGTTCGTAGTAATACGGGGTGTCCTGGAGAAAAAGGGTAAAAGTAGGAGTGGCAATGAGGTCTGCAACTCTGACAATCCAAAAGCCAGTGTTTAAGAAGGTTCGATCAACTTGGTCTCTGCGTTAAAGTCTTAGGGTCGGGTCAATGGTCGCTTCCAAAGAGAGAGAGAGAAAAGAAACACTCAGCGTGCACTCTTACCTAGATCAGAATGGTTACCAATTTATCTAATCTGGAAACCTCCCACTGTACCGTCAAATTCTCCTCCAAACCTGAAAGAAGAATTAGTCGGGATCACCCGAGGAGTAAACCAACTCATCAGTGGGAATCGGGATCCAACTATCATCGCATGATAACGTGACGGAATCCGCTCACGGTGTCACACTCCAGAAGGTATGCGCATATCTGGCAAGTTTCAATTTCTTTAGAAACTCCCGATGTGATTTCTGCCCCATGCTCTTATGACCTTGACTTTGGCCAACAAATCATAAGTCACATGTCAAGTTCTACCCATCATTCTCCAGGTTAATTTGAGTCCACCCGTACCTACCCTTGACTTTGGCCAACAAGGCAGTACGACTGCCCCAAACCAACGCATCTATCTATGCTGCATATGAATAACCAACAGCTACCAAACACTGTGCCTTGACTTTGGCCAACAAACACAGCTTGAATACTATTGACTACCCATATGAAACGACGGAGGGCTACGGATGGTTTCTGGCGAAAACCTTTAACGTAAAGAACTTGATATCGTTGAAGGAACGGATAGCTTTTAAAATATAGTGACGAAAACCATTGCTAAAGAGGTCACTCCCGGTGAAGGGATCTCGGCTCTTTCCCCGTAGAATGAGGTGCAGGATATTCCAACTGAATACCACGGTGCAAAGCAAAAGTAATCGGCTATAGTGAAGTTAATGCCATGACGCAAACTTTTTGTCCAAGGGGTCATTCCCTGTGAAGGGATCTCGGCCCTTGCCTCGTCGACTGAGGAGCAGGATATTCCAACTGAATATCACGATGCAAAACAAAAGAGAACGTCCTTGCAATAACAGCTTTTTGAAAAGTGTTCCATCAACATCAGATTAGGTTTGTTTTTAACTTGCATTGATCCGAATCAACGCAATCCCATCAATAGATCACACCACAAAGAACGAAAATATACTGATGTACGTATATGCCATCCGCATTCGCCACTGGGTCCCGTCATTACCCGTTAGGTTAGCTAACTAACGACAGAGCGGGGACTGGACTAGCGCGGATGCAAAACATATACAACATCTACTAATATATATAGCAATATATTATATTTCGCTCAAGGAATGATAGAAAATGCAACATCACAGAAATGTACAGCATCACAGAACAATACAGATATCTGGGATCCCCGGGTTTCACAGAGCCACTTGAAACCCGACGTTCCCCTGGTCGTGTGGATAGCCTGTGCAATGAAATCCTAGACCCCTACGGGCGCAGCAAGTTACCCGCCAAAACCTGAAGCGAGGCAGCCCCCTTCAGCAACTTGAATGGACCACCCGGCACTTCACGGAATCCGGTAACTTGGGGACCCCTCCTGGGTCAACCTGTACCCCCTACGAGTGCGGCGAATAGCCCGCCAATCCTAGAGTGAAGCCCCCTCCCGTCCTAATGCCATGAGATGCGGGCTTGTTGCCTTCTAGAATCCGGCTATCCGTGCACCCCACCTTGGGGTAATCCTAGTACAGAAAGTAAAATATACATACAACGGGTACATCGACCGCAACCTTGTCGTGCCCCAAAATAATAATACAATCAGGCAGTGACGGCAGTACACATGTCGGACGCTCGCCCCGCAATATCAAATGTACATAATACAACCAAATCTGTACTAGCATTGCATCCAGGCTATCCCTACGACCGATCCGCAACATCACAGCATAACACAGAACATCAACGTGAACGTCACGTTCGCAAATCCGTCTAACCGGGCTATAGCAGTTATACAGGATTTACCGATCAAGTGACATTCACGGTCGCAGATATAATGTAAATACTGTGAACTAATGTGTTTAAAATATCCGATCGATCAAATTTAACAAGTGGGCCCCAAGTACTACTGTAGCACATCAAGAAATTCTAGGCCCAAATTTAATATTCCAAAAACCCTATTTTCAACCCAGAAGCCCAGTGGAAAATTTTGACGCATTGATCTCTCCATACTGCGGCGAAACCGCGGCCCCAAGTGGGTTTTGGCCGCGGTTCCGCGCTCCCCTTAAAAGATCAATGTGTCGAATTTCTCCAGAATTCTTAGGACTTCCAGTACATCACTTTTCTACAACCTGAAAAAATTTTCGAGCTAGAAAAAAATCGACAGAAAACTGATGCATGTGTTATTGGGTTTTCGGAACATTTGTTCGACCAGAATTGTAAAACACATTAGACAAAGCTAGACTATGTTAATGGCGAGGCTCTGATACCACTGTAAGTGCACGGCGGCGCCCCGGCTTCCATCCCGAGGCCAAATGCGGAAGCGATGGCTAACTTTAATTTTTCTTGAACCGGCACCACCGCGCACTATCACCCCGGATCGTACCATTAATTAGTCCTAGCTAGCTACAAGATAGGGAATAGAGATATACCGACTGATCCGAGTCCTCCGGTCTTCTCGTCGTCGTCCCGATCTTCCGCGGAATGTCCGGTCTCCACCTCCTCGCCGGAAGGGCACCACGTCGTCTGCTTCTTTTACGGGCTCCCACCTCTATACTGAGGCAACTCGGGCACGAAGCTGGCAAGTCGACGTGCCCAAGGTTTGCTGTAGAATGTGTAGAACTTGTGTCTCATTTTGGGGTTCATGGAGGTGCCATTTTGGTGGAGGAATTGAAGTCGTGGAATTTTGTGATGAACTTGGGATTTTAGCAAGCATGAAGAGAGAAAATCCCCACTACAAAATTTGGGACAGCCCCTCCTCTCAAGTGGCCGGCCTTGGCTCATGGTGGGAGTGAGAATGAGAGAGAGTATCAAAAATATGAGAGAGGCCACACCATAATCCATGAGAGAGAGAGAGGAATGGTTATCATGCAAAGAAATGATAGCTAGGAAAGTCCAACACTCAAACAACAATCATCACTTCCAAAAGTCATGCCATCATCAACAACCATATCATATAAAAGTCAAGCCATGATGGATGAAGAAGTCAAATGGTCAAGGGATGGTTCATCATCATGATACAAAGAAATTCAAAGACCTCCTTCCAAATTGCTTATTTGCACAAATGTAAATAAGCCCTCCTCCACCAAACTTCGGCCAATGAAAGATACAAAGGAAATTGGCCGAAACGGAAAGCAAACTGGCAACTCCAGAAAACTGGTCCCGTAATAAATTACAGGAAAACCCCGATACTGTGTATACACACCCGCATCTGTATTCCGACCGAAATACAAATGCAATGAGACAAAATCTACACTGTACTATACTAAGATCCGGCTTAAACCAAAGCCGGCTAGTAATATCCGTTCGATCCTGATCCGTGCAATACCGCACGTATCTGATCGAACCCTGCCATATACCCATACGGCCTCTAGTACAAACTGTCCGATCCTAATCCGTGCAATACCGCACGTATCTGATCGGACCTTGCCATATCTCCATACGGCCTCTACAGCGTTTCACCCGAAAACTTGAATAACTGAACGTGGGGGACTGTTCAGACCATAATATTGCATTTCTCATTCCCCTATTCTTATTCGTTTTATAAATAAACAGGTACTCTTGACGCACGTTTGTTGCATATTACAGGATACAGGTTTCTGGAGCAAATACAGTGAAAAAGACACAAAACAACAGAAAAAGGGACTTTTGACCAAGAATTAGACGGATCCTAGTCAAAGCCTAGACGAAGAACAGTGCAAGGTCCAAAATGTCAAAGTGAACGGTCAAAAGATACGAACAAGTTTTCACTGAAGATCTGGAGAAGACCCAGAAGCCAAACAGAGAAAAGTTATGAAGAACTAAGAAGCCATAACAACCAAGATGCAGCCCAGAAAAGATGGCGGCCCAAGACCACCAAAGGGCCGCGGATCCGCGGCCCAAGCCAACATTTGCCGCGGATCCGCGGCCGTTTATTGCACGTGTCGGCACCGACTTCTTGTATCGGTGCGACGGTTCGGGTGTTGGGATTTTTAGAGGTCAAATCTGTAATTGCGCATGTGCGAGACTCTGAAACCCTAATTCTCCTGTTTACTTATAAATTGTAATCTCAAATCTGTAAAACCCTATGCCTCTTTTCAATCAATAAAATTCAGAATTTCTGGGAGTTATATTCAGATCTGTTCTTCTTGTTTGGAGGGAGCCATCGAATTAGTAAGTAATTTCATGCCTTTAATTAAAATGTTTTATCATTCCCTAATGAGCGAGTAGTCTCCTCGCTCGTTAGGGTTAGCTTTAGGGAAAAGTATGAGAGATGAGATCTCTCACCCCTTTCATGCCATCCACACCTAAGAGTTAGAACTCCATGCATGCACGCACAACCGCTCCCTACGGCATCCTACCCTTCGAGGTAACGATGAACCGTAGTATAAAGGGCCGGTTGCACGTGTTATCCATGGGGGTTAGGGTAATTATCGATAAAGGAAGGATACGAATCTAGAGGAAGAAACATCTTCCCAAAAGATTCTTATCCACTTTATGGATAATTACTGTATCATCTAATAGATCAATAATAAGGCATTGAAAGCGGTAAGGAAACCTTAAATCTCCAAACTTCCCCTAAACCTAACCCTAGCGAGACTTTAAATTAGATTAATTTAGTTCAATAATAGATCTAGATTTAAGAAACCAACCAAAACATCATTTAGAATCAACTCGTTAAGACATATAAAAAAATCTACCCATCTCTGTGGATCGACCCGTACTCACCGGCTAGCTGCGAAGCGACGCCATTTCTGATTACGGTAAACCTATAAATTTTCATATTAATCAGGGACTCTAAAGACTCGTCAACACCTTGGTTGTGGATTTAACCACTAGCACGTCAGAGGTATAAGCCAATACGTAACGGGCTACCAGGTATTGACTAAAAGGGACGTCGATGAGCGAACTCATCCTGACACCCTACTGAGCCCGTCAGTGACAATATCCGTACAGTCCGGTCCGTTCGTCTATGAGCATCGCATGGCGGGCCTAGGGGGTTGGTAAAGTCAGACCCCCAAAAGCGGTACAAGTCGTGTCGGGGTGTAGCCCAGAACACCCTGAGATACTACTGGAATACCTACCAGTAAATCTCTTGCCTCGGCCGAGGGCTTCGTGTAATGGCTCTCCTAGACACAGCGCGACCTCACCCCCAATACCGGGAGAGACAAACCCCTGAAGATCCGCTCACTGCCTCCATGTGGCTCGGGACTGTACCCAACTAAAACCTGTTTGCACGTCTCCTTTGAGCGTGGTAGGGCAGTAATCAAAGTACAGTGGGAACTCACACGAGACAAATGACGATCCCCAGGTCGAAGAACTAACCTGTACACATGTCACCAGGGAACTGCTATCTGACGTCAGGTATAGGACCAACTAGCATGTTCCCGGCGAGTCCTGTCCGGTGTACTCATAACCTAATGAGCACCTGTATACATCTTAGGTGATCCAACTGACACCAATGGCTTGTGAGACCGGCCACGGCCCCTCGTCGGGGTCTCGACTGTATACACTAGTCTACTCTGGAGTATCGATGCCCCGTCTCGAAACTCCCACGACTAGGGACCTTTTAAGGATGTGCTTATAGACTACCAGCTCCCACTTATATGATCGCCCTCATACTGCTGGTGGTCAAGCAAGAATCCTAGGGGCTCTATCAGCGTGCAATAGTGACCTGTCAGGTCACCTAAAGCAGTACACGATGATAAAGATAAACCAGATAGCATACTATCATCTCGAGTAAGACTGTCCTACCGGGATAGATCCTCCCTCAATCATTGCAATCACGTGCCTGTGATCCAATAATTGACTCTGAGGGCACTATCTCCAACACCCTTGACGTACGCCAAAATGGCAGTACGATTGTCTCAAACCAACGCATTCTATCTATGCAACAGATAAATATCCGGCAGCTACCAATCACTATGCCTTGGCGTGAGGTCAAAATACATAGCTTGAATACTACCGTATATTTAACTGAAATGATGGAGGGCTACGGATGGTTTTGGCGAAACCGTGAACGTAGTGAACTTGATATAATCGATGGAACGAGATAGCTTTTAAAAGGAGTGGTTCAAGCTCCGCGTTTAAAAGTTTAGTTTTGAAAAGAACCGAGTGGTTTTCAAAGTGTTCCAATCGACTTTTACTTGGTTTATTTTCTTGCATTAGTTCTTTTAATGTGTCCCATCATTTAATCCTCCCATTGCAGAAAACAACCAAAATATGACGTACGCTTATGCCATTCGCATTCGCCACGGGGCCCCGTCATCACCCGTTAGGTTACTTAACTAACGACAGAGCGGGGGCTGGGCTAGCGCGGCTGTAAAACATGAGCAATGCCAAAATAGTTATCATATATAAATATATAGCAATGATAGACATTACAGATCACAGATGAATACATTGGATATACTAGGAATCTGCAATTCGTTCGAGCCTGCAACGAGAAGCGGATTACACGGTCGCGGTGAATAGCCAATACCCCACCCAAGACCCCTACGGGTGCGGTAAACAACCCGCCAAGTACCCGAAGCGAAGCAACCTCCCTCAACACCGTGAGTAGGCCACTCGGCACTTCGAGATACCCGGTAGTTTGTGCACCCCCTCCATGGGTCTATCCTAGGAGAAAAAACAGTAAAAAGAATTATACAATGACGGCTACAACCCCGACCCGGTTGTGCGGCCATACAAATAATAATATTACATCAATTTACATATTACAATGAATGAAAGAAAAGCAACACTCATCTCACATCCACCCCGGCTATTCACCCGCGACAATCCAACCCATTCATATACACATACCAGCATCAATCACAGATCACAGATATGCATAACCCCGACTAATCGACATATAGCGATTAGCCGACGTTCAATACATGTAAACATCACAGATATAACCTTTTAGTCAAAGTGTATTGAAGTTCGAAAAAAAAATACGGATTTATAGGCCCCCAAAAACAAACTTCTATTCTGGAAAATCTGGGCACATACAAACCATCTTAAAAATCCTAAAACCAAGCCAGAAATACACTGCACCAAACTCGACCCAGTGAAGAGCCAAGATGGCCGCGGTTGCACGGCAATAGCTTGCTATTGCCGCGGAACCGCGGCTCTTTGGTCGACTCACTGGATCGTTTTTGGTGGTTTTCTTCACAAAACCCTGAGATGATTTTTGGAGTATAACAAATTTTGTTTTGACCAGAAAAAAATTTAACAGAAAACTAGGGTTTTGACATTTTGGTTTTTCGATTTTTCCGTTTCGAACTTCGATACACTTCACTATCTAGCTAGTTTATGTTTAGTTAGGCTCTGATACCACTGTAAGTCCACGTTGCCCACCCCGGTGCTTACGGGGAGGCGGAAAACGGAATAAAAATCGGATTTTTATGAGCTTAGGCAACATGGACTAGACTTTAAAGGATCTTTGCTAAACAAAAACTTGCTAAAGCTAACTAGAAACTAGCTAAGTGCTAGAAAGGTTATACCTTGGGCTTTATGTCCTTCTCTCCTTGCTCCTTGGAGTGGTGGAAGGAGGTCACCTTGGTCGTCTTCTCACGTCGAAGAAAGATCCACCTGAAAGCCTCAACCTTTGGATTCAACTCCAAGCTAGAAGTAACTAGGGTGCAAGAAGTGCTAATCCTTGAACCCTAGAAGAGAGTAGAGATGATCAAGAGAGGGTTTTTCTCAAGCTCAAGTGTTTCTCAACACATGAGAGGGGAGAGCTTGAGGGAGTGGAAGAACAAGAGAGAGAAATGAAATGATAGAATTGAGAATAGAATAAACCATTCTCACTAATATATGTGTATTATTTTAATTAGATAATTGTCATGGCTTAATCAAGACATGACCATTATCATTTCATTTTTAATGCAAATTGTAAGGATCAAAAAGCATCTTCCAAATGAAATGATGATGGTCAAAGTGTCAACCAAGGTCAACAAGTCAATAAGGTCAAATGGTCAACAACCATAACCAAGCACAATTATTAAACTAATATCAATTAACCATAATACACACATAAGCATTAGGGTTAATAGAATGACAATTGTCATTAACCCTAATCAAAGTCCTCTCCCTCTGTCTCAAGCAACTGTGCATACGCACCCGCATTCGTGATCCGAGGAACACGAATACAATGAGAAACACCAATCCCAAATCATATACTAGGATCCGGCTTAAACCAAAGCCCGCTAGTATAAGCTGTCCGGACAGCAAACGTGCATAAGTGCGTGGATGTGAACGAACCCTGTCGCAAAACAATGCGACCTCTACTCATTTTGCCTAAAGGCGAATAGCTCTCTGTGTGGGACTCTAAAGACTCGACACTACGCTGGCAGTGGGTTTAACCACAGACCGCAAGCGGCACTAGCTGTACGTAACGGTCCCCAGGTAGATGTCGATAAGAAGACTGACGAGGTGAACCCCATCTGAACTCCTACTGAGCCTGTATGTGACAATCTCCGTACAGTCCGGTCTGTTCGTATGATACATCGCATGGCGGGCCTAGGGGGGCGGTGAACGTTAGTCCCCTAATAGCGGTACAAGTCGTGTCGGAGTGTAGCCCAGAACACCCTGAGATAACACTGGAAACCTACCAGTATATCTCGCTTGCCCTGGCCAGGGACTACTCATGTAATGGCTCTCCTGGACACAGCGCGATGTCAACCCCCAATACCGGGAGAGACGAGTCCTGTCTAACCGTCACTGCCTCCAAGTGCTTTGGGACTGCACCCAAAAACTACCTGTTTGCACGACTCCTTTGAGCCGTGGTAGGGTAGTAATCAAAGTGCAGTGGGAACACACTCGAGGCGAAGTGACAGTGTCAAGTCAACGGACTAAACTGTACTCATGTCACCTGGGAACTGATAACTGACGATAGGTATAATACCAACCAATAGTTCCCGACGAGTCCTGTCCAGTGTACTCGTAACCTAACGAGCACCCGTATACTATCTCAAGTACGACGTACTGACGGCTGTGGGACAGACCGTCTCCCACACTGGGATGAGAAGCGCATACGCTAGTCTACTCCGGAGTATAGATGCCCTGTCTCCATAGTCCAACAACTAGGGACCTGTATAAGGATGTGCTTATAGATCATCCAGCTCCCACGAGTGTGAGCGCCATCACAACGCTGGTAATCAAGCAAAGATCCTAAGGGCTCCACTAATATGTATAACAGCGATATGCTAAAAGAAACACATGCACATATTAAAGCAGAGACAAACCAAGTAGCATACTACCATTTCGAGCAAGATTGTATATACATCTGTGAATATCCCAAGCTTCCATTAAGTAATATACAAACTAGTATGATACAGTAATGTCCTCTAGGGCATATACACTAACAGATGGGACCTGGGTTCCTTGGCCAAAGCCACTGCTCCATTGTTATCACAATACAAAGGTATTGGATACTCGATGGACGGAACCACTCCAAGTTCGTTTATGAACTTCTTCATCCAGACAGTCTCTTTGGCAGCATCGTTGGCAGCGATATATTCAGCCTCCATCGTCGAGTCTGCCACGGTCTCCTGTTTGGAACTCTTCCCACAAACCGCCCCTCCATTGAGGGTAAAGACAAAACCCGAGTGCGACTTAGAGTCGTCCTTATCACTCTGGAAGCTCGAATCGGTAAAGGACTCCACTTGGAGTTCACCGTTACCATACACCAAAAACATCTCTTTAGTCCTTCTCAAGTACTTGAGAATGTTATTCACAGCTATCCAGTGACTCTCTCCTAGATCTGCTTGATACCTGCTCACTACACTTAGTGAGTATGCTACATCGGGTCTGGTACATAGCATCGCGTACATGATAGAGCCTACTGCCGAAGCATAGGGTATCCCTTTCATGTGAGCTTTCTCCAAATCAGTCTTGGGAGACATCTCTTTGGAGAGAGTGAGTCCTGCGATCGTGGGTAAATTCCCACGCTTGGATTCTTCCATACTAAACCTTTTTAGTATGGTGTCAATGTACCTGGATTTGGACAATCCCAGTATCCATTTAGATCTATCTCTATAGATCTTAATCCCCAAGATGTAGGAGGCATCACCTAGATCTTTCATTGAGAATCTTTATGATAAGAAGAGCTTGACCGAGTGCAGCATAGGAAAATCATTTCCTATTAAGAGTATGTCATCCACGTACAATACGAGGAAGACAACCTTACTCTCTGCCACCTTCTTGTATATACAAGGTTCATCAACATTCTTGATGAAGTCAAACTCTTTGACTACCACATCAAAACAGATGTTCCAACTCCGCGATACCTGCTTAACCCGTAGATGGATTTAAGCAGTTTGCACACCTTTTCGTTGCTCCCACTGTCCACGAAGCCCTCTGGCTGAGTCATGTACACGCACTCTTCTAAATCACCATTTAGAAAGGCGGTCTTAACATCCATTTCCCAGTTTTCGTAGTCATGGTATGCAGCAATGGCAAGTAAGATCCGGATGGACTTAAGCATAGCCACTAGAGAAAATGTTTCTTATAATCCACACCTGGTTGTTGACGAAAACCTTTTGCAACAAGTCTAGTTTTGAAAGTCTCAACTTTTCTATCTATACCAAGTTTCTTCTTAAAGATCCATTTGCTCCCAATAGGTTTTACCCCTTCAGAAGCAACTTCCAAAGTCCATAATTTGTTGGTGTACATGGATTCCATCTCAGATCGCATTGCATCCATCCATTTCACAGAGTCCTAACTCATGATGGCCTGCTCGAAGCTAGTTAGGTCATCATCTTCCATGATGCAATCCTCGCTCCCATCATCAATGAGAAAACCGTAGTATCTCTCAGGTGGACGAGAAACCCTACTAGATCGGCGGAGCGACTGAGGTTTGTCGGGAACTACTGAATCCTCTGGTTCCACCAAATCTTCTGTCGTAGTTTGTATCGCTGGAACTTCTTCCAGTTCTACCTCCTTGCCACAAATTTCTTTCACAAGAAATTCCTTTTCTAAAAAGGTGGCATGTCAAGAAACAAAAACCTTTTGTTCCTCGGTGTGGTAGAAGATATACCCTTGTGAATTTTTAGGATATCCTACAAACTTGCACAGAATAGACTTTGCCTCGAGTTTGTCCAGATTGTGCTTTTTGACATCGGCCGGACAACCCCATATCTTAACATAATTAAGACATGGTCTCTTCCCTTTCCATATCTTATATGGAGTGGTAGGCACTGATTTGGTAGGGACCGTATTCAATAGGTGCATGGCTGTCTCAAGCGCATACCCCCAAAAGGAAATAGGTAACTCAGCGGTGCTCATTATTGAGCGCACCATATCTAATAGGGTGAGTTCCTCCGTTCCGATACACCGTTGTGCTGTGGTTTATACGGAGGGGTAAGCTGAGAGAGAATCTCATTCTCTTTTAGATAGTCATAGAATTCCATGCTCAAGTACTCTCCTCCCCGATCAGATCGTAGGATTTTAATACTTTTACCCGTCTGGTTCTTGACTTCATGCTTATATTCTTTGAATTTCTCAAAAGCTTCACACTTGTGTTTCAACAGGAACACATGTCCGTATCTTGAAAGATCGTCAGTGAATGTAATGAAGTACGAGGAACCATTCCTGTCATGTGTAGACATAGGACCGCATACATCACTATGTATCAGTCCCAAGAGTTCCGTAATTCTTTCTCCATGTCCACTAAACGGATTTTTGGTCATATTGCCTTTGAGACATGACTGGCAAGTGTCATAAGATGAAAATTCAAACAGATTCAAATATCCATCCTTATGTAACTTATCTAGTCATGTCGCATTGATATGACCTATTCTACAATGCCACAAGAAGGATTCGTTCATTTCTGAACTCTTCCTCTTGTGTGTGTTTTGTATGTTAAGAACTGTGGTTTGATTTAGAATGTATATGCCATTATTTAACGAGCCTGATCCAATCAACTTTTGATTCAGAAAGATGTTCATAACATCATCCTGTACTACAAAATTATATCCTTCTTTACTTAGTGAAGAAACTGATATAAGATTGCATATTAGGTTCGGAATGTAATAGCATTCGTTCAAAATCAATGTATTACCATTTGGTAATACAAGGTGATATTCACCAACTGCTTTGGCTGCAACATTTGAACCATTCACTACTCTTACGGAATGATCACCCATTCCCAGTTCTCTACCATTCCTTAGCACATGTAACATATTACATATGTGGGATCCAGATCCGGTATCTAATACCCAGGACGTTGAGTGAATTGTGAAACGGTTCTCAGTAACTAACACACCCGAAGAAGATGCATCAACATGCTTATTCTTATTTTGGGCGGCGTGGGAATCCGGATATTCCCCTATTTCCTGCTCTGTCTTATAACAATTATAAGAAAGAACGGAACCAACGTTCCCCTGCTCAGTATAACAAGCAGGTTCGGTCAATACATCCATATTATTATCTTGATTAAGGCCTGTCATAGTCGCTACCTGGAGAGAGAGAGAGAAGAAAACACTTAGCGTATGCTCTTGCAAGATTAGATTGGTTATTATCTTATCTAATCAGGATGGCTCTCACTGGTTTTATCAAATCTTCCTTCAAACTGTTGGTGATAGTGCCCTCAGAGTCAATTATTGGATCGCAGGCACGTGATTGCAATGATTGCGGAGGACCTATACCGATAGGACAGTCTTACTCGAGATGATAGTATGCTATCTGGTTTGCCTTTATCAGTCGTGTACATTTTCAGGTGACTGATCACCGTTACACTTTGATAGAGCCCTTAGGATCTTGCTTTACTACCAACAGTATGATGGCGATCATATACGTGAGAGTTGGGTAGTTTATCAGCAAATCCTTAATTGTGGTCCCTAGTCGTGGGAGTTTCGAGGCAGGGCATCGATACTCCGGAGTAGACTAGTGTGTACAGTCGAGACCCCGACGAGGGACGGTGGTCGGTCTCACAAGCCACTGGTGTCAGTTGGATCACCTAAGATGTATACAGGTGCTCATTGGGTTATGAGTACACCGGACAGGACTCGCCGGGAATCTGCTAGTTGGTATTATACATATCGTCAGATAGCAGTTCCATGGTGACATGTGTACAGGTTAGTTCATCGACCTGAGGTCGTCATTTGTCTCGTGTGAGTTCCCACTTTGCTTTGATTTCTACCCTACCACGGCTCAAAGGAGTCGTGCAAACAAATAGTTTTTGAGTACAGTCCCGAGCCACATGGAGGCATGTGAGCGGATCGGCAGGGGATTCTTCTCTCCCGGTATTGGGGGTGAGATCGTGCTGTGTCTAGGAGAGCCATTACACAAAGCCCACGGCCGTGGCAGGAGATTTACTGGTAGGTACTCCAGTAGTATCTCAGGGTGTTATTGGGCTACACTCCGACACGACTTATACTGCTATTGGGGGTCTGACGTTACTAGCCCCCAAGGCAGATATGCGATACTCATAGAAGAACGGACCGGACTGTATATACATTGTCACTGTTAGGCTCAGTAGGGTTTCCGGATGAGTTCGCTCATCGGCCTCCCTTGATGTCAGTCCATGGGCAGCCGTTACGCATAGCTAATGCCGCTGACGGTTTGTGGTTAAACCCACTGCCAGGGTGCTGACGAGTCATTAGAGTCCCCCACAGACAGTTTCCCAAGTTCGGGCGAAACGTTGTAGAGGCTGTATGGTTTTATGGCAGGGTTCGGAAAATGCACGTGCGTTTACACACGTGTCATTTTTCGGGCAGATAATACTGGTGGGCTTTGGTTTAAGCCGGATCCGAGTATTATATTGAGTAGATATAATATCTTTGTCTCAGTTGTATTTGTATTCGGTCGTAATACAAATGCGGGTATATTTATACAGTTACGGGGTTGTCCTGAAATTCGTTTCAGGATCACTTTTGGAAGTTGCCAGTTTCCAGTTTTCTATCAGCCGTCTTTTAACATTCGGTTAAAGACGGATTTATCTTTTCTTGGATAATGGTGAGCCATGCTTCTAGAAGGTTCTAGAAGGGGTGACTAGGTTTGAATGGTGTTGATATTTCATTGGTTGCTTTCTTTGTGTTCACACTTTGTGTTCACACTAGATAATTATTTGTGTTCACAATAGATATTTGTTTGTGTTCACACTAGATATTTGTTCTTGTGGTCACCTCCCTCCTCCTACACTCACCCCCCACCTCCTATAAGATGGCCGGCCCCTTCCCCCTGTCTCACACACACTTGATGTTTCATTTTGGTGAAAAGATTATGATAGTTTTGGGGTGTATGGAAATTTCATTGCTCATTTCATTCCATCACCCGACTTAATTGGCAACTTCATTAACCTTTCGTCCATGGCTTTGGACGGAACGGGACAAAGTCTTCTACTCATTCTCTACATCAGTCTTGGTCGTCTCTTTTAGCAAACTTGACGACCGAGTTGCCTCGAGTCAGAGGCGGGAGCCCGTTTAAAGAATCAGTGACGTGGTGCCACCTGGACGAGAAGATCGGAGATCGACGACATCGAAGCAGCCGCAACGGAGCGTGGGATGATGGTTAAAGAACGAAGGAATCTGATCGTTCGGTATAACCTTTCTACTCTCTTTACAGTTTGTTAGTTTAGCAATAATGGCAGATCCGGGTTATAGTATACGATAGCGCCAGTTTAAAAGTTTTTGTTCCGCATTTGGTGTCTGTAGACGGCCGGGGCGCTACCGTAGACATACAGTGGTATCAGAGCCTCACCATTTTGCTTTACTAACTTGTTCTAACGCGTTTAAAACATCGATCGAACCGGATATCGAAAACCGCAAAATTCTAGTTCTGAGTTTCTGTTGATTTTTAAAGGGTTCTAAAAATAATTTTACATATCACGGAAAATTCAGCAAGGTTTTCTAAGAACACCGTACAAATTTGGGCACGTGATTCGACAATACTACCACGGAATCACGGTCAGACCTATGGTTTGAACGCGCTTCCGCGGCCATTCAGTGAGATCGTGGCCCCAAATTTGCACAGTGTATTCTTGTCTGGAATTTAGGGGTTTTGGTATATATCTTATGGGCCCAGATTTTGTTACTGTTCAACAGATGTTCGTGGGGCCCACTTAGTGATATTTAGTCGATCGAAATTTAAACAGGTTAGATTACAGTGCTTACATAATATCTCCGACCGGGAATGTCATTTGATCGGTAAACCGCGTCTGATTGCTATAGTTCTTTTAGATGGGTTTGCGAACGTGACATTCGCGTTGATGTTTTGTGCTGTGCTGTGATGTTGCGGATTTGTCGTGGTGGATAGCAGTGTGCAATGGTAGTGCAGTTTGAGTTTATTTGTACATTTAACATATGCGGGGCGAGCGTCCAATATGTGGACTGCCGTCACTTCCTGTTGTATAATATTCTTTTGGGGCACGACCAGGTTGCGGTCGATGTACCTGTTGTACTATTTTTCAATACTGTACTAGGTTTTGCCCCGCGACGGAGTGCACGGATAGCCGGGTTCTGGGGGGCAACGAGTCCGCATCTTATGGCTTTGAGAGGCAGAGGGGCCTCACTCTAGAATTGGCAGACTATTCGCCGCACTCGTAGGGGGTACAGGTTGACCCAAGGAGGAGTGCCCAAGATTACCGGATTCCGTAAAGTGCAGGGTGGTCCAATCACTTTGCTGCATGGGGCTGCCTCGCTTAAGGTTTTGGCGAGTAACTTGCCGCGGGTCTAGGTCTCATTGCACAGGCTATCCACACGACAGGGGAACGTCGGGTTTCAGCAGCGGCTCTGAGAAACCCGGGGATCCCAGATTATCTGTATTGTTCTGTGATGCTTATTACTTTTCTGTAATGTTCCATATTATCACACCTGGAGCGATTATTGTATATTGGTTTATATACTATTAGATGTTGTAAATGTTTTACACCCGCGCTAGTCCAGTCCCCGCTCTATCGTTAGTTAAGTAACCTAACGGGTGATGACGGGACCCAGTGACGAATGCGGATGGCATATACGTATATTTTATTTTTGTTCTTTTCTGGTGTGATCGATTGATGGGACTGTGTTGATTTTGATCAATGCAAAGTAAAGCAAACCTGTTTACAGTTGTTGGAACAAATTTAAAAGGTGTTATTGCAAAGACGTTTCCTTTTGTTTTGCATAGCGGTATTCAGTGGAATATCCTGCACCTCATTCGACGGGGCAAGGGCCGATATCCTTTCACCGGGACTGACCCCTTGGGCAGAAGTTTGCGTCAGGGTAATAACTTCACTATAGTCGATTATAAGTTGCTTTGCACCGTGGTATTCAGTGGAATATCCTGCACCTCATTCCACGAGGAAAGAGCCGAGATCCCTTTACCGGGAGTGACCTCTTTAGCAAAAGGTTTTCTCCACTATATTTTAAAAAGCTATCAGGTTCCTTCAGCGATATCAAGTTCGTTACGTTAAAGGTTTTTCGCCAAAAACCAGCCGTAGCCCTCCGTCACTTCTTTTGGGTATTCAGTAGTATTCAAGCTATGTATTTTGACCTAAAGCCAAGGCATAGTGTTTGGTAGCTGCTGGGTATTCATTTGTTGCATAGATAGATGAGTTGGTTTGGGACAGTCGTTCTGCCTTTTTGACCTAACGCCAAGGGCATGTGCGGGTGGGTTCAAATTAACAAGATAGTGACGGGTAGAACTTGGCATGTGACTTATGACATTTTGACCTAACGCCAAGGTTATAAGAGCATGGGGCAAAAATTATATCGGGAGTTTCTAAAGAAACTGAAACTTTCCAAGTATGCGCATACCTTCTGGAGTATGAGTAACATGGATGCATTCCATCACGTTATCATGCGATGAGAGTTGGATCCCGATTCCCACTGATGAGTTGGTTTACTCTTCGGGTGATCCCGATTGATTCTTCTTTTAGGTTTGGAGGAGAATTTAACAGTACAGTGGGAGGTTTCTTGATTAGATAAAGTGATAACCATTTTGATCTAGGTTAGAGTGCAGGCAGAGTGTTTCTTTTCTCTCTCTCTTTGGCAGCGACCTTTGACCGACCCTAGACTATGACTCAGTGACCAAGTTGACCGAACCTTCTTAAAATACTGGCTTTTGGATTGTCTGAGTTGCATAAGTCATTGCCACTCCTTCTTTTACCCTTTGCATTTCTCAGAACACCCGTTTTACTATGGACATCCACTTACATTGGATAGATCCATCGTATTGTTATATACGAACTCGAAGGGACTTCTTCGAGGAAGGATCCAGGTTCAGGAGAAATAGAATTGGTTTATTCAGTTGTCTTTTATTATCACCTTCTCTCAGGTTGCGAGGGCTCCTTGGTTTAGGAGAGTACACCTATTACGCTTATTGGATAGTCTTATTCCAAACCATAGGCAGGTGCCGAAAGGTAGGGAATGAAGAAAACCAATTAGCCTAAGTAGGGTGTGCAGAAGGTAATATGTAAAGACAAAATAAAAGGATTAGAAAAAGGGCAAAGTAAATTGCAACTGATATCATTCACGACCAAACCGCATACTTCGTCGCCACTCCTATTTCACCTTTAAAAGAATAAGGTATTATTCAATTGTCTTTTATCATCACCTTCTCTCAAGATGCGAGTACTCCTTGGTTTAGGAGGGTACACCTGTTATGCTTACTGGATAGTCTTCTTCCAAACCAAAGGCTGGTGCCGAACGGTAGGGAAGGAAGAAAACCATTTAGCCTAACGATGGTGTACAGAAGGTAATGACTAAAAACAAATAAAGGGATTTGGAGAGATGGCAATAAAATATACGGTTAAAGTCATGAATTGGATTATGGAAGAGGCATTGCTAGGAATACCAGGATACCCCTACGAAACATTTTCATGTTTTAGTGCATTGTTAAAGGAAAACTGTTTTCCCGATTGGGTACTTACTCCAGGGTATGTATTTACCAGGTTTCATTCTTATATCTGTATGGTTTTACAGATGATGAGTGGGAGTAAGTTATTAGGAATTAGGTGATCATCCTCATTATATCGAAATTCGTTGTAATTGGTGATATTTGAGGAAATCGCCAGGGTACAGTTTTCAACCTACGACGCACAGGTTTTGAGTTATTCAACTCAGCGGACTTATACATAGTATTGTATATTGTCCAGTGTCCATCAGGACAAAGGGGTAGGTCCTCGTACTATGTTCTGTTTACTTATGACTTCTCTATTTAGACAAGTGTTTCGTAGAAATACAAGGTCTAAGTTTTGAGAAGTTGTGGGTATAAGAATAAAGTAGAGAACCAGGTGTCACAAGTATCGGGATTCTTCAAAGAGATCGAAGATGTAGATTCTTGTGATTGGTATTCAGATGATAGTGATGGTTTTGAGAAACGCGTTTCTCTTTCAGGTTACTCATAATTGGATGGATTCCTAAGTTGAGTAATGCTGATTAGCCTCTTTCCATTAAGGTGATATGCACTGGAGACAGCTGCATGATTTGAATCTGGTTCCAATTAAATAATGTGCCAAAGTTTCTATATTGGATATAGGATAGTTCATACCTTAAAAGATGTTAAGGTACGGTGAGTTGTCCAGCTTATGCTTAAAACCAGACTCTGGATAACTCAGGGCACGTTTCTGTAATGGCTGTTTGTGGGTTGACCCTGGCTATGATGAGGGTTGATATTCTACCATTTGGAAGATCAATAGTGATATTGTTCTTGACTCGCCACAGTTTTAGTAAAATGGACTTTTTCAGAAAACAGTAGTAGGAGTATGGTAGAACTGGAAGTGATTCCAGAACCGCAAACGATTATGGAAAATTTAATAGGACCTATATATTCAATCAGGTTTGACATTCCATTAGCCACTCCGCAGATATGATGGGTAACCTCAGACACCCGAGAGGTACTCCGGTAGCCTCAAGGACGGTGACAAGGAGGTTCTTGTTTACCCAGACTTGACACTACTGTTGTTCGAGGCTATGAGACCCGGTAGGAGAGTTGTCGTAGTCAGTGGGAGCATCGGAAGCATAGTGGGCAAGATACTTATGTCTGTTTATAGACTTGAGCAGTTATAGCGGAGATAGATCATCTAATTTTGATGTGACAGTCATGGGTTTGACTTCAATCAGAATAGGGGATGGATCTGTTAAGAAGGTAGTAGGGTGTGATGTCATGGTATTTGGATGACATACATAGAGTAGGAAGTAAAATTCCTATACTACGATCGGTTGTACTGTGGTCGTCACACAGTTGTTTCTCCAGACAGGATATGGATATAATATTTGACATTCTGGTTTTTGGATCTATGGTTTTAGATCTGGATTTGGGTAGTTTCCCAATGTGGGTACTTTGACAGTATTCTAATGGTTTTTAGAATAGACGACTCCTAGCATGGTGGTGTACCTGCAGGTGATGGAGTCACCCTCTCTAAAGGTGTCTTACAGACTAAAGGGGAGAGGGATGGGCATGATTGGCAGATCACTTGCTTAGGCAACTGAGTCAATCATGAGATGTCAAGTACCACACCAGATGTTGTTTTTGCACTAGATGCAATAAGTTTGTATTAATCCAATCCTGGAGAAATATAAGGAAGCAGTTTTAGAACATAAGTACATGTTCTACGGATTTGATGACGGCAGCCTCCTTCGAGAAACGGTTATCATTCCAGGCTTCAAAGGTGACATGGATGACAGAGTGATTGTCAGAGTTACAGCTTTCCCTCTGACGAGGGACAGTATTATGGACAGGTGGTCCAAGAGGATACTGTGGGAGGCATGGTGCCGGATACTGATTAGATTCAGTGATCGATACAGTCTAAGAAGTTTGGATTTGGAGTTCATTTATGAACTAGGTCCCATCAGATATCCAGACATATTCTAAGACAGGTATTACTCAATTCGGGAGATGGCTTTCTCCGCGAACTTGAGATTAAGAGAGATATAGAAAGAAACATCTAGGCGGATCCACTTACTGAGGCTATTTCTTGAACACAATAGTTTTACAAACGGGCTTTGTGAAACTGATTAGTAGAGGAATTGGATGTTTGGTTTCACACGGGCTGTGAGTAGTCGACATCGCAATAATTAGCCTTAAGTATAAGTGGGAGATTGTTGGTGATAGTGCCCTCAGAGTCAATTATTGGATCGCAGGCACGTGATTGCAATGATTGTGGAGGACCTATACCGATAGGACAGACTTACTCGAGATGATAGTATGCTATCTGGTTTTCCTTTATCAGTCATGTACAGTTTGAGGTGACTGATCACTGTTACACTTTGATAGAGCCCTTAGGATCTTGCTTTACTACCAACAGTATGATGGCGATCATATACGTGAGAGTTGGGTAGTTTATCAGCATATCCTTAATTGTGGTCCCTAGTCGTGGGAGTTTCGAGACAGGGCATCGATACTCCGGAGTAGACTAGTGTGTACAGTCGAGACCCCGACGAGGGGCGGTGGCCGGTCTCACAGGCCACTGGTGTCAGTTGGATAACCTAAGATGTATACAGGAGCTCATTGGGTTATGAGTACACCGGACAGGACTCGCCGGGAATCTGCTAGTTGGTATTATACATATCGTCAGATAGCAGTTCCCTGGTGACATGTGTACAGGTTAGTTCATCGACCTGAGGTCGTCATTTGTCTCGTGTGAGTTCCCACTGTGCTTTGATTTCTACCCTACCACGACTCAAAGGAATCGTGCAAACAGGTAGTTTTTGGGTACAGTCCCGAGCCATATAGAGGCACGTGAGCGGATCGGCAGGGGATTCGTCTCTCCCGATATTGGGGGTGAGATCGTGCTGTGTCTAGGAGAGCCATTACACAAAGCCCACGACCGTGGCAGGAGATTTACAGGTAGGTACTCCAGTAGTATCTCAGGGTGTTATTGGGCTACACTCCGACACGACTTATACTGCTATTAGGGGTCTGACGTTACTAGCCCCCTAGGCAGATATGCGATACTCATAGACGAACGGACCGGACTGTATATACATTGTCATTGTTAGGCTCAGTAGGGTTTCCGGATGAGTTCGCTCATCGGCCTCCCTTGAGGTCAGTCCATGGGTAGCCGTTACGCATAGCTAATGCCGCTGACGGTTTGTGGTTAAACCCACTGCCAGGGTGCTGACGAGTCATTAGAGTCCCCCACAGACAGTTTCCCAAGTTCGGACGAAACGTTGTAGAGGCCGTATGGTTTTATGGCAGGGTTCGGAAAATGCACGTGTGTTTACGCACGTGTTATTTTTCGGGCAGATAATACTGGTGGGCTTTGGTTTAAGCCGGATCCGAGTATTATATTGAGTAGATATAATATCTTTGTCTCAGTTGCATTTGTATTCGGTGGTAATACAAATGCTGGTATATTTATACAGTTACGGGGTTGTCCTGAAATTCGTTTCAGGATCACTTTTGGAAGTTGCCAGTTTCCAGTTTTTTATCAGCCGGCTTTTAACATTCGGTTAAAGACAGATTTATCTTTTCTTGGATGAGGGTGAGTCATGCTTCTAGAAGGTTCTAGAAGAGGTGACTAGATTTGAATGGTGTTGATGTTTCATTGGTTGTTTTCTTTGTGTTCACACTAGATATTTATTTGTGTTCACATTAGATATTTGTTTGTGTACACACTAGATATTTGTTCTTGTGGTCACCTCCCTCCTCCTACACTCACCCCTCACCTCCTATAAGATGGCCGGCCCCTTCCCCCTCTCTCACACACACTTGATGTTTCATTTTGGTGAAAAGATTATGATAGTTTTGGGGTGTATGGAAATTTCATTGCTCATTTCATTCCATCACCCGACTTAATTGGCAACTTCATTAACCGTTCGTCCATGGCTTTCAACGAAACGAGACAAAGTCTTCTACTCATTCTCTACATCACTCTTGGTCGTCTCTTTTAGCAAACTTGACGACCGAGTTGCCTCGAGTCAGAGGCGGGAGCCCGTTTAAAGAATCAGTGACGTGGTGCCACCTGGACGAGAAGATCGACGAGATCGGAGCAGCCGCAACGGAGCGTGGGATGATGGTTAAAGAACGAAGGACTCGGATCGTTCGGTATAACCTTTCTACTCTCTTTACAGTTTGTTAGTTTAGCAATAATGGCAGGTCCGGGTTATAGTATACGATAGCGCCAGTTAAAAAGTTTTTGTTCCGCATTTGGCGTCTGTAGACGGCCGGGGCGCTACCGTAGACTTACACAAACCCTAAAAGGTAAGACTAGCCGGGATTAATTACACCTTACAAGTTCGCCAATCTTTCATCCAAGCCAGTGTTGGTACTTTAAGGGAGGTTCCCTGTGCTTTCGCAAGGACCTAATTAAAATAAACCTCGGTTTCCTATGGGCGTAACCCCATTAACACCTTTCTGGACACCTACTTGATCGGCTAATTGTCATTTGTAAAACTCTCCCAGGAGTAACTCTTACTCGCGGTTGGTATCGGGATCCAACTATCTCATAGAAGGTATTCAATCTCTTTGCAAATTTCAACACTTGAAATTCCCGATAATATTCTGCCCCTAACGTCCTATGACCTTGACGAAAGCCAACAAACCATAGTCCGTTAGTCAAGTCCAACCCGTACATTTCATGATTGAATTAAACCCACCCGCACGACCCTTGACGAAAGCCAACAAAGCCGTACGACTACCCTAATCCAATCGCATCATATACAACAGATAAGCAGTAAGTAGCTACCGCACACTACGCCTTGACGAAAACCAACAAACGTAGCACGAATACTAAATATTACTTATCTGAAATGTCGGAGGGCTACGACAGGTTTTTAATAAAACCATTTGCGTAATGAACTTGATATCGTTGTAGAAAGAAGTGATTTTGAAATAGAGTGTTTTTTAGGCTTTTACTAGTTTCGCTAAAGAGGTCACTCCCGGTGAAGGGATCTCGGCTCTTTCCTTATCGAATAAGGTACAGGATATTTCACAAATACCACTTTGTAAAGAAAGAACTATAGAAGCAATCAAAAACTAAACCGAGTGAGTTGTAGCATCTGCTAGTTTCGCTAAAGAGGTCACTCCCGGTGAAGGGATCTTGGCTCTTTCCTTATCGAATAAGGTGCAGGATATTTCACAAATACCACTATGAAAAGCAAAAAATAGAGCTACCCTTTTTGAAAATTTGATTCTACAACATTTTTTAGTGTCATGACCCAAAATTTAGCACGTGACGGCCCTTAAACTACATAACGTCTCCAGGCGTAACGTAATTCAAGTAAGCCAAAAACCCAGCAATCTAAACCATCAAAAGTAGTAAGTGATAATAACATTGTTAAAACTTTTGAAATCTAAATCAAAATTCTTTAAAGTCCAAATTTACTTCCTTTAAAATTTGGCAGCACTTCCTTTGTAAAACAAGCCCCCAAAAAGGGTACAACAAAAGATATAAGTAAAGCATCCCCAAACGGGAGCAAATCCACGCCCAAAGGCAGAAAACAACCACCACAACAATTATACAACGCCGTAGCGAAGAGAATGACGATATAAATAAAAACTGCATAAAAGACCTCCAAGTCACCAAATAATATACAATATCGTCCTCACAACTCGTCTCTAAGTCAAAACATGATATAGTAGATGGAGAGTACTGGATACAACGAATATACAATGAGCAACATCGGATAACCGCAAAATCTACCTATAACAAAACTGCATCCAGTCAGCCGTAACGGTATCCGCTGCAAAAGATGATACGATAGAAGAAAGCACTGCCTCTGACTGCCCTGAGGGACTACCTGCAAAACACTGTGGCACAACGGGGGTGAGTTGCCAACTCATGAATAGTAAATAACATATGCAGGTAATCGCAAGTATGCACGTACTGCACGAATCTATCACATGCAAGCTAATAGCAATAAATGGCCATATGTATGCAACAGTCATGAAAGGTACTCTATCAGGTACAACTAATACATGAAGCAATAATATGGCAATATATATATGCAACAGTTATGAAAGGTACTCTATCGGGTAATACTAATATATGAAGCAATGCATATAAAATAAATGCGGAGTATGGGATAAAACATGTCATCCTCACGGAATCTTCATCATGGCAGGACCAGTGTCCACCAAGACAATCTAAATCCCAAATTCCTCAAATCGGCCCTCAGATCGGCCCTCATATCGGCCCTCATATTGACCATAAAATCGGCCCTCATATCGACCATAAAATCGGTTCTCATAGCGACCATAATATCGGCCCTCATATCCTGTAAGTCTCACGGAACCGGAGTATCAAACATCGACACCCGAAAACATCATGAAAACCAGTGCCCAGCATCGACACATAAAAACTGATCTATCAGGCGTCGTCACCACGACTGGCCCTGATAGGTACGTATCATACGCTACCGAAACCCGAATGCCTAGCTTCGACACTCGAAATTCCACGTATCCAAACATACATGACTCCGATCGATATCTCCGCGATCACCGACGAGTCCAATACTTTCACCGGTAGGTAAGATTCCCCCACTAACTCATCGCCATCATCTGCGATCTTCTTGCCCTGGGATACCTCCAGGCCCCACCATGTACCCGCACACGGCCCACTCCACTCCTCGCATGGGTATATATCAGAAATCTCATGGTGGATGCTGAAATATCATATCAAGAGAAACCGGGTTTTTCAAATAATGCATAATTTCATGAAACTACCACGGTCCTCAAATCCAGAAAAAATCAAGAAATCAATAAATATAATTGCATAGATCATTATATATGTGTACATATATAACAGCGTCCCATACCACTGATAAATATACTTAGGAGTAAAAAATCATATGAAATCCATATCTCAATGCGAAAATCCATGAATATAATATATGCAACATGAAACAGTAATATGAGCATATAAAAGAAAAACCGCTATTTAACTGCAACACGTTATTAAATATATCATGTGGTTCCTAATATCCAAAATCCAATGCAACATCATATAAAGGTGAACATGTAACTATAATAAGGTATATTGGTGTACATGTAAGTATGTATGCAAGATGTACATGTAGCTATATCTCATATGTGTATATACCTATCACTAATGGTACCCTACCATATAGGTATATATGTAGCTAGCATGTAGGTATAGCAAGGCATATGTGTAAGCATGTAGGTATACATGTATGTTATATGTCATATGCGCAAAGGACATGAATAAATATCTAAATGTCACTTACCATACAATATCACATAGGTATGTGTGTTGTGCGTGTCATGGCAATTATCGACGGTGTGTGTGGCATATAATCAGTGCTCGTGCGACATGAACCGTCAATAATAGTGCAGTGTCCAATGTGTACAAGTCTAAGCACAACAAGTAATGATATGAAACGAGTTCAAGCACAATCTCTATATATGCAAATAAACACGCGGCTAATGCCATATCATATCTAGCCCAGACGCATAACGCTATGAGGGCGATTCCCCTGTAGATGTTAAATCTACTCACAGATGATCTTGGGCTAAGTAAAGCCAACCACTCGCTTTCCTTTCTCCGCAGCGCCCGAAGTCCTCGCCTGCGAACCAAAAGATCATAAAACAACAAGAAACTGTATATATTAGCAATCGACCAATAACACGTACAAACTACGTTTGACTGACGCACCAACTCCAAACATACTCTCAAGTGTTCTTCTAGTAGCAAACGTGCGTAGCGACACTATGAAACCAACCCAAGAGCAACGGCAACACAAGACCACGAACCGTATCGTATAGCGTAACGCGCGTAGTCGTAACACCACAAACAAGCTAAGTGATCCTAGATTTTTCTATACCAATAATTTGTGAAAGTTGCAAGTACCACGAAACCACAAACAACTCCAGAGAGCCCCACACCAAAACACAAACCCAAACACCCCAGTCTGGCCGCAAATTGCGGCCAGAAGCAATTTATTTGCGGCCAACCTTCAAGGGAATTGTCTCAGGTTTTTATGGTGGGTTCTAGGTCACTACATAAGGTTACTGTGATAGGAACTTTTCCAACAAATACTTGGTTTGATAGCAGATCATCCGAGACACCAAAACTACACTAAAAATACGATATTTACCCGAAACTAAACTTTACGCGTTCTAAACTGAAACTATCAAGCTACACAACACAAAAAGCACCTACTTAACAGATAAAGATCATTACCTATCCACAAAAGCTCAAAGATCCTAGCTTTCCAAGCTCCAAGGCATCCAAGAGGCAAAACAAGGCTTAAGATGTGATTTTTGTGAGTTTTGATGAAGTTTTAGCAAGGTTTAGTGAAGGTTTTGTGATGAATGAGCAAGTGTTCAGTTGAGGTGAAGAGAGATGAAGATAATGAATGAGAAAGAGATAGAGTGAGAGAGAAAGAGAGTGTGTGAGTAAGTCAGAGAGAGAGAGAGGTGAGTGCAAAGGTGAGAGGGTAAGTATACCAAACATTAACTCTCTCATTAAAGCAAGGCCATGACTCCCCATGCCACCTCTTCCCAAAACAAAACACAAAGAAGAAATTTCTCTCACTCAAAATATCAAGGGTTAGGGTTAAGGTTTAAACAAAGGCAAGGATTAGCATAAATTTTCATGGTTGCTAAACTAGATAAGCACAAACAAACCCTCACATCAACATGCACATGTGTGTGCAAGCCATAAAAAGTAATAATAAATTATTAATTAAATGTTATAAAATGTGAAGAACCCAAATTGGTAAACTTTTTACCAAAAACCCACATTATCGCCTAATTAAAACTAATCGAAAATCTAAGGTGTTACAATCTCCCCCCCCCCCCCTAAAGAAAATTCGTCCCCGAATTAAAATTCTTACTATGCATACCTTCAAGAGATGAGTGCCAATCTCCCAAATCTTGCTCGCGGCCTCCTAAGTGATGTCCTCACTATACGGCTACGCCAAAGAAACCTCCATAGATGGCAAGACCCTTGACCAAAGTTTCTCCACCTACCGATCCACTAACATTATCAGCTGCCGGTGAACGAAAAGATCGCGTCCAAGCTAAATAGTCTGGTGCTGAATCATATGAGAAAGGTCACGAAGGTATTTGTAAAGAATAAACACTAGAAATACGGGGTGAATACTCAAAAATCTAGGCGGAAGTGCCAAATTATAGGCAACGGTACTAACTCGCTCGAGGATCTCAAAAGGACCTACAATCTGGGACTAAGCTTCTCAAACTCAACACGCCATTCATCGGAAAAATCCGTAGGAATACATGATCTCCCTCTGCGAACTAAAGTCTTCGACAACTACGATCGGCATACGACTCTATCTGTACTGAGCTGCTCTCATCCTGACCTGAATCAACTGGATCTTCTCCGAAGCTTCTCGGCTAGCTGGGGTCCGAAAATTCTACTCTCGCAGAGTCAGTAAAACAGACTGGCGATCGACACCACCTACCAAACAGAGCCTAAAGATTGCCAATTGGAATGTCTCCTGATAACAGCTATCGAAGGAGAACCCTATCAATGGCAAGTGACGATCCCAACTGCCAACAAACACTTAGTACGTACGCACAAGTATACCCTCCAGAGTCTGTATAGCCCGCTCTCACTAACCATCGGTCTACAGATGGAACGCGGCGCTAAAGCTCAACCAGAACCCAAGGCTTCCTGAAGCTCCTACCAAAGACGACAAGCGAAATTGGTGCCTCTATTGGATACAACACATGAAGGAAATCTGTGCAAACGCACAAACTCAATAAAGAACAACTGAGAAAACTGAGCATAACCGGACAACAATCACCCAAATGGAGTCACACCCTGACTAGACCTGGGGAGACACCACAACGAAATTCATAGAGATCTGCTTCCATTCCCACTCCGGAACGGTAAAAAGGTTGCATCTCTCCATCCGGTCTCAAATGCTCAACCTTAGCTCGCTGACAAGCCAAGCACCTCAAAACGAAATCCGAAACTTCACTCATCACCCCTGCACACCAGTAACCAACTCTCAAGTCACGTTACATCTCGGTAGCACTTGGATGAACACTGAAAGCTGACTGATGTGCCTGCTCTAGGACCTCGCGTCTATACCCATCAGTATCGGGTACACTCCATCGAGTCCCTAACATAGCACACCCTGGTCATAAATCGAGAACTCCGAATCTTTACCCTGCCGAACATGCTCAGAATCTCAAACAAACGAGCATCGGCGGGTTGTGCCTCACGAAACGATTAACTAAAAGTGGATGGGCGCGGACATGAGCAAGTTGTCCCCTAGTAAAGGAGAACCTAAACTGTACCCATCTATCGCACAAGAACTGTAAATCTTCATAAGAGTGTATCTGAACTGCACACAACTGGAACAAGCTATCCCCGGGCCTACGACTCAAAGCATCAGCTACCACAATCACCTTGCCACGGGTAACAAAGGATCTCACAAACACAATCCTTCACAAGCTTCATCCAACGGCGCTGTCTCAACTCAGATCCTACTGCAGGAAGATGTACTTAAGCTCTGGTGGTCCATGAAAATCTGACACGACTCTCCGTACAAGTGGTGTCTCCAAATCTCCAACGCACGACCATCACGGCCATCTCCAGATCATGAGTAGGATAATCCTGCTCATACTTCCTCCAACTTTCGGGAAGCATAAGCGATAACTCTATCATGCTACATCAGTACACAATCGAGCCCCACTCACGAAATATCACAATAAACGACAAAGTCGCCCAATCCAGAAAACAAGGAAAAACTGGTTCAGCCGTCACCGGAGTCTTCAACTGTTGAAAACTCAGCGCACATGCCTCAATCAAAAGAAAAGGATCTCCCTTCCTTGTCAGTACGGTCAACGGTGCAGTGATACTCAAGAAATCCTGCACGGAACGGCGGTAAAAACCGGTAATGCCCAAAAGTCTGCGGACCTCTGTCCCTGATACAAGTCTGGGCCAAAGCTGTACGGCCTCGATCTCCCTCGGGTCCATACGAATATTGTCTCCCGTGTTGACGTCCCTTCGCTACGATCATCACACATGCCACAACAAAAACTAAAGGGAATGCTAAGCAATCAAACTAAAGATCATACTAGAAAACTAGGGTAACAAAACTTGTAAACCAACATTAAAAGGAGAAGTGAATGAAAATACAACCATTGTAGATCCGGTTCTTCACTTCTAAAGCTCCGTGTTGACGTCCCTTCACTGCGATCATCGGAGTCCTGAACTCTAGAATGGATTTTCCCAAAGAAATGATCAAGCTAGCTCGTTGACTTCGAGGCCAAAGATGATCTACGTCGAGGTGACTCAAACACAAGCTTTCTCTTCACTTGGTCAAGAACTTTGTGAAGAAAACACCCTAAACTAAATAGAAAGTAGTAGAGGATGATGAAATAGGAAGTGGGTTCACTTTAGATTTTGATTTCTCACTTGTTTTCACCACTTAGAAAAATCTAGCAAGGTTTTCTTCTTTTGGATGAAGAAGAAGAAGAAAAGTGAATGAAGTGAAGTGAATTCTCTTGATGCAACCATGGGTGGGTTAGTTTTTATCCACTAACCTTTGTAGAGACTAAACCATGGTTTGGTTAATAAATATCTTAAGTGAGACAAAGTTAGTGGACTTGGTCAATGGATACTTCAAGCTTCATGAAGCTTCAAGCATGACAAAGTGCTCACTAATTTTGAATTACAAAATAAATATAAACCTTTACCATTAACTTAAATATGGTGTAAGTCACCCATACACCCAAGTTTGCATGTATCATCAAGCATGATACAATCATGTACACAAATATATATCATATATACATTATGCACATCAAGTGAGAAAAAGTTATCTTAAGTGAACCAATACTAGTTAAAGTAAAATAATATATCAAATATATAATTATACATTAAATCATTAAATCAACACTTGATTTAATGATCCGGTCATATCGTATATAACCGACTAATATCTAGTGTATCAATGTATCGAATCAACACTTGATTCGGTAACCCGGCTATATCGCATATAACCGACCGATGATACAAATCGCGAGAATAGAATACGGTATCACATACTGGTATTAATCTCGGTCCCACACATATCTCATATGCGCTCCTATTTTGTTTCGTTTGAGCCAGGAAACCTCTGTGTTGGACTCTAAAGACTCGTCAATACGCCGGCAGTAGGTGGTGATCATATCAGTCACCCACAAGCCGCAAGCGGTCTGCTAAATGTAACGGCCACCTGGGTATTGAGCAATCAGAAGATCAATGAGCAAGCCTGCTCACACTCCTGCGAATCCAATCAGTAACACTTACCGCACAGCCCGGTCTGTTCGTCTGATATGCCGCATATCTCGCCTAGGGGTGGTAAACGTCAGACCCCAGTAGCTTGATAAGTCATGCCGATGTAAGGTTCATAACGGTCGTGAAACTACTGATAACACTTACCAGTAATCACAGCAACCCTGGCCAGGGATTTCCAGTTATGGCCAATCGAACATAGCGCAACATCAACCCCCAATACCGGGAGAGACGAATCCCCTCCTATCGCTCATTGACTCCATGTGACTCGGGAATGTACCCAAAAACCACCTGTTTGCACGACTCAATAGAGCCGTGGTAGGGTGGAAATCAAAGTAAAGTGGGAGACACACAAGACTCTTTGACGATCCCGGGTCGACAGACTAAGCTGTACCAGTGTCACTAGAGAACTGTCATCTGACGTGAGGTATAATACCTTCTGGGAGTTTTCGGCGAGTCCGTTCAGTGTACCCAGTCTCCACTGAGCACCCGCATACCATCTCTGATGTCAAACACCAATGGATATGGGATCATCCATCGCCCATCACATGGGTCGAGAAGATATACGCCAGTCTACTCTGGAATATCGATGCCCCGTCTCGATATTCCCACGACTAGGAACATTGAAGGATGTACTCATGGACTACCCAGGCCCCACTAGTATGATCTGCATCATAATCCTGGAAGTCGAGTACACATCCTAAGGGCTTTATCAACATGTAACAAAGAGACAATAAGTGTACATGTTAAGATAAAGAGTAACCAGATAGCGTACTATCATGTCGAGCAAGAAAGTCCTTCCTATATATGTCCCAGCATCCACTATAATATACATCTCATGTACAATAATGGCCTCTAGGGCATACATACAACTAACAATCTCCCACTTGCACTAGGGCCATCATATAGGAGTGGTTTTAGTATCTCATGCTCAACCATCCCATAAAAGTCTCTCTTTGGGAAAAGGCCTTTGTGAGTGGATTCGCCGTGTTGTCCTCTGAGTCTACTCTCCTAACCTCGATCTCCCTGGAGATTAACTATCTCCATGATAAGGTGATACTGCCTTAGAATATGTCTGGGTCATTGATGGGACCGGGGTTCCTGGGCCATTGCCACACCTCCATTGTCATACAATGGTAGGAACCTAGTTCATCTCATGAACATATATACACCCAGACTACCTATTTGGTAGCATCTTTGGTAGCGATGTATCCTGCCTTTATCGTCTAGTTTGCCACGGTATCTAGCTTGGAACTCTTCCAACATACCGCCCCTCCACTGAGGGTAAAGACAAAGCCTGTGACTGACATTCAGTCAACCTTACCACCCTGGAAGCTATCCAGTGATTCTCCCCAGAATCGATTGATACCATTTCACTACACCTAGTGAGAGTCCTAACATCCACTTAGATCTATCTCATAGATCCAAACCCCAGGATTTAGGAGGTATCATCTGGATCCTATATGGAGAATCCTTGTGATAAGAGGAGATTGACCGAGTGTATCATAGGAAACTCTTTTCCTATCAAGAGTGTGTCGTCCACGTACAATACGAAGATGACCACTTTACTCTCTACTACCCTTTTGTATATACAAGATTCATCTACCATTTTGATGAAGTCAAACTCTTTGAATACTACATCAAAACAGACGTTTCAACTCCGCGATGCCTGCTTTAACTTTTAAAGCAACTTGCACACGTTTCCGCTGCTCCCACTGTCTATGAAGCCCTCTGGCTGTGTACTTATAGACGTTCTCTTCTAAATCAATATTTAGAAAAGCAGTCATGCACCCAACCTCCAGATATCGTAGTCATGGTATGCAGCAAATGGCAAGTAGGATCCGGACGGACTTAAGCATAGCCACTGAAGAAAAAGTTACATCACAATCCAAGCCTGGTTAATGACGAGAACCTTTTTCAACAAGTCTAGCTTTGAAAGTCTCAATATTTCCATCTACACCAAGTAATCTTCTCAAGATTTACTTGCTCCTGATGGGGATTTAACCCTTCAGATATAGCAACCAAAGTCCATACTTTGTTGGTGTACATGGATTCCATCTCAGATCGCTAAGCATCCAGCCATTCTTATAGAGTCCCCACTCTTGATGGCCTGCTCGAAACTAGTTGAGTCATCATCTCATGATGCAATCCTCTCTCCCACTGTCATCGAGAAACCAAAGTATCTCTCAGGCGGATGAGGAACCCTACCAGATCGGCGGAGAGGCTGAGATTCGTCGAGAACTATTGAATTCTTTGGTTCTACCAAATCATTAGCTGTAGTTTGTATAGCTGGAACTCCTTCCAGTTCTACAGAACTGACCTTGTATCGAGCTTGTCCGGATTTTGCTTTTAACATAGGCCGGACAACCCCAAATCTTAACTTGCTTCAGACATGGGCTATTCCCATACCATATCTCATATGGAGCGGTAGGCACTGATTTGATTTGAACCCAATTCAAAGATATGCAGCTTCTCAAGTGCAAAACCCCCAAAAAGGAAACAGGTATCTCAGTAGTACTCATCATAGAGCTCACCATATCTAATAGGGTGTGATTGCTCCGCCCCGATACACCATTGTGCTGTGGTGTATACGGAGGAGTAATGCTGAGGGAGAATCACATTCTCCTTTAGAATAGTCCAGGATCTCCATGCCCAAGTATTCTTCTTCCTGATCACATCAAAGGAAATAATACTTACACCTATATTGGTTCTCTACTTCTATGTTATATTCTTTGAAGTTCTTAAAAGCTTCAGACATGTGTTTCAACAGGAACATGTGTCCGAATCTTGAGAGATCATCAGTGAATGTAAGGAAGTATAAAGAACCAATCCTGGCATTTGTAGACAGGATACCACATACATCATCATGTATTAGTCCCAAGAGTTCACTAACCCTTTCTCTGTTTCAAGTAAATGGAGCTATGGTCATCTTATCTTTGTGACATGACTGGCAAGTTTCACAAGATGTAAATTCAAACTGATTTAAATATGCATCTAAATGTAACTTATCTAGTCAGGTCGCATTGATATGACCTAGTCTACAATGCCTCAAGAAGGATTCGTTCATTTCTGAATTCTTCCTCTTGTGTGTGTTCTGTACGTTAAGAACCGTGGTTTGATTTAGAATGTATATGCTTTTAGATAACGTGCCTAAACCGATCAACACTTGATATAGGAAATGTTCAAAATATTATCCAACAATACAAAATTATATCCTGCTTTAGTAAATAAAGAGACTGATATGATGTTGTATATCAGGTTCGGTATCTAATAACATTCATTCATAATCAATGTACTTGGTAATACAGGGTGATAACTGCCAACACCTTGGCTGCAACAATTGCACCATTTTCAACTCTTGAAACTTATCACCCGTTCTCAGTTCTCTACCTATCTGTAGCCCATGTAACAGATTACATATCTGGGATCTTGATCCGGTATCACATACCCAGGACGTAGAGGATACTGAGAAACAGTTCTTTGTAATGAACACACCCGAAGGAGATGCATCATCATGCATTTTCTTCGTTTGGGAGGCATGGGAATCCTGGTATTCCCCTATTTCCCGCTCGGTCTTATAACAATTATAAGTTGGAGCGGGACCAATGTTCCCCAGCTCAGTATAACAAGCGGGTTCGATCAATACATCCATATTATTATCTTGATTAAGGCGTGACATTGTCTCTATCTGGAGAGAGAGAGAAGAAAACACTCTGCGTGCGCTCTTACAAGATTAGATTGGTTATATATTTTATCTAATCAGGATGGCTCCCACTGTTTTTATCAAATCTTCCTTCAAACCCTAAAAGGAAAAACTAGCCGGGATTAATTACACCCTACAAGTTCGACGATCTTTCAGCCAGGCCAGTGTCGGTACTTTGAGGGAGGTTCCCCATGCTTTCGCACGGACCTAATTAAAATAAACATTGTTTTTCCAGGGGCGTAACCCCGTTGACACCTTTCTAGACACCTACTTGATCGGCTAATTGTAAAGTGCAAAACTCTCCCAGGAGTAACAATTACTCCCAATTGGTATCAGGATCCAACTATCTCATAGAAGGTATGCAATCTCATTGTAAATTTCAACACTTGAAACTCCCGATAATGGGTTTTACCCCTAGCACCTATGACCTTAGCTATGGTCAACAAATCATAAGCACTAGTCAAGTTCTACCCGTCATTTCGTGATTAATTAGACCCACCCACATGACCCTTGGCTAAGGTCAACAAAGTCACATGACTGTCCTAACTAATCGCATCATATGCTGTGTAGGAAGACATCACTTAGCTACCGTACACTATGCCTCGGCTATGGTCGACAAACGCAGCACGAATTGTAACGTTTTAGAAATCGTTATGAGACTTTGTCCGTTTTAGGGTAACTTTGTCGGTATTTTCCGTTTTTACCTGTCTGTGAACGAACGACCATATAGACTTGCCAGCACCTTGATTAGCTAAAATAAAGCTAGTGCGCAAGCTTTGGGAGTATATGGGATGTTTTGGTCCAATTTGAATTTTTCCCAATTTTAATGTTATTTTAATGCGGTATTCGCATTTTGGGAAATTTCTGTATTTTGAACTTCTCATCATTTAAGTTGAGTTAATCCTAAACCCTTCTCACTTTACCTAGATTTTTGTGTGGACTAGGATTTAAGTTAGGATTTTAATGAAAAAGAAAAGAAAAGAGAATGAGTCAGATGCATGCATGTGTTTTATTGTGTGTGAATGCATTTATGATAGGTAATTGCTGGGAAACCCTCATCAAACACCCACCTCACTCCTTGGCCAAGATTTCCCTCATTCTTTACTTCCCTTGCTTATTTCCCGTCTCATTTTATATCAATTCTATCTCAAAAAATTCTCCAAAATTCAAAACATATCACAAAATACCAAAAGTTCTTGATTTTTGGCTCTTGGATCACTTGGAGCTAGGGAAAGCTAGGATCTTGTGAGCAAAGTTGTTAGGTATAACCCCTTTACTGTTAAATTAAAGTTTTCTTGTTGTTTTGCTCGTTGGTTGTTGCATAGAACGCTTTTTATATCGATTAGTGTGATATCGGATTTTTAGTGTCTTTTTAGAGCTTCTATATCTGCTGTGACCTGGGAATTTTAGTGTTTGAACAAACAAATTTAGAGAGATGTACTAGTGGACCTGAAACACCACCTGAGAGACGGAGGCCACCCCACCGGTCGGGGCCGGCGACCCCTAAGGAGAGGTCCGGCGACGCCGACTAGGTAGATGATGGTTGGGGTGGGGCTTCTGTGGGTTGTTGTTAGCTATTGTCATGGGGTGTTTGGTACTGTTTATTTGCTTAGTAAATTCAGTATGCAAAATCTGGGATCGGTTACCTAAAATCTAGTGTTTTGAGTCCGCGTGATACGTGTTGCGACACGAGTCGTGTGTTTGTGCTGCTGTGTTCTCAGTTTGGTATTGAGGTATTGTTGCGCGTGTTAGCCACTAGACGTGCACTCGTGAGTTAGTTTAGTGTGTTGGTGCGTTTTAAATACGTAGTTTTCCGTTATTTTGATCGATTCTGAGATATTCGCATTATTTCTTGTGTTTGTGAAATTATAGCGTCGCAAGCGAGGACTTCAGACACTGCGAACAAGGGGAAGCACGTGGTCGGATTTCCATAGCTGGAGACCACATGTGAGTAGATTTAACATCTACGGGGAAATCGCCCGTATGGCGTTATGCGTCGGGACGAATATGATATGTTAGCTGCATAGTATTTGCACATTAGTTAATTTCATATGAATGTCATTGCATAGTATTATCTGTTGTACTTGACTCGTACCTTTAGATATAACACATTACTGACGATTCATGTTGCACGAGCACTAATTGTATGCTACACTCACATCGTTAGTAATTGCCATGACACACACAACCACCTACGTAAGTGATACGGTAGTGGATAGGGATAGTGTGGTGGTAGCCCTTATCCCATTGTGCATATGAGATATTGTTGATACTTACATACGTGACATTTCATTGAGCAGGAATAATTGAGGTAGTAACCCTTATTCCATTTCACGTATACCTTGCTATAGCTACATGTATATCATGCACTCATAATGACATGTACATCGCATATTTTAGCTATAGTTGTATGTACCCCAAGTGGTATTGCTTTGATATATGATATTGAGTTGTTGATCTTTGCACTTATGACATACCTCATACATACTTGCTTACATATAGATAATTAAACCTTGCTACAATTACATGTACACATTATATGATGCTGCATTGTTTTTCGGAGGTTTTGGGAACCGCAAGATATATTCTAAAAAGCTGGATTCCTTTAAAGAGTGGTTTTCCTTTTATATGCTCATATTGATGGTTTATGTTGCATATATCAGTTTTACATGGATTTTACGCATTGAGATATTGATTTCATGTGATTATGGATTTGAGAACCGTGGGGTTATTTTCAAGAAACTATGTATTGTTTGAAAACCCGGTTTCTCTTGATATGATATTTCAGTGCGTCCACCATGTGATTTCTCGGTTTTGAGATTTGGCTTGTGATACCCGATTCGAGGAGCGGGAGACACCATCTGCGGGTACATGGTGGACCAGGTATGGTACCCCGGGGCGAGTGGTGATTTCGTGGTGTAGACGATAAGCCTGGCAGTGGGACCACTACCTACCGGTGATTGTATTTGGACTCGGCGGTTATCATGAGGATACCGACCGGAGTGAAGTATGACATATTTTCAGGGCCAATCGTGGTGACAGCGCCTGAGTTATGGGGATTTTACGTGTCGATGTTAGACACGGTTTTTATGGATATTTCGAGTGTTGGTGTTAGACACTCAGGTTTTCCATGATTTTTACGTATCGTCGGTAGACATACGTGGTTGATATCCTTATATATATATATACTTATAGGTATATGTTTTCATGATGTTTCGGGTGTCGATGATAGACATTCAGGTTCCATGAGACTTACAGGATGTGAGGGCCGATCTGTGGATGCGGTGCCTGAGGATTTGAGATTTGATGTGTCAGTGAGGGACTCTGGTGTTTTTCCATGCTGATGATTTTGCATGAGATTTTATTGTATCATCCCACACACTCAGGATTATTATTGATATGCATTGCTTCATGTAGTTGTAGTACCCTGCTGATGTACCTTTACATGATTGTTGCATATTCACTTATCATACTTATGCTATCGGATTACATGTGATAGATAGATCGCTGTTCGTGCATACCTGCGATTACAGTATGATGTTAATTACTATTCACGAGTTGGCAACTCACCCCCGTTGTGCCACAGTGTTTTGTAGGACTTTCCCTCAGAGTTGTTGCGGCAGGGCATCTTATCATCACTACTTTTGCGGATACCGCTACTTGAGGCAGTGAGGCCTTTGCTTTTAGGTGGGTTTGCGGTTATCCGTTTGTACATTGTATGTTTTTTTGTTGGATCTAGTATTCTCCATCTATCACTGTTGTATATGACTTAGAGACGACTTGTGAGGATTCGGTGTTGTATTATTTTGGTGATTTTGGGTGCCGTGCTCGTAGAAGCCGGTTATGTTGGAAAGTTTACTTCTTTCATAGTCGTTTCTTTGTTATTTCTTCGCTTTGGCGTCATATACTTGTTGTGGTGATTTGTTTCCGCCGTTGGGCGTGATTTTTGCTCCCACTTGGGATGCTTTATATATTATCTGTGTTGTACCCGTTTTCGGGGCTAGTTTTTACAAAGGAGGTGCTGCCGAAATTTTTAAGAAGGAAAACTAGAGTTAGAGATTTTAATTGTGATTTCTAAATGTTTTAAACTATGTTTTCTCCGTTGATCCAGTTTTGGGTTGTTTAGATTTCTGGTGTTCGGCTTACTTAAGTTGCGTACGCCTTTAGACGTTACGTAGTTTAAGTGCCGGTTACGGGCCAAATTGCAGGTGGTGACAAAGTTGGTATCAGAGCGTTAGGTTTTACCTTTCGGAGTCTAGGATGACCTTGGTATGATGGAGTAGGTAGCTTAAGCAGAGTGACGTAGCGTGTGTATGTTCCGCGGCATACTTACGACACGGTACTCCGCCTAAGTGACCTTAGGACTTATTGATTTATATTCCTCCGTGATTGATATACATCTTTGTGATTCGATTTCCGTTTCCTTATCGAATCTTGGTTCAATTTCCAGCCTATATGGCGCTGAAGACTACGAGGGCACAGAGAGCGGCCGCGAGGGCCGAGGTCAGAGTTGACTCATCTGAGGCAAGGACTGACCAGGGTAGTACGCCTGTTGTACCGGAGCACATTGCTTTGATTGGAGCTGGTATGCAGGATCTGCGCCAGATAGTTGGGACTTTGATAGAGACCATCCGAGCACAGGGGCAGGCAGTTGTTCCACCCGCTGCAGGGACCATGATGGTACCTACAGTTCTGGTAGTCGTAGTTACAGCTCCGGAGGTTATCGCTGTGTCGCTGACAGATTTCATGAGGCTGAGACCCCCGGTGTTTACTGGCACAGATGTTACTGAGGATACGCAGTCGTTCATCGACCGGATGGCCAGGATTTGTCGCTCACTCCGATGTTCCGATGAGACATGGGTTGAGTTTGCCAGCTTTCGACTGGAGGGTATGGCCCAGAAGGGGTGTGAGTCGTTGGAGTGGGGCAGAGCTGCTGGTCTTGCTCCTATGGCCTAGGCTGAGTTTGTGACGTCATTTCTTGCCCATTTTCTTCCACCGAGCGTCAGGGATGCGCGATCGCGTAGATTTGAGTCGTTACGCCAGACGCCTGGGATGACGGTGTCGGAGTATGATGTATTGTTTACTGAGCTGTCGGTGTATGCTCCGTACCCGGTGGCGACTTAGGAGATGAGGGTGAAGAGGTTTGTTCGAGGCCTGCTTACCCAGTTGTTCCTAGCCATCAGCATTCAGCATTGCGACACGTATGTGGTAGCTGTCAATGCAGCTCTATTGGTGGAGGAGCGTCTAGCTGAGTCATCGGTTGTTCCAGAACCGAAGAGGACTCGTATCAATGAACCAGCACGGAGACCGAGGTTTGTCCGCAGAGGCAGAGTTCCTTCAGACTCGGAGGGTAGCAGAGACGTGGGACGTGGCCTGTTATTCAGTTCTTATTCCTCGGAGGGCCAGCGACCGTCTTATGGATGCTTCGGTTGTGGCAGTTTACATCATCTTGTTCGGGATTGTACCGTGGTGCGTCAGAGAGGGCCAACAGTACCGCAGGTTACCTTACCACCTTCTCCGCCTCAGAGAGCGTTGCCTCTTATTCCTGTAGCTGCGTCGCGTCAGACTCCTGTTCAGAGAGGTCGTGGTCACGGAGGTTTTGTACCGAGAGGTCGAGGTGGCCGAGGCAGAGGACAGCCAGTAGCCGGTAGAGGACAGGCTAGGGTTTTTGCCTTGACTCACCAGGACGCTCAGGCGTCCAATGCCGTGGTTTCAGGTACCCTTTCTGTATGTTCTTATGATGCGCATGTTCTTTTTGATCCGGGATCCACGCATTCGTATGTTTCCACGCACTTCATGCCGAGGTTAGGCTGAGAGTCGTGTTTGCTGGATCAGCCGTTGGTCGTGACTACTCCTGTGGGAGAGTCGTTTGTTGCGCGTTATGTGTTCCGATCTTGTGTTGTCCATATTGGTGACAGAGATCTGTCCGTCGACTTGATCCTTCTTGAGATGTTGGACTTCGACGTTCTGCTGGGCATGGATTGGCTAGCTACTTGCTATGCATCCATGGACTGCCGCGAGAAGACAGTTAGATTTTGTTTTCCCGGCGAGTCAGTGTTTGTTGTGCAGGGGGACCGTAGTGCCGCCCCTCACAGTTTGATTTCTGTTCTGTGCGCTAGTCGGCTTTTGGGGAGGGGATGTCGGGGATTCTTGGCGTTCATTCATGATACCGGAGCCACAGTGGAGTCATTGGACCAGGTTTCTACCGTGCGAGAGTTTCCCGATGTCTTTCCCGATGAGTTATCTGGGTTGCCGCCAGAGCGCGATATTGAGTTTTGCATTGATCTGATTCCTGGCACGGAGCCTATTTCTATACCGCCTTATCGGATGGCTCCGGCAGAGCTTAGAGAGCTTAAAGATCAATTGCAAGAGTTTCTTGATTTAGGACTTGTGCGTCCGAGTGTTTCGCCGTGGGGAGCTCCTGTTCTGTTCGTCAAGAAGAAGGACGGCAGTTTGAGGCTATGTGTGGATTATCGTCAGTTCAACCGTGTTACGGTGCGGAACAGGTATCCTTTACCCCGCATTGTAGATTTATTTGATCAGCTCCAGGGTGCGAAACATTTTTCGAAGATTGATTTGCGTTCGGGTTATCATCAGTTGCGGGTTCGGAATGATGACATTCCGAAGACTGCTTTTCGTACGCGCTATGGGCATTATGAGTTTTTGGTGATGTCGTTCGGACTCAACAATGCGCCAGCAGCGTTCATGGATCTGATGAACCAGATTTTCAGGCTGTTCCTCGACCAGTTCATTATAGTGTTTATTGATGACATACTGGTTTACTCTAGGAGTCGTGAGGAGCATGAGCAGCATTTGAGGATTACTTTGCAGATATTGAGAGAGCACCAGCTGTATGCTAAATTCTTAAAGTGCACATTTTGGCTTGATAGAGTTGACTTCCTGGGTCATGCGGTGACTGGTGATGGTATTCTTGTGGACCCGAGGAAGATTGAGGCTGTACAGCTTTGGCCCAGACCTGTATCGGTGACTGAGGTCCGCAGCTTTTTGGGATTAGCTGGTTATTATCGCCGTTTTGTGCAGGATTTTTCGAGTATCGCTGCACCGTTGACTGGACTGACCCGGAAGGGAATTCCTTTTCTCTGGACTGATGCGTGCGCGCGGAGTTTTCAGCAGTTGAAGACTCGGTTGACGACAGCACCAGTTCTTTCCTTACCTTCTGGATTGGGCGGCTATGTTGTGTATTGTGATGCTTCTCGAGTGGGGCTCGGCTGTGTTTTGATGCAGCATGATAGGGTGATTGCATATGCTTCTAGGCAGCTGAAGAAGCACGAGCAGAATTACCCCACTCACGATCTTAAGATGGCAGCGGTAGTCTTTGCGTTGAAGATTTGGAGACACTACTTGTACGGAGAGTCGTGTCAGATCATCACGGATCATAAGAGTTTGAAGTATATCTTCCAGCAGCGAGATCTGAACCTGAGACAGCGCCGATGGATGGAGCTAGTGAAGGATTATGATTATGAGATCCTTTATCACCCGGGCAGGGTGAATGTGGTAGCTGATGCTTTAAGTCGTAGGCCCGTGGGTAGCTTGTCCCAGTTGAGCGCAGTTCCGTATCAGTCTTCTGCAGATTGGCAGCTCTTGTATGATAGCAGAGTGCAGTTCGAGTTCACCTCCACTGGGGGACAGCCTGCTCATGTCCGCGCCCGTCCACTACTATTTGATCGTATCCGTGAGGAGCAACCCAGTGATAGCCGTTTGTCTGAGATTCTTGAGCTTGTTAGACAGGGTACGGTTTCGGAGTTCATGATTGATGACCAGGGTGTGCTATGATGTGGGACTCGCTTGTGTGTACCAGATGCTGATGGGTTGAGACGCGAGATCCTAGAGCAGGCACATCAGTCGGCCTTTAGCGTTCATTCAGGTTCCACCAAGATGTAACGTGACTTTAGAGACTTCTGCTGGTGGGAAGGGATGAAAAGCGATATTTCGGACTTCGTTTCGAGGTGCCTGACTTGTCAGCAAGTCAAGGCTGAGCATCAGCGACCGGCTGGAGAGTTGCAGCCTTTACCCATTCCGGAGTGGAAATGGGAGCAGAATTCCATGGACTTCATTGTGGGTCTACCCAGAACCAGTAGAGGGTATGACTCCATTTGGGTTATTGTAGACCGGTTGACGAAAGCGGCTCACTTCTTTCCAGTGAAGACCACTTTCGGCTATGCTCAGTACGCTCAGCTTTATATAGATGAGATTGTGCATTTGCATGGTGTTCCTACATGCATAGTATCCGACAGAGGCACCCAGTTTACTAGCCGTCTATGGCAGAAACTTCAGGAAGCTTTGGGTACCCGGTTGAGTTTTAGCACCGCTTTTCATCCGCAGACCGATGGTCAGACGGAGCGGACTATTCAGACTTTGGAGGATATGCTCCGTGCATGTGTGCTAGATTTAGGTGGCAGTTGGGATCGTCACTTGCCGTTGATTGAGTTCTCCTATAATAACAGCTTTCAAGAGACTATTCAGATGGCACATTTTGAGGCTTTATACGGTAGGAAGTGTCGATCGCCACTCTGTTGGTCCGAGCTTAGTGAGAGTCTGATTTTGGGACCCCAGCTCGTTCAGGAGACTACAGAGAAGATCCAGCTGATTCAGGACAGGATGAGAGCAGCCCAGTGCAGGCAGAAGTCTTATGCCGACCGTCGTCGCCGCAGACTTTAGTTCACAGTGGTAGATCATGTATTCCTGAGGATTTCTCCGATGAAGGGCGTTATGCGATTTGGGAAGAGAGGGAAGCTCAGTCCCAGATTTGTAGGTCCTTTCGAGATCCTTGAGCGAGTGGGTTCTGTTGCTTATCGTTTGGCGCTCCCGCCTAGTTTTCCGGATGTTCACCGCGTTTTTCTTGTGTCGATGCTTCGTAGATACCTTCATGATCCGTCTCACATGATTCAGCACGAGACCGTTCAGCTTGAGCGCGATCATTCGTTCATCGAGCAGCCGATAGTTATTTTGGATCAGCAGGTGAAGAAACTGTAGGGTTCCTAGGCACTCTTATGAAGGTTTATAAAGCATCAAACATGCCCAAATAAAATTTTAGATGTGCCGAACAACCCAAAGCCGGGATCTTTGCTAGATTATTAGGGTTTAACATGCAAGATAACATCTTTAAACCTAAGTGTGAGGGATTACAACCTTTGTAGTCCGCTCCTTCGCTTCACAAGCTCCAAGTAGAAGTGCCTTCGCCACGATCCATGACCTCCCGGACTCAAGAGAGGCTCCACGACTCGAACGATCCATGCTAGCTTGAAGAGTTCCGCTTCTCCGATGATCTACGTCGAACTTGCTATAACCCAAGCTCTATCACTCTAATGAGGTGAACACCCTAATCTAATGGGCTAGATTAGATGAGGATGATGGAGTAGTATTTATGCTATCTTTTTAATTAACTTTCTCACAAGAAATCATCACAAAAGGAATTTCTAGTGAGCTCTCTCAAAAACTCAAGAGAGAAGAAGATGAATAAAATGAGATAATTCCTTTTGTGATGAATAGTAGATAAGAATATATGATTGATATGGAACCATGGTCAAGGATGATAGGCTTAACCTTTGTAGAGAATAAACTAGAGCTAGGGTTTGGTTAGGTTAAGGATAAGTATCAACCATAATATCTTAACCAAGACAAAAAGGAAACCCTTCTAGAATAATCAAGAAAGAGCTAACCCTAATCAAACCCTAATCTCTTTTTATCATCCTTAAACATGTTTCATAATAAATCATATCATGTCACAATAATATATATCACATATATATTATATATTTGCAACAAAAGAAAATAATACAATTAACATATATCGCATATATATCAATGTATTAATCCGGTGAGAAAATGAAATAATAAAGCGAGCCAATATTAGATAATGTAATACAATATATCACATATATCATTATACATTAAATCATCGAATCAACACTTGATCCGACGATCCGGCTATATCGAATATAACCGCCTAATATATCATGTACCGATTCATCGAATCAACACTTGATCCGATGTCCCGGTTCATATCTAAATATCGCGAGAATATAATACGGTATCTCATATCGCATTATCCTCGGTCCTGCACATATCTCATATGTGCCTCTACTCCGTTTTGCCTGAGCCAAGAAACCTCTGTGTAGGACTCTAAAGAATCGTCAATACGCCGGTAGCAGGTGATGATCATATCAAACACCCACAAGCTGCAAGCGGTCAGCTAAACGTAACAGCCACCCAGGTATTGAGCGATCAGAAGATCAACAAGCTAGCCTGTCCGTTCTCCTGTGAATCTAATCAGTAACACTCCCGTACAGTCCGGTCTGTTCGTCTGATATGTCGCATATCAAGTCTAGGGGTGGTATACGTCAGACCCCAGTAACCGATAAGTCGTGTCGATGTGAGGCTCATAACAGGTCGAGAAACTACTGGTAACACTTACCGGTATATCTCTATATTAGCCATGGCCAGGGAAATCCAGTTATAGCCAATCGAACACAGCACAGCATCAACTCCCTATACCGGGAGAGACGAATCCCTTCCTATCGCTCATTGCCTCCATGTGATTCGTGACTGTACTCAAAAGCCGCCGTTTTGCACGCCTTCTTGGACGTGGTAAGGTGGAAATCAATGCACAGTGGGAACCACACAAGACTCTATGACGATCTCGGGTCTACAGACTACGTTGTACCAGTGTCACCGGAGAACTGCCATCTGACGTGTGGTATATCACCTTCTGGGAGTTCTCGGCGAGTCCGTCCAGTGTAGCCAGTCTCCACTGAGCACCCGTACACCATCCTTGATGTCAAACACCGATGGATATGGGATCATCCATCGCCCATCATAAGGGTCAAGATGCGTATACGCTAGTCTACTCTGGTGTATCGATGCCCCGTCTCGATATACCCTCGACTAGGAACTTTTATAGGATGTACTCATCGACTGTCGTGGCCCCACTAGTATGATCTCATCATAATCCCAGTAGTCGAGTACAGATCCTAAGGGCTTTATCAACATGTGAGAGAAAGACAGTAAACCAATACAAGTCAACATGTTAAGATAAAGTGAAACCAAATAGCATATTATCATGACGAGCAAGAAAGTCCTCTCTGTATATATCCAAGCATGCATTATAATATACATCAAATGTACAACAATGGCCTCTAGGGCATATACATAACTAACAATCTCCTACTTACACTAAGGCCAGCTGCTGTAGTATCTCATACCTAGCATCCCGAATAATCTCTCAAACTATATCTGGGGAATAGCCTTCGTGAGTGGATCCGCAGTGTTATCCTTCGTATCTACTCTCCTGACCTCGATCTCCCGGCGATCAACTATCTCCCTGATCAGGTGATACCGCCTCAGAATATGTGTGGACTTCTGATGGGATCTGGGTTCCTTGGCCAAAACCACAGCTCCATTGTTATCGCAATACAGTGGTATTGGATGCTCAATGGATGGAACCACACCAAGTTCAGTGATGAACTTCTTCATCAAGACAGCCTCTTTGGCAGCATCGTTGGCAGCGATGTATTCAGCCTCCATCGTCGAGTCTGCAACGGTATCTTGTTTGGAACTCTTCCAACATACCGCCCCTCCATTAAGGGTAAAGACAAAACCCGAGTGCGACTTAGAGTCGTCCTTATCACTTTGGAAGCTGGAATCGGTAAAGGACTCCAACCGGAGTTCTCCGTTACCATACACCAAGAACATGTCTCTAGTCCTTCGTAAGTACTTGAGAATGTTCTTCACAGCTGTCCAGTGACTCTCTCCAGGATCTGCTTGATACCGACTCACTACACTTAGTGAGAATGCAACATCGGGTCTGGTACACAGCATCGTATACATGATAGAGTCTACTGCCAAAGCATAGGGTATCCCTTGCATGCGAGCTCTCTCTAAATCAGTCTTGGGAGACATCTCTTTGGAAAGAGTGAGTCCAGAGATCATGGGTTGGTTCCTACGCTTGGATTCTTCCATACTAAACCTCTTTAGTATGGTGTCAATGTACCTGGATTGGGACAATCCCAGTATCCTTTTGGATCTATCTCTATAGATCCTAATTCCCAATATGCAGGAGGCATCACCTAGATCTTTCATTGAGAATCTTTGTGATAAGAAGAGCTTGACTGATTGCAGCATAGGAATATCATTTCCTATCAAGAGTATGTGATCCACGTACAATACGAGGAAGACAACCTTACTCTCTTCTACCTGTTTATAGATACAAGTTTCATCTATATTTTTGATGAAGTCAAACTCTTTGACTACAACATCAAAACAGATGTTCCAACTCCGCGATACTTTCTTCAACCCATAAATGGATTTAAGCAGCTTGCACACCTTTCCGCTGCTCCCACTATCTACGAAGCCCTCTGGCTGAGTCATGTACACGCACTCTTCTAAATCACCATTTCAAAGGCGATCTTAACATCCATTTGCCAGATTTTGTAGTCATGATAAGCAGCAATGGCAAGTAAGATCCGGATGGACTTAAGCATAGCCACTGGAGAAAAGGTTTCGTCATAATCCACACCTGGTCGTTGACGAAAACCCTTTGCTACAAGTCTAGCTTTGAAAGTCTCAACTTTTCCATCTACACCAAATTTCTTTTTAAAAATCCACTTGCTCCCATTGGGTTTTACCCTTTCAGGAGCATTTTCCAAAATCCATACTTTATTGGTGTACATGGATTCCATCTCAGATAGCATTGCATCCAGCCATTTCACAGAGTCACCACTCGTGATGGCCTGCTCGAAACTAGTCGGGTCATCATCTTCCATGATGCAATCCTCGCTTCCACCATCAATGAGAAAACCGTAGTATCTCTCAGGTGGACGAGAAACCCTACTAGATCGGCGGAGAGGCTGGGGTTCATCGGGTACTACTGAATCCTCTGGTTCTACTAAATCTTCAGTTGCAATTTGTGTTTTTGGAACCTCTTCCAGCTCTACCTCTTTGCCACTAATTTCTTTTGCAAGAAATTCCTTTTCCAAAAATGTGGCATATTGAGAAACAAACACTTTTTGTTCTTCAGCGTGGTAGAAAAAATATCCTTGGGAATTCTTAGGATATCCCACAAACTTGCAAAGAACTGACCGTGCTTCGAGTTTGTCTGGATTTTGCCTTTTGACATAGGCCGGACAACCACATATCTTAACTCGATTAAAATATGGTCTCTTCCCACTCCATATCTCATATGGTGTGGTAGGCACAGATTTAGATGGAACTTGATTCAATAGGTATGCTGCTGTCTCAAGCGCATAACCCCAGAAGGAAATAGGCAACTCAGCCTCGCTCATCATAGAGCGCACCATATCTAATAGGGTGCGATTCCTCCGTTCCGATACACCGTTGTGCTGTGGTGTATAAGGAGGAGTAAGCTGAGAGAGAATCCCATTCTCTTTTAGATAATCTAGGAACTCATTGCTTAAGTATCCACCTCCTCGATCAGATCGAAGAATCTTAATACTTTTGCCCGTTTGATTCTCTACTTCGTGCTTATATTCTCTGAATTTCTAAAAAGCTTCAGACTTGTGTTTCATCAGGAACACATGTCCGAATCTAGAGAGATCGTCAGTGAATGTAATGAAGTAGGAAGAACCGTTCCTGGCATGCGTAGACATGGGACCGCATACATCACTATGTACCAGTCCTAAGAGTTCAGTAACTCTTTCTCCGTGTCCACTAAACGGAGCTTTCGTCATTTTTCCTTTGAGACATGAATGGCAAGTATCATAAGATGATAATTCGAACGGATTCAAATAATCAACCTTATGTAACTTAGCCAGTCGTGTCGCATTGATATGACCAAGTCTATAATGCCACAAGAAGGATTCGTTCATTTCTGAACATTTCCTCTTGTGTGTGTTTTGTATATTGAGGACTGTATTCTGATTTAGAATGAATATGCCATCATGTAACGAGCCTGATGCAATCAGCTTTTGATCTTAGAATATGTTCATAACATTATCCTTTACTACAAAATTATATCCTTCTTTACTTAATAAAGAGACTGATATAATGTTGCACATCATGTTCGGCATATAATAGCACTCATTTAGAATCAGTGTATTATAACTTGGCAATACAAGGTGATATTCGCCAACTGCTTTGGCTGCAATACTTGCACCGTTCCCTACTTGAACAGAATGATCACCTTTTCCCAGTTCTCTACCTTTACGTAGCCCATCTAACAATTTACATATGTGGGATCCTGATCCGGTATCTAATACCTAGGACGTAGGGTGAACTGAGAAACAGTTCTCAATAACTAATGCACCTGAAGAAGATGCATCAACATGCATGTTCTTTTGGGCGGCGTGAGAATCCAGATATTCTCCTGTTTCCTGTTCAGTCTTATAACTCTTATAAGAAAGAACGGGTCCAACGTTCCCCTGCTCAGTATAATAAGCGGGTTCAGTCAATACATCCATATTATTATCTTGATTATGGCCTGACATGGTCGCTACCTGGAGAGAGAGAGAAGAAAAAACTTTAGCGTATGCTCTTGCAAGATTAGATTGGTTATTATCTTATCTAATCAGGATGTCTCCCACTGTTTTTATCAAATCTTCCTTCAAACCCTAAAAGGTAAGATTAGCCGGGATTAATTACACCCTACAATTTCGTCAATCTTTCAGCCAGATCAGTGTCGGTACTTGAGGGAGGTTCCCCGTGCTTTCGCACGGACCTAATTAAAGTAAACCTCGTTTTCCCAGAGGCGTAACCCCGTTAACACTTTCCTAGACACCTACCTGATCGACTAATTGTCCTGTGTAAAACTCTCCCAGGAGTAACTCTTACTCGTAGTGGGTATCGGGATCCAACTATCTCATAAGAGGTATGCAATCTCATTGCAAATTTCAATACTTGAAATTCCCGATAATATTTTGCCCCTAGCAACTTATGACCTTAACATAGTCAACAAACCATAATTGCTAGCCAAGTTCAACCCGTCATTTCCCGATTGAATTAAACTCACCTGCACGACCCTTAACATAGTCAACAAAATCGTACAACTACCCTAATCCAATCGCATCTCATGTTTTAACAGATAAGTACTAATTAGCTACCGCTCACTACGCCTTAACATAGTCAACAAACGTAGCACGAATACTAACTAGTCTTTATCTGAAATGACGGAGGGCTACACAGGTTTTTCAGAAAACCATGAGCGTAATGAACTTGATATCGTCGTAGAATCATGTGAAATTTTGAAATGGAGTGTTTTTTAGCCTTTCATTAGTTTTGCTAAAGAGGTCACTCCCGGTGAAGGGATCTCGGCTCTTTCCTCATCGAATAAGGTGCAGGACATATCATATATATCACTGTGCAAAGCAAAACTCTAAAAGCAATCAAAAGACAAACCGAGTTTTGTAGCATCTGCCGGTTTCGCTAAAGAGGTCACTCCCGGTGAAGGGATCTCGGCTCTTTCCTTATCGAATAAGGTGTAGGGTATATCATATATACCGCTATGCAAAGCAAAACTGTAGCTACCCTTTTTATAAAGTTTTGATTCTACAACATCTTTTAGGTTTCTTTTCTTTTTATTAATCTCATTAATAAAAAATCCCATCAGCTTATGCTTCCTAAGCATCACAGATAAATACGACGTACACTTATGCCATCCGCATTCGTCTCGATGTCTCTTCGTGCACCGTTAGGTTAGGTAACTAACGACAGAGCAGGGCAGGGCTAGTGCGGGTGTAGAACATAAGTAACGTCTATATAATATATCATATATACTATATACTGTATCCATCACAACATATCAAATGATCACATCACAGATATCGCAGCAGAAACATAGATATAATGTGGGATATACTAGGACGTCCGTATTTAGTATTTAGCCAACAATAGAAAATACGGATTCCACAGTCGCGATGAATAGCCAAGCCCACACCCTGGACCACTACGAGAGGGGCAAGCGACCCTACCAATTCTGGAGTTTAGGAGACCCGGTCTCGACTCTTCGAGATGGCCTCCCACTGAACCCCAGAACCCGGTCACCTGTGCTCCCCTCCTTGGGTCCATCCTAATGCGGAAAAGTAAATAATATACAACACAGGTGGCATCAACCTCAACCCGGAAGTTCCCCACATAAAAGAATATTACATTACATTTGAAATTACATGAATGAAAATATAAAACTCTCATCTCACATAAAACCCCCGGCTATTCAATCGCGACAATCCTGCACATCATATATCAGCAACACATAATATCTCATATCATCAACGTAAGTAAGTATGCATACACCGATCGTCGTTGTCGTATAGAAACGAAAACCGGTAATACAACTACATACTACACTTACGGTCACAGAAAAGAAATTGTAAAACTACAATATTTGGAATCCACAATCACTTTAGACATCGTAAATCCGAAATATCACATACTTCGCATTTCATGCCTAACCTAATGAATTCCACATATTGTATCACATTCCAGATAAATAGACAGTATTAAACTTTTCGAACAGATAATCAAATACCCAAAATTTCCTAAAGTGCTCAACACTTGAGCGGAGTTCAAATAATCCCAGAATATGTCACAATACCAGTGATCCAGCCGTAGAAGGGTCAAGCCAACGCCTCACATGTGGCACGCCGTACTGCCCCAAACCCGAAGGTCCAAAAGGCAGTTCAAGACGGTCACATAATCGAGTTAAGGTTTGTTGTCTTCTAGAGGGTCCACCGTGTTACTTGCACATTTTTCCGAAATATTTAAACCAGATAAAAATTCAACACTTGAAAGTTTTTCGTGCCAGGAAAAAGTGAGTTAATGATATCCGTTCGAACATTTCAACAGTTTCTAAATATCCGGAAATAAAAACGAATTTAAATATTCCGATCGAATCTACGATTACAAAATAAACCCCAAAATACTCAACACTTGAGTCAGAATAAAAATACCCATAAAATATATATCACAGAAATATGAATTAATGTGTAAAAACAAATACCAGTATCTACTGTACGGCCGCGGATCCGCGGCCCAAGCACGGTACGGCCGTGATTCCGCGGCAGTTTGGAAGCATTGAGTGCTCGTTTTCACCACAATTCTTATATTTCCCTGCTGAATTTTTTAGGTATTTTTAATTCAGAAAAATCCGAGATTTAAAAAATTGTCCAGAGAGGGGTTTAGCTTTGTCGGTTCGGGTTCGATCGGAGTTTTAACTTCGTAAACACGTCGCCTAATGCTCTAGCTAGGTTCTGATACCACTGTAGGGTTCCTAGGCACTCTTGTGAAGGTTCATAAAGCATCAAACAAGCCCAAATAAAATTTTAGATGTGCCGAACAACCCAAAGCCGGGATCTTTGCTAGATTATTAGGGTTTAACATGCAAGATAACATCTTTAAACCTAAGTGTGAGGGATTACAACATTTGTAGTCCGCTCCTTCGCTTCACAAGCTCCGAGTAGAAGTCCCTTCGCCGCGATCCATGATCTCCCGGACTCAAGAGAGGCTCCACGACTCGAACGATCCATGCTAGGTTGAAGTGTTCCGCTTCTCCGATGATCTACGTCGAAGTTGCTATAACCCAAGCTCTCTCACTCTAATGAGGTGAACACCCTAATCTAATGGGCTAGATTAGATGAGGATGATGGAGTAGTATTTATGCTATCTTTTTAATTCACTTTCTCACAAGAAATCATCACAAAAGGAATTTCTAGTGAGCTCTCTCAAAAACTCAAGAGAGAAGAAGATGAAAAAAAATGAGATAATTCCTTTTGTGATGAATAGTAGATAAGAATATATGATTGATATGGAACCATGGTCAAGGATGATAGGCTTAACCTTTGTAGAGAATAAACTAGAGCTAGGGTTTGGTTTGGTTAGGTTAAGGATAAGTATCAACCATAATATCTTAACAAAGACAAAAAAGAAACCCTTCTAGAATAATCAAGAAAGTGCTAACCCTAATCAAACCCTAATCTCTTTTTATCATGCTTAAACATGTTTCATAATAAATCATATCATGTCACAATAATATATATCACATATATATTATATATTTGCAACAAAAGAAAATAATACAATTAACATATATCGCATATATATCAATGTATTAATCCGGTGAGAAAATGAAATAATAAAGCGAGCCAATATTAGATAATGTAATACAATATATCACATATATCATTATACATTAAATCATCGAATCAATACTTGATCCGACGATCCGGCTATATCGAATATAACCGACTAATATATCATGTACCGATTCATCAAATCAACACTTGATCCGATGTCCCGGTTCATATCTAAATATCGCGAGAATATAATACGGTATCTCATATCGCATTATCCTCGGTCCTGCACATATCTCATATGTGCCTCTACTCTATTTTGCCTGAGCCAAGAAACCTCTGTGTAGGACTCAAAAGAATCGTCAATACGCCGGTAGCAGGTGATGATCATATCAAACACCCACAAGCTGCAAGCGGTCAGCTAAACGTAACAGCCACCCAGGTATTGAGCGATCAGAAGATCAACAAGCTAGCATGTCCGTTCTCCTGTGAATCCAATCAGTAACACTCCCGTACAGTCCGGTATGTTCGTCTGATATGTCGCATATCAAGTCTAGGGGTGGTATACGTCATACCCCAGTAACCGATAAGTCGTGTCGATGTGAGGTTCATAACAGGTCGAGAAACTATTGGTAACACTTACCAGTATATCTCTATATCAGCCCTGGCCAGGGACTTCCAGTTATAGCCAATCGAACACAGCATAACATCAACTCCCTATACCGGGAGAGACGAATCCCCTCCTATCGCTCATTGCCTCCATGTGATTCGGGACTGTACCCAAAAGCCGCCGTTTTGCACGCCCTCTTGGATGTGGTAAGGTGGAAATCAAAGCACTTTGGGAACCACACAAGACTCTATGACGATCTCGGGTCTACAGACTACGCTGACCCAGTGTCACTGGAGAACTGCCATCTGACGTGTGGTATATCACCATCTGGGAGTTCTCGGCGAGTCCGTCCAGTATACCCAGTCTCCACTGAGCACCCGTACACCATCCTTGATGTCAAACAACGATGGATATGGGATCATCCATCGCCCATCATATGGGTCAAGATGCGTATACGCTTGTCTACTCTGGTGTATCGATGCCCCGTCTCGATATACCCACGACTAGGAACTTTTATAGGATGCACTCATTGACTGCCATGGCCCTAATAGTATGATCTCATCATAATCCCAGTAGTCGAGTACAGATCCTAAGGGCTTTATCAACATGTGAGAGAAAGACAGTAAACCAATACAAGTCAACATGTTAAGATAAAGTGAAACCAAATAGCATACTATCATGACGAGCAAGAAAGTCCTCTCTGTATATATCCAAGCATCCATTTTAATATACATCAAATGTACAACAATGGCTTCTAGGGCATATACATAACTAACAGAAACTTCGTTCCAGGGTCTTGTCTTCTGTGAAGGTTATATGGCGTAGTCCTACTCGTGAGAAGATCACTTGGGAGGTCGAGAGCGAGATGCGGAAGAAATTCCCACATCTTTTTGAAGGTACGCTTAGTATGAAATTTTAATTCGGGGACCGGATTTCTATAAGGGGGAGATTGTAACGTTTTAGAAATCGTTATGAGACTTTGTCCGTTTTAGGGTAAGTTTGTCGGTATTTTCCGTTTTAACCCGTCTGTGAACGAACGACCATATAGACTTGCCAGCACCTTGATTAGCTAAAATAAAGCTAGTGCGCAAGCTTTGGGAGTATATGGGACGTTTTGGTCCAATTTGAATTTTTCCCAATTTTAATGTTATTTTAATGCGGTATTCGCATTTTGGGAAATTTCTGTATTTTGAACTTCTCATCATTTAAGTTGAGTTAATCCAAAACCCTTCTCACTTTACCTAGATTTTTGTGTGGACTAGGATTTAAGTTAGGATTTTAAAGAAAAAGAAAAGAAAAGAGAATGAGTTAGATGCATGCATGTGTATTATTGTGTGTGAATGCATTTATGATAGGTAATTGCTAAGAAACCCTCATCAAACACCCACCTCACTCCTTGGCCGAGATTTCCCTCATTCTCTACTTCCCTTGCTCATTTCCCTTCTCATTTTATATCAATTCTATCACAAAAAATTCTCCAAAATTTAAAACATATCACAAAATACCAAAAGTTCTTGATTTTTGGGTCTTGGATCACTTGGAGCTAGGGAAAGCTAGGAGCTTGTGAGCAAAGTTGTTAGGTATAACCCCTTTACTGTTAAATTAAAGTTTTCTTGTTGTTTTGCTCGTTGGTTGTTGCGTAGAACGCTTTTTATATCGATTAGTGCGATATCGGGTTTTTAGTGTCTTTTTAGAGCTTCTATATCTGCTGTGACCTGGGAATTTTAGTGTTTGAACAAACAAATTTAGAGATATGTACAAGTGGACCTGAGACACCACCTGAGAGACGGAGGCCACCCCACCGGTCGGGGCCGGCGACCCCTAAGGAGAGGTCCGGCGACGCCGGCTAGGTAGATGAGGGTTTGTCTGCTATTATCTTGGGGTGTTTGGTACTGTTTATTTGCTTAGTAAATTCAGTATGCAAAATCTGGGATCGGTTACCTAAAATCTAGTGTTTTGAGTCCGCATGATACGTGTTGTGACACGAGTCGTGTGTTTGTGCTGATGTGTTCTCAGTTTGGTATTGAGGTATTGTTGCGCGTGTTAGCCACTAGACGTGCACTCGTGAGTTAGTTTAGTGTGTTGGTGCGTTTTAAATACGTAGTTTTGCGTTATTTTGATCGATTATGAGATATTCGCATTATTTCTTGTGTTTGTGAAATTATAGCGTCGCAAGCGGGGACTTCAGACGCTGCGAACAAGGGGAAGCAGGTGGTCGGATTTTCATAGCTGGAGACCACATGTGAGTAGATTTAACATCTACGGGGAAATCGCCCGTCTGGCGTTATGCGTCGGGACGAATATGATATGTTAGCTGCATAGTATTTGCATATTAGTTAATTTCAAATGAATGTCATTGTATAGTATTATCTGTTGTACTTGACTCGTATCTTTAGATATAACATATTACTGACGATTCATGTTGCACGAGCACTAATTGTATGCTGCACTCACATCGTTAGTAATTGCCATGACACACACAACCACCTACGTAAGTGATACGGTAGTGGATAGGGATAGTGTGGTGGTAGCCCTTATCCCATTGTACATATGAGATATTGTTGACACTTACATACGTGACATTTCATTGAGCAGGAATAGTTGAGGTAGTAACCCTTATTCTATTTCATGTAGACCTTGCTATAGCTACATGAATATCATGCACTCATATTGACATGTACATCGCATATTTTAGCTATAGTTGTATGCACCCCTAGTGGTATTGCTTTGATATATGATATTGAGTTGTTGATCTTTGCACTTATGACATGCCTCATACATACTTGCTTACAAGTAGATAATTAAACCTTGCTACAATTACATGTACACATTATATGATACTGCATTGTTTTTCGGAGGTTTTGGGAACCGCAAGATATATTCTAAAATGCTGGATTCCTTTAAAGAGCGGTTTTCCCTTTATATGCTCATATTGATGGTTTATGTTGCATATTTCAGTTTTACATGGATTTTACGCATTGAGATATGGATTTCATGTGATTATGGATTTGAGAACCATGGGGTTATTTTCAAGAAACTATGTATTGTTTGAAAACCCGGTTTCTCTTGATATGATATTTCAGTGCGTCCACCATGTGATTTCTCGGTTCTGAGATTTGTCTTGTGATACCCGATTCGAGGAGCGGGAAGCACCATCTGCGGGTACATGGTGGACCCGATATGGTACCCCGGGGCGAGTGGTGATTTCGTGGTGTAGACGATAAGCCTGGCAATGGGACCACTACCTACCGGTGATTGTATTTGGACTCGGCGGTTATCATGGGGATACAGACCGGAGTTGTTAGTGTTTATGCGCTAGAAGGCCATTACTGTATCATACTAGCTTGTATATTACTTAATGGAAGCTTGGGATATTCACATGTATATAACAGTCTTGCAAAACATGGTAGTATGCTACTTGGTTTTTCTATCTTAATATGTGAGTGTACGTATTGATAGAGCTCTTAGGATCTTGCTTGTCTACCAGCGTTGTGATGGCAGTCACACTAGTGGGGGCTGGGTAGTCTACAAGCACATCCTCATTCAGGTCCCTGGTCGTTGGATTATCGAGACAGAGCATCGATACTCCGGAGTAGACTAGTGTGTACGCTTCTCATCCCAGTTGGGGAGATGGTCTGTCCCACAGCCGTCAGTACGTCGTACTGGAGATAGTATGCAGGTGCTCGTTAGGTTACGGGTACACCGGACAGGACTCATAGGGAACTGTTGGTTGGTTTGATACCAGTCGTCAGTGAACAGTTCCCAGGTGACATGAGTACAGCGTAGTCCACAGACTTGACACTGCTACTTCGCCTCGAGTGTATCCCACTGTTCTTAGATTGCTACCCTACCACGGCTCAAAGGAGTCGTGCAAACAGGTAGCAGTTGGGTGCAGTCCCGAGCACTTGGAGGCAGTGGCGGTTAGACAGGATTCGTCCCTCCCGGTATTGGGAGTAGATATCGTGCTGTGTCAGAGAGCCATTACGCAAAGTCCCTGGCCAGGGCAAGCAAGATTTGCTGGTAGGTTCCAGTAGTTTCTCAGGGTGTAATGGGCTTCCCTCCGACACGACTTATACCGCTATTAGGGGACTGACGCTTGCCGCCCCCTAGGCCCGATATGCGATAGTCTTGGACGAACGGACCGGACTGTATGGAGATTGTCACATTAGACTCAGTAGGAGTTCGGATGGGTTTCCTCATCGGCCTTCTTATCGACAACTACCTGGGGACCGTTACGTACAGCTAGTGCCGCTTGCGGTCTGTGGTTAAACCCACTGCCAGCGTAGTAGTCGAGTCTCTAGAGTCCCACACAGAGAGTTTCCTACTCCAGGCGAAACGATATAGAGGTTGCATGGTTTTGCGACAAAGGGTTCGGACGCATACTTGCGTTTACGTGCGTACGACTTTCGGACAGTTTTTACCAGTCGGCTTTGGTTTAAGCCAGTTACTGGTATCCGGTTATTGGATTTTTACAGTCTAAAGTTTTTCCGTATTTTTACGGATCGGAGGGCGTTCTCGTAATTGTTCGAGAAGCTTCTAGAAGATGGTGACTAAGGAGGGTTATGTGTCATATTCATTAAATGAGGTTATGAGTCATGGTGGTGATTCATTCATTTCATTAATGCACATTTATTGCTTAATGACTCATGCTAATGAATCACCACTAGATATTTTATGAAGCATGATTTATCATCACTCTTTATTCTTTTCTCATTATTAGAAAATGCTTCATAATATATTATGATACACTCTCTCTCATCTCATTATCTTATCTCACATTCTCTCTCCTCAAGCTCTCATCTTCAAACCCTAATCCTTACACCTCATGAGTTGAGATCAAAGGATTAGTTAGACTAAACAATCCATAACCATCACTCTATCTCATCCTAACTTCTTTGATTAGCAATCCAAGAAGGTTAGTTGCCTCAAGTTTAGAGGTTTAGCTTGGAGTTTTGCTCTCGGGTGGATCGTCTACTACCTAGAGAAGGCCGAGGAGAACAAGGAGATCGTAAAGACGAAGGACTAGTTTCGATAGGTATAATCCCTAAGCATAGTAGTTTAGAATAACTATATGTTTGGTTAGTTATCGTTTAGCTTCGATTCAAGCGGTTAGTCGATGTTCGTTCTTTAAACTTGATCGTTTTTGAAATTTCCGCCTCCCCACAAGTACTGGGGTGTACTACATCGACTTACAGTGGTATCAGAGCCTCGCTAAACAATAAATAACTTAATTGCAAATTTGTACGAATTTCGAACGGAAAAACGAAGCCGGAAAACCCTAAATAAGTTTCTGTCGAACTTAAAATGAAGTCCAAAAATTTTTCAGGTGTGCTCAGAAAGCTAGAAAGGAGTTCAGGAGAACACCCAAGAAATTCGAGCCCATGAATCGGCAACTCGGCCGCGGAAGCGCGGCGGATCGGTGGGATCCGCCGCCCTTCCGCGACGCTTTAGCCGAGTCATGGACTCATCTTTCTTGTGTGGGTCCCCTGTGATATTTGGGGTTTTCTGGAATATTTAATATTTGCTCAGGTTACTGTTTAACAGAGCAGATTTTGGAGCAATATTGATGTTGTTTAATCGATCGAAATTGTACAGTATTTGCATATTGGATTATATCTGTGATTGTTTAATGTGTTCGTAAACCTTCCCCAACTGCTAGTATGTCGGTTGGCAGGGGGTTGCACATTTCTGAAATGGTTATATCTGTTTGTGCATATAAACTGTATTGGACTGTTGTGGTGTATAGCCGGGGTTAGCAATGGGTTATTGTTTAATTCATTTGTTGTAAATGTAATTTGTTGTAATATTATTTTCGCGGGGCACTTCCAGGTTGCGGTTGTAGCCACCGTTGTATTATTTCATTTTACTGTTTTTGCTCCTAGGACTGACCCAAGGTGGGGTACACAGACTACCGGGTGGGTAGTTTGCCGTACCCGTAGGGGTCGAGGGTGGGGTAACGGCTATTCATCACAACTGTGTAATCTGTCTTTTCTTGCAGGCTCAAAAGAAATACAGATTGCTTGCAAATCCAATATTGTTTATCTGTGTTCTGGAATGAATATCATTGCGTCAGACGAATGTAAAATATCTATATTTATGATAGCTATTTAGACGCCACTTATGTTTTACACCCGTGCTAGCCCAGCCCCCGCTCTGTCGTTAGTTAAGTAACCTAACGGGTGATGACGGGACCCCGTGGCGAATGCGGATGGCATAAGAGGACGTTGTATTTTCGTTGTTTTCTGCAATGATAGGTTAATGATGGGACGCATTATCTATAATGCAAAGAAAAATAAACCAAAGTTTTAATCGTTGGAACAATTTAAAAGAAACCACTCGGTTATTTTAAAAACAGATATTTTTAAATACGGAGATTTAACCACTCCTTTTAAAAGCTATCAGGTTCCTTCGGTTATATCAAGTTCACTACGTCCACGGTTTCGCCAAAACCAGTCGTAGCCCTCCGTCATTTCTTATGAATGGTCAGTAGTATTCAAGCTATGTTTGTTTGGCCCTTAGTCAAGACATAGTGATTGGTAGCTGCTGGGGTATTCATTTGTTGCATAGATAGATGAGTTGGTTTGGGACAGTCGTATTACTTTGTTGGCCCTTAGTCAAGAGTATACGGATGGGTTCAAATCAACAGGATAATGATGGGCAGAACTTGACATGTGACTTATGATTTGTTGGCCCTTAGTCAAGATCATAAGAGCATGGGGCAAAAATCCATATCGGGAATTTCTAAAGAAACTGAAATTTGCAAAGAGATGCATACCATTTTGAGTTTGATGAATGTTGGTAGCATTCCTACAGCATTATCAGACGATGATATTTGGATCCCGATCCTACTGTTAGTATATGCTACTTATCAGGATATTCGTCACTTAACGATCAATGCTATAAACCTAGTAGGTGTCCAGAAAAGTGTCAGCGGGGTTACGCCCCCAGAAAAAAGAGGTTATTTAATTAAGGAACTTCGCGAAAGCGTTGGAAAACCTCCCTCGAAGTATCGACACCGGCCTGGCTGAACGGTTAAGCAAGTATTGTACGGTGAGAATAGTCTTGGCTAATTCTTCTTTTATGGTTTGAGGAAGGATTCGAGAAACAGTGGGAGCCATCCAGTTTAGATAAACTAAAAACCACTCTAAACTTGCAAGAGCATCATGCTAAAGAGTTTTCTTCTCTCTCTCCTAATTGCAGCGACCCTGAAAATGACTGGACTTAAGTTACTTTTAGAGATAAATATACTGACGGGGCCAAACTATAATGATTGGCTGCGGAATGTCAAAATGGCTTTGACCTATGACAAACTGGGGTACGTCCTCACCGCTACGGCACCTGCTGTCCCTGGTCCCAAATCCAGCAATGCGGATAAGGAAATCCGCAAAACCTGGGAATTAGATTGCGCGAGAGCCAAGTGCATCGTGCTTGCCTCGATGAACAATGAACATCAGAGGAGGCACGAGGATATGTCCTTAGATGGCATATTTCTCCATACAAAGGAACTTTATGGAGAGCAATCTCGTATAGCAAGATACGAGACCTCTAAGAAATTGTTTCGAGCGAGGTTGGCTGTCGGGTCATCGGTAGGTGAACATGTCCTACAGATGATTGGCTATATAGAAGAGCTCGCAGATCTTGGGACGACTTTGGATAATGAGCTCTATACAGACCTTGTTCTCCAGTCCCTTCCTCCCACCTACGCCCAGTTTATCCTCAACTTCAATCTTCAAGGAAAAGAAGTTGAACTTGCGGAACTCCTGAACATGTTAAGGAGTGCGGAGGGCACCTTGCAGAAGGCAAGGGAAACACCCGCTATGTTTGTTGGCGGTTCATCTTCTTCCGGGTCCAAGGCTAGGGCCAAAGGAAGGAAGAAGAAGGCCGCACCCAGACCTAGAGGAGGTGTTAGTAAGGTGGGAGGGAAGGGAAAGAAAAAGAAAGCAGTACCGATAGTTGGCCAGGATGAGTGCTTCCATTATCACAGGAAAGGGCACTGGAAGAAGGATTGCAAGGCGTGGAACGCCAAGAACCAGGAACCGAAGCAAGCTGTGGCTTCGACTTCAGGTGTGTTTGTAATTGAGAATTGTCTGTCGATCAACTCTACTTCCTGGGTATTGGATACCGGATCAGGATCTCATATTTGCAATTCATTGCAGGCACTGAGAAACCGTAGAGTGCTGAAGGAAGGTGATATGATCCTCAGGGTTGCTAACGGAGCTAGCGTGGGAGCTGCGTCCGTCGGGGATTATCACCTAGGATTGACGAGTGGACACATTTTGGTTTTACATAACTGTTATTTTGTACCCAGCTTAACGTGTAATATCATATCAGTTTCCTTGTTATCAAATAAAGGTTATGATTTCACATTTGTAAGAGATGTTGTCAACATCCACCTTAATCATGGTTTGATTGGGTCCGGTACATTAAATAACGGCATATATGTTTTAAACCAACTCCAAATTTTCAATGTCCAGAACACACTAAAAAGAAAGTCTCCAGATTTAAATAAAGCTTTCTTATGGCATTGTAGACTGGGTCACATCAATGAGAAAAGGTTGACTAAGTTGCATAGAGAAGGATATTTGGACTCGTTCGAATATCAATCTTATGACACTTGTCAATCTTGTCTCAAAGGAAAGATGACAAAGACTCCATTCACTGGACAAGGAGTAAGAGCGAGCGAGCTCTTAGGACTCATACACAGCGATGTATGCGGTCCAATGTCTACACATGCGAGAGGTGGTTATTCCTACTTCATTACTTTTACAGATGATTTCTCTAGGTATGGATATGTTTTCTTAATGAAGCATAAATCAGAGGCCTTTGAGAAATTCCTGGAATTCAAGAGTGAAGCGGAAAACCAAACAGGCAAAAGTATTAAGACACTAAGATCTGATCGAGGTGGAGAATACTTAAGTGCCGAGTTCCTAGGTTACCTAAAAGAGAAAGGAATTCTCTCTCAGCTTACTCCTCCATACACTCCACAGCACAACGGTGTATCGGAGAGACGGAATCGAACCCTATTGGATATGGTACGATCCATGATGAGTAATACTGAGTTACCGCGATCTTTCTGGGGTTATGCGCTAGAATCAGCGGCATATCTTTTGAACCAAGTTCCAACCAAGACTGTGCCTACCACACCATATCAGATGTGGAGTGGGAAGAAACCCTGTCTAAAACATTTTAAGACATGGGGGTGTCCAGCTTTTGTAAAAAAGCAGCATGTGGACAAGCTCGAGGCACGTTCAGTACAGTGTAAGCTTGTGGGATATCCAAAGAACTCCAAGGGATATTATTTCTATTACGCAGAGGAACAAAAGGTATTTGTTTCTCGTCATGCCACTTTCTTAGAAACTGAATTTTTAGAAAATCAGAAGAGTGGGAGCGAAATAGAACTGGAAGAAATTCCAGAACCACAAGCTGCTACTGAAAGTTTGGTAGAACCAGAGGTTCAAGAAGAACAGAACATTCCCGCACCCCTCCGCAGGAGTAGTAGGCCGTCTCATCCGCCTGAGAGATACTACGGTTTTCTCATAGAAGGGGATAGAGAGGATTGCATCATAGATGATGATGAACCTACTGACTTCCAGCAGGCCATCCAGAGCGGCGACTCGGTACGATGGCTAGATGCAATGCGGACCGAAATAGAGTCCATGTACACCAACAAAGTATGGACTTTGGACTTTGCTCCAGATGGGGTAAAACCCATAGGATGCAAATGGATCTTCAAGAAAAAGATTGGTGTAGATGGACAGGTGGAAACCTATAAGGCTAGACTTGTTGCAAAGGGTTTTCGTCAAAGACCTGGTTTGGACTATGACGAAACTTTTTCTCCAGTGGCTATGCTCAAATCCATTCGGGTCCTTCTTGCTATTGCTGCCTTCCATGATTATGAAATCTGGCAGATGGACGTAAAGACGGCTTTTCTGAATGGAAATTTAGAAGAGAGCGTCTATATGGATCAGCCAGAGGGTTTCAATCAGAGTGGGAGCAGCGGGAAAGTATGCAAGCTGCTTAAGTCCATTTATGGACTAAAGCAGGCATCGCGGAGTTAGAACATCTGTTTTGATGAGACAGTCAAAGAATATGACTTTATCAAAAATCCAGATGAACCGTGCATATATAGTAAAGTTGTGGCCAGAAGTGTCGTATTCCTCGTCTTGTACGTGGATGACATTCTATTGATAGGAAATGACATTCCTATGCTACAATCTGTCAAAGGATTCTTGTCACATAGGTTCTCCATGAAAGACCTGGGTGATGCCTCTTACATTCTGGGGATCCGGATCTATCGTGATAGATCCAAGAGGATGCTGGGACTTTCGCAGTCCAGGTATATCGACACTGTACTGAAAAGATTCAGTATGGAAGATTCTAAGCGCGGTAATCTACCGGCTTGTCACGGAATCACCCTCTCCAAAGAGATGTCTCCCAAGACTGATTTAGAAAGGGAACGCATGTCTATTATACCCTACGCTTCTGCGGTAGGCTCTATAATGTATGCGATGTTGTGTACCAGACCAGATGTAGCTTACGCACTGAGCGTGGTAAGCCGGTATCAGTCAGACCCAGGGGAGAAACACTGGATAGCAGTAAAGAACATTCTCAAGTACCTGAGGAGGACTAAGGAGATGTTCTTGGTTTACGGCGGAAAAGACCTCAGGTTGGAGGCCTTTGCTGATTCCGGCTTCCAGAGTGATAAGGACGATTCCAAGTCCATGTCGGGTTATGTCTTTACCCTCAATGGAGGGGCGGTGTGCTGGAAGAGCTCCAAGCAGGACACCGTTGCTGACTCGACGATGGAAGCGGAGTATATAGCTGCTTGCGATGCCGCAAAAGAAGCAGTCTGGATGAAGAAGTTCCTAACAGAACTTCAGGTGGTTCCTACCATAGTTGATCCAATACCTCTGTATTGCGACAACAACGGAGCTATAGCTTTAGCGAAGGAACCAAGGTCCCATCAGAAGTCCATACACATCTTGAGGCGGTATCACCTGATCAGGGAGATCATTGATCGTCAGGAGATCGAGGTTCGGAGAGTTGCTTCAGAAGAGAACATTGCTGATCCATTCACAAAGGCCCTTCCTCAGATTCAGTTCGAGCGGCTACTCGAGATCATCGGTCTTCGATACGCCAGTACATGGCCCTAGTGCAAGTGGGAGATTGTTAGTGTTTATGCCCTAGAAGGCCATTACTGTATCATACTAGCTTGTATATTACTTAATGGAAGCTTGGGATATTCACATGTATATAACAGTCTTGCTAAACATGGTAGTATGCTACTTGGTTTTTCTATCTTAATATGTGAGTGTACGTATTGATAGAGCTCTTAGGATCTTGCTTGTCTACCAGCTTTGTGATGGCAGTCACACTAGTGGGGTCTGGGTAGTCTACAAGCACATCCTCATTCAGGTCCCTGGTCGTTGGATTATCGGGACAGAGCATCGATACTCCGGAGTAGACTAGTGTGTACGCTTCTCATCCCAGTTGGGGAGATGGTCTGTCCCACAGCCGTCAGTACGTCGTACTGGAGATAGTATGCAGGTGCTCGTTAGGTTACGGGTACACCGGACAGGACTCACAGGGAACTGTTGGTTGGTTTGATACCAGTCGTCAGTGAACAGTTCCCAGGTGACATGAGTACAGCGTAGTCCGCAGACTTGACACTGCTACTTCGCCTCGAGTGTGTCCCACTGTTCTTAGATTGCTACCCTACTACGGCTCAAAGGAGTCGTGCAAACAGGTAGCAGTTGGGTGCAGTCCCGAGCACTTGGAGGCAGTGGCGGTTAGACAGGATTCGTCCCTCCCGGTATTGGGAGTAGATATCGTGCTGTGTCAGAGAGCCATTACGCAAAGTCCCTGGCCAGGGCAAGCGAGATTTGCTGGTAGGTTCCAGTAGTTTCTCAGGGTGTAATGGGCTTCCCTCCGACACGACTTATACCGCTATTAGGGGACTGACGCTTGCCGCCCCCCTAGGCCCGATATGCGATAGTCTTGGACGAACGGACCGGACTGTATGGAGATTGTCACATTAGACTCAGTAGGAGTTCGGATGGGTTTCCTCATCGGCCTTCTTATCGACAACTACCTGGGGACCGTTACGTACAGCTAGTGCCGCTTGCGGTCTGTGGTTAAACCCACTGCCAGCGTAGTAGTCGAGTCTCTAGAGTCCCACACAGAGAGTTTCCTACTCCAGGCGAAACGATATAGAGGTTGCATGGTTTTGCGACAAAGGGTTCGGAAGCATACGTGCGTTTACGCGCGTACGACTTTCGGACAGTTTTTACCAGTCGGCTTTGGTTTAAGCCAGTTACTGGTATCCGGTTATTGGATTTTTACAGTCTAAAGTTTTTCCGTATTTTTACGGATCGGAGGGCGTTCTCGTAATTGTTCGAGAAGCTTCTAGAAGATGGTGACTAAGGAGGGTTATGTGTCATATTCATTAAATGAGGTTATGAGTCATGGTGGTGATTCATTCATTTCATTAATGCACATTTATTGCTTAATGACTCATGCTAATGAATCACCACTAGATATTTTATGAAGCATGATTTATCATCACTCTTTATTCTTTTCTCATTATTAGAAAATGCTTCATAATATATTATGATACACTCTCTCTCATCTCATTATCTTATCTCACATTCTCTCTCCTCAAGCTCTCATCTTCAAACCCTAATCCTTACACCTCATGAGTTGAGATCAAAGGATTAGTTAGACTAAACAATCCATAACCATCACTCTATCTCATCCTAACTTCTTTGATTAGCAATCCAAGAAGGTTAGTTGCCTCAAGTTTAGAGGTTTAGCTTGGAGTTTTGCTCTCGGGTGGATCGTCTACTACCTAGAGAAGGCCGAGGAGAACAAGGAGATCGTAAAGACGAAGGACTAGTTTCGATAGGTATAATCCCTAAGCATAGTAGTTTAGAATAACTATATGTTTGGTTAGTTATCGTTTAGCTTCGATTCAAGCGGTTAGTCGATGTTCGTTCTTTAAACTTGATCGTTTTTGAAATTTCCGCCTCCCCACAAGTACTGGGGTGTACTACATCGACTTACAGGAGTGAGGTATGACATATCGTCAGGGCCAGTCGTGGTGACAGCACCTGAGTTATGGGGATTTTACGTGTCGATGTTAGACACGGGTTTTACGGATATTTCGAGTGTCGGTGTTAGACACTCAGGTTTTCCATGATTTTTACGTATCGTCGGTGGTCATACGTGGTTGATATCCTTATATATACATACTTATAGGTATATGTTTTCATGATGTTTCGGGTGTCGATGATAGACATTCAGGTTCCATGAGACTTACAGGATGTGAGGGCCGATCTGTGGATGCGGTGCCTGAGGATTTGAGATTTGATGTGTCAGTGAGGGACTCTGGTGTTTTTCCATGCTGATGATTTTGCATGAGATTTTATTGTATCATCCCACACACTCAGGATTATTATTGATATGCATTGCTTCATGTAGTTGTAGTACCCTGCTGATGTACCTTTACATGATTGTTGCATATTCACTTATCATACTTATGCTATCGGATTACATGTGATAGATAGATCGATGTTCGTGCATGCCTGCGATTACAGTATGATGTTAATTACTATTCACGAGTTGGCAACTCACCCCCGTTGTGCCACAGAGTTTTGTAGGACTTTCCCTCAGAGTTGTTGCGGCAGGGCATCTTATCATCACTACTTTTGCGGATACCGCTACTTAAGGCAGTGAGGCCTTTGCTTTTAGGTGGGTTTGCGGTTATCCGTTTGTACATTGTATATTTTTTTGTTGGATCTAGTATTCTCCATCTTCCACTGTTGTATATGACTTAGAGACGACTTGTGAGGATTCGGTGTTGTATTATATTGGTGATTTTGGGTGCCGTGCTCGTAGAAGCCAGTTATGTTGGAAAGTTTACTTCTTTCATAGTCGTTTCTTTGTTATTTCTTCGCTTTGGCCTCGTATACTTGTTGTGGTGATTTGTTTCCGCCGTTAGGCATGATTTTTGCTCCCACTTGGGATGCTTATATATTATCTGTGTTGTACCCGTTTTCGGGGCTAGTTTTTACAAAGGAGGTTCTGCCGAAATTTTTAAGAAGGAAAAATAGAGTTAGAGATTTTAATTGTGATTTCTAAATGTTTTAAACTATTTTTTTTCCGTTGATCCAGTTTTGGGTGGTTTAGATTTCTGGGTGTTCGGCTTACTTAAGTTGCATACGCCTTTAGACGTTACGTAGTTTAAGTGCCGGTTACGGGCCAAATTGCGGGTCGTGACACGAATACTAAGTACTCTACTTCCTAAAATGACGAAGGGTTGCGGATGGTTTTTAAGAAAACCTTTAACGCTTTGAACATGATCTCGTTGCAGAATCAAATGGTATAAAATGGAGTGTTTTTGAGGCTTTTGCTAGTTTCGCTAAAGAGGTCACTCCTAGTGAAGGGATCTCGGCTCTGTCCTCATCGAATGAGGTGCAGGATATTCACAATACCACTGTGCAAAGCAAGAACTAGAAAAGTAATCAAAAGACAAAACCGAGGATTGTAGCATCTACTAGTTATTGCTAAAGAGGTCACTCCCGGTGAAGGGATCTCGGCTCTTTCCTCGTCGAATGAGGTGCTGGATATTCTACAAGGAATACCACTTTGCAAAGCAACAACTAAAGCTGCCTAATTTTTTTTTTTGAAATTCGATTCCACAACATCTTTTAGGTTTATTTTCTTTCATTAATCTCATTAATGAATGTCCCATCATATAAGTCACCTAGAAATCACAGATAAATACAACGTACGCTTATGCCCTCCGCATTCGCCTCGATGTCCCGTTATGCACCATTAGGTTAGGTAACTAACGGCAGAGCGGGGCAGGGCTAGCGCGGGTGTAAAACATAAGCAACGTCTATATAATATATTATATATACTATATACAGTATCTATCTGAACATATCACATGATCACATCACAGATAACGCAGCAGAAAATAACATATGAAATATTGGATATACTAGGATGTCCGTATTTTATTTTGAGCCTATATAAAACACGGATTCCACGGTCATGATGAATAGCCAAACCCACATCCCTAGACCCTTACGAGAGCGGAAAGCAACCCTATCAATTCTAGAGTTAGGAGACCCGGACTCGACTCCTCGAGATGGTCTCCCACTGGACCCTAGAACCCGGTTACTTGTGCTCCCCTCCTGGGTCTATCCTAATGCGGAGAAGTAAATAATATACATCAACGATGACATCTTCCTCAACCCGGAAGTGCCCCAAATAAAAGAATATTACATACAATTTTTTACATGAATGAAAATGAAAAACCCCGATCTCACATAAAAACCCCGGCTACTCAAACACGACGATCCAATATAACACATCCAACAACACATAACATCACATGTCATCAACATAAGTAAATAAGCGTATCCCAATTGTCGTTGACGTATAGCAACGAAACCGGCGATACCCCACATATTACACTTACGGTCGCAGAAAAGAAAGAGAAAAACTACAACAGTTGGAATCCGCAACAACCTTAGACATCATAAACCCGTAATATCTCCTATTGCGGATTTCATGCCTAACAAATGAGTTCCTTAGACATCACATGCCTAACAATTATAAACTCCGCATTTTAGTCTCGATATTGAAAACACTTTCCAATAATCAGTCGGGCAATTCAACAAGATTCCCGACATCCCGATCGAATGCTCGTCGAAAACTTTAGTAGACGGCCGCACCCCCCGATACCAACGACGAAGTGCACTTAGGCGGAATACCGCGGCCGCGAGCACCCGGACGGATGCTTTTTGGCAACGTAGTTCTCCTACAGTCACTTGGTCGGGGTTATGGGACGTGGCCATCTAGTAATGTTACCCGGCGAGTATCCGAGTACACAAAGTGATTGCGACGGACTTTTGATCGCATCAAAATCCCGTGGCAACCGATCAAATGAGACTAAATTGCTAGACTTATAAAATTCAAATGTTGTTGATTCCAAGTATTGTATCACATTATATACTAGACGATGTTAAACGTTTCGATCGAATCAACAAATCCCCACAACTCCCAATGAGCTCAACACTTGAGCGAAGTTAAAGTACCCAAAACGTGCCACGGTACCTATGATCCAGCCGTAGAAGGGTCAAATCAATGCCTCACCTATGACACCGCGGAACCACGGCAAACCCTAAGGTTCAAGCCGCGGTTCCGAGGGTATATAATCGAGTTAAGGTTTATGTTCTTCTAGAGGGTCCATAGAGTTACTTGCACGAACATTGAATATAATTAACTTGGAAAATTCCAACACTTGGAAATATCAGAGGGGGTCATGGGGTTCTGTTTGAAATTCATTCGAAGTGTTAAACATAGCCTAGGTTACCATTACGATGCTAAAAAAATTACGAATACGAAATACTCCGCAAAGAGTCCATTTCTAAACTAACATCACATTGAAATTTAGACTTTAAAACAATACCAGAAACCCTAAATTATGATGTACAGAGCACTGGTGAAAAACGAGGAGGAGGGGAGCCTGTACGTTCGGCATCACCGGAATTCCTGGCCTAGTCGCCGGCCAGGAACCGAGCACCCCCCTTCGATTTTCCTATGTGTTCTTATGTCATCTTAAATACCACTCTGCAGTTACTAAAATAATTTTTAAACCACTTTTAAAAAAATTTCTAGAGAGCAATTTTGAAGGTTTCTAAAATCGTATTTTGCGGAGATTTTCGGTTTCGTATTGTCTTAACATCGTCTAAGTTTCTAGTTAGGCTCTGATACCATGTTGGGATTCCTTAGCACCTAGCCTAGGGTTTGCAAGCATCACACATTCCACAACAAAAACTAAAGGGGGTGCTAAGTAATCAATCTAAAGATCATACTAGAAAACTAGGGTAACAAAACTCGTAAACCAACATTACAAAGAGAAGTGAATGAAAATACAACCTTTGTAGATCCGGTCCTTCACTTATAAAGCTCCGTGTTGACGTCCCTTCGCTGCGATCATCGGAGTCCCGAACTCTAGAATGGATTTCCCCGGAGAAATGATCAAGCTAGCTCGTTGACTTCGAGGCCGAAGATGATCTACGTCGAGATGACTCAAACTCAAGCTCCCTCTTCACTTGGTCAAGAACTTTATGAAAAGAACACCCTAAATTAAATGGAAAGTAGTAGAGGATGATAAAATAGGAAGTAGGTTCACTTTAGATTTTTATTTCTCACTTGTTTTCACCACTTAGAAAAATCTAGCAAGGATTTCTTCTTTTGGATGAAGAAGAAGAAAAAAAGAGAATGAAGTGAAGTGAATTCTCTTGATGCAACCATGGGTGGGTTAGTTTTTATCCACTAACCTTTGTAGAGACTAAACCATGGTTCAAGTTAATGGTTTGGTTAATAAATATCTTAAGTGAGACAAAGTTAGTGGACTTGGTCAATGGATGCTTTAAGCTTCATGAAGCTTCAAGCATAACAAAGTGCTCACTAATTTTGTATTACAAAATTAATATAAACCTTTACCATTAACTTAAATATGGTGTAAGTCACCCATACACCCAAGTTTGCATGTATCATCAAGCATGATACAATCATGTACACAAATATATATCATATATACATTATGCACATCAAGAGAGAAAAAGTTATCTTAAGTGAACCAATACTAGTTAATGTAAAGTAATATATCAAATATATAATTATAAATTAAATCATTAAATCAACACTTGATTTAATGATCCGGTCATATCGGATATAACCGACTAATATCTAGTGTATCAATATATCGAATCAACACTTGATTCGGTAACCCGGCTATATCGCATATAAATGACCGATGATACAAATCGCGAGAATAGAATACGGTATCACATACTGGTAGTATTCTCGGTCCCGCACATATCTCATACGCGCTCCTATTTTGTTTCGCTTTAGCCAGGAAACCTCTGTGTAGGACTCTAAAGACTCGTCAATACGCCGGCAGTAGATAGTGATCATATCAGTCACCCACAAGCCGCAAGCGGTCTGCTAAATATAACGGCCACCCGGGTATTGAGCGATCAGAAGATCAACGAGCAAGCATGCTCACACTCCTGGGAATCCAATCAGTAACACTTACCGCACAGTCCGGTCTGTTCGTCTGATATGTCGCATATCTCGCCTAGGGGTGGTAAACGTCAGACCCCAGTAGCTTGATAAGTCATGCCAATGTAAGGTTCATAACGGTCGTGAAACTACTGATAACACTTACCATTAAATCACAGCAACCCTGGCCAGGGATTTCCAGTTATGGCTAATCGAACATAGCGCAACATCAACCCCTAATACCGGGAGAGACGAATCCTCTCCTTTCGCTCATTGCCTCCTGTAAGTGCACTGCGGCGCCCCGGCCGTCAATCCGACGCCGGAATGCGGAAGCGATGATTTACTTTTACTTTTGAAACCGGCACCACCGCGCACTAAATACCCGGATCGGGCCATTAAACTAGTCCTAGCTAACTAAAGAACGGGTAGAGTGATATACCGAGTGATCCGTGTCCTCCGGTCTTCTCGTCGTCGTCCCGATCTCCCGCGGAATCTCCGGTCGTGCCTCCTTGCCGGAAGGGCACCACATCGCCGGCTTCTTTTACAGGCTCCCACCTCTGGTCCGAGGCAACTCGGGCACGAAGTTGGCGAGTCGACGTGCTCAAGATTTGCTGTAGAATACGTGTAGTGCTCTATGTCTCATTTGGGGTTTGAGGAAGTTGCCTTTGGTGGAGGAAATGAACCATGAATCTTTTGCAATGAACTAGGGAATTTTTGTAGCAAGAAATGAACAAAAATCCCTCTCTCAAATTTTGGACAGCCCCTATATTGGCTTGGCCGGCCATGGTAAAGAGAATGGGAGAGGATAAAATCCAAGGGGGTATGTATCAATCATACATGGAAAAAGGAATGAGCCTCCAACATAATGCAAGAGAGAGAAAGGGTGATGATGATAAGCAATGATCATCAACCAAAACCAATACTCCATCAACTAATCATAACAACAAAGGTCAAGCCATCATGAAAGAAGAAGTCAAATGGTGGAGGAATCATCAGGATACAACAATATGCAAATAACACCCTCCACTAACCAAATTTGCATGCTTGCAAATAAGCCCTCCTCCACCAATCTTCAGCCAATGAAAGATACAAAGAAATATGGCCGAAACGGAAAGAAAACTGGCAACTCCAGAAAACTGATCCCGTAATAAATTACAGGAAAACCCCGATACTGTGTATATACACCCGCATCTGTATTCCGACCGAATACAAATGCAATGAGACAAAATCTACACTGTACAATACTAGGATCCGGCTTAAACCAAAGCCCGCTAGTACTTTCTGTCCGGTCATGATTCGTGCAATACCGCACGTATCTGATCGAACCCTACCATATCTCCATACGGCCTCTACAGCGTTTCGCCCGAAACTTGAGCAACTGGTCTGTGGGGGACTCCAAAGACTCGTCAGTACTATGGCTGTGGATTTAACCACTAGCATGTCAGAGGTATTACCATACATGATGGGCCACCAGCTATTGACCGAAAGGGACGTCGATGAGCGAACTCATCCTGATACCCTACTGAGCTTGTCAGTGATAATATCCGTAAAGTCTGGTCCGTTCGTCTATGAGCATCGCATGGCGGGCCTAGGGTGTTGGTAAAAGTCTGATCCCCAAAAGCGGTACAAGTCGTGTCGGAGTACAGCCCAGAACACCCTGAGATACTACTGGAATACCTACCAGTTGTAAGTCCATGCTACCTCTCCCGGTACTTTCGGGCATGCGGAATTTGGTGAAAAACAATTTTCTAGAGGTGGTAACATGGACTCAAAACCGGATCTTTGTTAAACATCTAACTAACAACCTAACTAGGAGTTGTTAACTACTCGGTTAGGGGGTTATACCTTTCTTTCTTGAACTCCTTCGTCTTCAAGCCTCGATGGTTGTCCGGATCGGCTTCACTCCGTCGTCTCCTTGCGCCGAAGATAGATCCACCCGAAAGCTTCTACCTTTGGCTTCTTCTTCGATCTTTGAAGAAACTAGTTCACTTGGTTTGCTAAACCTTGTGAACTAGAGTGAGTAGAGAAGAGTGTGTTGGGATTTTCTCCATGGTTCTTGGTTCTCAACACATGAGACAAGTGAACCATAGACAAAACGAGAGGGAGAGCAAGAGGAAGGAGATGAGAGCTGAAGAACAAGAGAGAGAATGAGAATGATAGAATGAGAGAAGACTTTTCTCTCTTGGCTCTCATAATCCAAAACCATCATCACAAAAATAGTAATCAAGTATTGTGTAAATTGGTTTAAGCTACAATAGCCATATCATTTCATGCACTCATTTCTCACAAGAGAAACAAGCAAGTAAAAAGTCTTTGCCATGAAATGATAGCCAATGTCATCATGATGGTCAACTAGTCCAACCTAGTCAACCGGTCAACAAAGTCAACCCCTCAACAACCATGTCATCATAATACTTAATTAATATTATTGTTAATCATAGATCATATTCTCATTAGGGTTGAGCAAAAAAGTCAATAGTCAACAGTCAACGGTCAACAACCCTAATGAGAATCCTCTGCCTCTGTCTCTCCGTCAACTGTACATACACAGCCGCATCCGCGTTCCAAGGAACACGAATACATACTGGATAAATCCATCCCAATACGTACACTAGGATCTGGCTTAAACCAAAGCCCGCTAGTGTAAACTGTCCGGACACTGTACGTGCATAAGTGCACGGATGTGACCGAACCCTGTCGCAAAACCATGCGACCTGTCGCAAAACCATGCGACCTCTACTCTTTTGCCTAAAGGCGAATAGCTTTCTGTGTGGGACTCTAAAGACTCGACACTACGCTGGCAGTGGGTTTAACCACAGACCGCAAGCGGCACTAGCTGTGCGTAACGGTCCCCAGGTAGATGCCGACAAGAAGACTGACGAGGTGAAACCCATCTGAACTCCTACTGAGCCTGAATGTGACATTCTCCGTACAGTCCGGTCTGTTCGTCTGATACATCGCATGGCGGGCCTAGGGAGGCGGTAAACGTCAGTCCCCTAATAGCGGTCCAAGTCGTGTCGGAGTGAAGCCCAAAATACCCTGAGATAACACTGGAAGCCTACCAGTATATCTCGATTGCCCTGGCCAGGGACTACTCGTGTAATGGCTCTCCTAGACATAGCGCGATGTCAACCCCCAATACCGGGAGAGACGAATCCTGTCTAACCGTCACTGCCTCCAAGTGCTTCGGGACTGTACCCAACTACTACCTGTTTGCACGACTCCTTTGAGCCGTGGTAGGGTAGTAATCAAAGTACAGTGGGAACACACTCGAGGCGAAGTGACAGTGTCAAGTCAGCGGACTAAGCTGTACTCATGTCACTTGGGAACTGATAACTGATGATAGATATAATACCAACCGGTCAGTTCCCGACGAGTCCTGTCCAGTGTACTCGTAACCTAACGAGCACCCGTATACTATCTCCAGTACGACGTACTGATGGCTGTGGGACAGACCATCTCCCACACTAGGATGAGAAGCGCATACGCTAGTCTACTCCGGAGTATCGATGCCCTGTCTCGATAGTCCTGCGACTAGGGACCTGTATAAGGATGTGCTTATAGATTACCCAGCCCCCACTAGTGTGACTGCCATCACAACGCTGGTAATCAAGCAAAGATCCTAAGGGCTCCACTAATGTGTATAGGTTGTTAGTTATATGTATGCCCTAGAGGCCATTACTGTACATAGGATGTATATTGTAGTGGATGCTGGGACATATATAGGGGAGGACTTTCTTGCTCGACATGATAGTATGCTATCTGGTTGCTCTTTACCTTACCGTGTATACTGATTGTCTCCCTGTTACACGTTGGTAAAGCCCTTAGGATGTGTACTTGACTACCTGGACTATGATGCAGATCATACTAGTGGGGACATGGTAGTCCATAAGTACATCCTTCAAGGTCCCTAGTCGTGGGTATATCGAGACGGGGCATCGATATACCAGAGTAGACTAGCGTATACCTTCTCGACCCATACAGATGGGCGATGGATGATCCCATATCCATTGGTGTTTGACATCAGAGATGATATACGGGTGCTCAGTGGAGACTGGGTACACTGGACGGACTCGCCGAGAACTCCCAGCTGGTATTATACCTCACGTCAGATGGCAGTTCTCTGGTGACACTGGTACAGGTTAGTCTGCAGACCCGAGATCGTCATAGAGTCTTGTGTGATTCCCACTGTGCTTTGATTTCCACCTTACCACGTCCAAGAGGGCGTGCAAAACGGTGGCTTTTGGGTACAGTCCCGAATCACATGGAGGCAATGAGCGATAGGAGGGGATTCGTCTCTCCCGGTATATGGAGTTGATGTTGCGCTGTGTTCGATTGGCTATAGCCGGAAATCCCTGGCCAGGGTTGCTGAGATATACTGGTAAGTGTTACCAGTAGTTTCTTGAACTGTTATAGACCTCATATCGACACGACTTATCGAGCTATTGGGGTCTGACGTTTACCACCCCTAGGCGAGATATGCGACATATCAGACGAACAGACCGGACTGTACGGTAAGTGTTACTGGTTGGATTCACAGGAGTGTGAGCGGGCTTGCTCGTCGATCTTCTGATCGCTCAATACCCGGGTGGCCGTTACGTTTAGCAGACCGCATACGGCTTGTGGGTGTTTGATATGATCATCACCTGCTGCCGGCGTATTGACGAGTCTTTAGAGTCCTACACAGAGGTTTCCTGGCTCAAGCGAAACGAAATAGGAGCGCATATGAGATATGTGCGGGACCGAGAATAATGCGTGTATGTGATACCGTATTCCATTCTCGCGATGAATGTATCGATTGGTTGTATGCGATATAACCTAGTTATCGATTCAATATAAGCCGATACATTGGATATTAGTCGGTTGTATGCGATATGACCGGATCGTTAAATCAAGTGTTGATTTAATGTATAATTATATATTTGATATATTACTTTGCATTAACTTGTTTGTTTCACTTTAAATGGATTTTCTCACTTGATGTGCACATTGTATATGTGATATACTTTTGTACATTTGATTGTATCATGTTTGATGATACATGATAGTATGGGTGTATGTTTAGTTTAAACCTTGGTTAAGTAAATGGTTAGGGTTTTTATTTATTTATTCATTTATTTATTTATTTATTTTTGGCAAAAGAAAAGAAAATGGTGGCTTATTTTGTTTTATAGTTGAAGCTTCATGAAGCTTTGAAAAAGTCTACCATTTTTGTTTCATGCCTAACCTAACCATTCACCTAACCTTAGTTTACTCTCTACACATAACCATGGTTGCAAGATGATAGATATCACTTCATTTTCTTTTTCTAAAATAACTTATCATATTTCTTTTCTTCTTCTTCTTCTTGTTCAAGAAGAAGAAAGTTTGCAACCATCAATGGTGACTTGATGAAATGAGTGAGAAATCCAATTATAAAGTGAACCCACTTCCTATTTCTTCATCCTCTACCACTTTCCAAGTAGTATAGGGTGTTTTCTTCACAAGTTTCATGACTTGGTGAAGTTGGAGCTTGATCTTGTGTTGCCTCGACGTAGATCATCTTCGGCATCGAAGTCGACGACCTAGCCCGCCCATTTCTCCGATGAAGCCGACGCTAGAGCCCGGGATCCGATGATCGCAGCGAGGGGTCTTCATCGCGGAGCTATAGAGGTGGAGGACCGGATCTACAAAGGTTGTATTTCCGTTCACTTAGTTAAGTTGTTAACTAGTTGCATGTTTCGCCTAAAATTCTAGTTAACGATCTAGTCTAGGGTTTCTCGGCACCGTTAAATTTGAAATTGGCATGGTTGATTCCTTGTGAGACCTCATTGGAGTGCCTAGGAACCCTACAGTGGTATCAGAGCCAAACTAGAGCCTTAGTCGAAGTGTAGACGACGTTTGAAACCCGAACGAACATCGAAACCCTAATCCAAAATGCTCTCTGGAAATTTTCTGAAAATTTGGATTTTTGCAAATTAAAAATATGCAGAAAATTAAGCAGGGTATTATATGAATTACTGTGAAATACGGGGGCCTAATTCAATTGAACCACCGTGCAACCGCGGCACGAGCCAGGCATGTGCGGTGGTTCAGCGGCCGTACGGTCTCCTCTTGCATTGAGTTTTGCACAGTAATTCCTATTTTCTGTTGCTGAGTTTTCTGGGAATTTTTAATTTGCACTCAACGGTTGAGCATTCTGGGGTTGTTTTGGGGATTCGATAATTCGATCGGAAATTTCAAACTTTGTCTATGTGACTTTCCGGATATTTTTAATTTGCAAAAATCCAACAGTTGAGCATTCTGGGGTTGTTTTGGGGATTTGAAATTTCCGATCGAATTATCGAATCCCCAAAACAACCCCATAATTGGTATCGAATTTTTAATTTGCACTCAACAGTTGAGCATTCTGGGGTTGTTTTGGGGATTCGATAATTCGATCGGAAATTTCAAACTTTGTCTATGTGACTTTCCGGATATTTTTAGAATATGTTAAAAAGTTCGACCGGATATAAATACCCATCTTTTCCCCTGTCGGGAAATTTCCAAGTGTTGGATCTTTCCGTGGTTTAATAACGTTCTAAGTAATGCAAGTAACGCGATGGACCATCTAGAAGACAACAAACCTTAACTCGATTATGTGACCGTCTTGAACTGCCCTTTGAACCTTAGGGTTTGGGGCAGTACGGCGTGCCACATGTGAGGCGTTGGCTTGACCCTTCTACGGCTGGACCGTTGGTACTGAGGCATGAACTGAATGTTTTTAAACTTATATCATGTGTTGAGCTGTATCGGGAAAACTTGGGTGTTTGATTGTTCGATCGGAAAGTTTAACATTTTCTGTTTATCTGGAATGTGATACAATAATTGGAATTCACAAGTAGTTATGAGATAACTGTTTGAATGTTATAAACATAGCACTTTAGTCTCACTTGATCGGTTGCCACGGAATTTTGATGTGATCAAAAGTCCGTCGCAATCACGTAGCGTACGCGGATACTCGCCGGATAAACTTAATAGACAGCTACACCCCATAGCCCCGACCAAGTGACTGTAGGAGAACCCCGTCACCGAAAGCATCCGTTCGGGTGCTCGCGGCAGCGGTGTTCCGCCTTGGTGCACTTCGTCGACGGTATTAAGGGTGCGACTGTCTACTGAAGTTTGCGACGAGCATTCGATCAGGATATCGGGAATCTTGTTGAATTGCCCGATTATGTATTGAAAAGTGTTTTCGATTTTGAGACTAAAATGCGGGGTTTATAATTGTTAAGCATGCGATGTCTAAGGAATTCATTTGATTAGGCATGCGATGTCTATGGAGGTTGCGGATTCCAACTGTTGTAGTTTTACACTTTCTTTTCTGTGACCGTAAGTGTAATATGTGATATCGCCGGTTTCGTTGCTATATGTCAACGACAATTGGGATACGCATGTTTACTTACGTTGATGACATGTGATGTTATGTATTGCTGGATATGTTATATTGGATCGTCGTGGTTGAATAACCGGGGGTTTTTATGTGAGACGAGTGTTTTTCATTTTCATTCATGTAAAAACTTGTATGTAATATTCTTTTATTGGGGCACTTCCCGGTTGCGGAAGTTGTCACCGTTGATGTATATTATTTACTTTTCCGCACTAGGATAGACCCAAGGAGGAGGGCACAAGTAACCGGGTTCTGGAGTACAGTGGGAGACCAACTCGAGGAGTCGAGTCCGGGTCTCCTAACTTTAGAATTGGTAGGGTTGCTTGCCGCTCTCGTAGGGGTCTAGGGGTGTGGGTTTGGCTATTCATCGCGACCGTGGAATCCGTGTTTTATACTGGCTCGTATTGAAAACACGGACGTCCTAGTATATCCAATATTTCATATGATTTTCTGCTGCGATATCTGTGATGTGATCATGTGATGTTCTGTGATAGATACAGTATATAGTATATATGATATATTATATAGACGTTACTTATGTTTTACACCCGCGCTAGCCCTGCCCTGCTCTGCCGTTAGTTACCTAACCTAACGGTGCACGAGGGGACATCGAGGCGAATGCGGATTGCATAAGTGTACGTCGTATTTATCTGTGATGTTTAGGTACTTAAATGATGGGACTTCATTAATGTGATTAATGAAATAAAAGAAACCTAAAGATGTTGTAGAATCGAATTTCAAAATAAAACAGGTAGCTACAGTTCTTGCTTTGCACAGCGGTATATGTAATATATCCTGCACCTTATTCGATAAGGAAAGGACCGAGATCCCTTCACCGGGAGTGACTCCTTTAGCAATAACTGGCAGATGCTACAACCCTCGGTTTGTCTTTTGATCGCTTCTATAGTTTCTGCTTTGCACAGTGATATATATGATATATCCCGCACCTCATTCGACGAGGAAAGGACCGACAATCCCTTCACCAGGAGTGACTCCTTTAGCAAAACTAGAAAAGCCTCAAAAACACTCCATTTCAAAAGATCATTTGATTCTACAACGATATCAAGTTCATTACGCAATAGGTTTTCAGAAAAACCTATCGTAGCCCTCCGTCATTTCAGATAAGTGGTAGTTAGTATTCGTGCTACGTTTGTTGGCCTGCGTCAAGGCGTAGTGTGCGGTAGCTAACTAGTATTTATCTGCTTATGCATATGATGCAGATTGGATTAGGGTAGTCGTGCGACTTTGTTGGCCTGCGTCAAGGGTCGTGCGGGTGGGTTTAATTCAATCAGGAAATGACGGGTTGAACTTGACTAGCGCACTATGGTTTGTTGGCCTGCGTCAAGGTCATAGGACGCTAGGGGCAAAATATTATCGGGAATTTCAAGTGTTGAAATTTGCAATGAGATTGCATACCTTCTATGAGATAGTTGGATCCCGATACCCGCTGCGAGTAATTGTTACTCCTGGGAGAGTTTTACACATTACAATTAGCCGATCAAGTAGGTGTCTAGAAAGGTGTCAACGGGGTTACGCCTCTGGGAAAACGAGGTTTACATTAATTAGGTCCGTGCGAAAGCACGGGGCACCTCCCTCAAAGTACCGACACTGGCCTGGCTGAAAGATTGGCGAACTTGTAGCGTGTAATTAATCCCGGCTAGTCTTTCCTTTTAGGGTTTGAAGGAAGATTTGATAAAAACAGTGGGAGCCATCCTGATTAGATAAAATAATAACCAATCTATTCTTGCAAGAGCGCACGCTGAGTGTTTTCTTCTCTCTCTCTCCAGGTAGCGACCATATCACGCCTTAATCAAGATAATAATACGGAATATTGACCGAACCCGCTTGTTATACTGAGCTGGGGAACGTTGGTCCCGATCCAACTTATAATTGTTATAAGACAGAGCAGGAAATTGGGGATTACCAGAATTCCCGTGCCGCCCAAACGAAGAAAGTGCATAGTGATGCATCATCTTCGGGTGTGTTCATTACAGAGAACTGTTTCTCAAATGTCCTTTACGTCTTGGGCATATGATACCGGATCAGGATCCCACATATGTAATCTGTTACATGGGCTACAGATAGGTAAAAAACTGAGAACGGGTGATAAGTTTCATGAGCCAGAAAACGGGGCAAGTGTTGCAGCCAAGTCTGTTGGTCACTGTCACCCTGTATTACAAATACATTGATTCTGAACGAATGTTATTAGATACCGAACCTGATATACAAAATCATATCAGTCTCTTTACTAGTAAAGAAATGATAAAATTTTGTATTGTTGGATAATGTTTTGAACATTTCCTATATCAAAAGTTGATCGGTTCAGGCACGTTATCTAAAAGCATTGATGTTCTAAATCAAACTACAGTTTTTTAGTATACAGAACACACACAAGAGGAGGAGTTCAGAAATGAACGAATCCTTCTTGAGGCATTGTAGACTAGGTCATATCAATGCGACCCGACTGGCTGAAGTTGCATTCAGATGCATATTTAAATTAGTTTGAATTTACATCTCATGAAAACTTGCCGGTCATGTCACAAAGATAAGATGACCACAGATCTGTTTATTGGATGCAGAGAAAGAGTTAGTTGAACTCTTGGATGATACATGTTGATGTATGTATGGTCCCCTGTCTACACATTCCAAGACCGGTTCTTAGTACTTCATTACATTCTCTGATGATCTCTTTAGATTCAGACATATGTTCCTGTTGAAACACAAGTCCGAACCTTTTGAGATATTCACAGAATATAAGTTAGAAGTAGAGAACCAATACGGGTATAAGTATTATGTCCTTTGATGTGATCGAGGAGGAGAATACTTGAGCACGGAAATCCTGGACTATTCTAAAGGAGAATGAGATTCTTTCTCAGTATCACTCCTCCGTATACACCATAGCACGATGGTATATCGGGGCAGAGCAATCACACCCTATTTGATAAGGTGTGCTCTATGATGAGTACTACTGAGTTTCCTATTTCCTTTTGGGAATAATGCACTTGAGAAGTTGCATACCTATTGAATAGGGTTCGAATCAAATCTGTGCCTACCATTCCATATAAGATATGGTATGGGAAGAACCCATCTCTTAAGATAGTTAAGATTTGTGGTTGTCCGGCCTATGTCTAAAAGCAAAATCCGGACAAGATCGAGGCAAGGTCTGTTATGTAGAACTGCAAATGTTCCAGCTATACAAACTGTGGCTGATGATTTGGTAGAACCGAAGGATTCAATAGTAACCAACGAACCTCAGCCTCTCCGCCGATCTAGTAGGGTTCCTCACCCACCTGAGAGTTACTTCGGTTTCTCTATGATAGTGGGAGCGAGGATTGCATCATGAGATGATGACCCAACTAGTTTCGAGCTGGCCATCTGGAGTGAGACTCTGTAAGAATGGCTGGATGTTTATCGATCTGAGATGGAATCCATATACACCAACAAAGTATGGACTTTGGTTGCTATATCTGAAGGGTTAAATCCCCATCAGGAGCAAGTATATCTTGAGAAGATTACTTGGTGTACATGGAAAAGTTGAGACTTTCAAAGCTAGGCTTGTTAAAGGTTTTCGTCATCGACCAGGCGTGGATAATGATGAAACCTTTTCCAGTGGCTATGCTTAAGTCCATCCAGATCCTACTTGCCATGGCTACATACCATGACTACGATATCTGGCGGTTGGGTGTCATGACTGCTTTTCTAAATAATGTTTTAGAAGAGTGCGTCTATAAGTACACAGCCAGAGGGCTTCGTAGACAGTGGGAGCAGCAGAAACGTGTGCAAGATGTTTTATATGATAAAGCAGGCATCGCGGAGTTGGAACGTCTGTTTTGATGTAGTAGTCAAAGAGTTTGACTTCATCAAAATGGTAGATGAACCTTGTAGATACAAAAAGGTAGTAGGGAGTATGGTGACGATCCTCGTAGAGTACGTGGATGACATACTCTTGATATGAAAGGAGTTTCCTATGCTACGGTCGGTCAATCTCCGCTTATCACAATGATTCTCCATAAAGGATCAAAGTGATACCTACTAAATCCTAGATCTTGGATCTATGAGATAGATCTAATTGGATATTAGGATACTCACTAGTTGTAGTGAGATGGTATCAATTGATCCTGGGGAGAATCACTGGAAGGGTTCCATGATGATAAAGACGACTGAATGTCAGTCACAGGCATTGTCTTTACCCTCAGTAAAGGGATGGTATGTTGGAAGAGTTCCAAGCTAGATACCGTGGCATACTAGACGATAAAGGCTAGATACATCGCTACTTAAGATGCTACCAAAGAGGCAGTCTGGATGTATAATTGTTCATGAGATGAACTTAGTTCCTCCCATTGTGTGAAAATGGAGTTGTGGCTTATGCCAAGGAACGCCCGTCCCATCAGTGATCCAGACATATTCTAAAGCAGTATCACCTGATCATGGAGATAGTTGATCTCCAGGGTGATCAAGGTTAGGAGAGTAGACTCAGAGGACGACACGGCGGATCCACTCACAAAGGCCTTTTCCCAGAGAGAGACTTTTATGGGATGGTTGAGTATGAGATACTATAACCACTGCTACAGATGGCCCTAGTGCAAGTGGGAGATTGTTAGTTATATGTATGCCCTAGAGGCCATTACTGTACATAGGATGTCTATTGTAGTGGATGCTGGGACATATATAGGGAGGACTTTCTTGCTCGACATGATAGTATGCTATCTGGTTGCTCTTTACCTTAACGTGTATACTGATTGTCTCCCTGTTACACGTTGGTAAAGCCCTTAGGATGTGTACTTGACTACCTGGACTATGATGCAGATCATACTAGTGGGGACATGGTAGTCCATAAGTACATCCTTCAAGGACCCTAGTCGTGGGTATATCGAGACGGGGCATCGATATACCAGAGTAGACTAGCGTATACCTTCTCGACCCATAAAGATGGGCGATGGATGATCCCATATCCATTGGTGTTTGACATCAGAGATGATATACGGGTGCTCAGTAGAGACTGGGTACACTGGACGGACTCGCCGAGAACTCCCAGCTGGTATTATACCTCACGTCAGATGGCAGTTCTCTGGTGACACTGTTACAGGTTAGTCTGTAGACCCGAGATCGTCATAGAGTCTTGTGTGATTCCCACTGTGCTTTGATTTCCACCTTACCACGTCCAAGAGGGCGTGCAAAACGGTGGCTTTTGGGTACAGTCCCGAATCACATGGAGGCAATGAGCGATAGGAGGGGATTCGTCTCTCCCGGTATAGGGAGTTGATGTTGCGCTGTGTTCGATTGGCTATAACCGGAAATCCCTGGCCAGGGTTGCTGAGATATACTGGTAAGTGTTACCAGTAGTTTCTCGAACTGTTATAGACCTCATATCGACACGACTTATCGAGCTATTGGGGTCTGACGTTTACCACCCCTAGGCGAGATATGCGACATATCAGACGAACAGACCGGACTGTACGGTAAGTGTTACTGGTTGGATTCACAGGAGTGTGAACGGGCTTGCTCGTCGATCTTCTGATCGCTCAATACCCGGGTGGCCGTTACGTTTAGCAGACCGCTTACGGCTTGTGGGTGTTTGATATGATCATCACCTGCTGCCGGCGTATTGACGAGTCTTTAGAGTCCTACACAGAGGTTTCCTGGCTCAAGCGAAATGAAATAGGAGCGCATATGAGATATGTGCGGGACCGAGAATAATGCGTGTATGTGATACCGTATTCCATTCTCGCGATGAATGTATCGATTGGTTGTATGCGATATAACCTAGTTATCGATTCAATATAAGCCGATACATTGGATATTAGTCGGTTGTATGCGATATGACCGGATCGTTAAATCAAGTGTTGATTTAATGATTTAATGTATAATTATATATTTGATATATTACTTTGCATTAACTAGTATTGGTTCACTTTAAATGGATTTTCTCACTTGATGTGCACATTGTATATGTGATATACTTTTGTACATTTGATTGTATCATGTTTGATGATACATGATAGTATGGGTGTATGTTTAGTTTAAACCTTGGTTAAGTAAATGGTTAGGGTTTTTATTTATTTATTCATTTATTTATTTATTTCTTTTTGGCAAAAGAAAAGAAAATGGTGGCTTATTTTGTTTTATAGTTGAAGCTTCATGAAGCTTTGAAAAAGTCTACCATTTTTGTTTCATGCCTAACCTAACCATTCACCTAACCTTAGTTTACTCTCTACACATAACCATGGTTGCAAGATGATAGATATCACTTCATTTTCTTTTTCTAAAATAACTTATCATATTTCTTTTCTTCTTCTTCTTCTTCTTCAAGAAGAAGAAAGCTTGCAACCATCAATGGCGACTTGATGAAATGAGTGAGAAATCCAATTCTAAAGTGAACCCACTTCCTATTTCTTCATCCTCTACCACTTGCTAAGTAGTATATGGTGTTTTCTTCACAAGTTTCATGACTTGGTGAAGTTGGAGCTTGATCTTGTGTTGCCTCGACGTAGATCGTCTTCGGCATCGAAGTCGACGACCTAGCCCGCCCATTTCTCCGATGAAGCCGACGCTAGAGCCCGGGATCCAATGATCGCAGCGAGGGGTCTTCATCGCGGAGCTATGTAGGTGGAGGACCGGATCTACAAAGGTTGTATTTCCGTTCACTTAGTTAAGTTGTTAACTAGTTACATGTTTCGCCTAAAATTCTAGTTAACGATCTAGTCTAGGGTTTCTCGGCACCGTAAAATTTGAAATTGGCATGGTTGATGCCTTGTGAGACCTCATTGGAGTGCCTAGGAACCTTACAAAGGTGATATACTAAAATAAACACATGTACACATTGAAGTAGAAACAAACCAAGTAGCATACTACTATTTTGAGCAAGATTGTATATACAAGGTGAATATCTCATGCTTCCATTAAGTAATATACAAACTAGTATGATACAGTAATGGCCTCTAGGGCATATACACTAACAATCTCCCACTTGCACTGAGGCCATGTACTGGCGTATCGAAGACCTATCATCTCGATCAGCCGCTCGAACTGAGTCTGGGGCAAGGCCTTGGTGAATGGATCTGCAGTGTTATCTTCTGAAGCGACCCTCCGAACCTCGACCTCCTGGCGATCCACGATCTCCCTGATCAGGTAATACCGCCTCAAGATGTGTCTGGATCTTTGATGGGACCTGGGTTCCTTCGCTAAAGCTATAGCCCCGTTGTTGTCGCAATACAGAGGTATTGGATCAACAATGGACGGAACTACCTGAAGTTCTTTCAAGAACTTCCTCATCCAGACAGCTTCTTTTGCGGCATCAGATGCAGCGATGTATTCCGCTTCCATCGTCGAGTCTGCAACGGTTTCCTGTTTGGAACTCTTCCAACACACCGCCCCTCCATTGAGGGTAAAGACAAAACCCGACATGGACTTGGAATCATCCTTGTCACTCTGGAAGCTGGAGTCAGCAAAGGCATCGATCTGGAGGTCTTTTCTGCCATACACCAAGAACATCTCCTTAGTCCTTCTCAGGTACTTGAGAATGTTCTTTACCACTATCCAGTGTTTCTCCCAAGGGTTTGACTGATACCGGCTTACCACACTCAGTGCATAAGCTACATCCGGTCTGGTACACAACATCGCATACATTATAGAGCCTACCGCAGAAGCGTAGGGTATAATAGACATGCGATCCCATTCCAAATCAGTCTTGGGAGACATCTCTTTGGAGAGGGTGATCCCGTGACAAGCCGGTAGATTACTGCGCTTGGAATCTTCCATACTGAATCTTTTCAGTATGGTGTCGATGTACCTGGACTGCGAAAGTCCTAATATCCTCTTGGATCTAACACGATGGATCCGGATCCCCAGGATGTATGAGGCATCACCCAGGTCTTTCATGGAGAACCTGTGTGACAAGAACCCCTTGACAGATTGTAGCATAGGAATGTCATTTCCTATTAAGAGAATGTCATCCACGTATAAAACGAGGAATACTACAGTTCTCGCTACAAATCTACTATAGATGCATGGTTCATCTGGATTTTTGATAAAGCCAAATTCCTTGACCGTCTCATCAAAACAGATGTTCCAACACCGCGATGCCTGCTTTAGTCCGTAGATGGACTTAAGCAACTTGCACACCTTTCCGCTGCTCCCACTCTGAATGAAACCCTCTGGCTGGTCCATATAGAAACACTCCTCTAAATTTCCATTTAGAAAAGCGGTCTTTACGTCCATCTGCCAAATCTCATAATCGTGGAATGCAGCAATGGCAAGAAGGATCCGAATGGATTTCAGCATAGCTACTGGAGAAAAGGTCTTGTCATAGTCCAAACCAGGTCTTTGACGAAAACCCTTTGCAACCAGTCTAGCTTTATAGGTCTCAACCTGTCCATCTACACCAATCTTCCTTTTGAAGATCCACTTGCATCCTACGGGTTTTACCCCGTCTGGAGCAATGTCCAACGTCCATACTTTGTTGGTGTACATGGACTCCATTTCGGTCCGCATTGCATCCAGCCATTTTACCGAGTCGACGCTCTGAACGGTTTGCTGGAAGCTAGTAGGCTCATCATAATCTATGATGCAATCCTCTCTATCCCCGTCTATGAGAAAACCGTAGTATCTCTCGGGCGGATGAGACTGCCTACTACTCCTGCGGAGCGGCATAGGAATGTCCTGTTCTTTTGAACCCTCTGGTTCCACTAAGTTTTCAGTAACAGTCTGTGGTTCTGGAATTTCTTCCAGTTCTACTGCGCTCCCACTTATTTCCTTTTCTAAGAACTGGTGTTCTAGAAAGTGGGCATGACGAGAAACAAAAACCTTTTGTTCCTCTTCGCAGTAGAAGAAATATCCCTTGGAATTCTTTGGATATCCCACAAACTTGCACTGTACTGAGCGTGCCTCGAGCTTGTCCGCATGCTGCTTTTTAACAAAAGCTGGACTTCCCCATGTCTTACTGTGCTTAAGATAGGGTCTCTTCCCACACCACATTTCATATGGTGTAGTAGGCACAGTCTTAGTTCGAACTCGGTTCAAAAGGTATGTAGCTGATTCTAGCGCATACCCCCAGAATGATCGCGGTAACTCAGCGTTACTCATCATGGACCGTACCATATCCAATAGGGTTCGGTTCCGTCTCTCCGATACACCGTTATGTTGCAGAGTGTATGGAGGAGTAAGCTGAGAGAGAATTCCGTTCTCTTTTAAATAGTCCAGGAACTCGGCACTTAAGTATTCTCCACCTCGATCTGATCTTAGAATCTTGATTCTTTTGCCGGTTTGTTTTTCTACTTCATTCTTATATTCCTGGAATTTTCCAAAGGCTTCGGACTTATGTTTCATTAAGAAGACATAATCGTACCTTGAAAAGTCATCCGTAAAAGTAATGAAGTAAGAATAACCGTTTCGCGCATGTGTAGACATTGGACCGCACACGTCGCTGTGTACGAGTCCCAAGAGCTCGCTCGCTCTTACTCCGTGTTCAGTGAACGGAGTCTTTTTCATCTTTCCTTTGAGACGGGATTGACAAGTGGCATACGATTGATATTCGAACGGATTCAAATATCCTTCTGTATGTAACTTCGTCAACCTTCTCTCATTGATATGACCTAGTCTACAATGCCATAAGAAAGTCTGATTTATTTCCGGAGACTTTCTTTTGTATGTATTCTGGACGTTGAAAATCTGTGGTTGGTTTAATACGTATATACCATTGCTTAATATACCTGACCCAATCAGAACTTGATTAAGGTGAATGTTTACAACATTACTTACAAACGCAAATTCATAACCTTCTTTAGAAACTAAAGATACAGAAATGATATTACTAGTTGCGTTGGGTACAAAAAAGCAATTACGCAAAACCAAAACATGTCCATCTGACATTCCCAGGTGATAGTCCCCCACGGCCTTAGCATCCATGCTAGCTCCGTTTACAACTCTGAAGGTCATGTCACCTGCCTTCAAAACCCTACGGTTTCTCAACGCCTGCAAAGAATTACAGATATGAGATCCTGATCCGGTATCCAATACCCAGGAAGTAGAGTTTATTGAAAGACAGTTTTCAATAACATACACACCTGAAGCTGAAGCCGCAACCTGCTTCAATTCCTGTGTCCTGGCTTTCCAAGCCCTGCAATCATTCTTCCAGTGTCCTTTCTTATGACAATAGAAGCAATCTTCTTTATCCACAAGCTGCCCCGCTTTCTTTGTTGCTTTTGCTTTTCCCTTCGTATCCACTTTACTAACACCGCCCTTGGTTTGGCGAAGGTTTTCTTCTTCTTTCCCTTGGCTTTCGCCTTGGACCTAGAAGAGGAAGATCCTCCTACAAACAAAGTGGATGTTTCCCTACCTTTCTGTAGGGTGCCCTCTGCACTCCTCAGCATGTTGAGGAGTTCTGAAAGTTCAACTTCCTTTTCTTGTAAGTTGAAGTTCAGTATAAACTGGGCGTAAGTGGAAGGAAGAGACTGGAGAATCAAGTCCGTATAGAGCTCGTTCTCTAACGTGGTCCCAAGTTCCGCGAGCTCCTCAATGAAGCCAATCATCTTAAGCACGTGTTCCGCTACCGATGATCCGATGGCCAAACTTGCCGAAAATAACTTCTTCGACACTTCGTATCTTGCGATACGAGATTGCTCTCCATACAGTTCTTTTGTATGGAGAAATATGGATTCGAGGCCCATATTCTCGTGCCTCCTCTGATGTTCGTTGTCCATAGATGCAAGTACGAGGCACTTGGCCTTCGCGCTATCAATCTCCCAAGTCTTATGGATTTCCTTATCCGCGACGCTGGAGGTGGGACTTGGGACAGGGGGAGCTTTGGTGGTAAGAAGATACCCCAGCTTGTCGTAAGTGATTGCCATTTTGACATTCCTGAGCCAATCTTTGTAGTTTGGCCCTGTCAGTATGTTTTTATCTAGAAGTAACTTAAGTCCAGTCATGTCGATTGGTCGCTGCAATTAGGAGAGAGAAGAAGAAACACTCAGCATGATTCTCTTGAAAGATTAGAGTGGTTTTTAGTTTGTCTAAACAGGATGGCTCCCACTGTTTCTCAAATCCCTCCTCAAACCAAAAAGGAAGAATTAGTCAGGATCAATCTCACCGTACTATACTTGCTTAACCGTTCGGCCAGGCTGGTGTCGGTACTTCGAGGGAGGTTTTCCAACGCTTTCGCGAAGTTCTTTAATATAAGAACCTCTTTTCCCTGGGGGCGTAGCCCCGCTAACACCTTTCTAGACACCTACTAGGTTTATAGCATTGATCGTTAAGTGAGAAATTTCCCGAGTAGTAGCATATACTCACAGTAGGATCGGGATCCAAATATCATCGCGTGACAAAACTGAAGGAATCCTACCAGAATCATCACACTCCAAATGGTATGCAACACTAGCAAGTTTCAGTTCTTTTGAAACTCCCGATGTGGATTTTTGCCCCATGCTCTTATGACCTTGACTTTAGCCAAAATATCATAAGTCACATGTTAAGTTCTCCCCGTCATTCTCCAGGTTAATTTGGATCCACCCGTACCTACCCTTGACTTTGGCCAAAATGGCAGTACGACTGTCCCAAACCAACGCATCTATCTATGCTACACATGAATACCCAATAGCTACCAATCACTATACCTTGACTTTGGCCAACATACATAGCTTGAATACTATTGACTATTTATGTGAAACGACGGAGGGCTACGAATGGTTTTGGAGAAACCGTGAACGTAGTGAACTTGATATGGTCGATGGAACGAGATAGCTTTTAAAAGGAGTGGCTCAAACTCCGCATTTTAAAAGTTTGTTTTGAAAAGAACCGAGTGGTTTTTCGAAAGTGTTCCAACGACTTTTACTTGGTTTATTTTCTTGCATTAGTTCTTTTAATGCGTGATATTCTTGCATTAGTTCTTTTAATGCGTCCCATCATTTAATCCTACCATTGTAGAAAACAACCAAAATATGACGTACGCTTATGCCATTCGCATTCGCCACGGGGCCCCGTCATTACCCGTTAGGTTACTTAACTAACGACAGAGCGGGGGCTAGGCTAGCGCGGCTGTAAAACATAAGCAACGCCTAAATAATATCATATATAGATATATTGCAATGATAGACATTTCAGATCATAGATGAACACATTGGATATACTAGGAACCCGCAATTCGTACGAGCCTGTAACGAAAAGCAGATTACACGGTCGCGGTGAATAGCCAATACCCCACCCAAGACCCCTACGGGTGCGGCAAACTACCCGCCAAGTACCCGAAGCGAAGCAACCTCCCTCAACCCCGTGAGTAGGCCACTCGGCACTTCGGCATACCCGGTAGTTTGTGCACCCCCTCCACGGATCTATCGTAGGAGCAAAAACAGTAAAAAGAAATTATACAATGACGGCTACAACCCCGACCCGGTTGTGCGGCCATACAAATAATTATTACATCAATTTACAAATTTACATGAATTGAAAGAAAAGAAAACTCTCGTCTCACAACCCCCGGCTATTCACCCGCGACAATCCAATGAATTCATATACACATTCCAATGACATTACAGATCACAGATTTGTATAACCCCCACTAATCGACATATAGCGATTGGCAGACGTTCAATACAAATATCACATCATAGAAAAAACCCGTCAGCTTAAGTCTTTTAGAAGTTCGATCAAAAATACGGATTTATAGGCCCCAAATACAAAATTTTCGTTCTGGAAAATCTGGGCAGAAAATACATATTCCAAAAATCCCAAAACAACCCCAGAAAAACACTGCACAAAGTTTGGACCTCGGCCGAGTCAACTCGGCCGCGGAACCGCGGCGGGAGCGTGCTCCCGCCGCGTTTCTGCGGCGCTTTGAACGGTTCGTGGGACCAAATTTTGTGGTTATTCTATAAAAAGCCTGAGCCGATTTTTAAGATGAAATTTATTAACTTTTGAACAGAATAAAAATCGGCAGAAACTTGACAACTCAGGTTCGTTTCGTGACTTTTTCTTTGATCGATCTTCTAGTTACTTTGCTAACATGTTAGATAGAGTTTAACTAGGCTCTGATACCACTGTATGTCCATGCTACCTCTCCTGGTACTTTCGAGCATGCGGAATTTGGTGAAAAACAATTTTCTAGAGGTGGTAACATGGACTCAAAACCGGATCTTTGTTAAATATCTAACTAACAACCTAACTAGGAGTTGTTAACTACTCGGTTAGGGTGTTATACCTTTCTGTCTTGAACTCCTTCGTCTTCAAGCCTCGATGGTTGTCCGGATCGGCTTCACTCCGTCGTCTCCTTGCGCCGAAGATAGATCCACCCGAAAGGTTCTACCTTTGGCTTCTTCTTCGATCTTTGAAGAAACTAGTTCACTTGGTTTGCTAAACCTTGTGAACTAGAGTGAGTAGAGAAGAGTGTGTTGGGATTTTCTCTATGGTTCTTCGTTCTCAACACATGAGACAAGTGAACCATAGACAAAAGGAGAGGGAGAGCAAGAGGAAGGAGATGAGAGCTCAAGAACAAGAGAGAGAATGAGAATGAGAGAATGAGAGAAGACTTTTCTCTCTTGGCTCTCATAATCCAAAACCATCATCACAAAAATAGTAATCAAGTATTGTGTAAAATGGTTTAAGCTACAATAGCCATATCATTTCATGCACTCATTTCTCACAAGAGAAATAAGCAAGTAAAAAGTCTTTGCCATGGAATGATAGCCATTATCATCATGATGGTCAACTAGTCCAACCTAGTCAACCGGTCAACAAAGTCAACAAGTCAACAAAGTCAACCCCTCAACAACCATGTCACCATAATACTTAATTAATATTATTGTTAATCATATATCGTATTCTCATTAGGGTTGAGCAAAAAAGTCAATAGTCAACATTCAACGGTCAACAACCCTAATGAGAATCCTCTGCCTCTGTCTCTCCGTCAACTGTGCATACACACCCGCATACGCGTTCCGAGGAACACAAATACATACTGGATAAATCCAATCCCAATACGTACACTAGGATCTGGCTTAAACCAAAGCCCGCTAGTGTAAACTGTCCGGACACTGTACGTGCATAAGTGCACGGATGTAACCGAACCCTGTCGCAAAACCATGCGACCTGTCGCAAATCCATGCGACCTCTACTCTTTTGCCTAAAGGCGAATAACTTTCTGTGTGGGACTCTAAAGACTCGACACTACGCTGGCAGTGGGTTTAACCACAGACCGCAAGCGGCACTAGCTGTGCGTAACGGTCCCCAGGTAGATGCCGACAAGAAGACTGACGAGGTGAAACCCATCTGAACTCCTACTGAGCCTGAATGTGACATTCTCCGTACAGTCCGGTCTGTTCGTCTGATACATCGCATGGCGGGCCTAGGGGGCGGTAAACGTCAGTCCCCTAATAGTGGTACAAGTCGTGTCGGAGTGAAGCCCAAAACACCCTGAGATAACACTGGAAGCCTACCAGTATATCTCGATTGCCCTGGCCAGGGACTACTCGTGTAATGGCTCTCCTAGACACAGCGCGATGTCAACCCCCAATACCGGGAGAGACGAATCCTGTGTAACCGTCACTGCCTCCAAGTGCTTCGGGACTGTACCCAACTACTACCTGTTTGCACGACTCCTTTGAGCCGTGGTAGGGTAGTAATCAAAGTACAGTGGGAACACACTCGAAGCGAAGTGACAGTGTCAAGTCAGCGGACTAAGCTGTACTCATGTCACCTGGGAACTGATAACTGACGATAGGTATAATACCAACCGGTCAGTTCCCGACGAGTCCTGTCCAGTGTACTCGTAACCTAACGAGCACCCGTATACTATCTCCAGTACGACGTCTGATGGCTGTGGGACAGACCATCTCCCACACTGGGATGAGAAGCGCATACGCTAGTCTACTCCGGAGTATCGATGCCCTGTCTCGATAGTCCTGCGACTAGGGACCTGTATAAGGATGTGCTTATAGATTACCCAGCCCCCACTAGTGTGACTGCCATCACAACGCTGGTAATCAAGCAAAGATCCTAAGGGCTCCACTAATGTGTATAGGTGATATACTAAAATAAACACATGTACACATTGAAGTAGAAACAAACCAAGAAGCATACTACTATTTTGAGCAAGATTGTATATACAAGGTGAATATCCCAAGCTTCCATTAAGTAATATACAAACTAGTATGATATAGTAATGGCCTCTAGGGCATATACACTAACACCAGTAAATCTCCTGCCTTGGCCAAGGACTTTTCATGTACTGGCTCTCCTAGACACAGCGCGACCTTACCCCCAATACCGGGAGAGACGAATCCCGGAAGATCCGCTCACTGCCTCCATGTGGCTCGGGACTGTACCCAAGTAAAACCTGTTTGCACGACTCCTTTGAGCCGTGGTAGGGTAGTAATCAAAGTACAGTGGAAACTCACACGAGACAAATGACGATCCCCAGGTCGATGAACTAACATGTACACATGTCACCAGGGAACTGCTATCTGACGTCAGGTATAAGACCAACTAGAATGTTCCCGGCGAGTCCTGTCTGGTGTACTCATAACCCAATGAGCACCTGTATACATCTTAGGTGAACCAACTGACACCAGTGGCTTGTGAGACCGGCCACCGCCCCTCGTCGGTGTCTCGACTGTATACACTAGTCTACTCTGGAGAATCGATGCCCTGTCTCGAAACTCCCACGACTAGGGACCTTTTAAGGATGTGCTTATGGACTACCAGCTCCCACGTATATGATCGCCCTCATACTGTTGGCAGTCAAGCAAGAATCTTAGGGGCTCTATCAACGTGTAATAGCGACCTGTCAGGTCACCTAAAGCAGTACACGATGATAAAGATAAACCAGATAGTATACTATCATCTTGAGTAAGACTGTCTTACTGGGACAGGTCCTCCCTCAACCATTGCAATCACGTGCATGTGATCCAATAATTGACTCTGAGGACACTATCTCCAACAATCTCCCACTTGCACTCAAGGCTAATTATTGCGATGTCGCATACTCACAGCCCGTGTGATACCGAACACCCAACTCCTCTACTAGTCAGTCTCACAAAGCTCGTTTGAGAAACTATTGCGTTCGAGGAATAGCCTCAGTGAGTGGATCCGCATTGATGTTTCTTTCTATGTCTCTCTATATCTCAAGTTCGCGGAGAATGCCATCTCCCGAAATGAGCAATACCTGTCTTAGAATGTGTCTGGATGTCTGATGGGACCTAGCTCATAAATGAACTCCAAATCCAAACTTCTTAGACTGTATCGTCAACTGAACTTAATCAGTATCCTGCTCCATGCTTCCCTCAGTATTGCCTTTGACCACCTGTCCAAAATACTGCCCCTCGTCAGAAGGAAAACTATAACTCTGACAACCTCCCTGTCGTCCAGGTCACCCCGGAAGCCTGGAATGATAACAGTCTCCCGAATGAGGCTGTCGTTATCATATCCCTAGAACATCCACTTATGTTATAAAACCGCTTCCGACTGTTTCTCCAGGATTGGATAAATGTTAACTTCTTGCATCTACTGCAAAAACAACATCTGGTGTGGTACTTGACATCTCATGATTGACTCAATTGCCTAAGCAAGTGATCTGCCAATCATGCACATCCCTCTCCCCTTTAGTCAGTAAGACACCTTTAGAGAGGGTGACTCCATTACCTGCAGGTACACCACCATGCCAAGAGTCGTCCATTCTAAATACTCTTAGAATGCTGTCTAAGTACCCTGATTGGGAAACCACCCAAATCTATATCTAAAGATCTAGTAACCAGAATGTTTGATATAATATCCAAGTCCCATGTGGAGAAACCATTGTGTGACAACCAAAATATAACCGATCGTAGTATAGGAATATCACTTCCTACTCTGTGTATGTCATCCAAATACCAGGACATCACACCCTACTACCTTCTTAACAGATCCATCCCCTATTCTGATGAAGTCAAACTTATGACTGTCATATCAGAAATAGATGATCTATCTCCGCTATATCTGCTTTAGTCTATGAATAGACATAAGCTTCTTGTCCACCAATGCTTCCGCTGCTCCCACTGACTACGACAACCCTCTGGCAGAGTCATATACACGTGCACTTCTAAAGCTAGTTTAGAACGACGCTATACTCATCCTCCTGCCGGGTCTCACAGTCTGGAACAACAGCAATGGTAAGTCTGGGTAAACAAGAACCTCCCTGGCACCGTCCTTGAGCATACCGAAGTACCTCTCGAGTGCCTGAGGTTACCCACCATATCTGCGGAGTGGTCAATGGAATGTCAAACCAGATTGAAACTTTAGGTTCCTATCAAATCTTCAGTAATCGTTTGTGGTTCTGGAATCACTTCCAGTTCTACCATACTCCCACTACTGTTTTCTGAAAAAATCCATTTTTATTAAAACTGTGGCGAGTTTAGAACAATATCACTATTGATCTTTCAGATGGTAGAAAATCAACCCTCGTCATAGCCTGGGTCAACCCACAAACAGCCATTACAGAAACGTGCCTTGAGTTATCCAGAGTCTGGTTTTAAGCATAAGCCGGAAAACTCCCCGTACCTTAACATCATTAAGATATGAACTGTTCTATATCCAATATAGAACTAGAGGCACTGATTTAAGTGAACTAGATTCAAATCATGCAGCTGTCCTCAGTGCATGTCAACTAAAATGGAAAGAGGCCGATCAGCGTTACTCAACTTAGGAATGCTTCTAATTATGAGTAACCTGAAAGAGAAGCAAGTTCTCTTAGTCATTACAATCAACTGAATACCATACACAAGTATCTACATCTTCGATCACATTGAAGAATCCCGATAATTGCAATACCTGGTTCTTTACTGTATTCATATACCTATAACTTCTCAAAATTCGGACCCTGTGTTTCCACGAAACACCTGCCAAAAAACTAGAGAAGTCATAAGTAAACCGAATATAGTATGAGAACCAACCCCTCTGTCCTCATGGACGCTGGACAACATACAATACTCTGTATAAGTCCCTTCAGTTTAATAACTCATTCCCTACGTGTCGTAGGTTGAAAACTGTACTTGTAGTTAAGAAGAATTACACCGCTGTTTAATGCTCCTTACCTAATCATCCACTGATATAGGTAAATGTCATAGACATAATTTCAAAAAGGTATATCTCACTCTATAAAAATAGACGTACAGATATATCAATTTGAAATTGGTGCATAACAGCGGATATTCAAAACCAAATATTTGTCGTCCGGCAAACAACCCAGGTAACTTCCTCAAATATCACCGATTACAACGAATCCCGATATAATGAGGATAACCACCCAATTCCCAATAACTTACTCCCACTCATCATCTGTAAAACCATACAGATGTGAGAATCATACCTGGTAAATACATACTCTGGAGCAAGTGTCTAATTGGGAAATCAGTCTTCTTTTAACAGTACACAGTGAAAATGAAACATTGAAATGTTTCGATTGGGTATCCTGGTATTCCTAGTAATGCCTCTTCCATTATCCAGATTCATAACTGTAACCATATAAATCTTTGCCACCTCTCCAAATCCCTTTATATGTCTTTAGTCATTACCTTCTGTACACTCATTTAGGCCAAATGGTTTTCTTCCTTCCCTACCGTTCGGCACCACCCTATGGTTTGGAAGAAGACTATCCAATAAGCATAATGGGTGTACTGTCCTAATCCTTGGAGCACTCGCACTGCGAGAGAAGGTGAAGATAAAAGGTAACCGAATAAACTTTATTCCTATTTCTCCTGAACCAGAATCCAACCTCGAACTGGAACGAGTTCCTTTCGAGTTCGTATATAACCATACGATGGAGTATCGAATAAACTATGGATCTTCGTAGTGATACGGAGTGTTCTGGAGAAATACAAAGGTGAAGTGGGAGTGGTAATGAAATACCTGGTTTGGTCGTGAATATCAGTCGCAATTTACTCTGCCCTCTTACTAATCCCTTTCTTTGTCTTTACATAATACCTTCTGTACACCATCGTTAGGCTAATTGGTTTTCTTCATTCCCTACCGTTCGGCACCAGCCTAAGGTTTGGAAGAAGACTGTCCAATTTGCATAATAGGTGTACTATCTCCTAAACCATGGAGTACTCGCAACCTGATAGAAGGTAAAAGGAAAAGACAACTGAATAGTCCTATTCGTTTTCTCCAGAACCAGAAACCATCCTCGAATAAATTCCTTCGAGTTCGTATATAACCATACGATGGTTTTGTCCAATGGAAGTGGACGTTCGTAGTAATACGGGGTGTCCTGGAGAAAAGGGTAAAAGTAGGAGTGGCAATGAGGTTTGCAACTCCGACCATCCAAAAGCCAGTGTTTAAGAAGGTTTGGTCAACTTGGTCACTGAGTCATAGTCTAGGGTCGGGTCAATGGTCGCTGCCAAAGAGAGAGAGAAAAGAAACACTCAGCGTGCATTCTAACCTAGATCAGAATGGTTACCAATTTATCTAATCTGGAAACCTCCCACTATAACCTCAAATTCTTCTCCAAACCCGAAAGAAGAATTAGTCGGGATCACCCGAGGAATAAACTAACTCACCAGTGGGAATCGGGATCCAACTATCATCGCATGATAACATGACGGAATCCGCTCACGTTATCACACTCCAGAAGGTATGCACATATCTGGGAAGTTTCAGTTTCTTTAGAAACTCCCGAAGTGGATTTTTGCCCCATGCTCTTATGAACTTGACGAAGGCCAACAAATCATAAGTCACATGTCAAGTTCTACCCGTCATTGTCCAGGTTAATTTGAACCCACCCGTACAAGCCCTTGACGAAGGCCAACAAGGCTATACGACTGTCCCAAACCAACGCATCTATCTATGCAGCAGAAAGGTAACAAGCGGCTACCATACACTATGCCTTGATGAAGGCCAACAAACATAGCATGAATACTACGTGCTATCCGTCTGAAATGACGGAGGGCTACGAATGGTTTCTGGCGAAAACCTTTAACATAATGAACTTGATATCGTTGATGGAACAGGATAGCTTTTAAAATATAGTGACGAAAACCTTTACTAAAGAGGTCACTCCCGGTGAAGGGATCTCGGCTCTTTCCCCGTAGAATGAGGTGCAGGATATTCCAACTGAATACCACGATGCAAAGAAAAAGTAATCGGCTATAGTGAAGTTATTGCCCTGACGCAAACTTCTATCCAAGGGGTCACTCCCGGTGAAGGGATCTCGGCCCTTGCCTCGTCGACTGAGGTGCTGGATATTCATAACCGAATACCACTGTCCAAAACAAAAGAGAACGCCCTTGCAATAACATCTTTTTGAAAATAGTTCCAACAACATCAGAACAGGTTTGTTTTTAACTTGCATTGATCCGAATCAATGCAGTCCCATCAATTGATCACACCACAAAGAACGAAAATAATGACGTACGTATATGCCATCCGCATTCGCCACTGGGTCCCGTCATTACCCGTTAGGTTAGCTAACTAACAACAGAGCGGGGACTGGACTAGCGCGGATGCAAAACATATACAATATCTACTAGTATATATATCGATATATAATATTCGCTCAACGCGTGATAAAATGCAACATCACAGAAATGTACAGCATCACAGATATCTAGGATCCCCGGGTTTCACAGAGCCGCTACTGAAACCCGACGTTCCCCTGGTCGTGTGGATAGCATGTGCAATGAAATCCTAGACCCCTACGGGCGCGGCAAGTTACCCGCCAAAACCAGAAGCGAGGCAGCCCCCTTCAGCAACGTGAATGGACCACCCAGCACTTCACGAAATCCGGTAACTTGGGCACCCCTCCTGGGTCAACCTGTACCCCCAACGAGTGCGGCGAATAGCCCGCCAATTCTAGAGTAAAGCCCCCTCCATCTCAATGCCATGAGATGCGGACTCGTTGCCCTCTAGAACCCGGCTATCCGTGCACCCCTCCGCGGGGTAATCCTAGTACAAAAAGTAAAATATACATACAACGGGTACATCGACCTCGACCCGGTCGTGCCCCAAAAGAATAATATACAGACAGGCAGTGACGGCAGTCCACATGTCGGACGCTCGCCCCGCAATATCAAATGTACATAATACAACAAAACTGTACTAACATTGCATCCAGGCTATCCCCTACGACCAATCCGCAACATCACAGCACAACACAGAACATCAACGTGAATGTCACGTTCGCAAATCCGTCTAACCAGGCTATAGCAGTTAGACAGGATTTACCGATCAAGTGACATTCACGGTCGCAGATATAATGTAAATACTGTGATCTAATATGTTTAAAATATCCGACCGATCAAATTTTACCAAGTGGGCCCCAAGCATTATTGTAGCAGATGAAGAAATTCTCGGCCCAAACATAATATCCCAAAAACCCCAATTTCAACTCAGAAGCACTCTGTAGAATTTTGATGCACTGAACAGTAAATAGTGCGGCGGAACCGCGGCCCGAGCATTAGTTTGGCCGCGGTTCCGCGGTGGGACAGAGAGTTCAAGTGACCAAAATTTCACAGAATGCTTAGAATTGCCTGCACATCATTCTGCAACATACTGAAAAAATTTTGGAGCCAAAAAAATTTTGACAGAAAACTGATGTGCATGAAAACGCGGTTTTGGGATTTTTTGCTCGATCGAAACTTTAAACACGTTAGACAAAGCTAGACTAGGTTAATGGCGAGGCTCTGATACCACTGTAAGTGCATGGCGGCGCCCCGGCCGTCAATCCGACGCCGGAATGCGGAAGCGATGATTTACTTTAACTTTTGAAACCGGCACCACCGCGCACTAAATATCTGGATCGGGCAATTAAACTAGTCCTAGCTAACTAAAGAACGGGTAGAGAGATATACCGAGTGATCCGTGTCCTCCGGTCTTCTCGTCGTCGTCCCGATCTTCCGCGGAATCTCCGGTCGTCGCCTCCTTGCCGGAAGGGCACCACATCGCCGGCTTCTTTTACGGGATCCCACCCCTGGTCCGAGGCAACTCGGGCACGAAGTCGGCGAGTCGACGTGCCCAAGATTTGCTGTAGAATACGTGTAGTGCTCTATGTCTCATTTGGGGTTTGAGGAAGTTGCCTTTGGTGGTGGAAATGAACCATGAATCTTTTGCAATGAACTAGGGAATTTTTGTAGCAAGAAATGAACAAAAATCCCTCTCTCAAATTTTGGGCAGCCCCTATATTGGCTTGGCCGGCCATGGTAAAGAGAATGGGAGAGGATAAAATCCAAGGGGGTGTGTATCAATCATACATGGAAAAAGGAATGAGCCTCCAACATAATGCAAGAGAGAGAAAGGGTGATGATAATAAGCAATGATCATCAACCAAAACCAATACTCCATCAACTAATCATAACAACAAAGGTCAAGCCATCATGAAAGAAGAAGTCAAATGGTAGAGAAATAATCATGATACAACAATATGCAAATAACACCCTCCACTAACCAAATTTGCATGCTTGCAAATAAGCCCTCCTCCACCAATCTTCAGCCAATGAAAGATACAAAGAAATGTGGCCGAAACGGAAAGCAAACTGGCAACTCCAGAAAACTGATCCCGTAATAAATTACAGGAAAACCCCGATACTGTGTATATACACCCGCATCTGTATTCCGACCGAATACAAATGCAATGAGACAAAATCTACACTGTACAATACTAGGATCCGGCTTAAACCAAAGCCCGCTAGAACTTTCCGTCCGATCATGATTCGTGCAATACCGCACGTATCTGATCGAACCCTGCCATATCTCCATACGGCCTCTACAGCGTTTCGCCCGAAACTTGAGCAACTGGTCTGTGGGGGACTCTAAAGACTCGTCAATATTATGGCTGTGGATTTAACCACTAGCACGTCAGAGGTATTAGCCATACGTGACGGGCCACCATCTATTGACCGAAAGGGACGTCGATGAGCGAACTCATCCTGACACCCTACTGAGCCTGTCAGTGACAATATCCGTACAGTCCGGTCCGTTCGTCTATGAGCATCGCATGGCGGGCCTAGGGGGTTGGTAAAAGTCAGACCCCTAAAAGCGGTACAAGTTGTGTCGGAGTACAGCCCAGAACACCCTGAGATACTACTGGAATACCTACCAGTAAATCTCCTGCCTTGGCCAAGTACTTTTCATGTACTGGCTCTCCTAGACACAGCGCGACCTCACCCCCAATACCGGGAGAGACGAACCCCTGAAGATCCGCTCACTGCCTCCATGTGGCTCGGGACTGTACCCAACTAAAACCTATTTGCACGACTCCTTTGAGCCGTGGTAGGGTAGTAATCAAAGTACAATGGAAACTCACACGAGACAAATAACGATCCCTAGGTCGATGAACTAACCTGTACACATGTCACCAGGGAACTGCTATCTGACGTCAGGTATAAGACCAACTAGCATGTTCCCGGCGAGTCCTGTCCGGTGTACTCATAACCCAATGAGCACCTGTATACATCTTAGGTGAACCAACTGACACCAGTGGCTTGTGAGACCGGCCACCGCCCCTCGTCGGGGTCTCGACTGTATACACTAGTCTACTCTGGAGAATCGATGCCCTATCTCGAAACTCCCACGACTAGGGACCTTTTAAGGATGTTCTTATGGACTACCAGCTCCCACGTATATGATCGCCCTCATACTGCTGGCAGTCAAGCAAAAATCCTAGGGGCTCTATCAACGTGTAATAGCGATCTGTCAGGTCACCTAAAGCAGTACACGATGATAAAGATAAACCAGATAGCATACTATCATCTTGAGTAAGACTGTCCTACTGGGACAGGTCCTCCCTCAATCATTGCAATCACGTGCCTGTGATCCAATAATTGACTCTGAGGGCACTATCTCCAACACCTCCATGTGACTCGGGACTGTACCCAAAAACCACATGTTTGCACGACTCAGTAGAGCCGTGGTAGGGTGGAAATCAAAGTACAGTGGGAGACACACAAGACTCTATGACGATCTCGGGTCGACAGACTAAGCTGTACCAGTGTGACCAGAGAACTGTCATCTGACGTGAGGTATAATACCATCTGGGAGTTCTCGGTGAGTCCGTTCAGTGTACCCAGTCTCCACTGAGCACCCGCATACCATCTCTGATGTCAAACACCAATGGATATGGGATCATCCATCGCCCATCACATGGGTCGAGATGATATACGCTAGTCTACTCTGGAATATCGATGCCCCGTCTAGATATTCCCACGACTAGGAACATTGAAGGATGTACTCATGGACTACCCAGCCCCCACTAGTACGATCTGCATCATAATCCTGGAAGTCGAGTACACATCCTAAGGGCTTTATCAACATGTAACAGAGAGACAATAAGTGTACATGTTAAGATAAAGAGCGACCAGATAGCGTACTATCATGTCGAGCAAGAAAGTCCTCCTTATATATGTCCCAGCATCCACTACAATATACATCTCATGTACAATAATGGCCTCTAGGGCATACATACAACTAACAACTCCGCCTAAGTGACCTAAGTACTAATTTCTTGAAATTCCTTCCTTGATGATACATATCCTTGTGATTCGATTTCCGTGTTCTTATCGAATCCTATTTCCATATATAGCCTTTATGCCGCCGATGACTATGAGGGCTCAGAGTGTGGCAGCGAGAGCCAAGGTCAGAGTTGACTCGTTTGGGACGAGGACTGACCAGGAAGGTACGCTCGTTGTACAGGAGCAGATTGATCCGCCTTCGATAGGTCGTATCGCTATGCTTGTGGCAGATATGCAGGACTTGCGCCAGACGATGAGGTCATTGGTTGAGGTCAGTCGAGCGCAGCGACAGGAGGTTGCCACCCCTGTTACCCAGTTATTCCTTGCGATCAGCACACAGCATTGTGTTACATATACAGCACCAGTAGATGCAGCCTTATTCGATAAGGAGCGTCTTTCCGAGACTTTAGGAGTCCAAGGATAGAGGAGGGCTCGTGCAGGTGTACCAGCCCAGAAACAGAGGTTCATTCGTCGTGACAAGTTTCGTGCACGTCGCGGGAGTAGCAGAGTCATGGGACGAGGACAGTGGTTTAGCTCTCATCCCCAAGAGGGTCAGCAGTTTTTATCTGGATGTTACCGGTGCGGGAGTTTTGGTCATCGGGTTCGAGATTGTACAGGGCTACATGAGCGCGAGGCAGCTATACCGCAGAGAGGTCGTGGTCGTGGAGGATTCGTTCCAAGTGTACAGGATGGCAGAGGAGGAGTTCAGCCAGTTGCGGGTAGAGGGTTGGCACGAGCGTTTGCTTCTACTCATCGGGACGCGCGGGCGTCTAGTGCAGAGTTTTCAGGTAATCTTTTTCGTATGATCCTTTGATGCTTATGTTGTTAATTTGGGATCTATGCACTTGTTGTTCTACACACTTCGTGTCGTGGTTGGGCCAAGGGTTGTGTATGTTAGATCAGCCGTTTGTTGAGTTTTCTCCTGTGAGCGATCCTTTGGTTGCGCGACACGTGTTTCGGTCATGTGCCAACTGGGTAGGAGATAGAGATTCGTCCGTCGATTTGATCCTTCTAGAGATGTTGGACTTTGACATTCTCCTGGGCACAGACTGGTTGGCTACGTGCTATGCGTCTGTGGACTGCCGTGAGGAAACAGTCATGATTTGTTACCCGGCGAGTCAGTTCCAGTTGTGCAGGGGGACAGTGGTGCCGCCCCTCACAGCTTTAATTCAGCCTTTTTCGCTAGTCGACTTTTAAGGAGAGAATGTCGAGGATTCTTGTCTTTTCATTTGTGAGACCGGAGCCACAGTGGATTCGTTGGACCGGGTTCCTATCGTGCGAGAGTTTTCCGACGTTGTTCCAAATGAGACGGCGGAGCTTAGGGAGCTTAAGGATCTGCTGCAGAGTTGCTAGATAGGGGGACTTGTGCGTCCGAGTGTTTCTCTTTGGTGAGCTCCTATTCTGTTCATAAAAAAGGACGGCAGTTTGAGGTTTTGCATCGATTGATCATCAATTGAACCGGGTTACGGTGCGGATAGGTATCATTTACCTCGCATTGACGATTTCTTTGATCAGCTCCAGAGTGCGAGACATTTTCTAAGTTTGTTTGGGGGTGGGTCGTGATAGATTTTTCTCAAATTTCATTCCCCAGTTAAGTTTCAAATCAGAAATTATATCATTTTTAACAGAACTGAGTCTTATTCTTCACTCCTACCCTTCACCTGTCTTTGTTCATACACACCTTTCATGATCATGCAAAAAGTCTTATAATCTTACAAATGAAATTTTCATATCTCTGCTAAAAAAACTGTTAAAATAGAATACCCGTCCCCGTCAAGATTATTCTCCTTCAAAGAATCATGAGGGTTTTTAATTTGGAGAGAACACTTGCTTGACTTGTTTTATTTGGCGATTGGAGACTTAACGATCTTTGGGTTAATGACTTCCAAACTAGATGGTTTTAGGGCATTAGATGTGGAGACACCCCTAAGACTTAATTGCCTAAGTTACCAAGGCCACAAAACAAAAGACTCATTTTGTTGCATTTAAAATATTCTGAAAGCAGCGCGAACGGAGATATTACCGGTTTTTCTTTTTACATCCCAAAGACGTGTTCGTATGGATAAGGTTTGTAATCACTCCAACAAAGTTCCAGATGGGTTATTTTTCAGACTTAAGCTTCCATTAAAACTTTTAATAATATCCCTCATATCCACTTCACTTCACGAACTATTCTTGATATTATTTAATTCAGAACAAACCTATTTGATCCTAAAGATGTTTGTCACTTTTAAAAAGTTTTTAAAGACATTTTAGGCTTTTCATCTCATTCTCAAAAACTCACGACATGTGTAAACTGATATAAAAGACGTATATTAGCTACGATTAAACTCAAAGGAAGGTTATCTTTTGGGTTTTTGATTTCTCGAAAAGAATATAATTGTTTCTATTTTATCAAGTAAACCCTCACACTTCGAGTCTATATTTCCCCGCTAGCTATCTTGATGATCAAGTTTTTATGTTTTGAAAAAATTTCAAATTTTTGTGGGTTTTTCTTAATATATATGCAATGCAGAATATACACATGATGCACAAAAAGTAAATGGAGTGCTCACCCCCAAACCTGCGTTTTACGATGTCCTCATCGTTGCCTTCGTCTCCGGTTGCTAGACTTAGACATCATGGTGAGTTTTTATTCACAAAAAAAGGAAATCTAAGTGCTAATTACAGTGTTTACAAGTTAAGAAATCGTGTTAGTCCAGAAATTAGTACCATCCATTCAAAAATTTTGTCGATATAAGGCCAGGGCTGGTAAAAGAAAAAGAAAAGAAAATGTACATGTTAGTGGTATGGTTAGATATTAGTAATGGGCATGGGTGTGTGAAAGTAGAGATCAGAAAACGTTGAATGTGAATATGAAGTTTTGAAGGAGTCAAAGAATTGTTGCCCGAATGAATTGTATGTTCAAGAAGCATGTGTTGAGTTTCGAGGTCAGGTTTGTTTAAAAACTGGAGTTCATCCTCAAAAATTCAGCAAAAGAAAGGACTGTAAGATGTTCCTAAAGTGATTCTGATCCAAACTCATAAAGAACATCAAGTTCATCCGCAAATATCTCCTCAAAACTCGGCATGAAATAATGTTTCAAGGTTGTCTTCCTCTCTATAATCCTCCACAATTATATTCTCCTGAATACGACTCACGTCTCTCAGTTCAAGTTCTCCGTCATCACATTCATATATAGGTAGGTCCATATCATCTAAAAATGTAGGTTCCCACTCTAAAGTTTCTTCCTAAATCATATCAATCGATGATACAAAAGTTGTAGGTTTCTGATTGTGAATTTCGTCAAACGCTATTGCGACACCATACCCGTCAAACTCACAAGTCTCGATAATTTTCTCGCTGTAATAAGTCGGTATAGACTTACTCTGAGGATTTCCTTGCTCATCCTTATAGCACTCAGTCAAATCTAATATATCATCATCATCTATGAAATCATCAAAATTTGTTTGATCATTTATCTCACTCAGCTGACTTCCTAGATGACAAATATTGGCATTATTGGGTTCAAATTGACTGTGCTCACTCACTAGAATCTGCACAGCTAAATGTTTCACTTGTTCATTAATTCTATCCAAAAATTGAGCTTGAGCATGAAACAATTGATCAGATTGTTGTATGAACATGGCTAGTGTCGAACCTGTTTGATTCTTGAAAGCAATCATCACTTCAATACCTTTCTCTAAAGCGGTCAACCTAGCATCCATCTCACTATCATACTCTATTTGTGTGTCAATTATTTCAGGAAGGTAGGGTTGTGATGGTAGTGATGCTAAAACAGTCATCTTGTCGACATCTTTCTCTAAGTTTTCAATCATTTGATCTATATTTGAAGTGGGAATGGGTTCAAGAGTGTTAGGTGGGTGACCGATATCAAAATTTTGGGACGGTTGGCCACCCCCTAAAAAGGACAGTTTTCAAAAATGTGGGAAGAATCTTGGCAATTTGAACAAAAGAATTGGGTATGTGTATGAACAAAAGAATTGGGTATGTGTATAAACAAAAGAATATGGATCGTGAAAAATCGAATTAAACTGTGTATCACCCATACAACAAGCATTCACAAAATAAAAAAACAAGGAATATCACACCCTTAACAGTCTATGTTATGCTAAGTTAACTAGACTTGCTCAAGAACATGAATGTCGAAGTAAAATTGTGTCGAGAAATGGGCTCAAGATATACGGATCAAGAAGCCAGGTATGTGCAGAGATAAGGGAAGATTTTCCAACGCCTTCGTGAAGTTCCTTAATTAGAATAACCCTTTCTCTTTTGGCGGTTGCGCCGTGAACACTTGCTTAGACACCTCTTGAACAATATAATATTAAGCGGTGTTCTAAACACAATTAACTTGCTCTATTGAGTGCAAATCCTCAAGGTCAGTGTTCTAATTGATTTTAAAGTTACCGTGGGTATGCAAAAATGCAGTTTTGTGATTTGTGGGCCACGAAAAAAGGTGATGAAATCCTTTACCGTATCTTGTTTGGTTTTCGTGCCCTTAATATCCGTATTAAGATGCAAATGCGCAAATCAATAAAAGAATTTAAGCAGATCAATCAATCAAGAAAATCTTTTTTGTCTTAGGCTTAAGCGCTGCAACACATACGGGTTAGTTCTCTGTTCTAATGGCGGCAAATTTTGCAAAGAATCCTGCAGAAGATATAATAGTAGAATGCGTCAGATTGGAGAGAAGGTATTAAAAAAATACGTATCGATATGATTTAGGTTAAGAAACCCCCGTTGAAGTGATCCACGATTATTTGAATGTTTGCTTGCGTGGGTCAAACTACCCAGATCATTGGCACTGTACTTCACTAACGCCTTGTTATCGAAAATGAACCTTATTCCGCACGATCGCTGCTCGTAATTCCGTTTAAATCTGAAAATGTCATAAAATACGATATTTAGTGCAAAAAGCGATGTATATGGCCAATATGCTGTACACACACAATTAAGAAATTTAGCATATAAAAATGGATCACAAATCGGACAAGAGAGGAAACAACAAAAATTTGGATCAATTGGTTGAAAATGGGCGGCAATTTGCAGCTAGATGTAATATTTCGGCGGCCAACTTCTTGAGTTGGTGCTCCAACTTTGTACTGTATGCTTCTAGTCCTATTAGTGTCCCAATGTTATAAGAAAATTTTTATAATAAAACCCAGAGTGACAGCAGATCAAAATGACAGAAAACAAATGTTAGAAAAGTTTGTTTTGTTTTTGAAAAAAAATAGTTAATGTCAGTTTGTTAGTTTGTATATACAATTGAAGCAGAAATAGCAACCCCTGATGACTACCACATCCCCGGCAATGGCGCCAAAAACTTGTTGGGACTTCACCCACGCGCGCTTTTGTAGTTTTGAAAGAAAAGGTTTTGGAAATGCGTCGCATGCGAGCTCGGTCTCGTTTTAAAATTTATAAACCGTAAGTGCACAGTGCGTTGTAGCGTGCCGACAAGTACGGGTCGATCCACAGGGAATTGGTGATAAGAGATTTTTATTAAAGGTTCAAGGAGAAAGAATTTGGGTTTTGTCACAAATAAAATAAGAAAATACGAAATTATAGAACAAGTTAAGGAAAGTGTCCATGGCTTTGGTTCGGATGATTGAATCATGGCGAATTCTTCGACGCTCCCTTGATCATGAGTTGTTTCCTCCTTGTGTTAGATCCGACATGAAGCATGGCTTGTCAAGGCGTTTGTGAAGCACAAACCATCATGTTGCCGATATTCGACGCAAGATATGAAACGATTCCATTACGTTCTTACTTACCATTTTTATGTCCATGCATAAAGTATCAACACTAAGCACAAGGGTTGCAAGCATACAATATCAATACATATCAATTTTCAAATAAGAAGTAAAGTTAGGATTAAGCTTGTTATGTGTGGGGTAATAGTATAGGATATATTCTAATGAAGGGTGTCAAGCAACATTAAGCAACATAGCCCATCCAAACACTTAGCAACCTTAACACTAGTTGATTCTAAACTTAGCATTCCATAAGGGATCCATTGAGAGTATAGGGTATAAGTTGTAGGTTACCAAGTAACCATGAAAACTAAATACCATATCAAATATTTATCATTAAACAATCTTGAACTTACAATCCTATTAAGCACATTAAACATTCACAAGAGGAGGAGGAAGGCTTAGCCTTTCATCTCACATCCTTACCATCCACACAACCACCAAGATTACTCAAATATTACAAAATAGAAAATGAACACAAGATAAGAAAAACATAAAACACAAGAACAAAAAGTTAAACAAAAAGAAAGTGCAAGTTCTTTATTCACAAAAGTGGAAGGCTTGAGCTATAAGGTAGATAACAACTTCAACCTTCTTAATGGAGCACTCAAGTGAGAGCTCAAAGAGGGAAGAAGAAGAAGTTATCAAGAGTTGCACACTATTCTCACTCCAAAAGCCTACCCAGAACTAAATCTGAGATCTGCTATTTATAGGCAATCTAAAATCAAAAGTTGCATATAAAAGTGGAATAAATATATAAAAAGGGACCCACCAAACTTGGACGAACCAATTTGGCCAAGTCTTGGCCGCAATTTTCGGCCAAGTGGATTCAATCTGCGGCCATAATAAGGAGTCTGGGACCCACCTTGGTTCAGTAATCTTCTGGTCTCAAGAGTATCTCTCTGTAGTTGCAAATTGTTTTAATTCACACATGGGTGAAATCTAGAGCAATGAACAAAGAAGAGATCAAGTGGGTATGTATTGTGTTCACACTTCAAATCATCACATTTTCAAATACTCATTATGTTGGAGATAATGCCCTCAGAGTCAATTATTGGATCACAGGCACGTGATTGCGGTGATTGAGGGAGGACCTATCCCGGTAGGACAGTCTTACTCGAGATGATAGTATGCTATCTGGTTTACCTTTATCATCGTGTACTGCTTTAGGTGACCTGACAAGTCGCTATTACACGTTGATAGAGCCCCTAGGATTCTTGCTTGACCACCAGCAGTATGAGGGCGATCATATATGTGGGAGCTGGCAGTCTATAAGCATATCCTTAAATAGTCCCTAGTCGTATGAGTTTCGAGACAGGGCATCGATACTCCATAGTAGACTAGTGTATACAGTCGAGACCCCGACGAGGGGCGGTGGCCGGTCTCACAAGCCACTGGTGTCAGTTGGATCACCTAAGATGTATACAGGTGCTCATTGGGTTATGAGTACACCGGACAGGACTCGCCGGGAACATGCCAGTTGGTCATATACCAGACGTCAGATGGCAGTTCCCTGGTGACATGTGTGCAGGTTAGTTCATCGACCTGGGGATCGTCATTTGTCTTGTGTGAGTTCCCACTGTACTTTGATTACTACCCTACTACGGCTCAAAGGAGTCGTGCAAACAGGTTTTAGTTGGGTACAGTCCCGAGCCACATGGAGGCAGTGAGCGTATCTTCAGGGGTTCGTCTCTCCCGGTATTGGGGGTGAGGTCGTGCTGTGTCTAGGAGAGCCATTACACGAAGCCCTCGGCCGAGGCAAGGAGATTTACTGGTAGGTATTCCAGTAGTATCTCAGGGTGTTCTGGGCTACACTCCGACACGACTTGTACCGCTTTTGGGGGTCTGACTTTTACCAACCCCCTAGGCCCGCCATGCGATGCTCATAGACGAACGGACCGGACTGTACGGATATTGTCACTGACAGGCTCAGTAGGGTTGTCAGGCTGAGTTCACTCACAGACATCCCTTTTAGTCGGTACCTGGTAGCCCGTTACGTATTGGCTTATACCTCTGACGTGCTAGTGGTTAAATCCACAACCAAGGTGTTGACGAGTCTTTAGAGTCCCCCACATTCAGTTACTCAGCTTTCGGGCGAAAGGTTATAGAGGCCGTATGGAGATATGGCAAGGTCCGATCAGATACGTGCGGTATTGCACGGATCAGGATCTGACAGTTTATACTATAGGCCGTATGGTTATATGGTAGGGTTCGATTAGATACGTGCGGTATTTCACGGATCAGGATCGAACAGATATTACTAGCCGGTTTTGGTATAAGCCGGATTCTTGTATAGTACAGTGGAGAATTTGTCTCATTGCATTTGTATTTCGGTCGGAATACAAATGCGGGTGTGTATGCACAGTATCGGGGTTTTCCTGTAATTTATTACAGGACCAGTTTTCTGGAGTTGCCAGTTTGCTTTTCGTTTCGGCCGATTTCCTTTGTATCGTTCATTGGCCGAAGTTTGGTAGAGGAGGGCTTATTTGCATTGTTGCAAATAAGCATTTATGGAGGGGGGGTCTTTGCACTTTGTGACATCATGATTATTGCACCATACCTTGACTTTCTTTAGTTGATCATGGCTTGACTTTTGCTATGATGGTTGCTTTGGAGTGTTGGGTTTTGTTGTGATCATTTGATTATTTCATCATCACTTGCTTCCACCCACCCCTTGACCTTACTCTTTCTCTCTCCAATCACACATGGGTGGGGGGGGCCGGCCATTCCTATGGAATGGAAAGGGATTCATTTTTTTTTGAGTGTGATTTTTGATATCTTGAGTTGAGAAAAATCCCTAACACTCCCTCTCCAAAAAGGTTCACTTCAATCCCTCCACCAATGGCAATTCCACAACCCCAAAGTGAGACATGGTTTTATACATATTCTACAGCAAATCTTGGGCACGTCGAGTAGCCGGCTTCGTGCCCGAGTTGCCTCGGCATTGAGGTGGGAGCCCGTAAAAGAAGTAGGCGATGTGGTGCACTTCCGGCGACGAGGAGGAGACGTGACATTCCGCAGGAGATTCGGACGACGACGAGAAGACCGGAGGACTCGGATCTGTCGGTATACTTCTCTTCCCTATCTTGTTAGTAGCTTAGACTTGTTAATGGTTACGATCCGGATGTTTAGTGCGCGGGGGTGCCGGTTTGCTAAGTCCGCAAAATTAAAGTTTTTCACCGCTTCCGCATTCCGCCGTCGGATCGACGGCCGGGGCGCCGCCGTGCACTTACAGTGGTATCAGAGCCTCGCCATTAACTTAGTTTAGCTTTGTGTAATGTGTTTTTCAGTTCCGATCGATCAAAATTCCAAAAACCCAATTTTTGTTCACATCAGTTTTCTGTTGGAAATTTTTGGTGTCGAAAAATTTTTCAGGTTGTATAAAATTGATGTGCAGGAAATTCTAAGACCACTGGGAAAATTCGACACAGTCAGTCGACCAATGTAGCGCGGATCCGCGGCCAAACCCCCCATTGGGCCGCGGTTCAGCCGCGCATTGGTGACGTCACTGTATCATATTTTTCCAGTGGGCTTCTGGGCTTATTTTGAGTGTTTTGGAATATTAAAATTGGGCCAATTATTTCTGTGAGTACTACAGTATTGCTTGGGGCCCACTTGTTAATTATTTGATCAATCGGAAAATTTTAAACACATTTTTCACAGTATTTACATTATATCTGCGACCGTGAATGTCACTCGATCGGTAAATCCGGTCTAACAGCTATAGCCCGGTTAGACGGATTTGCGAACGTGACTTTCACGTTGATGTTCTGTTTTTGCTGTGATGTTGCGGATCGGTCGTGGGGGATAGCCTGGATGCAATGCTAGTACAGAGTTGGTTGTATTATGTACATTTGATATTGCGGGGCGAGCGTCCGACATGTGGACTGTCGTCACTGCTTGATTGTATTATTATTTTGGGGCACGACCAGGTTGCGGTCGATGCACCCTTTGTATGTATATTTTACTTTCTGTACTAGGATTACCCCACGGCGGGGTGCACGGATAGCCGGGTTCCAGAGGGCAACAAGCCCGCATCTCATGGCATTGAGACGGAGGGGGCTTCACTCTAGGATTGGCGGGCTATTCGCCGCACTCGTAGGGGGTACAGGTTGACCCAGGAGGGGTGCCCAAGTTGCCGGATTCCGTGAAGTGCTGGGTGGTCCATTCACGGTACTGAAGGGGGCTGCCTCGCTTCAGGTTTTGGCGGGTGACTTGCCGCGCCCGTAGGGGTCTAGGATTTCATTGCACAGGCTATCCACACGACCAGGGGAACGTCGGGTTTCAGTAGTGGCTCTGTGAAACCCGGGGATCCCAGATATCTGTATTGTTTCTGTGATGCTGTTCATTCTCTGTGATGTTGCATTTCTTTTCACGCCTTGAGTGAAATATAATATATTGGTATATATATTAGTAGATGTTGTATATGTTTTACATCCGCGCTAGTCCAGTCCCCGCTCTGTCGTTAGTTAGCTAACCTAACGGGTAATGACGGGACCCAGTGGCGAATGCGGATGGCATATACGTACATCAGTATATTTTCGTTCTTTGTGGTGTGATCAATTGATGGGACTGCATTGATTCGGATCAATGCAAGTTAAAAACAAACCTAATCTGATGTTGTTGGAACACTTTTCAAAAAGCTGTTATTGCAAGGACGTTCACTTTTGTTTTGCATCGTGATATTCAGTTGGAATATCCTGCTCCTCAGTCGACGAGGCAAGGGCCGAGATCCCTTCACCGGGAGTGACCCCTTGGACAAAAGTTTGCGTCGGGGCATTAACTTCACTATAGCCGATTACTTTTGCTTTGCATCGCGATATTCATTTGGAATATCCTGCACCCCATTCTACGGGGAAAGAGCCGAGATCCCTTCACCGGGAGTGACCTCTTTAGCAACGGTTTTCGTCACTATATTTTTTAAAAGCTATCAGTTCCTTCGACGATATCAAGTTCTTTACGTTAAAGGTTTTCGCCAGAAACCATTCGTAGCCCTCCGTCGTTTCATATGGGTAGTCAATAGTATTCAAGCTGTGTTTGTTGGCCAAAGTCAAGGCACAGTGTTTGGTAGCTGTTGGTTATTCATATGCAGCACAGATAGATGCGTTGGTTTGGGACAGTCGTATAGCCTTGTTGGCCAAAGTCAAGGGCTTGTGCGGGTGGATTCGAATCAACCTGGAGAATGACGGGTAGAACTTGACATGTGACTTATGATTTGTTGGCCAAAGTCAAGGTCATAAGAGCATGGGGCAGAAATCACATCGGGAGTTTCAAAAGAACTGAAACTTGCCAGATATGCGCATACCTTCTGGAGTGTGATACCGTGAGCGGATTCCGTCACGTTATCATGCGATGATAGTTGGATCCCGATTCCCACTGATGAGTTAGTTTACTCCTCGGGTAACCCCGACTAATTCTTCTTTTAGGTTTGGAGGAGAATTTGAGGTACAGTGGGAGGTTTCCAGATTAGATAAATTGGTAACCATTCTGATCTAGGTTAGAGTGCACGCTGAGTGTTTCTTTTCTCTCTCTCTTTGGCAGCGACCATTGACCCGACCCTAAGACAATGACTCAGTGACCAAGTTGACCGAACCTTCTAAAACACTGGTTTTTGGATTGTCAGAGTTGCAAACCTCATTGCCACTCCTACTTTTACCCTTTTCTCCAGGACACCCCGTATTACTACGAACGTCCACTTCCATTGGACAAAACCATCGTATGGTTAGATACGAACTCGAAGGGATTTATTCGAGGATGGTTTCCGGTTCTGGAGAAAACGGATAGGATTATTCAGTTGTCTTTTCCTTTTACCCTCTCTCAGGTTATGAGTACTCCTTGGTTTAGGGGTAGTACACCTATTACGCAAATTGGATTGTCTTCTTCCAAACCTTAGGCTGGTGCCGACCGGTAGGGAATGAAGAAAACCAATTAGCATAACGATGGTGTGCAGAAGGTATTAAGTTAAGACAAAGCAAGGGATTAGTAAGAGGGCAAAGTAAATTGCAACAGATATTCACGACCAAACCAAGTATTCCTTCGCCAATCCTAAATCACCTTTGTATTTCTCCAGGACACTCCGTATCACTACGAAGATCCACAGTTTATTGGATACTCCATCGTATGGTTATATACGAACTCGAAAGGAACTTGTTCTAGTTCGGGGATGGATTCTGGTTCAGGAGAAATAGGAATAAGATTTATTCGGTTGTCTTTTATCTTCACCCTCTCTCATTGCGAGTGTTCCTAGGATTGGAACAGTACACCCATTATGCTTATTGGATAGTCTTCTTCCAAACCATAGGCTGGTGCCGAACGGTAGGGAAGGAAGAAAACCATTTGGCCTAAAGGGGTGTGCAGAAGGTAATGACTGAAGACATATGAAGGGATTTGGAGAGGTGACAAATAACCATACGGTTACAGTCGTGAATCAGGAAAAGGCATTACTAGGAATACCAGGATACCCCTACGAAACATTTCAATGTTTCAGTCTCACTGTGTACTGTTAAAGGAAAGCTGATTTCCCGACTAGATACTTGCTCCAGGGTATGTATTTACCAGGTATGATTCTCACATCTGTATGGTTTTACAGATGATGAGTGGGAGTAAGTTGTTGGGAATTGGGTGACTATCCTCATTATATCGGGATTCGTTGCAATCGGTGATATTTGAGGAAATCACCTGGGTTGTTTGCCGGTCGGCAAATATTTGGTTTTGAATATCCGCTGTTATGCACCAATTTCAAATCGATATATCTGTACGTCTATTTTCATAGAGTGAGATATACCTTTTGAAATTATGTCGATGACATTTACCTATACCAGTGGATGGTTAGGTAAGGAGCATTAAACGGCGGTGTAATTCTTCTTAAAACCATAAGTACAGTTTTCAACCTACGACACACAGTGAATGAGTTTTCAGACTCAAGGGACTTATACAGAGTATTGTATGTTGTCCAGGGTCCATCAGGACAGAGGGGTTGGTCCTCGTACTATATTCGGTTTACTTATGACTTCTCTAGTTTTTAGACGGGTGTTTCGTGGAAACACAGGGTCCGAATTTTGAGAAGTTATAGGTATTTGAATAGAGTAGAGAACCAAGTGTTGCAAGTATCGGGATTCTTCAAAGAGATCGAAGATGTAGATACTTGTATATGGTATTCAGTTGATAGTAATGGTTAAGAGAACTTGCTTCTCTTTCAGGTTACTCATAATTGGAAGCATTCCTAAGTTGAGTAACGCTGATCGGCCTCCTTCCATTTAGTAGACATGCACTGGAGACAGCTGCATGATTTGAATCTGGTTCAATTAAATCAGTGCCTCTGGTTCTATATTGGATATAGAACAGTTCATATCTTAACGATGTTAAGGTACGGGGAGTTGTCCGGCTTATGATTAAAACCAGACACTGGACAACTCAAGGCACGTTTCTGTAATGGCTGTTTGTGGGTTGACCAAGGCTATGACGAGGGTTGACTTTCTACCATCTGGATGAACAATAGCAATATTGTTCTAGACTCGCCACAATTTTATTAAAAATAGATTTTTTCAGAAAACAGTAGTGGGAGTATGGTAGAACTGGAAGTGATTCCAGAACCACAAAAGATTACTGAAGATTTGATAAGGAACCTAAAGATTCAATCTGGATTGACATTCCATTGGCCACTCCGCAGATAAGGTGGGTAACTTCAGGCACCCGAGAGGTACTACGGTAGCCTCAAGGATGGTGACAGGGAAGTTCTTGTTTACCCACAATTGCCATTGCTGTTGTTCCAGGTTGCGAGACCCGGCAGGAGGATGAGTATAGCGTCGTTCTAAACTAGCTTTAGAAGTGTACGTGTATATGACTCTGCCAGAGGGTTGTCGTAGTCAGTGGGAGCAACGGAAGCATTGGTGGATAGGTAGCTTATGTCTATTTATAGACTAAAGCAGATGTAGCGGATATAGATCATCTATTTCTGATGTGACAGTCATGGGTTTGACTTCATCAGAATTGGGATGGATCTTTTGAGAAGGTAGTAGTGTGTGATGTCCTGGTATTTGGATGACATAAACAGAGTAGGAAGTGATATTCCTACACTACAATCGGTTATACTTTGGTCGTCACACAGTGTTTTCTCCACAAAAGAAATGGATTTTATGTCAGACATACTGGTTACTAGATCTATGGTTTTAGATCTAGATTTGGGTGGTTTCCCAATCAGGGTACTTTGACAGCATTCTAAGAGTATTTAGAATGGACGACTCCTGGCACGGTAGTGTACCTGCAGGTAATGGAGTCACCCTCTCTAAAGGTGTCTTACAGACTAAAGGGGAGAGGGACGTGCATGATTGGCAGATCACTTGCTGAGGCAATTGAGTCAATCATGAGATGTCAAGTACCACACCAGATGTTGTTCTTGCACTAGATGCAATAAGTTGACATTGATCAAATCCTGGAGAAACAGTAGGAAGCAGTTTTAGAACATAAGAGGATGTTCTAGGGATATGATAACGACAGCCTCATTCGGGAGACAGTTATCATTCCAGGCTTCCAAGGTGACATGGACGACAATGAGGTTGTCAGAGTTATAGTTTTTCCTTCTGACGAGGGGCAGTATTTTGGACAGGTGATCCAAGGCAATACTGAGAGAGGCATGGCGCAGGATACTGATTAAGTTCAGTTGACGATACAGTCTAAGAAGTTTGGATTTGGAGTTCATTTATGAGCTATGTCCCATCAGACATCCAGACACATTCTAAGACAGGTATTGCTCATTTCGGGAGAAGGGTTTCTCCGCGAACTTGAGATATAGAGAGACATGGAAAGTGACAACAAAGCGGATCCACTCACTAAGGCTATTCCTCGAACGCAATAGTTTCGCAATCGAGCTTTGTGAGACTGACTAGTAGAGGAGTTGGGTGTTCGGTATCACACGGGCTGTGAGTATGCGACATCGCAATAATTAGCCTTGAGTGCAAGTGGGAGATTGTTGGAGATAATGCCCTCAGAGTCAATTATTGGATCACAGGCACGTGATTGCGGTGATTGAGGGAGGACCTATCCCGGTAGGACAGTCTTACTCGAGATGATAGTATGCTATCTGGTTTACCTTTATCATCGTGTACTGCTTTAGGTGACCTGACAAGTCGCTATTACACGTTGATAGAGCCCCTAGGATTCTTGCTTGACCACCAGCAGTATGAGGGTGATCATATACGTGGGAGCTGGCAGTCTATAAGCATATCCTTAAATGGTCCCTAGTCGTATGAGTTTCGAGACAGGGCATCGATACTCCATAGTAGACTAGTGTATACAGTCGAGACCCCGACGAGGGGCGGTGGCCGATCTCACAAGCCACTGGTGTCAGTTGGATCACCTAAGATGTATACAGGTGCTCATTGGGTTATGAGTACACCGGACAGGACTCGCCGGGAACATGCCAGTTGGTCATATACCAGACGTCAGATGGCAGTTCCCTGGTGACATGTGTGCAGGTTAGTTCATCGACCTGGGGATCGTCATTTGTCTTGTGTGAGTTCCCACTGTACTTTGATTACTACCCTACCACGGCTCAAAGGAGTCGTGCAAACAGGTTTTAGTTGGGTACAGTCCCGAGCCACATGGAGGCAGTGAGCGTATCTTCAGGGGTTCGTCTCTCCCGGTATTGGGGGTGAGGTCGTGCTGTGTCTAGGAGAGCCATTACACGAAGCCCTCGGCCGAGGCAAGGAGATTTACTGGTAGGTATTCCAGTAGTATCTCAGGGTGTTCTGGGCTACACTCCGACACGACTTGTACCGCTTTTGGGGGTCTGACTTTTACCAACCCCCTAGGCCCGCCATGCGATGCTCATAGGCGAACGGACCGGACTGTACGGATATTGTCACTGACAGGCTCAGTAGGGTTGTCAGGCTTAGTTCACTCACAGACATCCCTTTTAGTCGGTACCTGGTAGCCCGTTACGTATTGGCTTATACCTCTGACGTGCTAGTGGTTAAATCCACAACCAAGGTGTTGACGAGTCTTTAGAGTCCCCCACATTCAGTTACTCAGCTTTCGGGCGAAAGGTTGTAGAGGCCGTATGGAGATATGGCAAGTTACGATCAGATACGTGCGGTATTGCATGGATCAGGATCTGACAGTTTGTACTATAGGCCGTATGGTTATATGGCAGGGTTCGATCAGATACGTGCGGTATTGCACGGATCAGGATCGAACAGATATTACTAGCCGGTTTTGGTATAAGCCGGATTCTTGTATAGTACAGTGGAGAATTTGTCTCATTGCATTTGTATTTCGGTCGGAATACAAATGCGGGTGTGTATGCACAGTATCGGGGTTTTCCTGTAATTTATTACAGGACCAGTTTTCTGGAGTTGCCAGTTTGCTTTTCGTTTCGGCCGATTTCCTTTGTATCGTTCATTGGCCGAAGTTTGGTAGAGGAGGGCTTATTTGCATTGTTGCAAATAAGCATTTGTGGAGGGGGGTCTTTGCACTTTGTGACATCATGATTATTGCACCATACCTTGACTTTCTTTAGTTGATCATGGCTTGACTTTTGCTATGATGGTTGCTTTGGAGTTTTGGGTTTTGTTGTGATCATTTGATTATTTCATCATCACTTGCTTCCACCCACCCCCTTGACCTTACTCTTTCTCTCTCCAATCACACATGGGTGGGCGGGGCCGGCCATTCCTATGGAATGGAAAGGGATTCAATTTTTTTTGAGTGTGATTTTTGATATCTTGAGTTGAGAAAAATCCCTAACACTCCCTCTCCAAAAAGGTTCACATCAATCCCTCCACCAATGGCAATTCCACAACCCCAAAGTGAGACATGGTTCTATACATATTCTACAGCAAATCTTGGGCACGTCGAGTAGCCGGCTTCGTGCCCGAGTTGCCTCGGCATTGAGGTGGGAGCCCGTAAAAGAAGTAGGCGATGTGGTGCACTTCCGGCGACGAGGAGGAGACGGGACATTCCGCAGGAGATCGGGACGACGACGAGAAGACCGGAGGACTCGGATCTGTTGGTATACTTCTCTTCCCTATCTTGTTAGTAGCTTAGACTTGTTAATGGTTACGATCCAGATGTTTAGTGATCGGGGGTGCCGGTTTGCTAAGTCCGCAAAATTAAAGTTTTTCACCGCTTCCGCATTCCGCCGTCGGATCGACGGCCGGGGCGCCGCCGTGCACTTACACATTACCATTCCCACTTGTGAACCCACTTGCTTAAATCAATTTACAAAACATCATGATGGTATTTGCCCACTTGATGCCTCATGATGATTCATACCTACTTGCATGACACCATGACTTCTTCACACTTGATCAAGTTGGACCAAAACAAGATTTTATTTCAACACAACTTCAATTGTTGCAAAACTTATTTGACATGATCTGTATTCTGTCACGTTTGCAGTTCCGGCTCAAAACTGTCTTTTTTGTGCATATTGTGTACAGTCTCTAGTGTTTTTGCCAGTGTACCTGTAATCTGTACTAATGAGAAGACACAGATTAGATAGCACTGTTTATTAACAAAATGATAGGAAATGAGTGGTATTAAAATGTAATAAATTATGCCAAACAGAAGCTAAGCCCAAGAAAGAACTAACTCACTATGATTTCGCTGCTATGTTTAGAGTTAGAATGATGTATAGGCTTTACTAATTTCTTTGTAATTCTGATACAATTTCTTTTAATAATATTTTGCATGTGACTGGTTCATTTTGAACTCAATTCTTTCGTAAATTGTAAGAAATTCAATTCGACAATTGTAATTTCAAATGCTTTTAACTAAATGCGGTCTTTTGTGTTATTGCATATGCCATATCTTTTGCGTTATTGTACATACCATATCCAACAACTTGAACAGGTTAAAATTTTAAGGATTAACTTGTTACTTTATGTTCAATGGTGTTGATGAAATGGTGGATATATGTTGGTTTATTTTGATTTCCATTTTCTTCTCTCTTTTTTCCCTGTAAGTGTTTTCCAGTCAAAAATCAGAATTTTTTTTTCAAATTTACAATAATTTTTTATCCACGTGTTCAACCATTTCTCAACAAAATAAATTACAAACTCAGACAAAATACTAATGATATTTCAAACTTTCACTATATAAATGCCAATATTAATATCCAAATACATTCAAGCCATAACAATAAAAATGCTAACAATTACTAAACAAGCTCCAAAAAAAATTAGTAAAAATCTTCTATTCTGCTCCAAGCAACACCAAAACTATCTTCACTCTTTTCTGTTAGAAGCATCCTATGCCTAAAAATAACTCATATTAGGTATCAACCATCATTTAAAAAAAATTAATGACAACAAATAAAAACAAAAAAGAATAGAATACCAATACCTTTAAAAGCAGACAAGTTCTTATATCATGACCCTTTTCGTGACAATTACTACAAGTGCGTGATCTATTTTGAGCTTTTGATTGTGATACTTCTATTCCGGATGGAATCCGATATGCAATAGTAGGACGACCCTTATGGGTATTTTTCGAAGGATCTGTGATCATTATATGAGATAGGTAAGAAGGTGTCGTAGTATAACTAACTTAAGTGCTCGCCTCTTCTTCATGATTTAAATTGCATTGTTGCAGTATACTATTAATAAACTCTTCTGTTTTTTCGTAAAGATCTCGATTCTCGGCCACCAAGTCTACAGCTTTATTCATTTTTGCACGAAGTCTCCATGAATCAAGAGGTGTAACTTCTCTATTTGCTGCATTTGTTGACAGTCCCAAATCAACACTTGCATGTGCTCCATGAACCTTAGGAGTGTTGTGCCTAACACCAAGAGTCCACGTCGATAGAATATATTGTTCTGGGATGGTTTGCATAAACAATATCTACTTCATTACATATAATATATGTTTGCATAGTACACCGTCGGTCTCAAACATAGCGCACGAATATTTGAAGAATTCTTCCATTGGGTTGCACTTCACATTGTATTAATTTTTCTATCTATCTTGCATATCACATTATAAGTGGTAAAATTCTCTTCTATACCACCCATATTATGCCAACAATGAAACACATTTCGAAACTCATTTTGGAATATCTCAAATAAATTAGTAGTATATACTTTTGCTATACAAGCCTCCATGTCACGCATGCCTTGAAAATATGGTTTTGTCGTTAAGCAACGCGTGTCTTCTCTTTCCTCCTTTTTACGTCGAGCAGTTAGAGCTTTATCATATTGTTCAACAAATTGAAATAATGGCATCATAGAATTAATGAAACCATCAAAGAACGAGTTCATACTCTCACTTCACTGACTTGAACTCATGCCAGCAAAAAACATATCCTTCAAATAGGCTTCAACCCAATGATGTCTTTGGTCATACATGTTTTGCAACCATCTCCAAGATTTCATTTCATTTATTGCTTTTTCAGACAACGGTTCTTCAAAAATTCTTTTATATTCTTATTCAAAGTCACCCAACACTTTTCACTTTCTTCAATAGTTTTACTATATCTACTCCACTTCTTATAATCCTCGTCGAACGTTTCAAAAGAGAGAAGTAAAGAATAGAGATGCTCATCTTCATGCAAAGTTATATGCTATATACAATTTCTATGCAAGGTTTTTGGAAAAACCCTCTTAATATCATTACAATTTGCAGGATCCTGATCTATGATGATTGCGGCTGGCACTTTACCCCACATGCTTTTAACCATTGCTGAAATAACCAAACAAAAGTCTCTGCTTTCTCATCCGCTAAAAGAGCGCATCCAAAAAATGAAGATTGTTGATAGTGATTAACTCTCGTGAAAGGTGCAAATGGCATTAGAAAGCTGTTAGTCTTATATATGACATCAAAAACCATAACATCAGTAAATTGCATGTAATTAGCCCTATCTCTTCCATCAGCCTAAAAAATACTTCTACAAGTTCCCCCAGCATCAAGCTCAAGTGCATAGTAAAATTGAATATCTGCAGCTTACCTCTCAATAAATTGTTGTATTAGAGATACACATTGACGATCCATATTATTTCTTCTTTTCGATTTGAAATAGTCAATGATTTGTTGTGGGGTGACATCAACCGAATTATCCCCACCTGTAGTATTTATTAAATCAACAATTTATGATGGTCCCACACTACAATCATGAAATTAATCCATCAACAATTTGCAAGAAGGCATTAGATGATCTACACAATGAGAACGTACAGTAGAAATTTTTGATGGCGTGGACAACAAAGGATGACTGTGTTGATCATCTATAAATGTTGCCCTCCAAACACCATCCGTGACTCTATGTATGATAATTCTTGTAGGATAACCTTCTCTCACACGTTGTTTTCTTTTTTTTTTAACTTCCCTCCTTTGCTCTCTTTTTTCCTTCAAACTTTTATGCCCTTCTTTACTGCATACAAATTTCTTTCGATTTATCACACTATCCTTATTTCTCGCATTCGTCGACTTGCGAACAGAGAAGCCTCTAAGTTTTGCAAAAGAGTTGTAAGTATTGTATGCTTCCTCATCAGTAGGAAATTCCATACCAACATGAATAACAACATTACTATTAATGAGATCACTGGCATCATCATTAGCTTTCTCAGTTTCTCCATCCTCATCTTCCTCATCCTCACTATCATCATCCTCGTTTTCACTATTCTCATTACAGCCGACGAGATCATTAGCATCGACATGATTGATTAACCCGCTAAAATTTTAGGATTCCTCATCGATTGCATTGTCTTGATTGTTATCCATTGCTATTAAAAAAAATATAACCTTAAATATATGAAAATCACACTGAAAAATTAAACATCAATTGATCTTAATATGAAACGTTTATTGGCATAAGAATAATTTGATCAATAAAAAAAGTTATTTTATCAAAAATGAATTAACTTGCCTTTCTCCATTATAGCAGTTATAGAAATATTACAAGTTAACATATGATTTGTTTCACAAATTTTCATAGCAAAAACAGAAATTTCAAATCCTCTGGGCTATTAAACAAGTTGATTGATTCTTAACATTATAATTTTCATTAATGTGAGTTGATTTGTGTGTAATCTCATGGATTTTTTTAATCTTTTGATTGTTCAGGTTATAAAGTGTTCCAGTAATGTGCATAATATAGCTTATGATGTACATTAATAAATGCCATTCATAATATAAGCTTATCTTGGTACACTACTATATACAGTCACTATTAGAGACTGTATAGAACGGTCTCCAAAAAATCATAAACGGTCGCTAATGTCTATTGGTGACCGTTTATATTTTAAACGGTCGCTAAAACACGGTCGCTGATTGGGTGGTCACTGATACATATATCAGCGACCGTTCATGAACGGTCTCTAATAAGAACGGTCACTAATATATGTATCAGGGACCGTTTTCTCCAGTCGCTAATAAGGAGACACATAGACATCCCAACGAATTTAACTGTTCCCTAATATCAGCGAACGGTCACTGATAAGATATTAGCGACTATTCTTGTAGCTAATACGGTCGCTAATACCTATTTTTCCTGAAAAAATTACAGAAAAATACTATATTCAATACAATAATACACAAAATCACAATATATTACACCACAGCAGCGTTTCACATACAAATCAATATATATGCATAATCAACAACATATCCAACAAGATCAACAATAAATACGAACAAAACGCATACAAACCAACAAATAAATACTATCCACGATAAATCCACCAATATCAACAACTCAATCAGACACATATGAACTAAATCCTTAATAAACAAGCATACCTAAACTAAATTATTTTGAATATGAACAACACAATACATACGCTATATATATATCCAAAAATACGAAAAAATCTCCAAATCACACGCAATCACAGCTCACTCAACCCTGTGAATCGAAATAAATAAATAAATATATAAACTCAAATCATAACCTTCGAAACAATGTTAGCTATACTAACACATATATATGCGTACCTCACTAACTCCCGTCACTTCCATCGTCAAAACATAATCCTTTCGCCGTTAACTTATAAAAACCCTATGAATACACAACATGAATTTTAAACATCAAAACTCAACACAGTTTAATTGTATGCTCAAATTTTTGTAAATAATAACTATACGTACCTCACTAACTCCCACCGCTACCAACACCACCAGAAGCTCGCCTTGAATAGTATCTATTCATATCGTCGAAATCCTCCCGCAAAAAAAGTTACCTAATAACCCTCCTCGTGGGGTCGGCTAATCAGGGTTATATGGTTCCTGTGGCGGAGGGTTAGGGTAATAAGGACCTTGTGGCGGAGGCGGAGGCCGAGGGTAGTACCCTCCTTATGATTGCGGAGGTGGAGGATAGGGATAGTACGACATTCCCTGTGATGGGGGAGGGTAATACGGTCGCTACGTCGGAGAAGGGTAATATGCTGGCTGCGGCAGCAATGGACCCTGCGCTGACCACGGTTGTGGAGGCGAAACGTATTTTTTCAAGAATTGTTCCCACCGCGCTTCTATTTGAGCTCTCCAAGCCGATTCACCTTCCGCCCTCTTCTTATCTACTTCATTCCTTCTTCTGAGCTGCTCCTTTAGCTCATTGATCTGTTGTGCCTCAGCTGATTGTTGGTTGGAGCGAGCAGTCGACGAACTTGAAGTAGTTCTTCTGGAACCGGACCGCGAAAGACTAACGGGACAACCGTATAGGGGAATACGACCGTGTCTCCTTGAGTGAGGGAAAAACTGCTCTATAATAGATATCTCGGCCTCTGTAGGAAGAGGATCATTGGCCCGATATTCGAGATTTGATTCTCGATAGCTCCTCTCCTCCTCCTCGAAATCCTCCTTCGATAAATAAAACAATAATTAATTTTCTTTACAAAGTTAACCAGTAATTAATTTACTTAAAAGAATTGAAAAATGCAAGCTTACCACATGTTGAGTGTCTATATCCATCCTTTCTTCTGACATGCCCTCTCACATATGCAATGCCTCCCAAGTCTCAGGGAGGATCGGCTTTTTTCCAGCCTTCTCCCGTAACCGATATTTGATTTATTTATACGTGAATATATATAACGATGAAATTGAAAAATTGAACATTTATGTAATTAATGATAAGCTAACCAAATTAGCTCTATACTGATCGGCTGGAACTAATCCACCATAATAGTCATCTGTGGCTTTCCCTCGGTTCTGCTTATTTACTTTCTAATACTTCCTTATTATTTAGAAGATAATATCTCTAAATGTAATTTAATCTAAATTCGGTATTCAAATTATTTAAATATATTTTTTTATTACCTTTGCTTCGGGTGTATCCCAAAACAATAGGAGAAAAGCAAACTGATCTCTAGGGATGATAGAGGGAAGAGCGGCAAAACGTTTCCAATCATCCGTAAATTTCTCTGACTGTTTGAATTTTTTCTTCAATCATTTAAGCCGTCTCTTGAACATTTGTGACATCTCATGCCGGACATGCGTCCAATTTCCGTCTATACCATCTTCTAAGATGAAATATTTCTTTAATACATATTAATAAATATATTATTTAATAAATTTATAACATATAACAGGTATGCATGTAATGTTGAAATATAATTGAGTTATGCATTACCAAGAGTGAGTGCTAAGTCCATACGTATGCTTCCCAGGAATTATCTGCAAACGTGAAGCCTACGTTCCAGAAGTCGGTGTTGCGGACGAGAATACCGATATAACCGTGGAAATGTGTAGCCTACATACCCAGACCTACGGGCTTCCCACCTAACCATTGCAAAATTGCCCTTTTTACCACGCATATCGTATTTTGTAGTTTCATTTGCAACACCTCTTCCGTGGTGTTCAAACCGGGCTAAATTATCCCCCACAGCCCGTGCCTCATCAATACTTGTGTCTTTTACCTCTATCATCATATCGATTTGAGGTCGAGCAGCAGCCTGCCGTGCCAATGCCTTCGCATTATCCTTATCTTGATACGGTTTTTCATTTTGTAAATCATGAAGAAGAGGAAATGCATGAATCCACTCATCGGTGACAGGATCCGAGAATGCCCCAGGTTCTCTACTCAAGTCCATCCACTGATCGTCTAGGTGTGCATACGGATCATGCTGCACTGATGAACATGCATCCTCCTGATCAGATGTACCTACACATTTTAATTTATTATAATCAATGCAATAGTTATTTAAATAAAATAATGCGGTCGACGATTATTTAAAACTCATAATATATACATCTACTCTCAGGATCAGGCTGTGTCGAGGAGGATATATCTCGATCTCTTTTCTTTGAAAAAAATGCGTTGGCAAATTTTTCGAATATGCTTTTTCATCCCATTATTTCATGCAAGAGTAATGACGATACAAATAATATTATATGCATAAATCATTAAATTCGCAAATCAATACAATACAACTGATTACAACTGCAGAGTTTTTCGTATATCATTTATATGCAAGTGATTATATGTTTTTACAACTATAAAGTTTATAACATATATCAATTGATTATAGTTGTTTACAAATGCAAAGTTAATAACATATATATATTATTTTTATTATTATAACAACCGCAAAGTTTTTTATATGTCGACCAGATCTACTTCATCATGGTCAACCTCGTCAGTAGAATTATCGAATAAGGATTTAGGAGGTGCCAGCTGTTGGAGATAGTGCCCTCAGAGTCAATTATTGGAACACAGGCACGTGATTGCAATGATTGAGGGAGGACCTATACCGGTAGGACAGTCTTACTCAAGATGATAGTATGCTATCTGGTTTATCTTTATCATCGTGTACTACTTTAGGTGACCTTACAGGTCACTATTGCACGCTGATAGAGCCCCTAGGATTCTTGCTTGACTTCCAGCAGTATGAGGGCGATCATATAAGTGGGAGCTGGGGTCTATAAACACATCCTTAAAAGGTCTCTAGTCATGGGAGTTTCGAGATAGGGCATCGATACTCTAGAGTAGACTAGTGTATACAGTCGAGACCCCGACGAGGGGCGGTGGCCGGTCTCACAAGCCACTGGTGTCAGTTGGTTCACCTAAGATGTATACAAGTGCTCATTGGGTTATGAGTACACCGGACAGGACTCGCCGGGAACCTGCTAGTTGGGATTATACCAGACGTCAGATAGCAGTTCCCTGGTGACATGTGTACAGGTTAGTTCATCGACCTGAGATCGTCATTTGTCTCGTGTGAGTTCCCACTGTGCTTTGATTACTACCCTACCATGCTCAAAGGAGATATGCAAACAGGTTTTAGTTGGGTACAGTCCCGAGCCACATGGAGGCAGTGAGCGAATCTTTAGGGGTTCGTCTCTCCCGGTATTGGGGGTGAGGTCGTGCTGTGTCTAGGAGAGCCATTACACGAAATCCTTGGCCAAGGCAGGATATTTACTGGTAGGTATTCCAGTAATATCTCAGGGTGTTCTGGGCTACACTCTGACACGACTTGTACCGCTTTTGGGGGTCTGACTTTTACCAACCCCCTAGGCCCGCCATGCGATGCTCATAGACGAACGGACCGGACTGTACGGATATTATCACTGAAAGGCTCAGTAGGGTGTCAGGATGAGTTCGCTCACAGACGTCCCTTTTGTTCAATAGCTGGTAGCCCGTCACGTATGGCTAATAACTCTGACGTGCTAGTGGTTAAATCCACAGCCATTGTATTGACGAGTCTTTAGAGTCCCCCACACACAGTTACTCAAGTTTCGGGCGAAACGCTATAGAGGCCGTATGGAGATATGGCAGGGTTCGATCAGATACGTGCGGTATTGCACGGATCGTGATCGGACGGATAATACTAGCGGGCTTTGGTTTAAGCCGGATCCTAGTATTGTACAGTGTAGATTTTATCTCTTTGCATTTGTATTCAGTGGGAATACAAATGCGGGCATGTATATGCAGTCGCGGGGTTTTCCTGTTATTTATTACGGGATCAGTTTTCAGAAGTTGCCAGTTTGCATTCCGTTCCGGCCAGTTTTCCTTTGTTCCTTCACGGCCGGACTTTTTGATGGAGGGGGTGTCTTGCATTTGAGGGATTATGATATGACCATCATCATTATATTCTTTTTCCATCCACCCTTTTGCATTTATGAGATTAGAATGAGATGAGAAATGAAAGACTTTGATGTGACTATTTTTCCTTCTCATTTATCTCTCATTTCTCCTTTTGCATAATTGCAATTTTTCCTCCACCATTTTAAAAAGGGGCCGGCCACATTCTTGAGGGAGAAGAGGGTTCTTTTTTATGTGGGAGAAATTATCATATGATATTATGCTTTGCTACAAAATCCATACCCATCTCCAAAGCTTATTCTTCTTCTTCCCTCCATCAAAGGCAACTTCACAACCCCTTTTTCTACCCTTTTTTCTAGTATGCTAGAGTTAGGTTAATGGCCCGATCCGTGATTTTTGTGCGCGGTGGTGCTGGTTTCTTAGTTCTAGAAAAGTTTCGTTTCCGCATTCCGGCGTCGGATTGACGGCCGGGGCGCCGCCGTGCACTTACACTGGTATCAGAGCCACGCCATTAACCTAGTCTAGCTTGCTCTAACGTGTTTACAAATTCGATCGAACGGATTTTCAAAAACCATATTTCCATGTCGTACTTTCTGTCGAATTTTTCTGTGCTCTAAAAAATATTTGGTACATTGGAAAATTACGTGCAGGGTTTTTTATGAATTATGGGAAA